>CM038669.1:347987839-348587839 GCA_021605145.1 Aegilops bicornis
TCAAATGTCACATGCAGCATAATGTGTACTCCCATTTAGATATGTACACAAGCGATGTATCAAGATTCAAATACCGAGTAAATCAACCAATAATGTACACAACTAACAAACATATAAACACTTATATAGTATATGGATCAATAATATCAACTAACATACATAAGCCAGGCCGCTGTACTTTTTTTTGGCTACAACAACATCCTTTTTTTAGCTAGCATCTTGGCCCTTTCCGATGCGTGCCACTTATGGTCCATCTATACTACTACTATTGCTGAATGCACATTCAACGCGATTGGCATATTTGTAGGTCTGGCACAGCAATCCAAATGAAATGTCTCCGACTCTTATCAATTAATACAGACTTGTGCTCAAATATAATTACAAACCAAAAAAAAAAACAATTATTACATGATCTCTAAAACAAATGGTTTGATTGATTACATGAACAGACAACACAAAGGTTATTCAACTATGGAAAGAACATTTCACCTATGATTTACCAAGTAGGAATTTAATTTCCTTTTTTCCTTCAGGACCTTAACAATCTGGTCAGTGTCAGCTTGCTTCATTTTGAAATCCACCAAATATTTAATGGTTGTATTGAGTACTGCTTGTGATTGTGCTTTTTGCTTCTTCAACATGTCAACTTCATCTCTAAGTGCAGAAGCATAATCTCTTTCTACCACTAGTTTAGCCTCTAGAGCATCAACAGTTGGCAATTCATAATGCACGATTGGGCCGGTGCCACTGCTGTCGGATGATACAACGTCCATGGGGACCTCACTCTTTGATCTTGGGCTAACCTGTTTTGCCATTAAAGTTCCGATTGGATTCGGAAAAGTTGAAGTTAGCAAAACATCTCAACTGGGAGTTATAACAGCAAACCAGTTAAACAAACAAGGAATTAAAGAGTTTCAATTGGATGCTTTGAAAAGTAGTTATTAACATCATTGTAACCCGATGTTGCAGCAACAATGCGATTAAACAAACAAGTAGATATTTAAGTTAAGGCAAAGCGGTAATTCTTAACGATGAAGTATCAAACACATAGATAGGCGCGATCTACAATATGATTAACGAGCTGTGCCATTATGTAATCATTAGCAAACTAAATTAAGCCAAGCAACATAATTGAACAATTTTGCAATAAGTGGCTAAATAAAATTCGAGAAGCGAATGGCGAACTTACGCTAGTTCTTTGTACGAGCACACTGCAACTTCTTTTTTAAACTTACAAGGTTGTCTGAAGGAGTCCATGGCATCAATTGCTTGGATACGCAGTCCCAATACTTCTTTCTTCCCACCTTTGCATAGGTAAGTCGAATGGTTAATCTGGTAAGATGGTGCGTCCTTGATATGTTATATGAGGGCGTGTAGTCGGACTAGTTGTAGCCAAACACATCCTGCTGGCTTTTACTATATATTTCATGCGATTACTTTTGGCATATCGAGATCTAAGCAATCTACAATAGGATGAAAAGACTGGCATCCTTCACATTATTGGCGAACTCAGTTCATAGCAACAAGCAATTCAACCATTCTACTGCTTGTATGTAGGGAATCTATGAGAAAATGAAACCAATTTCTACTTATTTTATAACTCCGCCAATCAATCTTGGCGGCCCGAATCGATGTATCTAATCAAGTTTCCGTGCAAACATACAAGCTCATGTTGTTCTTGAGCACAGAAGTGTCTAATGAACCTGATCGCTAATGAAGGATTTGATGCAAACATTTTACATGCTCACAGTGATGAACATATAGTGTGTAATGAGGGATCTAATGCAAGCATTTTGCAAGCTCATTGAAGGATTTAGTGTCTAATGATGATCTACTATGTTGAGAGAGCGGATATTTGCGGGCATTGATGACAAGAAAATTATAGTGCATTTTTCATAGCTTGAGGAAGCGTCGAGGCCATCTACGAGAAAGTCCCGTATCATGACAACATAGCATAAATACTTTTCTAATCTGTTGTTTGAAACTATTGGCATACTTATGCGGGATAGATATATTGATATGCAATTTATGCTTTGGTTATACATGCAATTACACTTCAATATTTTCAGCCGGAAGAGCGAATAATTCAAGCGATGCAGGACCATGTTTGTAGTCCTTGTACACCATGTTGCATTTTGTGTTTTTTGGTGCTTTCATCATTTAGTGTTTATAATCTGAACTACTTTGGATCATTAGCTGGTTTTCAAAGTGCATGTAGCTTCACATTTCTCAAGTTATGTTGATTTTTGGAGTGCAAGTGCCTTCGTGTTTTTTAAGTTAAATATTCACCCTGGTAACTTGAATTCGTGGATCAGCCACTGCACACAAATCATACTACGAATGCCGATCTGAATTAAATGAAATGCGAGGGACTTACGCTAGCTCGTTTATGCAGGGCTCACTTGCAGCTACGCTTGCGCTCTGGATGTTCCATGTACAAGTCCATGTTACCACTTGCTTGGATGTGCAGGCCTTGTGCTCCTTGCATCCCCCTCTGCATTTTTGACACGGCGAATGGTTGATCAAATAAGAGGAATCGACCTTGATGTTGTACCGGAGGACAAATACTTACAAGGTTATACGGGTGTGCAAGATGTGTACCAGATCCCGTAGCGCCGTCATGCTTCGCTAAAAAATGGATTTGCTTGTTTCAGATGATATCTCCAGAAGAAATGAGAGTTAAAGTCAGAGTTGCATAGGCGTGTAAGCTAAGAGAGTAGTGAAAGGATAACCAAACATCGTCGGAGCGATTGCACAAGGGAGTGATGTGTGGATACCTAGTTCGGGCGGTGTTTGGGCATGCTCGCCCTAGCTAGAGTGCTTGGGTCACTTGAGCCGTTGAGGGTGATCTGTTGGCTGGCAGCGCGCGGATGCAGATCTTGAGTGGCAGCGGAGGCGCTTCTGATCACGGTGGGAGCAGACCGTTGATGAAGCCCCAAGCGGCCTCGAGGCGGAGAGTGCGACGATGTGCTCGGTGAAGTAGCCCGGTGAGCTGGGATACGGCATCGGTGAAGCGCACCTTTTGATGCGGTGGAACTCGGTGTCTGTGAGCCGCGTCGGTTCTGGCGGCCGGCGTTGTCGATGGACCACTCGGTCACGGTGGGCGAGGGCGTAGATGAGGTAGCTCGGTGCGGTGGTGAAGCGCGACCGTCGTCTTAAATCGTCGTCGTCCGACGCAGAGGTGAAACGGTGGGGAAAGAGATGAGATGAGGGGAATCACGAGGGTTGGCGGCGAATTAGGGATTTGATCAATGCAGGTGCGGAAGGGGACGGTGGAGAAGAGAGATTTTGCGAGGGCTGGAATTGGGGCCGCCGGATATTTCAATCCAAAGCGTGGAAGCCTTGAACTTACATTGTCGTCGTCCTTTTTTGGGGGAGGGTGGGTGGCTGGGTGCTACAGCGTCCGTCCGGCCTGCGACCACCCAGCAGGACTATGCCCGGTGCCTTAAGGCACCTGCCTTTGTGTCCATGACATGTGGGCCCCAGCAGTTCTTTGGCCCACATGTCGATCCAAAAGCGATTGCCTTTAAGGCACCAAAGCAACGATCCACCCGACCACGACCACCGAATGCTGCTGAGTGCGCCTACATTTGAGAATGCAAACAAATCTTCTTTCGTTTGCAAGCGAATCTGTATGTATTACCATGGCCGTGTTTTTCCTTGCAATAATTAGTCATTCGAAGCGAGATACTCCATCACATTCACTTTTGTAAGTCATTACGGACAACTTAAAATGAACTGTTTTGCACATTATGCGAAATGTCTTCAACGTCTTATAAAAGTGAGCGGAGGAGTACTATAAATTAATTAATGAGGAGTTATTTGAAAAAAAAATCGAAGCAGTACCACGCTAACGTGGATTAGAGTGTGTGTCACATAATTAGTTATTTGAATTAGAGTGTGTGAAAGCGTGGTTAGATTTTTGAATTAGAGTGTGTGTCACGTGGCGATCTCAAATTCTAACGTGGATTTAGCATTTCACCTTGTATCCACGCTACTTTTTTAATACAAATTCATATGTATATGATGAACACCATGGTAGTGAGAAAACTTTTGGATGGATTCAAACATATGACCTACAAAATAGCACAACAAATTGAGTCAATGTCAGCTTTTCAAAACTTAGTATGGCACGAATTGAAATAATTACCCGTATGCACGGTCCTCGGTTTCAAATCTTACAATGTACCTTTGAATTGAAACATCGATATTAAGTCTCATACTATGTACATTCAAATGTTGTTTTAGCCCCCCGCACACAAATGGTACATACTTCTTGTATCGGTCAATCTTCCTCTCCTAACCACCTTAGGAAGCTATCGGTTTCCAACACACGTTCATTTTTCTCTCCATGTTCCGATCTCTAAGTCTCTCAACTACACAACCCCCTTTTCCACTCTGTTACCAAATGTATTTACCTCACACACCCACCATTGCACCCCATGCCGAGCTCTCTCTCTCTCTCTCTCTCTCTCTCCCCCCTCTCCCTCTCACCCTCTCGCGCTAAATACATGCATTGCCTATCTAGCCCCCAACCTCTCGTGCGCACGCAAGCACGTTGTATATCTAGGTCACTCCCTCGAGACTGTCTCACTCTTTCTTCCGCACGGCAGGCCACACGCTCAATCTCGCTCTCTTTATCTGAGTCTCGTTTAACCTCATTTTCTTTCACACACAAATGATATATCTCCCTCTTCGGGCCTCGATCGACACACTCTATACTCTCTCACGCAGATTGTCTATCTAGGTCAGTCCATCCAAGCCGCCGCCACTCTTTTGACCTCATGGTGGGCCACGCTCACTCTCTATCTCTCTCTCTCTCTCTCTCTCCGTATGTCTCGATTGACCTCGCTCTTTCTCGGACAAAAACGATATATCACCATGTTTGAGCCCAATTCGACCTATTCACATTGTATACTCTCTCACGCACATAGTCTATCTAGGTCACTCTCTCCAAGCCGTCTCACTCTTTCGATCATACAGCGACCCTATGTGATCGGTTGACCTTGCTTCCTCCCACGCACAAAATATATCTACACGTCTGTGACTGGATCATCTCTCAAGCTCTATCTTACAGCCCTCACCCTTGCCAAAATCTCAATCGGACAATATCTCTCCAAAGCATATAAATTTGTTCAATGAATGTGGGACCACACTCACTTTGTCTCTCTATCTATATGTCTCTCGATTGACCTTGCTTTCTCACACCGTATCTTCCACGCGTTGAAGCTACTACCTCTCCATCCCTCGCAAATCCGGAGCTATTTACATTGCGAGGGCACTCCAACCTTGGATTAATTTGTGTAGGCATTTATTCCGGTCGGTTTTAGATTATATTTTCGTAGCATTACCTAACTTCTCCAAACACCGTTGCAACCCATAACTCCCTAGTTGATTTCCCTCTGGCTCGGTCATAAGCTCTCTACTTACGTCCTTTCTCGCCTTCAACGTCGCACCATGGTATTATTGAAAAAACTATGTTGTTCTCTTTAATTATTATAAATAACCCACAAAACTACACACCGATAGTCCACTTGGAATGGAACAAATTTCGACCCACAAATTAAAGTGCTACAAACTACACACCGAGGGGCCCACATGTCATGAAACAAATTTGGACCCATATACAAATTAAAAAAACAAAGGACGAGGATCGAACATGCGGTAGGGCCTTCAAGCGCCACGTCAATAGGCAACATATCGTAGAATAGCAATGTTTGTTGTACCCCTTTGTTCACATAATGTTTTTATATTACCACAACCTAATTAATGGATAACATGTAATATTATTTTTAGTACTATTCGCCTTCACTTACTGGTGAGTTCCATGTGTGCTCTCTCTCTCTCTCCTCCCCTTCTGCGTCTACACGCACGGGCAAACAGGAAGAACTCGCGGGTGATGTTGCCGTTGAACATATCTGGGCGCGTTCACAAGTCTCGACACCAGTTTCACGTACTAGCAGCACTAGGCAGTGTGTACATGCAATGCACATTAATTTGGAAGTATATGAAGTGCATGCGGATATTAACTAATAGGATATTATTTGCATGTTGTCATGTGATTAGCAGTATTTTTGGCATGAAATTAACTGCACGCTAAACGTGTTGAGCGTTCGACATTGAAGCAGTCTAGGTCGTTGGATGACAAGGAATACATGTGGCTTGATGATGTTTTATATTTAAAATTATACGGCTCTAGCAGAACATTCAATCGATCAAACCATACATTTCATTCGATCGACTCGACTTTAAATTATCTGACGATCAATATAAAATAAGCGGAAATGATAAATGTTCGGATTTTAAGCATGGCAATCCGAACTTTTTCATAACAAATTTAGATTACCTTGGCGGTGGCGGGGCATCTCGCGGTGGAAGCGGCTCCTCTACCGTGCTACGTATTGTCGTCGACCTTGGCCAAGCGGCGGCAGCGGCGTCTTCGCGCCGTTGTTGGCGTACTCACGGGCGTTGGCTTAGCTTCAAGGAAGGCCAAAATGTTATGGACTTGGGCGGAAGTCAAGCTGGCGGGAAGGAAAGCGGCTGGCGTTAGTGCAAGGAAGCGGTCGACGGCGGCCATCCATGCCGGCGAGAACCTTTGGCACCAGCGAGGCGAACCTTTGTCAGCAGCCTTGGCGGAGACATTCGTGTGCCGCGAACGCACGTGCGAAGCGGCATGCGTTAGTGCATCTTGTGAAGCGCGCATCTTGTTGGCGGTGCGAACGCACCGGCTGCAGGCGCGCGCGTTCTTGCCTTGAGGCTCATCTTGTTGCAGTGCGCAGGCGCATGAAAGTCGGCGAGGACCTCGTGGAACCCCGTGGCATCAAGCTTCGGTGACAATGTGCGGCTCGGCCTATCAATGCCACGGGGTTGGTATTTGGCCTTGATCGGGCAGCAGGGGGCCGGAGCAGGGGAGGCGAGAGCAGTAGCGTCTTCCCGCAAGGCGAGTTCAAGCTCGTCCCAAAGCGCCTTATGTTCTTGAGACTCCGACTGGGTGTCTTCCTCAGGAAACTGGAACACTAAGGGCAGACCATCGTGATGCGGCATGGCGTATGTTTAGGTCAGGCTAGTTGGAGGTAGACGACAGGAGAATTGGAGAGGAAGAGAGAGGATTGTAGCGACGGGTAGTGCGGGGTTGATTTTAAACTGTTGTGCCAGCGACATTAAAAATGGGAGCAGTTGGGACGACGGTGGAAGGCGGAGCCTGGTCAAAAGGATCGCCTCCCAGTGAGTGCACGGTGATGCGCTCCTGCGCCTCCTGACGACAGCGGCGGCGATGCGCTCGCCGCGCCTCCCGTCGACTCACCGCTTCTTTGGGGCGGCACCTGCCGATGAGAAGCGAAGTCGTGGCGGCACGTAAACGCCCATGATTTCAATAGTGAAAGCGTTCACCTTAACGTGATAGGTCTTTGTTCCAAAATACCTTGGCTCTTCATTTGTGCAACTTGTCATAAGCAGCTTGTCTCAAATTGAAGAAAAAACTTCTGAGTAATATTTGTGCCATATCACGTGACCATGCTTTCAGTTTCAAGAATTTATGCTCACTTTTGGATTTTCTGAAATTTAAGATCCGAGATTTGAAACAATATCATAACCTACATCATGCAATAAATTTTCAAGCCCATTACATACATCTGTTGTATTTCTTAAGAAAGGATTTGGTCAAACATTTTGCTTAGTTAGACTTGAGACAAGTTATATATGCGAGTAAAAGGATAATCCCTCCGTACCCGATTGCATTGCACGATATATTAACTCAAGTACTGAAACGCGAACAAAGCGGGCTCAATTATGTGCTCATCTGGTGTAGTAGTAGTAGTAATACTAGGCAATGCGGTTGTGAAGTGACCTTAACGGCGGTGACGAGAATTGAACCGTGCTCGACACGGTAGGTAACGTTAATCTAGTTACTAAAGCATCCCTCCGTTGTTCATCGGTAGTCATTATGGACCGGGGACATGAGGGGATTTCCTAGGGCTGGAATTACGGCGCCGGATATTTCGACTTGAAGCGCCGAGGCTCGGCTGGTTGGGGTTGCCTAATGTGCGTACCACGCCGCCATGTGAAGGACACGGGCCGGTTTTTAGGATCAACACGAGCCAAGGTCTGGCTGATGCGCCGTTGGGTCCTACCATTCGAGAATCTGAAAGGAACCTTTTAAATTGCGAGCGAATCTATGTGTATTACAATACCCGTATTTTCCTTGCAAATACTAATCTCAACGTGGTAATTGATTTATGACGAGTTGTTGAATTAGAGTGAGTTTGTGATATAGTGATCTCAACGTGGATTTCACATTTCTTGGTATCCCTAGTAAGTTTTCCAATGCATATTCAAATTTAAAAGATGAACAATACGGAGGTGAGAAAACTTTGTATGTATCAAGCATATGACCACACACACAGACAGAGAGAGACACACGCACGAACACAACAAGAATCCAATAAGTATAGTGCATCTATTTTTTCAAACCATGCATGTATGACACGAATTCAAAAATACTCCTTCTATTCCTAAATACTAGTCTTTTAGAGAGTTCAACAAGTGACTACATACGGAGCAAAATGAGTGAATCTAGACTCTAAAATATGTCTATATACATCCGTATGTGCCAGTCTATTTGAAGCCTCTAAAAAGACTAATATTTAGGAACGAAGGGAGTAAAATGTAAGACATCCATGGTCCTCAGTTCAATATTTAAAATGAACATGAAACTAAAACATGAATATTAAATCTAGTACTACAGTACATATAAATGTTGTGTTTAGGCGGAGCTATGATTGTCGGGGGTCAACCCCTCGACCTTAGATAAAATTGTGGAGCTCTGTTTAGGGTTGTTTAGATTATATTTGTCCCCACCCGACCAACCACCCGATTGGTTGTGCACCCCACCCCTCCTCCTCGGGCGAACATCATGTGCCCCCATACCTTAGATGCTATATGCCTATACGAGTTGCTCGGAGCTTGTAGATCTGAGATATAGCAGCTCACATGATGTGTCTTAATATTTTTGCAGGAAACCTTGATGAGTTTGAGAATTGCACACAATTTGTACAAAAACTACTTAGATGCCCTTTGATCCCATATCCAACGACCTCGAAGCTCGAATCATCGTAGCATCTAAGATGAAGGAGGACATCATATTCTCCTGTATGTAAGAATATCATGTGCTACCACACCTTATATGCTTTGGTGATACAAGCTCTTCGGAGGCGTTGGATTTGTGACCCAACACCTCCTCGGTGGTTCGAATGGTTTTTCGCAGAAAAGCCGCAAAAGAGACCGACCCTTTGCTTACAAGCACAAAGACTGCTCGGATGCCATTGGATCTCAGATCAAAGCGACCTCGAAGCTTGTATCACCGTAGCATCCAACCTGCGATAGCACCTTATGTTTTCTCATGCGGGAGAGTATGAGGTGCTCCCGCACCATAGATTCTATGGTGATACGAGTTCACTGAGATCTAACGGCCCACAGTAGGAGGTTTGAATGTTTTTGCAATATGCGGCTGATAGAGTTTGGGAAATGCGCAGAAAGTACAAGTACTACGCATGTGCCATCTGATCATTGATCATACGACCTAGATGCTCATATCACCGTAGCGGGTAATTAATCTACGGGGAGCACCTAATATGAGCATTGGGGAGCCGTTGGATCGAAGATGCAGCGGCACACATGAGGCCTGAATGTTTTATTTGCAAAAAAAACCTTTGGAGAGTTTGGAAATTGGGCATAATTACAAAGACTACTCCCAAGCCATTGGATCTCACTTGCAACGGTGTAAAAACTCATATCACCATAGTATCTAAGCTGCGGGGTGGATGTGATATTCTATGCCGTTGTCATTTTTGTTTGTAAACTTGCAAAATACCTGTAACTCGTGATGTTACTTGTCTAACTGCGCAAAGTGTTTGTTCAAAAAAAAACCATCCTGCACTGAAATATCGGAACAACACACGGGGGTCCCATTTGTCATTAATCAAATTTGGACCTAAAACTAACAAATCTGAAAGACGAGATTCGAACTGGCAACCTGGACTACAAAGCGTAAGTCGATAGCCTGAAAAAACGAACGGTTGTTGGCTTTGTCCCATAACTTGATTTTATACAGTACTTGTGTTGAATAGAGTAGAGGGAGTGCCTCGTCAACACATGCATGACTGTTGTCTCACTTTCTGGTGGGTCCCAGGTCTGCGATCTCAATCTCTCTTCTCTCCATCGTCTAACCTTTGCACGGGCACACACGAAGAGTGGCGCTAGCTTGCCGTGGTGTTATTACAACTAAAAAAAAGCTTTGAAAATAGAAGAATCTCCTAGAACAAGAGACGTTGTGGCTGGTCGAGACGGAGCTAACCACATCTATCCTCCGTGCCACGTTTGCATGATGAAGCTGTGTGGCTAGTGGGGTGTTTTCCACCGACTGGCTGGGTCCCGAGGTCGAACCATAGGTACTACGTCTGATACAGTATATTTTTACACGCACATTTTTCCTCTGTGACGAGACGTGGCACACCCTACCTCGCGGTTTCGGGGTCCTCCCGGGTGGTGCACGCATATATTCTTCCTGACGCGGGACGCCCTACGCAGCGTTTTACAGGTCCTCCTCGGTCGTGGCGCTTGAAGCAAGTAAATGAGTCGTCAAATCACGAAGACCACCTTTCCCGCCGAGTACATCGGTGAAGCACGGTGGCTAGCTAGTTGGGCTAGTTCGACCCGATTAGCTAGGCCGCCGCCACATTTGTTTTTTCACCCCTTTTTTATCTACTTGCCGGCATGTAAATTTAAATATCCACCACGGCGTTGCTCTGATGTTTGGGTGCGGCAGGATTTTTAATTTTTTGATTGACGGGAGCAGGCATGGCAGCATTTTAAATTTTTTGATTAACGGGAGCAGGCGCGGCAGCAATTAGTCATGATGACTCCGCCTATAAAAACCCACTGCTCCCTAATGTGAGAAGTCGTCGACTGGTGTTTTACCATGGTGAAAACCAAAAGATTCCCCGCTCCCTCCACCTTCCCGTAGATTGCATTGTCTTTCAGCTGTTTCGCCCAATTTGCTTCCTCTCCCCATTGCTTCTACACAGTGCCATGGCGGCGCAGCAGAATCACGGAGTCCGAGGTGAGGCGCTGACCACAGAGCTCCATGCCAAGGATCACGGAGCTCAGGGCCAAGGACGTGGAGCTCCGTGAGCTCAAGGAGGAGAGGAGTGCCATGCTCCTCTGTTATGTGCGGGAGTTCATGGAGCTTCAAAAGCGGCAGGCGTACACCACAAAGAAGCTCGAGGAGTCGGCGGCGTTGCTGCGTGAAGCGGAGATACGATAGGCCGTCGGGAGCCGGGCTGGAGCGCGAGCGGCCGATCGTGACGAGGTCGAGATCACCTCAGCCACTTGGTGAACCAAGTTGCCACGCGCGTGTTGCGGCCGCGATGCCTACCATCGTGCGGTAGCGGCGATGCCGGCCGTCGGGCTAAACCCGTTCGACCACCCGGTCGACTTCAACGAGCTGCGGCTTCTGAACTGGTCTCCTTCTTCACCTATATCTCCAGGAGGCTGAGCCGTCTCCCAGCGATGGTGAGGGCTGAGCTGGACAAGGAGGGGTTGTGGGCTGCCGTCGCCGTTGCTGCGAATACTTCGAGGGCTCCGTCACGGAATCCGTTCGTGCCATTGGGCGCCCGTCTTTGACGAGCTGGCTCCGTCAACCGGGAGGCGGGCTCTATGCGCGGTTGCACCCTGCATCACCAACGTCGTGCGCCTCGAGAAGCAAAGGGACTTCGGTGGTTTTAGGCGCCCTCTGCATGGGCATGTCCATGTCTCGGCGCAACATGACCGTTGGATCAAACTCGAGCCAGTGCGGATCGATCCTTTGTAGCACAAAGCGTGTGGGTGTGTTTGGTTGCATTCTCATCTCAATATAGTTGTTTCCTCTTCGTATATTTTTGTCAACCTACTAGTGTGGACTCCTGCACCCTTCATGCGCTTTGCCAAACACACAAAAGTGGGTCGAGAAGGGAACTTTTGCTCCCATCCCGTGCACCCTTCATACACCCTGCCTAACACTATTCGTGCTTCATATGGTTCATGTTTTGTGGAGTACTGTAGCACCGTACTCTCCATGCGCCTGTGGACCTAGTTACATTACCATTGATCTCACCGTTCATTCTCGACGGACGGTCGAAAAAAGCGGTACTATGTTACATATAGGAGTAGTTGACATCGCACAACATAATTTGTTATCGTCATATCTTACTACACTAGCAACAAGATTGTGTAGTACTGACGTATGAACCACTGCACATGCCTACTAGTAGGAGCACTGTGTATGTTCAAGTGGCTGCCGTGTTTCGCACTCCTCCATCGTAAGAGTGGAAACGCTTGCTGTAATCATTTTTTTAGAATGAAAACAGTGGACATGCTCTACCGTGCGGATCCTCCTCCAGCCATGCACTAAATTACTCACTTTCGCCGATGTGTGGGACAGCCATGCTCTTAATTAGTCCGTAGTAGAGTGATGGTAGACTACCCCGATCGAACCGCCACAGTAATGCCCAATGAGCCGTCAAATCACAAAACCCCCTCCTTTCCAGTGATAAGTTGGGCCAGACGAAGCAACCATCATTTCACTCTTCTCTCTCAGCTTCCTCTCTTGAAGAAAACCCCCACTCGCTTCGCTTCTCCCTCATCTCGTTCCTCCTTTCACTCTTCTCTCTCAGCTTCCTATCTTGGATGGACGCCGGAGGACTGGCCGACGTGATGTCTATGGCTCTGGCCAAAACCATCGAGGCTCATGGTATGAAGAAGCGCAAGCACCCCGCCGAGACTACCGCAGACAAGCTCAAAGCCATCGCCCTTTCCAAGCCCCCCTCTCCGGATCCCTCATTAAGCAAGTCTAGGTAATGTCTCTTGTTGACGATCTTTTTCTCGATCTTGATCGTGTTTTTTCATCTAACACACAGTACTAATCTTGGTAGTACAACTTTCTGGGTGATCTTGCATGTGATTTTAGTGTGCCAAATGACGGTTCTAAATTCCTCTTTTGACCAAAACATGCAAGAGGTTGACACTGATTTCTTATAGATTACTTTCAACTACTCCCTCTGTCCCAAATTTCTTGTCTTAGATTTGTCTAGATCCGGACGTATCTAATACTAAAATGTGACTTGATACATCCGTATCTAGACAAATCTAAGACAAAAAATTTGGGACGGAGTGAGTATTTTATGAACATCAATGCTACCTTTTAAGAGGGTATATTTGCCTCAGTAACTTGTGTTATGGATATTGCATGTAATCCCTCTGCTCTCATGCCTTTTGAAGACATGTTCTAGTGTCTTTGTTCACTCATTTCTGTGCGTATATGTAGTCATATATGGAGTATAATATCAAAAAGCATCTTATATTTCTGAACGGAGGTAGTAATAAAATATGGTTTCTGTTTGAATTAGAACCAGTTCCACGGTGGAGATGAAGTTCTCAAAGTCATGTCGTGTGAACTGGAAGACCTAATGATGAGTTCTACTGCTGAAGTATCCAACTGTTGTGTCCTTGTCGCCACGTGTCCTGAACTAGTGTTTTCCTGTAGCATTGTTGTCAGGCGTGTTCTCGAGGCTGTACTTGACCACAACAATTTCCTGGTTGTGCCTTTGATTACGAAGGGTGTGGTTCTTGTAAAGCTTCCCAACAAATCTGATGCGGCATGTCTTCATCATCATGTTCATGAGTGGAAATACCACTTTGTTAGGTTCTCCAAGGTTGACAAGATGGTGATAGTGCATGTAGACATCTCACACAAAGTCCATGGCCTAGTCAGTTATGCGGGTTTCATCCCGTAGGTCGGTGGCAAGAAATAGTCTGCAGAGATCAGTTAGTGCAACTTTGCTTGTTTGTAGTAAGTACTATTGTTCAGTACTTGATTTGTGTTTGTGAACCCTGTATTGTTTATTAGTACTACCGCTTTTGGTGTGTGGTCAGTCCACGAAGCGGTCTATGTTAATGTCTGTCCACTCAATTCAGTCTGTATATTTTGAAGTATCCAGATCATACTTTTTGTGAGGACGGTTTATCAATTATGGTTACACTCCAATATCTGTATGCATTGCAGGGTTTATCGCACCCACCAGGATTTCCAGTCCCATGGATGTTCGGTCCATATGATTTGTCACGACCTTTGGACTGTCCTGCTTGTGGGAGTGGGCAGGGCCCCTACATGCCGCGCAAAGTTGGACGATCAATCTTCTGTTTAGTACTTCAACATAGTGATTTCCTGGTAAGGATTCGCTCGTGTCACATCAAGTAAATCTTATTGATTTACTGTCTAAATCTTATTGATTTAATGTCATGTTTTCTTTCTTTTCCTGCAATTTTACGATGCAGGTTTTGCCATGTGACATTCATCACAAAATAAACCGTTTGGTTTGCTCTCGATGGCTATTTTTGCAGGTTTCACTTCTTACGCCGTGTCGATGCTTGAAGT
Source organism: Aegilops bicornis (assembly GCA_021605145.1). Classification (NCBI taxonomy): domain Eukaryota; kingdom Viridiplantae; phylum Streptophyta; class Magnoliopsida; order Poales; family Poaceae; genus Aegilops; species Aegilops bicornis. The sequence continues at coordinate 348,002,307 of CM038669.1, forward strand.
CACTGTCCATCACTTATATTACTGGAAAAAATGGATCAGTCTTTGTCTGAGTACAAGCTGAATCCCTATGATGAACTGTAGTTTGGTTTAACAAAAATGCCACAATTAGTCCTTCTCGCGTTTAAAAGAAATGAAGAAAAAAACTGGATCATGGTCACGGATCCTAGTCAAGCTAGAAAGCTGATCATAGCAGACCAGACACGATTGCCGCTGTCTCGCACAGATCGATCACCGGCAGTTGCTCTAGCACTCACAGCGGCAGCAGCTCAGTCTTATCCAGCTGAGGATTGGGCACCGACCGTGTCAGCAGATCAGTCTAATTTACCGGAGGATCAGGCATCGACACCGGCACCTGCTCCGACACCGGCACCAGCTCTACAAGGAGCACCATCTCCGGCAGCAGCGGCGGCCCGGCTTGACACTGCACCAACACTTGCACTTGCATCTGCTCCGGACCGTGCAGTTGCACCGGCAACAGACTGGGCTGTAGTTTGCACTTCATATACATAAGTCCTTACAAAAACCGACATGTCCACCTTCTTGGTAAGCATTGGCCGCCCAAGTGCTTCGTTCTTTTTTCTTTCCATGTTGTTTCACATGATTCACTGTGTTGATCTAACTGTTTGGGTATGTCTTCTTGTTTGCAAACAGAGAATTCCTAGAGCAACGAGGGAGTCGTTCAACAATCCGGGCGACCCCAGCCAAGTTTCTCTAACCATGCGCAGCCTTGGTGTGAATGAACCTGCTCAATATACCATAAGTACAAAGGATGGTCGCATGATGATTGATGCTAAAGGATGGTCAAGGTTCAAATCTAAATCATATCTTGCGATAGGGGATGATGTCAAAATCGAACTTTCTCGACAAGGAGAGCTGGTCCAAATCAACTTTGAAATTCTTGATGAGCAGCGACGCATATCGCCGAACTGATCTATCCTCCGAGAGATTTTGATGTAATAATCGGCATGGTGAAACAAGTGTCCTGTGTGTATAAGTAGTACGACGGTATTATTTATCACATGGTATATCGTTGATAGAATTGCAACTACGATTGCTTTGGTTAGGAAGCGTCGTTCGATTTCATTCCAACAGCTACCGTTCTTTATTCAATTTTGTGTATTCGCCTTGCGGCGACATCTAAAACCAGCGCCCGTACCCATAAACTTGCAATATGAAAAGCGGCGAGGTAGAACACATGGGCCCCAAACATGCGAGGGTCGACTGCGGCCCAAAGTCGAGAACCGTGAGCCTATCTGAGTATTATATTCTCAAATTTGAACCCCCATAGAAAAAGCTAAACCCCATAATGCCCATGCGTTGCGAGAGGGATTATATTTCTCGGCAAGGTGAGCCTGTGATATAAAAGATTTGTATATTTCTTTCTGGAGGAGTATCTCTCGTAAAAAATATATTTATGTGTAACTAGTTACTCCTGTCTTTCTACTTCCTTTATTTGATATGTGGGGCAACCGCAGCAGGGGTCCACGTGCCATATGCACAAATTAGAGTGCATAACTTCACGGTAGACACACCCCGTCGTAGCGCATGATAATGCCCAATGAGCCGTCAAATCACAACCCCCTTTCCAAACTTAAGCGATGGTACGGGCCAGAATGACGGCAATATTTCACTGGGCCTGAATCCCTTCTCCCTCGTGCAGCTTGTTCAGAAAACCCCTCTCGGCGATTGCATAGGGTTTTCTCATGGAGAACAAGTGCAATTATTCATCCATTCCAGATAACTCCAAGTCCCTTGTTCGCAGGTAATCCTAGGATGGCAGCCGCCTCCGTTGATGCATTTTTCTTCCTACTGAATCTAGTGTGTTTCATTTGCAGTGCCCAAATTGCGAGTACCCTACAGGTTTCTGCGCCCTCGGCGAGACGCCACACTTGTTCCTTCTAATCCTAACACAACATTTTTAAACACGCACAATATGTTCCTAGAATCCTCTTCTCTATCCGGGAGGGTGGGGTTTTTTGAACATGCTGTGTTCTCATATTATTTTTCCTGCAGTGTATTATTTGCTCTGCCAAAACACATGTACTCAAGATGCTCGGCCTTGCCATAACTGAATACACTAGTTTAATGGTTACAGTGAAGACAGGCCATGGATATAAGTTCCGAGTTGGGTTCATGAACCAAGAAGATCGCTGCTTTTTTTATGGCCAAACTTGGATAAACTTTCTCAAGTGTTACGGACTGAAAGTTGGCGCACGAATGTTGATGGAAATAGCGAACCTGGTCTCATCTTCACTGCGATCTTCCACCCGGCGTCGTTCAATTGTTCATCCATGTTAGTTTTGTATCTGGTTCTTTCTTGTTGCCTCGATTACCTCTTAATCCACCTATTATGTCTAACTAATCACAATTTAACTTTAGAAGTAGCAACGAATCTCTCACGAAGATGCTACTTCTAACTAATATTTTCTTATAATTGGTGGCACATGTAGGTTTTTTCAGAGTTAAGCGATGCGCTCGTTTGTTACTCTGTAATAACTCAAATTGTTACTAATGGCACTTTGAAGTTGGTGGATCGACATCCACAAGTTCCTACACTTTATTGATCGTCTTGAAGTCCTTGTGGGGCGTTTAAATGGTGGAAGGCCACGTGGGATATGTGTGCCTTCTGCACTCGTTGAACAGGTCCAAGCGTGTTGAGAAAGTTATAGTATGCGAGCTGTTTTACATGATATATGTTGTTCATAAACTATTGATTTTACACAGTTTACAGCTGTGATCTTCTTCAAAGCGAGGAACTGCCGAGTTCTATTGTTCCTATACTGAGATGCACGACCATGGTCGGGTCAGACTTGCGCTTGGTCACAACATGATGTTTATGTCGACCTACTCAATTCCCCTTGGAGGTGAAAAGATACTTATTAATGGGTGGTCTGAAATAATGAAGGCCCGTCCATCTTGGAAAATAGGACAGAAGATTATGTTCATGTTTTTCCATGGCTCTAAAGCGAATATCCTGTTTATTGACCATGTTGCAAGATGAAGCCGCTTTCAGAAGGTTGTGGATGCGCGGGGTGGCGCTGGGCCTTGTCACAGGGCTTGGCGGCCTCACCCTTAGTTAGCTTGTAGGCAAAGTAGCACTATTCGAGGCATGCTTTATGCGGTTGAACTCGTATAAGTACTCATCTTTGCTTCGACTTTGGTTGTTAAGTGCCCTGCTGGTTTTGATTAAGGTTGTTAAGTACTCCTGCTGCTTTTACGATGCATCGTGTTTCTTGATCTGTCTTCCTCCGGCCGCCAAAACCAAACCAGCCGGTGGGGCCGCCTGCTTCCGCCTCCACGGTGGCTGCGCCTCGGCGCCGCCGCTTCGCCGCCCGTCTCCTAAATTGTTAACGCCCGGCGTCCTCATGCGCTTTAGTGCGCTTCGCCCGGCAGCGCCACCCTCTCGCATTGTCAACATGGTCAACAAACAACAGGAATCGGCGGAAATGCGTGGAGAGGATGACAAGAGGGCCCGCCACGCCAACAGTATGGAAAAATAAAATGCTTCCTCCTAGTGTTTTCACGACATCCGGGACCCACGACATAGTGAGCGTATATAGTCAATAGACAAGAGAACAGCACAAGATCGGTGACACAGGGACGTAGCTACTCGAGCAGTATTTTTTTGTTTGGTATTGTTGAGACGGAGCAGGGTTTGAACTGGGTTGTGGCCCGTCTAGCCCATGCTTATATTTTATGTTCACCATGTGACCATCCCATCTAATTTTTCTTTGTGAAAATGAGCCCAGTTTATTTTTTCTGAAGAATACCCAATCCAGGCCTACTTATTTTTCTACGCCCTAATGGGCTGCAACTCTTTCAAGACGCCTGCAAATCTTGAAAGTAATATGAAATGGGTTGTAAATATAAAAGTAAGATGACAAATTGGCAATTACTTTATAATTTCTGTTTTTTTTTCACATTTTCAGATTCCTATTTCACTGGGCATTAACCTAATTTAAATATATCTTCAAAGTACTTTAAATCTGGCTCGACATTTCGGTATTAAAAATAGTTTGGAACCCAAAGAAATATGCGAAATTGGCCCTGGGCAACCAAAAAAACGACTGCAATAAATTGCATAAGAAGTTGCCATGAGCTATATATAAATTATTAAAAAAAGAGGGAGTGGTCTGACTTGTGGGCCTGTTTAGTTGACGCGTATGCAAGATTTTTTAGTTATTATATACGTCAACAAAGCGATTCTAGCAGGCGTAACCATTGGATGTCAATCCAACGGCCGCCGTGTTTCTTCAATCTCGATCTTCTTGCTCCGGCCCAAAGCGGCGCCGTGGGACCGCTTCTCCGCCTCCGTGGCCGCCCGGTCTTTGCGGCCAGCCTCGGCGCCCCCTACTACTCCCACCACTGGCCAGGGCATCCCTCTACTCACCCACACCCCCTGTTATTCTGCGGCAACGACAGCCTCACACCGCAGCCGAACCGGTGTACTCCTCTTCGGGCGGGCTTCCACTGCCGCGTCTTCCCCGGCTCCGCGTCGTCCCCTTCCTAGGCCTCGCCGTCGTCCACCGCCGTGGTGCTCTCGGCGCGGCATGGTCAATTTGGTCAACGACCGACTTCCATCGGAAGAGTACTGTACGTGGAGAGGCAGACAGCTGGGTCCATGGCAGCCGCAAGGAAGTGCCTCCTTATCACGCGGAAAATAATTATTCCTCCACCTGACAGCAGGGACCCACCGGACGGGCCACCAGTATTTTTGCGAAAAAACGTTTGCCCACTGACTCTTTGGGACCCACAGAGACGGGCCTTTGTATTTTACCAAAAAATGTCCCCCGCTATAAGCTCGGACCCACGGAAGTGCCTCCTTATTACGCACAAAAATGAATACCCCCACTAGGCTGGGACCCACCTTGGTGGGAGGCTGACTTGTGGGCCTACTAAGTTGACTGGGACGGATGCCTTTGTCAACTTTAGTCAATATATGAATGATTCTAGTTCAAGTGACCGTACGATGTCCATCCAACGGCCGTAGTGCTTCTTCAACCTCTGGTCTTCTTGCTCCGGCCGCCCAAAGTAGCGACGGTCGTGCACTTTGCTCCTGCCGCCCATGGCCGGGCTGTGATGCCTTGAGGCCTCACCGCCCCTACTACTCTCACCGCTGGCGGGCCATCCTCTCTGCACCCACACCCCTATTATTCTGGCGATGGCAGCCTCACACCGCAGCCGAGCAGGTGAACCCTCATACTCCTCTACGTGGGCATCCACTGCCGTGTCTTCCCGGCTCGCATTGTATGCCTTCCTAGGCCTCGCCGTCGTCCACCGCCCTGGTGCTCTCGGCCTTGGCGTGGTCGGCATGGTCGAGGAATGGCTTCCATCGGACGTGGGTATGCGTGGAGAGGGCCGACCGTCCATGGCCGCAGCAAGGAAGTGCCTCCTTATTACGCGGAAAATAATGATTCCTCCACACGATAGCCGGGACCCATCGGAGGGCAGTATTTCACGGAAAAACATTTCCCCACATCGCTTTCGGACCCACCGGCTTCATCTTCGCGCGCAAGGAAGTGCGTCCGGGCAAAACCGATTCGCCCCGATTGCGGGACCCACCAGCTACACCTTTTGCACGCAAGGAAGTGCGTCGGGCAAAAAGCGATTCGCCCTCCTGACTGCTGGGACCCACCGGCTACATCTTCGCACGCAAGGAAGTGCGTCCGGGCAAAAAAAACGATTCGCCCCCCAGACTGTTGGGACCCACCAGCTACATCTTCGCACGCAAGGAAGTGCCTGACAGTCGGGACCCACCTGGTTGAAGGGTACGTAGCGTTGTCATTCTGGTAGCGAACATATACGTACATATCTTTGAGTCGTTGTAGAAGCGCGCCGCACGTGTCGTAGTAGAGGCGCACGTAGCATGTACTGCGTCGTCTGGGCCGTGGTGCAAGAAAGAAAATACGGCCACGTATGTGTACATACGGGCGGGGTCTCGAATGTCTACTCACGCATACGTACGGCCAGGGCTCGTGTACATGGCTGAGTCGGAACGGAGAAACAACATCGTCGTCGTGTTCATGGGGAAGCAACGGAGTGCGTCGTGTTCATGGGGAGGCAACGAAATGCGTCGTGTTCATAGGGAGGCAACGGAACGCGTAGGAGCCAACTGGCTTGGAGGGAACAGGCGATGGAAACGAGGCATGGCATACCGCACAACGGAGGAAACTGACCTCCTACGTTCGGAATGGGGTCCTGTTGATCGGGAGGGGTATGGCGTACCGCAAAACGGAGGAAACGGACCTCCTACGGTCGAAACGGTGGTCCTGTTGATCGAGAGGGATGCGGCGTACCGCAAAACGGACGAAACGGACCTCCTACGGTCGAAACAGGGGTCCTGTTGATCGGGAGGGGTGTGGCGTACTGCAAAACAGACAAAACGGACTTGTGTTGGAGCGCTACGGTCGAAACGAGGGTCCCGTTCATTGGGAGGGGTGTGGCGTACCGCAAAACGGGACTCCACGGTCGACCGTCGACCTCCTCCAGCCTCCACGGGCTCCTGTTCATCCAGCCTCCACCGCGCGCTACTCCACCAGCTACTGGTCAACCACCCCTCCACCATCTACTATTCATCCAGCCCTCCACACCACGGGGTCCTGTTCAACCACCCCTCCACGGGCACCCCTCCACCATCTACTGTTCATCCAGCCCTCCACACCACGGGATCCTGTTCAACCACCCCTCCACGGGCAGCCCTCCATCGTCTACTGTTCATCCAGCCCTCCACACCACGGGGTCTTGTTCATCCAGAGGCAAACGACACCGCTCACTGTTCATCCAAACCCCCCGTAACACTCACTGTTTATCCCAGAGGCAGCATCGATCGGCTTCAGTTAGCAACAGTAGCGAAGGAATCGCTCGATCGGTTTCAATTAACAGCCATCGATTGATCGCTCGGGTTCGATAAGCGTAGCCTGCAAACTGTCGCTTCGGGTTCGATTAGAGCCCAACGCCTCGCTTCGGGTTCAGTTAGAGTGAACGCCTCGCACACGCAGCAGCGTCGTGTCACGAGAAAGCAGCGCATCGCTCGGCCCCGACCTCCCATGTAACTGGAACTCCCCGAAATTTTCCTCCCCCTCGCTTCTACCACGGTTTTTTCCGTCATGGAGGGCCCAAAGAATGCCATGCAGCTGCGTCTCCGGCCCGCCCAGGACGAAAAGCCCATTTTCTGTCATGATTTTTTGTCATAGAAGTAGGAGCCCACCACATCTATGATGATACCGGATTTTGTCACAATTATCGTCATAGAAGTGTCATATGTATGACAGAAAAAAAATCGTTCGGCCCAAAATGTCACGGATGTGTCTTTTTTTGTAGTGACACCATAAAACATAAATATCATAGAGGCTATGTTGGTTTTGATTCAACTACATGCATGAACATGTGCCAAGTCAAGCCACTCGAACATCCAGAGGAGGATACCATATCATCATACTACATCACAATCATTTAACGCAATGTTGATATCCAAGATAAATAATTATCCACTCCTAGCTACTTATGTTGGGGAACGTGGTAATTTCAAAAAAATTCATACGCACACGCAAGATCATGGTGATGCATAGCAACGAGAGGGGAGAGTGTCGTCCATGTACCCTCGTAGACCATAAGCGGAAGCGTTAAGAGAACGCGGTTGATGTAGTCATACGTCTTCACGATCCGACCGGTCCAAGTACCGAACGCACGACACCTCCGAGTTCAGCACACGTTCAGCTCTATGACGTCCCACGAACTCCGATCCAGCAGAGCTTCGCGGGAGAGTTCCGTCATCACGACGGCGTGATGACGGTGATGATGTTGCCCGACACAGGGCTTCGCCTAAGCACCGCTACAATATGATCGAGGTGGATTATGTTGGAGGGGGGCACCGCACACGGCTAAAAGATCAACTGATCAACTTGTGTGTCTATGGGGTGCCCCCTCCCCTGTATATAAAGGAGTGGAGGAGGGGGAGGGCCGTCCCTCCTATGGCGCGCCCTGGAGGAGTCCTACTCCCACCGGGATTAGGATTCCCACCTTCCCTAGTTGGACTAGGAGAGAAGGAAGGGGGAGAGAGGGAGGAAGGAAAGGGGGGGGGGCGCCGCCCCCCACCTAGTCCAATTCGGACTAGAGGGGGAGGGGGCGCGCGGCCTGCCCTGGCCTCCTCTCTCTCTCTCTCCACTATGGCCCAATAAGGCCCATACACTTACCGGGGGGTTGCGGTAACCTCCCGGTACTCCGGTAAAATCCCGATTTCACCCGGAACATTCCGATGTCCAAATATAGGCTTCCAATACATCGATCTTTATGTCTCGACCATTTAGAGACTCCTCGCCATGTCCGTGATCATATCTGGGACTCCGAACTACCTTCAGTACATCAAAACACATAAACTCATAATACCGATCGTCACCGAACGTTAAGCGTGCGGACCCTACGGGTTCGAGAACTATGTAGACATGACGAGACGCGTCTCCGATCAATAGCGGAACCTGGATGCTCAAATTGGCTCCTACATATTCTACAAAGATTTTTATCGGTCAAACCGCATAACAACATATGTTATTCCCTTTGTCATCGGTATGTTACTTGCCCGAGATTCGATTGTCGGTATCTCAATACCTAGTTCAATCTTGTTACCGGCAAGTCTCTTTAATCGTTCCATAATACATCATCCCGCAACTAACTCATTAGTTGCATTGCTTGCAAGGCTTATAGTGATGTGCATTACGAGAGGGCCCAAGATACCTCTCCGACAATCGGATTGACAAATCCTAATCTTGATCTATGCCAACTCAACAAGTACCATCGAGACACTTGTAGAGCACCTTCATAATCACCCGATTCGTTGTGACGTTTGGTAGCACATAAAGTGTTCCTCCGGTATTCGGGAGTTGCATAATCTCATAGTCATAGGAACATGTATAAGTAATGAAGAAAGCAATAGCAATATACTAAACGATCAAATGCTAAGCTAACGGAATGTGTCAAGTCAATCACATCATTCTCTAATGATGCGATCCAGTTAATCAAACGACAACTCATGTCCATGGCTAGGAAACTTAACCATCTTTGATTCAACGAGCTAGTCAAGTAGAGGCATACTAGTGACACTTAGTTTGTCTATATATTCACACATGTACTAAGTTTCCGGTTAATAAAATTATAGCATGAATAATAAACATTTATCATGATATAAGGAAATATAAATAACAACTTTATTATTGCCTCTAGGGCATATTTCCTTCAGTCTCCCACTTGCACTAGAGTCAATAATCTAGTTCACATCGCCATGTGATTTAACACCAATAGTTCACATCACCATGTGATTAACACCCATAGTTCACATCGCCATGTGACCAACACTCAAAAGTTTACTAGAGTCAGTAATCTTAGTTCACATCGCCATGTCATTAACACCCAAAGAGTACTAAGGTGTGATCATGTTTTGCTTGTGAGAGAAGTTTAGTCAACGGGTCTGCCATATTCAGATCCGTATGTATTTTGCAAATTTCTATGTCAAAATGCTTTGCACGGAGCTACTCTAGCTAATTGCTCCCACTTTCAATATGTATCTAGATTGAGACTTAGAGTCATCTGGATCAGTGTCAAAACTTGCATCGACGTAACCCTTTACGACGAACCTTTTGTCACCTCCATAATTGAGAATCATATCCTTATTCCACTAAGGATGATTTTGACCGCTGTCCAATGATGTACTCCTAGATCACTATTGTACTCCCTTGCCAAACTCAGTGTAGGGTATACAATAGATCTGGTACACAGCATGGCATACTTTATAGAACCTATGGCTGCGGCATAGGGAATGACTTTCATTATCTTTCTACCTTCTTCCGTGGTCGGGCTTTGAGTCTTACTCAATTTCACACATTGCAATACAGGCAAGAACCCCTTCTTTGACTGTTCCATTTTGAACTACTTCAAAAATTTGTCAAGGTATGTACTCATTGAAAAAACTTATCAAACGTCTTGATCTATCTCTATAGATCTTGATGCTCAATATGTAAGCAGCTTCATCGAGGTATTCCTTTGAAAAACTCCTATCAAACACTCCTTTTATGATTTCTAGAAAATTCTACATCATTTTTGATCAACAATATGTCATTCACATATACTTATCAGAAAGGTTGTAGTGCTCCCACTCACTTTCTTGTAAATACAGGCTTCATCGCGAGTCTGTATAAAACTATATGCTTTGATCAACTCATCAAAGCATGTATTCCAACTCTGAGATGATTTGCACCAGTCCATGGATGGATCGCTAGAGCTTGCACATTTTGTTAGCACCTTTAGGATCGACAAAACCTTCTGGTTGCATCATATACAACTCTTTTTTAAGAAATCCATTAAGGAATGTAGTTTTGACATCCATTTGCCAGATTTTATAAAATGTGGCAATTTTCTAACATGATTCGGGCAGACTTAAGCATCGCTACGAGTGAGAAAATCTCATCGTAGTCAACACCTTGAACTTTGTCAAAAACCTTTTTCGACAAGTCTAGCTTTGGAGATAGTAACACTACTATCAGCGTCCGTTTTTCTCTTGAAGATCCATTTATTTTCTATGGCTTGCCGATCATTGGGCAAGTCAACCAAAGTCCACACTTTGTTCTCATACATGGATCACATCTCATATTTCATGGCCTCAAGCCATTTCGCGGAATCTGGGCTCATCATCGCTTCCTCATAGTTCGTAGGTTCGTCATGGTCAAGTAACATGAACTCCAGAATAGGATTACCGTACCACTCTGGAACGGATCTCACTCTGGTTGACCTACGAGGTTCGGTAGTAACTTGATCCGAAGTTACATGATCATCATCATTTGCTTCCTCACTAATTGGTGTAGAAGTCACAGGAACATATTTTTGTGATGAACTAGATTCCAATAAGGGAGCAGGTACAGTTACCTCGTCAAGTTCTACTTTCCTCCCACTCACTTCTTTCGAGAGAAACTCCTTCTCTAGAAAGGATCCATTCTTAGCAACGAATGTCTTGCCTTCGGATCTGTGATAGAAGGTGTACCCAACAGTCTCCTTTGGGTATCCTATGAAGACCATTTCTCCGATTTGGGTTCGAGCTTATCAGGTTGAAGCTTTTTCACATAAGCATTGCAGCCCCAAATTTTAAGAAACGACGACTTTGGTTTCTTGCCAAACCACAGTTTATAAGGCGTCGTTTCAACGGATTTAGATGGTGCCCTATTTAATGTGAATGCAGCCGTCTCTAAAGCATAACCCCAAAACGATAGCGGTAAATCAGTAAGAGACATCATAGATCGCACCATATCTAGTAAAGTATGATTACGACGTTTGGACACACCATTATGCTGTGGTGTTTCAGGTGGCACGAATTTGTGAAACTATTCCACATTGTTTTAATTGAAGACCAAACTCGTAACTCAAATATTTGTCTCCGGGATCTGATTGTAGAAACTTTATTTTCTTGTTACGATGATTTTCCACTTCACTCTGAAATTCTTTTAACTTTTCAAATGTTTCAGACTTATGTTTCATCAAGTAGATATAACCATATCTGCTCAAATCATCCGTGAAGGTCAGAAAATAATGATACACGCCGCGAGCCTCAACACTCATCATACCGCATACATCAGTATGTATTATTTCCAATAAGTGAGTTGCTCGCTCCACTGTTCCGGAGAACGGAGTCTTAGTCATCTTGCCCATGAGACATGGTTCGCAAGCATCAAGTGATTCCAAAAGCCCATCAGTATGGAGTTTCTTCATGCGCTTTACACCAATATGACCTAAACGGTAGTGCCACAATTAAGTTGCACTATCATTATTAACTTTCCATCTTTTTGGCTTCAATATTATGAATATGTGTATCACTACGATCGAGATCCAACAAACTATTTTCATTGGGTGTATGACCATCGAAGGTTTTATTCATGTAAGCAACAACAATTATTCTCGACTTTAAATGAATAACCGATTGCAATAAACATGATCAAATCATATTCATGCTCAACGCAAACACCAAATAACATTTATTTAGGTTCAATACTAATCCCGAAAGTATAGGGAGTGTGCGATGATGATCATATCAATCTTGGAACCACTTCCAACACACATCATTACTTCACCCTTAACTAGTCTCTGTTCATTCTGCAACTCCCATTTTGAGTTACTACTCTTAGCAACAAAACCAGTATCAAATACTGAGGGGTTGCTATAAACACTAGTAAAGTACACATCAATAACATGTATATCAATATACTTTTGTTCACTTTGCCATCCTTCTTATCCGCCAATTATTTGGGGTAGTTCCGCTTCCAGTGATTAATCCGTTGCTGTAGAAGCACTCAGTTTCAGGCTTAAGTCTACCTTTGGGTTTCTTCACGTGAGTGACAATGTGCTTTTCATTCTTCTTGAAGTTCCATTTCTATCCCTTTGCTCTTTTCTTGAAACTAGTGGCCTTGTTAACCATCAACACTTGATGCTCTTTCTTGATTTCTACCTTCGTTGATTTCAGCATCGCGAAGAGCTCGGGAATTACTTTCGTCATCCCTTGCATATTATAGTTCATCACGAAGTTCTAGTAACTTGGTGATAGTGACTAGAGAACTTTGTCAATTACTATCTTATCTGGAAGATTAACTCCCACTTGATTCAAGCAATTTTCGTACCCAGACAATCTGAGCAAATGCTCACTGGTTGAGCTATTCTCCTCCATCTTGTAGGCAAAGTACTTTGTCATAGGTCTCATACCTCTTAACACGGGCATGAGTCTGAAGTACCAATTTCAACTCTTGGAACATCTCATATGCTCCGTGGCGTTCAAAATGTTGTTGATGTCCCGGTTCTAAGCCGTAAAGCATGGTGCACTAAACTATCAAGTAGTCATCATATCGAGCTTTGTCAAACGTTCATAACGTCTGCATCTGCTCGTGCAATAGGTCCGTCACCTAGTGGTGCATCAAGGACATAATTCTTCTGTGCAGCAATGAGGATAATCCTCATATCACGGACCTAGTCCGCATCATTGCTACTATCATCTTTCAACATAGTTTTTCTCAAGGAACATATAAAAAATAAACGGGGAGCTACATCGTGAGCTATTGATCTACAACATAGATATGCTAATACTACCAGGACTAAATTCATGATAAATTGAAGTTCAATTAATCATATTACTTAAGAACTCCCACTTAGATAGACATCACTCTAATCATCTAAGTGATCACGTGATCCATATCAACTAAACCATGTCCGATCATCACGTGAGATGGAGTAGTTTTCAATGGTGAACATCACTATGTTGATCATATCTACTATATGATTCACGCTCGACCTTTCGGTCTCCAATGTTCCGAGGCCATATCTGCATATGCTAGGCTCGTCAAGTTTAACCTGAGTATTCTACGTGTGCAAAACTGGCTTGCACCCGTTGTATGTGAATGTAGAGCTTATCACACCCGATCATCATGTGGTGTCTCAGCACGAAGAACTGTCGCAACGGTGCATACTCAGGGAGAACACTTATACCTTGAAATTTTAGTAAGGGGTCATCTTATAAAGCTACCGCCGAACTAAGCAAAATAAGATGTATAAAATATAAACATCACATGCAAAAATATGTGACATGATATGGCCATCATCATCTTGTGCCTTTGATCTCCATCTCCAAAGTACCGTCATCATCTCCATCGTCACCGGCATGACACCATGATCTCCATCATCTTGATATCTATCAACGTGTCGTTACATGGTCATCTCGCCAACTATTGCTCTTGCAACTATTGCTATCGCACAGCGATAAAGTAAAGCAATTATTTGGCTCTTGCGTCTTATGCAATAAAGAGACAACCATAAGGCTTCTGCCAATTGCCGATAACTTCAACAAAACATGATCATCTCATACAACAACTTATATCTCATCATGTCTTGACCATATCACATCACAACAAGCCCTGCAAAAACCAGTTAGACATCCTCTACTTTGTTGTTGCAAGTTTTACGTGGCTGCTACAGGCTGAACAAGAACCGTTCTTACCTACGCATCAAAACCACAACAATATTTCGTCAAGTATGTGCTATTTTAACCTTCACAAGGACGGGCGTATGCACTCGATTCAACTAAAGTTGGAAACCGACACCCGCCAGCCACCTGTGTGCAAAGCACGTCGGTAGAACCAGGTCTCGCGTGGCGTCTGGCGTAATGTCGGTCCGGGCCGCTTCATCCAACAATACTGCCGAATCAAAGTATGACATGCTGGTAAGTAGTATGACTTGTATCGTCCACAACTCACTTGTGTTCTACTCGTGCATATAACATCTACGCATAAACTTGGCTCGGATGCCACTATTGGGGAACGTAGTAATTTCAAAAAAAATTCCTACACACACGCAAGATCATGGTGATGCATAGCAACGAGAGGGGAGAGTGTCGTCCATGTACGCTCGTAGACAGTAAGTGGAAGCATTATGAGAACGCGGTTGATGTAGTCGTACGTCTTCACGATCCGACCGATCCAAGTACCAACGCATGACACCTCCGAGTTCAGCACACGTTCAGCTCGATGACGTCCCACGAACTCCGATCCAGCAGAGCTTCACGGGAGAGTTCCGTTAGCACGACGGTGTGATGACGGTGATGATGTTGCTACCGACGCATGGCTTCACCTAAGCACCGCTACGATATGATCGAGGTGGATTATGGTGGAGGGGTGCACCGCACACGGCTAAAAGATAAACTGATCAACTTGTGTGTTTATGGGGTGCCCCCTCCCCCGTATATAAAGGAGTGGAGGGGGGAGGGCCGGCCCTCCTATAGCGCGCCATGGAGGAGTCCTACTCCCACCGGGAGTAGGATTCCCCCCCCCCCTTCCCTAGTTGGACTAGGAGAGAAGGAAGGGGGAGAGAGGGAGGAAGGAAAGGGGGGCGCCGCCCCCCTCCTAGTCCAATTCGGACCAGAGGGGAAGGGGGCACGCGGCCTGCCCTGGCCTCCTCTCTCTCTCTCCACTATGGCCCAATAAGGCCCATACACTTACCGTAAAATCCCGATTTCACCCGGAACTATTCCGATGTCCAAATATAGGCTTCCTATATATCGATATTTATGTCTCGACCATTTCGAGACTCCTCGTCATGTCTGTGATCATATTCGGGACACCGAACTACCTTCGGTACATCAAAACACATAAACTCATAATACTGATCATCACCGAACGTTGAGCGTGCGGACCCTACGGGTTCGAGAACTATGTAGACATGACCGAGACATGTCTTCGGTTAATAACCAATAGCGGAACCTGGATGCTCATATTGGCTCCTACATATTCTACGAAGATCTTTATCGGTCAAACCGCATAACAACATACGTCGTTCCCTTTGTCATCGCTATGTTAGTTTCCCGAGATTCGATCGTCGGTATCTCAATACCTAGTTCAATCTCGTTACCGGCAAGTCTATTTACTCGTTCCGTAATACATCATCCCGCAACTAACCCATTAGTTGCATTGCTTGCAAGGCTTATAGTGATGTGCATTACCGAGAGGGCCCAGAGATACCTCTCCGACAATCGTAGTGACAAATCCTAATCTTTATCTATGCCAACTCAACAAGTACCATCGGAGACACCTGTAGAGCACCTTTATAATCACCCAGTTACGTTGTGACATTTGGTAGCACACAAAGTGTTCCTCCGGTATTCGGGAGTTGCATAATCTCATAGTCATAGGAACATGTATAAGTCGTGAACAAAGCAATAGCAATATACTAAACGATCGAATGCTAAGCTAACGGAATGGGTCAAGTCAATCACATCATTCTCTAATGATGTGATCCCGTTAATCAAAGGACAACTCGTGTCCATGGCTAGGAAACTTAACCATCTTTGATTCAACGAGCTAGTCAAGTAGAGGCATACTAGTGACACTTAGTTTGTCTATATATTCACACATGTACTAAGTTTCCGGTTAATACAATTCTAGCATGAATAATAAACATTTATCATGATATGAGGAAATATAAATAACAACTTTATTATTGCCTCTAGGGCATATTTCCTTCAACTTATGCATGGCATGAGAAACTATAATCTCTAATTGTCATTGCAAACATGTTTAATCATAATGGGCTGAATCATGGATACTAGGTTAAACATATTTACACAAACATAGCAAGTCGAGTTCATACCCGTTTCTCTCTACCACGGCCAGTTCATCGAATATCGTCATTATTGCCTTTCACTTGCACGACTGAATGATATGAAAATAATAATAGTGCAAGAGTGCCGAGGACTAAGCTGGAATCTGCAAACATTTTATTCAACAGGAGAAGACAAGGTAAAATGGGCTCTTTGTTAGATCAACAATTATGCAAATGAGAGCCACTCAACATTTTCATCGTGGTCTTCTCCTTGGTACGACTCGAATAAATATAAATAAATTCAGAGAAATACACTGAAATATTTTTGGAGTTTTTGGTTTTCTTGAACAAGCAAATAAAAGGGAAAAGCAAAAAACGAGAAAAACTATTTACACGGGAAAGCTCCCAACAAGCAAAAGAAGAACAAGGAAATCTTTTTGGGTTTTCTTTTTAGTATTACAACTAAGCATGCATAGAAAGTAAACTAACTACAACTAAATTTTTGGTTTTTCTAACGTTTTTCAAACACACAAGAAGAAAGTGAGAAAATAAATTTTACATGGATAATACAATGAAAAAGCGTGAACACCGACAAATGGAATAAGTGGACATGAATATAAAGTCGGTGAAAACACGTACTCCCCCAAGCTTAGGCATTTGGCCTAACTTGGCAGTCGATCAGTAGTCTGGATAGTAGTCGGCGTGGTAGCTCACGGAGGCTCTCGGTGCGGATGCCTCGGCCTGCCTTGCTGCCTCAACCGCCGTGTTGTGGGCTCGGGCCTCGCTCTCAAGAACAAAATATCTTCCCCTGCTGTGGTAATCAAAGAGAGCAGGCGCAAGCAAATATGTGTGCACAACAGATGCTTGGTTAAACAACAATTTATAGGTGAAATTATGGATATCTCCTTTAAGGATCATATGATTTTTCATAGCAACAAAATCTAAATACTATGTGGGTAGGATAGGGTCAAAGGGCAAAGGTGTGATGCCCAGCTCTCTTGGTAAACGCATGGCATAGATTCTGCCATAGAAATAGCCACAATTAGTGATATGTTGCAGCCTGCGTACAACAATCGCCCCAAGGTTATAACTTCTATCACCGGTGAGAGCAGTGCGTATGAGGCTCAAGTCTGGAGCAAAAAGCGTACTACAATCTTGCTTGCCTATGATACATTTCCCGTTAAATAATGCAAAGTACTGAATTGCGGGAAAATGAATGCTTTTTATTCTACCTTGCGTCACTCCCCTCGTCTCACCGAAGCAAAGACTAGTCAAGAATGATTGGTACTCAGCCCTTGGCGGTTCGTCAAGCGAACCTCAGAATGGGAGTTTGCAATGGTGAGCAAAACTCTCTAGTGAAATGGTAAGTGGATTTTCATAAAGCTTAAATGACACCCTAGACTCACGAGGATGGAATTTAAATCCTTTGACAAATGATTCATTGAGAGTGTGGTGTTGATCGCACTTATCTGAAATGTAGGGGCCGAGACCGGCATTGTGAACATATTGTTCAAATTCCTCCTTAATAACCACATGCACCATATAATCATCGCACGGCCATAGGCATGTTTTGGTGGCGGCATCTCGAATAGAACTTTCACTTGGTTCAACATAAGACCGACGAGCGGATCTGTCAGTAGAAGATGCCCCCGGGGACCTCCTCCTCGAAGAACTCCTTCCAAATAGGTTCATCATGTTCGCGTACAATTTTCAAGCAACAATCCCCTGAAACAGTTTCGGAAATGGAGCTTCGAGGAAGGATATCAAAATCCACGGGTTTGAGAGCAAGAACACAGGAGAGAGAGCAATGGTGAATTTTTTCTGGAGGTGGGTGATGATGTGGTGTGAAGAGATAAGTGAGGGGACCCATGTGGGGACCACAACTCACCAGGGCGCATCCGGGGGTCCTAGCACGCCCAGATGGGTTGTGCCCACCTGGTGCGCCTCTCTCTGATATTGTTTGCACCAGAAATTCTTAAATATTCAGAAAAATCGTATTAAATTTTCAGCGCATTCTGAGAACCTTTATTTTTGGGTCATTTTTTATTGCACGGAAAATTCAGAAAACAGACAAAACATGGCATTTTATTTTATTTAACTGATAAAAACAGAAAATAAAAGGTAGGGATAGAAGGTAGTGCTTACTAAATTCATCAACTTCATACGTCTAAAAATGGATCCATTAATAAGGTTAATCAAGTCTTATTAACACCCACTTTCGATTAGCAGGAAACCAAAGAACTTTCGTAAATCACCAAGTTACCTCAACGGGGATATGAACGTCCCCAACAATAAGCATTTCATATTTCTTTTTAACAGTAGGTAGAGGTAGTTTAAAACTTCCAATAGTGATTGTCAGAGATTTTTCAATAACATTAATACCATTCACTTGGAATTGTTTCTTCGGAAAATGCACCGTATGCTTATTAGCATTGATATGAAAAGTGACTTTGCTTTAGTTGCAATCAAGAATAGCCCCTGCAGTATTAAAGAAGGGTCAGTCAATATAGTAAGATTAACAACAACAACGGGCACATCCTCCCAGATACCAATAGGTATATCAGTTGATTTGTCAGCCATGTGCAAAGATATTTCAGTAGGTGTGATTTTATTCAAATCAATTTTTTTATATAAATAGAAAGGCATAACACTAACACCAGCTCCTAAATAATAGAAAGCAGTTTTCACATAATTCTTTTTGATGGAGAAGGTATAGTTGGTATTCCCGGATCTCCAAGTTTTTTAGGTACTCCATCCTTAAAAGTATAATTAGCAAGCATGGTGGATATTTCAGCTTCCCGTATTTTTCTCATATTAGTGATGATGTCTTTCATATATTTTGCATAAGGAGGCATTTTCAAGATATCAGTCAATTGAGTACGCAAAAAGACTGGCCTCAGCATTTCAGCAAAGAGTTCAAATTCTTCAACATCTTTCTTTTTAGTTGACTTAGGTGGAAAGGGCATAGGTTTTTGAACCCACGGTTCTCATTCTTTACCGTGTTTTCAAGCCACAAAGTCACTTTTATCATACCTTTTATTCTTAGGTTGTGGGTTATCAAGATCAATTGGTGGTTCTATCTCAACATCATTGTCTGGTTCTTTATTATTTGTTTGAGTATCTTCATGAACCTCATCATCATCATTTTCATTATCACTTGGTGAATGTTCATTACCAGATTGGGTTTCATCATCGGAGATAGAGATATCATTTTCATTGCAAGGAGGTTTTTCTACTTCAGGTTCACTTGAAGCATGCAAAGTCCTACCATTTTTTCTTGTTTTTCTTTCTAAAAGGACTAGGTGCACTAGTGTTATTTCTTTGTGAGTCTTTGCCCCTCAGGATAAAGTGGTTCCTGAGTCATTTTACCTCCTCTAGTTGCAACTCTAACACCAAAGTCATGTATGTTGCTATTCATTTCATCAAGCAACTCTCTTTGTGATTTAGCAACTTGTTCTAACTGAGTTTGAACCATAGGAGCATGCTTTCCAACACCTCTAACATCATTTGAGATTCTAAATAACAAGTCACTCAAGCGAGCAATCATATCAGAATTGTATTTCAATTGTTTCATAACATTTGCATTGAAGTGATCTTTTTTTCTAATGTAGTTTTCAAACTCATAAAGGCAATGACTAGGGTGCATATTGTGAGGATTTGCATTATCATTGACCTTCATTAGAAAATTTACCTCTACCACCTTAGGCAGTGGTGGTGTGTTAAGCCCATGTATCTCTGATAACCCACAAGTATAGGGGATCACAACAGTTTTCAAGGGTAGAGTATTCAACCCAAATTTATTGATTCGACACAAGGGGAGCCAAAGAATATTCTCAAGTATTAGCAGTTGAGTTGTTAATTCAACCACACCTGAAAGACATAATATCTGCAGCAAAGTATTTAGTAGCAAAGTAGTATGGAAGTACTTGATAGCATTGGCAAAAGTAACAGTAGCAGTTTTGTAGCAATCGTAACAGTGGCAACGGAAAAGTAACTAAGCAAAGATCAATATGTGAAAGCTCCTAGGCAATGGATCAATGATGGATAATTATGTCGGATGTGATTCCTCATGCAACAGTTATAACATAGGGTGATATAGAACTAGCTCCAGTTCATCAATGTAATGTAGGCATGTATTCCGAATATAGTCATACGTGCTTATGGAAAAGAACTTGCATGACACCTTTTGTCCTACCCTCCCGTGGCAGCAGGGTCCTATTGGAAACTAAGGGATATTAAGGCCTCCTTTTAATAGAGTACCGGACCAAATCATTAACACTTAGTGAATACATGAACTCCTCAAACTACGATCATCACCGGGAGTGGTCCCGATTATTGTCACTTGAGTTGCGGATCATAACACATAGTAGGTGACTATTGACTTGCAAGATAGGATCAAGAACTCACATATATTCATGAAAACATAATAGGTTCAGATCTCAAATCATGGCACTCGGGCCCTAGTGGCAAGCATTAAGCATAGCAAAGTCATAGCAACATCAATCTTGGAACATAATGGATACTAGGGATCAAACCCTAACAAAACTAACTCAATTACATGGTAAATCTCATCCAACCCATCACCGTCCAGCAAGCCTACAATGATATTACTCAAGCCATAAATTTCCCGCAGACCTCATAGTATTGGAAACCCAGACCTTGCATGTAATCCTAGGCATGGATTGGTTGACGAAGTTTGAAGGAAACATAGATCATGCAAGAAGGCGATTACGCTCACCACTCCGGAGCGTAAGAGGATCAAGTATGTATCCAGACGTATTCCGATGAAGAATCAGTGAATTCCCTCACGGGAGTTGTTCAGGAGGAAGTGCCAGTAGTGCAAGATTTTCCCGATGTGTTTCCGGAGGAATTACCAGGAATGCCACCGGACAGAGACATTGAATTTCTAATTGAGTTATTGCCCGGCACAGCCCCAATATCCAAGAGACCCTATCGGATGCCCCCGAACGAATTGGAAGAGATCAAAAAGCAAATTAATGAACTATTGGAGAAGGGATATATTCGGCCAAGCTCGTCACCTTGGGGAGCCCCAGTTCTTTTGGTAGAGAAGAAGGATGGAACCCTGAGAATGGTTGTGGATTATCGTTCGTTGAGCGACGTGACCATCAAGAACAAGTACCCTCTGCCGATGATTAATGATCTATTTGATAAGTTAGTTGGAGCCAAGGTATTCTCCAAGATCGATCTTCGATCAGGGTATCATCAGTTGAAGATCCGTGAAAAGGATATACCCAAAACAGCATTTACCACCAGGTATGGTTTATATGAGTATACCGTCATGTCATTCGGATTGACTAATGCCCTGCATACTTCATGAATTTGATGAACAAGGTATTTATGGAATATCTGGACAAGTTTGTCGTGGTGTTCATCGATGATATACTGATTTTTCTCCAAGAGCGAGGAAGAGCATAAGGAACATTTGCGTCTAGTTACTGGAGAAACTCCGAGAACATCGATTGTATGCCAAGTTCAGCAAATGTGAATTTTGGCTAAAGGAAGTCGGATTCCTCGGACATGTTATTTCAGGAGAAGGAATAGCAGTTGACCCTCCAAGGTTGTATCGATCCACCGATTGGCAGTCACCCACCTCAGTCAAGGAGATCCGCAGTTTTCTCGGACTCGCAGGATATTATCGGAGGTTTATTGAGAATTTCTCAAAGATTGCCAAGCCCATGACTGAGCTGTTGAAGAAGGACGCCAAGTACATTTGGACCGAGGATTGTGAAGCCAGTTTCCAGGAATTGAAGAAACGTTTGGTTACAGCCCCAGTGCTGATTTTGCCGGACATACACAAGGATTACCAGGTATATTGTGACGCTTCCCGCCAGGGACTCGGAGGAGTACTCATGCAGGAAGGAAAAGTTGTAGCTTATACCTCCAGATAGCTACGACCTCACGAGATGAATTACGCCACACATGATTTGGAGTTAGCAGCCGTAGTGCATGCACTCAAGACCTGGAGACATTTCCTTATCGGAAATAGTTGTGATGTTTACACAGATCATAAGAGCTTGAAGTACATTTTCACGCAGAAAGAGTTGAACCTAAGGCAGAGGAGATGGCTAGAGTTAATCAAGGACTATGACATGAGATTGCATTACCACCCAGGAAAGGCTAATGTTGTAGCAGATGCCTTGAGCCGTAAGAGTTATGTGAATACTCTTATAGCGGGAGGATTACCCAGGAGTTAGTCGATGGCCTCGGAGATCTCCGTGGAGATAGTTCCGAGAGGATATGTTGCAGCTCTGGAAGTTCAGTCCACTTTGGCCGAAGAATTCGTGAAGCCCGTAAGTCGGACAAGGAAATTGATGAGATAAAGAAAAGGATGAATGAAGGAAAAGCTAAAGGGTTTCGTAAGGATGAATACGGAGCTATATGGTACGAGGACCGTATTTATGTGCCCAATGATCCCGAACTCGTGAAGCTAAGTCTTCAGGAGGCTCATGATTCGCCGTACTCGATTCACCCGGGTAACACCAAGATGTATCTGGATTTGAAGGACAGTTTCTGGTGGACAGGTATGAAGAAGGATATTGCTGAGTACGTAGAAATATGCGATGTTTGCCAGCGAGTAAAGGCGGAACATCAGAAGCCAGCAGGGTTACTTCAACCCTTGCCGATTCTCGAGTGGAAATGGGAAAAACTTGGAATGGATTTTATCACAGGATTACCCAGGACCCGTTCAGGTTATGATTCCATCTGGGTAGTGGTTGATGGATTGACCAAGGTAGCTCATTTCATTCCCGTGAAGACTACCTATACCAGCACTAAGTTAGCCAAGATATACATGACCAGGATCTTATGTCTGCATGGAGTTCCGAGGAGTATCGTGTCAGATAGAGGAACACAATTTACCTCAAAGTTTTGGAATCAGTTGCATGAAACTTTGGGTACGAGGCTGGAGTTCAAGATGCCTTTTCATCCGCAGACAGATGGATGATGACCGAGAGAGTCAACCAGATCCCGGAGGACATGTTGAGAGCTTGTGCGCTAGACTATGGGTCTAGCTGGGATGATAATTTGCCATCTGCGGAGTTCTCATACAATAACAGTTATCGAGACCCGATGCGAAGATGGCCCCTTTCAAGCTCTATACGGAAGGAGGTGCGGAACACCATTGTGTGGGATGGTGTTGGAGATCGAAAACTTTTCAGTCCCGATCTTATCAGAGATTCCGAAGAGAAATCAAGCTGATTCGAGATAGACTCAAGGTAGCTCAGTCGAGGCAGAAGAGTTATGCCGACAGTAAACGCAAGGAAGTAACATACGAAGCGGGAGACTGGGCATATCTTCGTGTGTCCCCACTTCGTGGAATCAAGAGGTTCGGTGTTAAAGGAAAGTTAGCACCCCGGTTCATTGGCCCCTACAAAATCCTCGAACGTCGTGGAGAAGTTTCTTACAAGTTGGAATTGCGGAAGGATTGTCCGGAGTTCACGATGTCTTCCATGTTTCTCGGTGAAGAAATGCCATGCCGAGATGGCCGATATTCCGTTAAGAGATACAAAGGCCCTAGAGGCCATACAGCTCGACAGTGATCTGACTTATGAGGAGAAACCCGTCCAAATTCTCGAGACTGCGAACAGAGTCACCCGCAGCAAGATCATCAAGTTTTGCAAGGTGTTGTGGAGTCATCATTCCGAGGAGGAAGCTACCTGGGAGCGAGAAGAAGACCTCCGCCGAGACCACCCGCACCAATTTGCTAGCCAACCCGAATCTCGAGGGCGAGATTCATCTTAAGGTGGGTAGGTTTGTAACATCCCAAATTTCCCATTTGGAATGTTTTACGATTATAAATAAGCATCTATGCATATTGTTTGAATTGAGTGACAATTGAAGTATTTCAGAGGCTTTTGAGTTTGTGGAATTTGAATTCAAATTGGCAGTTGAAATTTATTTCAAAACAATGCCTGACAAATACTTGAGAAAAAGTATGAGGGGAGTAAACATGACACTCCAAAAATGTAAGATGAAAAATGTTGCCAAAAAGTTTGAATTCAAATCTGATTTTATTTGGGATTTCTAGAAAATGTTTTTTTTAAGTTTGAGTTTTGCCCCTGGAAAAATGTTCAAGTTGTAGGGTATATTCCCCTGATAATTTTGATATATATATATATATGTCCTATATAAAAATATATATATTATATATATTCCCCCCTCTCCCTAATTCAAAAAAAGGAAAAGGAAAACCCAGCGCCAACCAACTGCCCAAATATGAGGCAGCCCACAGTGCCAAATAGCGCCCGAGCTGCCCACGCCCGAGCCGCCACCAACCCTTTCCTCGGTCGCTCACCCATCTCCCTCTCACCGACGCCCCACCTTTCCTTTCCCCTCACGCCAAAGACAATCCGCCGCCGGAATCCCGGAGATCCCGGATCGACTCTGATTCGCCTCCTCCAAGCCGATTCCCCTATAAATACCGACCCCTGTCCCCGTTCCGCCCTCTGTGCCAAACCCTCTCCCCTCGCCAATTTCTCGCTGGAGCAGCGCCCCCATGCGCCATTTCCGCCCCAAGCTACTCAGGCCCCCAGGCTCCAACGACTCCACCTCCGGACTCCTCGCTCGTCACCCGCTGGCCTCCTCCATGCGTCAGACCACCGAGCTATCGCGACGTCGCCCTTGAAACCGCCGTCGTCCGTCGTCGTCGCCACATGATAAGTCGCGAAAGCCGAATCACCGTCCGATCTAAAATCTAGGGTTTAGATTAGATCACGCGAAGGGGTAGGTTTTATTTTAAAAAAGACCGGTTTAGTTACGGTTTATTTTGGTTTAGTTAGACCGGCCCGATCGGTTTATTCTCTCGGGCACGCTTTAGTTATAAATCGCCTGAGCCTTAGATAGGCCCGTTAGCGCTAGTTTTTTTTTATTTTCGTTGCTGTTTTTAACAGAATAGTTTCAGTTTTGTAAAATCCATATCTTTTAGGTTACTTAATATTTTTAATTGATTCTTTTTTTGTTAGTTTGAAAATTTGTTGTAGTTTCTGCAAAAAATATGTTTGGCCATGTTTAAATTACTAGAAGTTGTTTTATTTTAGTTTTAGACAGATTAGTATTTCTGCTATAAAATGAGTTAGGATTATTTTATTTTTGTGATTCTTTTTGTCACTGCTTTGTTTCGACTTTGCCTAGCAGTAGGAATTTATTTGGGTATTTTAGATTTAATAAAAAATAGTTTTAGTCAAAATCATGTATTTCTTGTTTATTTGACTAGCTACTGTTTTCCTATTGTTTTATTTAGTAAATAATTTTATTTTTACTATGTTATAGTTTATTTTAGATTAGTTTCTGTAGCTACAGAGGATGAACTTTTATTTATAGTAGAATAAATTTTTTATTTTATTTTTCCTTGCTAGGATTGTTATAGGCATAATAGGAGTTCTATAATAGCTTTTGATGTGATTCTTTTTGCTCCTAGTTTGTATGATGTTTTCCCTTCTGTTAGTTAGCAAAACCCATGCTTAGGTTCTGTTAAGAAAAGTTTTAGTTGTGTAAAACTATTTCTTAGTTGTTGCTTGATGTGGTGAAAACCTTGATTTGCTTTCTCCGAGTTTTCTTTGGATTTTGGTTTGAGTGCTTGGGTGTTTTATTTCCAACTTGCTGTTATGTTATATTGTGCCATACTTATTTGTGCTATTGTTTGATTCGATAGAATTTCCTGAGTGCTGAGCCTGCTATTACGAGTCCCTAGCTTTCGAGGACCGTCACCAGTAAGTCATTTGATCATGTTTTCTTTTACAATACCCATGATTTTATTGCATTAGAATTATACCTCCCACCATGCATGCAGTAGGAGAATTTTAAGTTATGTTCTTGAGTAGTATCATGAGGTAGGATGAAACCAATTCCCCTTGTTACCATGGCACAGGGACGATGTAGTTTATTTTGCTATGCTCAGAGACGGGGTTGGTTGAGTGATTCATAAGGGAGATGCGAGAGTCAAGATGATGACAACCCCATGACTTCAAGCTCAAGATGGACTTCAAAATTCACTCTTTGGGTGGAGGACGGTTGACGGGCACTGGAGAAACCAAGGTGGCCGGGATGCATGGAGAAGCGCCATGACATCTTGCGGAAAGCTTCACCCAGCCACGAAGAGACGGATGGATACCCCATTGACCGGAAGCTTACCCGCAGCCGCAAGCCATTATGGGCTCTGCTTGGTCGACCCTAGGTGTGACTCTGGCCGACGGTGCTACGAGATGTAGAAGAACGGTAGGATTGGATGGGCACCGGCAAAGGGCCCAGAGGAACTCTTCTGAAGACCTGTTTCGTTCGTCCGTCTTCAAACACCATGAAGTGCGAAGACTTAAAGGAGGGAACGATTCTTGCGGGAAAAGTCGCAAACCTCTGCAGAGTGAAGATCTAATCGTTAGCCGTGTCCCGATTCACGGACAATTTGAGCCTCTGGAACTTGGAGTATTTCGGATATCTCAACACCGAACTTAATAAATTAATTGAGGGGTTATTTTAATAATTGGGAATGAGACATTGGTTGGCGGAACCATCTCAATAACTACCAACATTTTGTAGTATTTGCAAACAAGTCCTTGTTGTAGGGAAAACTGGCTTTTTCAAGCAAAACAATGAAACTTAGAGCCCCACGCATAAATTGCATATAGTGTTAGTAATTTTTATTGTTGTTCTCTCTTTGACTTGTCGACATATTCAAAATGTTGACCTAGACGGCTGCAACGCCTTATGTTGCAGAGGAGTTTTCAGATCAGTAGTGAGGCTACGATCCACGCTTGGCGATTGCCCTATGGAGTCGGATGGACTCACTATTCGTCTACACTTCCGCAGCTTTATTTAGTTTATTTCTCATGAGTTGGCCTTCGGCCGAATTTATTCTATTGTAATAAAGACTCGATATGAGAATCATGTAATAAATTCAGGTGTGATTGAACTTTGAATATTTCATCAATGTAATGTGTGCCAAAGATGATCTTGGGATGGTACAGCTACATACGTAGACTTGACCGATTTTGGGTCGGGTCGTTACAGAGATGGTATCGAGCACACCGACCGTAGGACGTAACCCCTAGGATCGGAAAGCCATAGGAAGAGACTATTTATTTTATGTCCTTATCATTCCGTAATTCTCCCTGTTCATTTCTCGACTTCTCTCCGATTTTCAACATTCTAGATGGCCGAAGTTCACCCCAGTTACGCTACGGAGTTTTGCCACCAGATGAGACGATGCCTCTCGAGAAGAAGCTGGTTCAGATCGTGAAGAAGCTGAAGATTGCTCTGCCCTCAATCACCGGAAGCCTACCAATGCACTTCCGACGGATACCCGCTTCTGAGATTAAGGTGCACATTCCAGGGAGGACCTTCGGAGGACATTCAGAGCCCATTGACTTTGAGTTTACCGATTTCAATTGGATCCTCGGAAGAGACATGGTGATTTATCGTGCACTTGGACATCTTCGAGAAGAGTACAGGGCCGAGCTCGAACCATCAGACCTCTCCATGATTTCTCGCAGAGCTAGGAATGGAGATATCATCCGTACCATAGAAGACGACTCCATTCTCTCATATGTCCAAGACTTGGAGAGTCTCCTCAGGAAACGGGAAATCCGCATCGCCAGAACTTCGAAGGTACCACAGGAGGCTGTTGTTCCGTGAACTGAACTGGAGGAGAAAGCACACGCGGACTTCCTTGACCATGAAGAAGAAATCAAGGATTTCATGGAGAGAGTCGACAAGTCAAGATGGATGTTGCCGCATTAGAGGAGAAGATGGACCTGGGAGAAGACCTATTTCCGAGTGGAGACGACGGACCCCTCGTGAGCAATGACCAGGATTATGAAGAGAGCTCCACCAAGAAAGCCGCCAAGAGGAGGCGCCGCACTGCAGGACGCCACACCGGAGGACGCCGCACTGTGAGGACGCAAGGATAATTGATGAAGACATTTAGTCGACCGCCATGTTATTTTATTTTTTCCGCCGATCGCTTAGGCCGTTATTTTCGATTAGTCGTGAGAATTTGTAATCCGAGATTGAACCATGTTTGAGATGATTGAATAAATGATTGGTGTGATTATGATTGTGCATTCATATGGGTAGTGATATTTTCTCATTAGACCCTTGTTCTATTCTAATTTTATCATCCACTCCAAAAACACTAGATGCCTCCGAGACGTGACCCCGGTTTCAGCTTTCCGCCGGAGCTCACCCAGCTGATCCAGCAGCAGAATGCCCTTATGCAGATGCTCATCCGTAACTGCAACAACAACAACAACAACAACAACAACAACAATCCACCGCCACCACCCCCTGTTGACAACTTGACCCGCTTACTAAGGCTGAATCCGCCAGTGTTCTCTAGCAACACTGAGCCGATTGTGGCCGATGATTGGCTCCGCAAGGTCGGAAGGGAGTTAGCCAGTGCTGGATGCATAGATGCAGAGAAGGTGCGCTTTGCTGCACATCAGCTTGATGGACCTGCAGCCTCTTGGTGGGAGAACTACACCGCCACTTATCCCATCGCCACCATCACGTGGGACCAGTTCCCAAGAAGCCTTCCGCACCGCTCATGTCTCACCGGAGCCATGAGTCTCAAGAAGCGTGAGTTCCGCAACTTACGCCAGGGAACCGTCTTGTGGGGCGATGCGTGGATGAGTTCAGCAAGTTAGCTCGCTATGCCCCGGATGATGTGGCCACAGATGCCGCAGCAGGAAAAGTTTCTCGAGGACTCAATGACGAGCCGAATGCAGCTAATGGTGGCTACCTTCAACAACTACCAGGAGCTGGTAGACAAGGCCACCATACTCGAAGGCAAGAAGCAGCAGATTGATAGCCGCAAGCGGAAGTATGGCCAGGGGAAGTACAACTCTGGAGCTCAGCAGAAGCCCCGTTATGCCCCATCCTCGGGAGGGCATACCCATCACACCCATGGAGGACACAACGATGGAGGGAATGGGAACAACCGCAACCACGACAACAAGTCAGGTAATGGAAACGGCAATGGCAACCAAAGATCGCCCCGCCTCACCGGAAGGATCTGAGTCACATCACTGCTTCAAGTGCCGAAACAGGGCACTATGCCACCGACCGCCCGGAGGCCAAGCAGAGGAATGGAAACGGCAATGGAAGCTCAAGAAAGAAGCCCAACCCTTTTCCTCGTGCTCGGGTGAACCACATTGACGTGGAGGACGTCTATGATCAGCCGGACAATCGTGGTTGGTAAGTTTTTATTAAATTCACGCCTAGTATTGGTACTCTTTGATTACGGTGCAACGCATTCATTTATATCAAGGGTAGTTGTGGAAAAGTACGGGTTGCCCACTAAAACCCTTAGAAGCCCTCTTCACGTTAGTTCCGCAGAGGAGAAATGATGGCGAGCTTAGGCTGTCATGCAACCCTCAACATCGGAAACCATAAATTTCCCGCAGACCTCATAGTATTGGAAACCTGCACCTTGCATGTAATCCTAGGCATGGATTGGTTGACGAAGTTTGAAGGAAACATAGATCGTGCTCAAGAAGACGATTCTCGCTCACCACTCCGGAGCGTAAGAGGATCAAGTATGTATCCGCACGTATTCCGATGAAGAATCAGTGAATTTCCCTCACGGGAGTTGTTCAGAGGAAGTGCCAAGAGTGCAAGATTTTCCCGATGTGTTCCTGAGGAATTACCAGGAATGCCACCGGCGTAGACATTGAATTTCTAATTGAGTTATTGCCCGCACAGCCCCAATATCCAAGAGACCCTATCGGATGCCCCGAACGAATTGGAAGAGATCAAAAGAAAATTAATGAGCTATTGGAGAAGGGATATATTCGTCCAAGCTCGTCACCTTGGGGAGCCCCAGTTCTTTTGGTAGAGAAGAAGGATGGAACCCTGAGAATGGTTGTGGATTATCGTTCGTTGAACGACGTGACCATCAAGAACAAGTACCCTCTGCCGATGATTAATGATCTATTTGATAAGTTAGTTGGAGCCAAGGTATTCTCCAAGATCGATCTTCGATCAGGGTATCATCAGTTGAAGATCCGTGAAAAGGATATACCCAAAACAGCATTTACCACCCTGTATTGTTTATATGTTTATACCGTCATGTCATTCGGATTGACTAATGCCCCTGCATTCTTCATGAATTTGATGAACAAGGTATTTATGGAATATCTGGACAAGTTTGTCGTGGTGTTCATCGATGATATACTTGATTTTCTCCAAGAGCGAGGAAGAGCATAAGGAACATTTATGCCTAGTTCGAGAAACTCCGAGAACATCGATTGTATGCCAAGTTCAGCAAATGTGAATTTTGGCTAAAGGAAGTCGGATTCCTCGGACATGTTATTTCAGAGAAGGAATAGCAATGACCCTCCAAGGTTGTATCACCACCGATTGGCAGTCACCCACCTTAGTCAAGGAGATCCGCAGTTTTCTCGGAATCGCAGGATATTATCAGAGGTTTATTGAGAATTTCTCAAAGATTGCCAAGCCCATGACTGAGCTGTTGAAGAAGGACGCCAAGTACATTTGGACCGAGGATTGTGAAGCCAGCTTCTAGGAATTGAAGAAACGTTTGGTTACAGCCCCAGTGCTGATTTTGCCGGACATACACAAGGATTACCAGGTATATTGTGACGCTTCCCGCCAGGGACTCGGAGGAGTACTCATGCAGGAAGGAAAAGTTGTAGCTTATACCTCCGGACAGCTACGACCTCACGAGATGAATTACGCCACACATGATTTGGAGTTAGCAAATGTAGTGCATGCACTCAAGACTGGAGACATTTCCTTATCGGAAATAGTTGTGATGTTTACACAGATCATAAGAGCTTGAAGTACATTTTCACGCAGAAAGAGTTGAACCTCGAGGCGGAGGAGATGGCTAGAGTTAATCAAGGACTATGACATGAGATTGCATTACCACCGTGAAAGGCTAATGTTGTAGCAGATGCCTTGAGCCGTAAGAGTTATGTGAATACTCTTATAGCGGAGGATTACCCTGTGAGTTAGTCGATGGCCTCGTAGATCTCCGATCGAGATAGTTCCGAGAGGATATGTTGCAGCTCTGGAAGTTCAGTCCACTTTGGCCGAAAGAATTCGTGAAGCCCATAAGTCGGACAAGGAAATTGATGAGATAAAGAAAAGGATGAATGAAGGAAAAGCTAAAGGGTTTCGTAAGGATGAATACGGAGCTATATGGTACGAGGACCGTATTTATGTGCCCAATGATCCCAAACTCAGGAAGCTAATTCTTCAGAGGCTCATGATTCGCCAGACTCGATTCACCCGGTAACACCAAGATGTATCTGGATTTGAAGGAAAGTTTACGGTGGATGTATGAAGAAGGATATTGCTGAGTACGTAGAAATATGCGATGTTTGCCAGCGAGTAAAGGCGGAACATCGAAGCCAGCAGGTTACTTCAACCCTTGCCGATTCCCCGAGTGGAAATGGGAAAAACTTGGAATGGATTTTATCACAGGATTACCCAGACCCGTTAGGGTTATGATTCCATCCGGTAGTGGTTGATGGATTGACCAAGGTAGCTCATTTCATTCCCGTGAAGACTACCTATACCAGCACTAAGTTAGCCAAGATATACATGACCAGGATCTTATGTCTGCATGGAGTTCCGAGGAGTATCGTGTCAGATAGAGGAACACAATTTACCTCAAAGTTTTGGAATCAGTTGCATGAAACTTTGGGTACGAGGCTGGAGTTCAAGATGACTTTTCATCCGCATGACAGATGGACAGACCGAGAGAGTCAACCAGATCCCGGAGGACATGTTGAGAGCTTGTGCGCTAGACTATGGGTCTAGCTGGGATGATAATTTGCCATACGCGGAGTTCTCATACAATAATGCTTATCGCATTCAAATTCAAGATGGCCCCTTTCAAGCTCTATACGGAAGGAGGTGCGGAACACCATTGTTGTGGGATGGTGTTGGAGATCGAAAACTTTTCAGTCCGATCTTATCGGAGATTCAAGAGAAATCAAGCTGATTCGAGATAGACTCAAGGTAGCTCACCGAGGCGTAAGAGTTATGCCGACAAGAACGCAAGGAAGTAACATACTGAAGCGGAGACTCGCATATCTTCGTGTGTCCCCACTTTGTGGAATCAAGAGGTTCGGTGTTAAAGGAAAGTTAGCACCCCGGTTCATTGGCCCCTACAAAATCCTCGAACGTCGTGGAGAAGTTTCTTACAAGTTGGAATTGCCGGAAGGATTGTCCGGAGTTCACGATGTCTTCCATGTTTCTCAACTGAAGAAATGCCATGCCGAGATGGCCGATATTCCGTTAAGAGATACAGTGCCCCTAGAGGCCATACAGCTCGACAGTGATATGACTTATGAGGAGAAACCCGTCCAAATTCTCGAGACTGCGAATAGAGTCACCCGCAGCAAGACCATCAAGTTTTGCAAGGTGTTGTGGAGTCATCATTCCGAGGAGGAAGCTACCTGGGAGCGAGAAGAAGACCTCCGCCGAGACCACCCGCACCAATTTGTTAGTTAACCCGAATCTCGAGGGCGAGATTCATCTTAAGGTGGGTAGGTTTGTAACATCCCAAATTTCCCATTTGGAATGTTTTACGATTATAACTAAGCATCTATGCATATTGTTTGAATTGAGTGACAATTGAAGTATTTCAGAGGCTTTTGAGTTTGTGGAATTTGAATTCAAATTGGCAGTTGAAATTTATTTCAAAACAATGCCTGACAAATACTTGAGAAAAAGTATGAGGGGAGTAAACATGACACTCCAAAAATGTAAGATGAAAATGTTGCCAAAAGTTTGAATTCAAATCTGATTTTATTTGGGATTTCTAGAAAATGTTTTTTTTAAGTTTGAGTTTTGCCCCTGGAAAAATGTTCAAGTTGTAGGGTATATTCCCCTGATAATTTTGATATATATATATATATATATATATATATGTCCTATATAAAAATATATATATTATATATATTCCCCCCTCTCCCTAATTCAAAAAAGGAAAAGGAAAACCCCAAGCCGCCAGCCAACCCGGCCCAGGCAGCCACAGTGCAGCCCAAGAAGCGCCAGCTGCCCATGCCCGAGCCGTCATACCGAACCCCTTTCCCCTCGGTCGCCCGCTCGCTCACCCATCTCCCTCTCTGTGGCCTTGCCCCACCTTTCCCTTTCCTCGCCCCACGCCAAAGACAACTGCCGAATCCGGAGATCCCGGATCGACTCCCAGATTCGCCTCCTCCAAGCCGATTCCCCTATAAATACCGACCCCTGTCCCGTTCCGCCTCTCGCTTGAAACCTCTCCCCTCGCCAGAATTGCTCGCCGGAGCCGAGCGCCTCGCCGCCATTTCCGCCCACCGAGCTACTCAGGCCCCCCCCCAGGCTCCAACGACTCCACCTCCGGACTCCTCGCTCGTCACCACTTTGGCCTCCGCCCGTCATGCCGGACCACCGGAGCCATCGCGACGTCGCCGCCCGAGCCGCCGTCGTCCGTCGCCGTCGTCGCCACCGCGGTAAGTCGCCGGAGCCGCCCGTCACCGTCCGATCTAAAATCTAGGGTTTAGATTAGATCACGCGAAGGGGTAGGTTTTATTTTAAAAAAGACCGGTTTAGTTACGGTTTATTTTGGTTTAGTTAGACCGGCCCGATCGGTTTATTCTCTCGGGCACGCTTTAGTTATAAATCGCCTGAGCCTTAGATAGGCCCGTTAGCGCTAGTTTTTTTTTTATTTTCGTTGCTGTTTTTAACAGAATAGTTTCAGTTTTGTAAAATCCATATCTTTTAGGTTACTTAATATTTTTAATTGATTCTTTTTTTGTTAGTTTGCAAATTTGTTGTAGTTTCTGCAAAAAATATGTTTGGCCATGTTTAAATTACTAGAAATTGTTTTATTTTAGTTTTAGACAGATTAGTATTTCTGCTATAAAATGAGTTAGGATTATTTTATTTTTGTGATTCTTTTTGTCACTGCTTTGTTTCGACTTTGCCTAGCAGTAGGAATTTATTTGGGTATTTTAGATTTAATAAAAAAATAGTTTTAGTCAAAATCATGTATTTCTTGTTTATTTGACTAGCTACTGTTTTCCTATTGTTTTATTTAGTAAATAATTTTATTTTTACTATGTTATAGTTTATTTTAGATTAGTTTCTGTAGCTACAGAGGATGAACTTTTATTTATAGTAGAATAAATTTTTTATTTTATTTTTCCTTGCTAGGATTGTTATAGGCATAATAGGAGTTCTATAATAGCTTTTGATGTGATTCTTTTTGCTCCTAGTTTGTATGATGTTTTCCTTCTGTTAGTTAGCAAAACCCATGCTTAGGTTCTGTTAAGAAAAGTTTTAGTTGTGTAAAACTATTTCTTAGTTGTTGCTTGATGTGGTGAAAACCTTGATTTGCTTTCTCCGAGTTTTCTTTGGATTTTGGTTTGAGTGCTTGGGTGTTTTATTTCCAACTTGCTGTTATGTTATATTGTGCCATACTTATTTGTGCTATTGTTTGATTCGATAGAATTTCCGGAGTGCGAAGCCTGCTATTACGAGTCCCTAGCTTTCGAGGACCGTCAGCCAGGCAAGTCATTTGATCATGTTTTCTTTTACAATACCCATGATTTTATTGCATTAGAATTATACCTCCCCACCATGCATGCAGTAGGAGAATTTTAAGTTATGTTCTTGAGTAGTATCATGAGGTAGGATGAAACCAATTCCCCTTGTTACCATGGCCTGGGACGATGTAGTTTATTTTGCTATGCTCGTAGACGGGGTTGGTTGAGTGATTCATAAGGGAGATGCGAGAGTCAAGATGATGACAACCCCATGACTTCAAGCTCAAGATGGACTTCAAAATTCACTACTGGGTGGAGGACGGTTGACGGGCACCCTGGAGAAACCAGTGGCTGGCCGGGATGCATGGAGAAGCGCCATGACATCTTGCGGAAAGCTTCACCCAGCCACGAAGAGACGGATGGATACCCCATTGACCGGAAGCTTACCTGTGCAGCCGCAAGCCATTATGGGCTCTGGCTTGGTCGACCCTAGGTGTGACTCGGCGGACGGTGCTACGAGATGTAGAAGAACGGTAGGATTGGATGGGCACCGGCAAAGGGCCCGGAGGAACTCTTCTAAGACCCTGTTGCTCGTTCGTCCGTCTTCAAACACCATGAAGTGCGAAGACTTAAAGGAGGGAACGATTCTTGCGAGTAAAGTGCGCAAACCTCTGCAGAGTGAAGATCTAATCGGTTAGCCGTGTCCCTGCTACGGACAATTTGAGCCTGTGGAACTTGGAGTATTTCGGATATCTCAACACCGAACTTAATAAATTAATTGAGGGGGTTGTTTTAATAATTGGGAATGAGACATTGGTTGGCGGAACCATCTCAATAACTACCAACATTTTGTAGTATTTGCAAACAAGTCCTTGTTGTAGGGAAAAACTGGCTTTTCAAGAAAACAATGAAACTTAGAGCCCCACAGCCAAATTGCATATAGTGTTAGTAATTTTTATTGTTGTTCTCTCTTTGACTTGCGGCATATTCAAAATACTGACCTACACGGCTGCAACGTCTTATGTTGCAGAGGAGTTTTCCGATCAGGAGTGAGGCTACGATCCACGCTTGGCGATTGCCCTATGGAGTCGGATGGACTCACTATTCGTCTATGCTTCCGCAGCTTTATTTAGTTTATTTCTCATGAGTTGGCCTTCGGCCGAATTTATTCTATTGTAATAAAGACTCGATATGAGAATCGTTTAGTAAATTCAGGTGTGATTGAACTTTGAATATTTCATCAATGTACTGTGTGTGCCAGCATGATCTTGGGATGGTACAGTTACACAGAGACTTGACCGATTTTGGGTCGGGTCGCTACATAGCATGTTGGCACGCAAGGTAACCCATTATAAACTCCTAGCTAATTAAGCATGGCATGAGCAACTATAATCTCTAATTGTCATTGCAAACATGTTTCATTCATAATAAGCTGAATCAGGAACGATGAACTAATCATATTTACAAAAACAAGATAGGTCGAGTTCATACCAGCTTCTCTCATCTCAATCGGTCCATCTTATATGGTCATTATTACCTTTCACTCGCACGACTGAACGGTGTGGATAATAATAATACTGCACGTGCATTGTACTAAGCTGGAATCTGCAAGCATTTAATATAAGGGAGAAGACAAGGTAATATGGGCTCTTGGTTAAATCAACAATAATACATATGAGAGCTACTCAACATTCTCATCATGGTCTTCTCCTCTCGACCCCCAAAGAAAAAGAAATAAAATATAACTATCTACACAGGAAAGCTCCCAACAAGCAAAAGAAGAACGAGAAATCTTTTTGAATTTTATTTTAATTACTACTAGTACATGCATGGAAAGTAAACTAGCTAAAAGCTACAACTAATTTTTTTTGGTTTTTCTTAAGGTTTTCCAAACACACAAGAAGAAGGCTTAGAATAGAAAATAAACTAGCATGGATAGTACAATGAAAAAGTATGAGCACCGACAACTAGGATAAGTGTGTGAACATGAATCTAATATCAGTGAGAAATACGTACTCCCCCAAGCTTAGGCTTTTGGCCTAAGTTGGTCTATGGCCACTGCTGGCCAAGCGAATATCCAAAGTTATAGCTGGGGTTGTACTGAGATGCAGCAGCTACTGCCTCAAGAGCTGACTCCGTCCTCCTCTCGTACTCGTTCGCCTCCTCCTTGGTTATAACATATCTCCTTTTTGCCTGGAAGTCAAAGAAAGTAGGAGCAGGGAGGGCAACATGGACAGTGCACCGTCTGTTAAAGATTAGACGGAACTGGAGGAACTGTTCATTTCTCTCAACAAACTGATGGCGAACCATAGCACTATAATCTAGATAAGCAGGAGGCAACCTCATATCATTTTCATGTATGGGTACACCAATATAATTATCTACACGAGTTGCATAAATTCCACCAAACAAATCTACACTTGTAACGTTAAGATGCAACCTTCATGGAACAATGGCCAACAAGTTATATTGTTTATCACCTAATACCGCACTCTTGAGGACACAAAGATCTGGAACACACATGTGACAAGCCTCATCTTTACCGTTAATGCATCTACCTATAAAGAGAGCAAAATAATGTATGGAAGGGAAATGAATGCTCCCTATGGTAGCTTGTGTGATTTCTCTTGATTCCCCCGCAGTGATACTAGCAAGAAAGTCTTTATATTCAGATTTGCGAGGCTCACTAACACTGCCCCACTGTGGGAGTTTACAAGAAGTATTAAAATCTTCTAGGTCCATGGTATATGATTTATCATAACGATCAAATAAAACAGTGTGAGAATTGCGCGAGGATGTAAATTTAAACCTTCTCACAAAAGAATAAGTTAGGTAGTGGCAATGAAAGCACTTATCTGACACGAAGTCCTCAAGATCAGCATTACGCACATACGCGTCAAATTCATCCTTGATGCCTACCTGGACCATAAACTCCTCTGACGGCCATTCACAAGGCCGCACTTGAACTTCCCTCGATGGCTCATCGTCCGGCTCACGTATTGTGAGCCTTGGTCCTTGCTTCCTTGAGGAACCACCTTGGTACATTTTCCTAAACATTTTTCTTTCTTTGAAAAGTTACTGAAATTTTTAGTGCCTCAAAATAAAAGTGAACCAAACTCAAAAGATTGATACCAACTACTCTCATAAGTGCCTAGAGGCTATATCATGCATTAAAACTACTGTGGACCATATAAATTTGACATGCAAGCTCAATAACAGGGTCACATCAGTAGCAAAATTTTGCAATAAATAAAGCACTAGAACAAAAACTAATCGGACCATTGGAGGAGTCACATACCGAAGAATAATCTCCCGAAACAGTTTTGTGAATGGAGCTTTGAGCAAGGACATCGAAAATGGCAGAAAGATGAGCTAGAACACGGGTTTGAGCTATGGGAGCATTTTTTATGGAGGAAGACAAAGTGAGTCGGTGCTGGAATAAGTGGAGGGGGTCCACGTGGGCCCCACGAGACAGGGGCACGCCCTGTTCCCTCGTGGCCAAGTGGTGGCCCCCTCTGGTGTGTTCTCAGTGCCAGTAATTCTTAAATATTCTACAAAAAATCATATTTCATTTTCAGGACGTTTGGAGAACTTTTATTTTCGAGGTATTTTTATTGCAAGGATAATTCAGAAAATAGAAAATACTATTTTTGCTTTATTTAATCTAAATAATATAAAGTAAAAGGAGGGTACCGAGAGTTGTGCTTTCTAACTTCATCCATCTCATGCTCATCAAAAGGAATCCACTAACAAGGTTGATCAAGTCCTGTTAACAAACTCTTTTCGAGTCGCATGAAACCGGAGAATATTCAAATAACACTAAGTTACCTCAATGGGGATATTCATGTCCCCAACAATAAGAATATCATATTTCTTCTTGACAGTAGGAAGAGGGAATTCAAAACATCCAATAATAATCGTTGAAATTTTTCCAATGGAATTGATACTATGGACTTGAGATTGTTTCCTCGAAAAGTGTACCGTATGCTCATTACCATTAACATGAAAAGTGACATTGCCTTTGTTGCAATCAATAACAGCCCCTGCAGTATTCAAAAAGGTTCTACCAAGGATAATAGACATACTAGCGTCCTTGGGAATATCAAGAATAATAAAGTCTGTTAAAATAGTAACATTTGCAACAACAACAGGCACATCCTCACAAATACCGACAGGTATAGCAGTTGATTTATCGGCCATTTGAAAAGATATTTTAGTAGGTGTCAACTTATTCAAATCAAGTCTACGGTATAAAGAGAGAGGCATAACACTAACACCGGCTCCAAGATCACATAAAGCAGTTTTAACATAGTTTCGTTTAATGGAGCATGGTATAGTTGGTACTCCTGGATCTCCTAGTTTCTTAGGTATTCCACCTTTGAAAGTATAATTGGCAAGCTGTAACATCCCAAATTTTTAATTTGGAATGTTATACATTAGATCATCAATGCATAGCATATTTTATTTGCTTTGGGTTTTGATCCTAGAAATTCTACGCAACTCAAGGACCCACGGAGAGAGTTGGGGATTTTGTTATTTTCATATTTGAGTTTTTCTCAAATTTTGAGCATAGGATCATTTGATTTTAATTATTTTATCATCAATTATTTCTATTCAAAAATATGAGAGAGGGAATAAAATGACTTTCCCAAAATAAAGAAATATTAAGGATTTAACAATAAAATCAAATAAGATTTTATTTTGGAGTTTTTCGCCATTTTATTTGAATTTAGGAAAAATGTGCGTTTTTCAAAATTGCATTTAGGCCCCAAATAAATATTCATCTTGTCCGGCTTGATTTTAGAAGTCGGGGAAAATTTATTTCGGGATTTTTGGAGTCCGTTTAGTATTTCTTTCGTTTGTTTTTCTGTGCGGAATTAATTAAAAAAACCCGAACCGACTTCGGGCCGTACCCGAGCGGGACTCCGCCCAGGGGCAGCCTTTAAATAGCCGCCGCCCGAGCCGCCCAGCCCACCAGCCGCCGCCGCCAGCTCACCCGCGCCCCAAACCCTAACCCTAGCCGACCCGCCGGCCGAGGTTGGCTCGTTTTCCGGGCCGCCGGTTTTTCCGTCGGTTTTTCGCCGGTTTTTTTAGTTTCCGTTTTTTTCTTAGATAGGTTTTTTCCGGTTGGGTTAAATAGCGAGCGTTCGCTCGTTCGTTCATTTTAACGAACGTGTTCGTCGTTTAGATCTAGTTAACGAACGTTCGTTCGTTAAGCTGTTCGTCGTTTTTCTTTTTCTCGGATTTTCCGCAATTATTTCTGATCGTGATTTCCGATCCGATTTTGGTTTTAGTATAACTTTTCGCTCGTTTATCGGAATCAGGCGATTCAAGCGCCTGGAGTTTCGTCTCGAAACCCTCTTTCCGAATAATCAACTTAAACAAGTTTTTGCTTATGTAAAATTTGACTTAGGTCCAGATTAGTAAAACAAAGTTGTTTTCTTTCGCAGTTTGGGTTTCGTTGCTTCGTTTGATTTGATTCTTTTTGCAAACCGGAGTTCTTAAGTTGAACTTTCTGGTTAGATCTCTTATTTGAGTTTTATCTGTGCATTAGATCAATCCTGAAACATTGCATGATTAGGATCTAATTAAATTGTGGGTTTTGGGAAGTAGTTTGAGGTAGTACCTATTACTTGATTTATTATCAAACCCTTGGGAGTTACTATTACGTTGCTTATATTGCTATGCTATGCTCGTAGACGTGGATTGGGTCTTGAGAGTATTCATGACAGTTGTGAGATTGTTAATTAATGGTTTACTTAAGGTGGCAACTTAAACACACATACTGGTGGATTGAGGCACCTGGGTATTCCAGGATTGCCTGTCTAGGCACCTGGGTAGACCAGGATTGCCTGTTTTTTTATGGACCGCCACCCAGG
This sequence comes from Aegilops bicornis, assembly GCA_021605145.1. Lineage (NCBI taxonomy): Eukaryota > Viridiplantae > Streptophyta > Magnoliopsida > Poales > Poaceae > Aegilops > Aegilops bicornis. The sequence continues at coordinate 348,042,811 of CM038669.1, forward strand.
CTCTAAGGGATTATAAGATTATTCATGCTAGAAACTTCCGTGTGCAGCCACATGGTACTATGGGCGCTAGCATAGTTGATTAAGTCGTGCGAACTCTTACAGTGGTAGACTAGCTGATGTAGGGGTTGTAGGTTGGTACGGTCTACCCATTCGTAAGGTGCTAGCGCTTCTGAAAGACTGTGTCTCGGTCATCCGTTTCTCAAACACCATGTAGTGTGAGAAGTCAAATGGAGGAGATCGAGTCTTGTGGGAAAAGTGCACAAACCTCTACAGAGTGTACAAACTAATCATGATTAGCCGTGTCCCCGGTTATGGATATCTTGAGTATCTAGTACTTGGATTATCAAGTGAATCTCATCATGTTACTTTAATTAATACTGTTTGGTTTTAATGATGATTACTTTAATTGGGATTGAGGATGTCATTAACCTTTCTCAATGTTTAACAACCACCATGATAGTTAAATAAATTTATTCCTTTGCAAGAGGGAAAATTGGCTTTTCATAAAACCGTAACCATAGAGCTTTCCACCAGCCTTATATGCATGTAGTATAGGCTTATTCTTTCATTACTCTCTATGTGTTACATTGCCAAAGATATTCCATGTGTCGACCCATTTTCGGCTGCAACGTTTCATGTTGCATACTTTTTAGACGACGAGTAAGGTGCTTTAGGTCGTGGTTCTATACTTAGTGATGCCGTTGGAGTTGATGGACTCGCTTATCTTCCAAGCCTTCCGCTGTTATCGTTATTAGATGGCCTTAATCCATATTTATATTAAATGGTTCTCTTTTGAGACATTCGATGTAATAAGTGTGTGATTGCTACTCTGTTATAAATCCTTCAAGTACTGTGTGGTGTCAAGATTATCGATCCAGGATGACACCGAGCACGTAGATCGACTGCTTGAGGTCCGGTCGCTACAAAGATGGTATCGAGCACACGCCGACCGTAGGGACACGGCCACCAAGCTAAAGCCCTAGATCACTACTCATCTCCTCATTTCTGACTCCTCATCTTTTCTATTCTTTAGGATGGCGGATGCAAGGAACAAGTTCACACAACCGGATGAAGATACACCCTTTGGATGCCACTTGAAGGAAGTCACTAGATACCTGAACATAGGAGTACCAAGCTTCACCGGGACCTTCAATGCCACTTTACCCGAAGAGGAGCGCTGGATGATTCAAGTTCACATTCCAGGAAGGACATTTGCACCAGTCACGGAGCCCATAGAGTTTTCCTTTGATGCACCAACTTGGAGCCTAGGAAAGAGCATGGCAGCCCACATCGCCATGGGACGAATTGGAGAAGTTTACCACAATGATCTCAAGAATACTATCTACCAGATTTGTGGGCGCCGAGATGAGCAATGGGAGATGATCAGCACCAGGAGGGATAGATCAAACGCAGCTTATATCCAGGAATTAAACCAACACATCCGACGCCAGGAGAACCGGATGTCTTGCGCAGTATGGAGGATCTACAAAAGGCTATGACCAAGATCAAGGAGCTAGAAGAAGAACTCAAGGCTACACGTGAATATTATATGGTAGAGATCGCCGCTCTAGTGAGACGAGCAGCGACCTTAAGGAGAAGATTGAAGTATTCATGGGAGGTTCAGCACCCAAAAGAGAAGATGACGAATCCACTTGCCCGGATAACTATATCATCATCGAAGACACCGACTCGGATCCTGACGATAGTGATGATTACTATGTTGATGAAGCTGGAGAAGATATCATGGAGTCTTCATCGGAGCAGTTTTTCTAGTTGACCACCATAACAGTAGTAGTGTTCCACCATGTACATAGTATAGTCCACGCACTTTTGTGATAGTTCTAGACCGTTTGTAAGCTCTAGCTTGATTGAATGAAGTGATTTTTGTGTACATTGTCTCATGTGCATATGGGTAGTGTTTTCCCCTAGACCTCATTCTATTATATTTTCTCTTCTTTTCTAAACCCTCAGATGCCTCCGAGACGCGACCACGGATTTGTTTTTCCACCGGAGATCACTCAGTTGATTCAGCAGCAGAATGCCTTGATTCAAACATTGGTATAGAACCAATGCAACAACAACAACAACAACAACAACAATAAAACAACAACAACAACAACCCACCACCACCACCACCTGTTGACCATTTGACTCGTTTCTTGAGGCTAAATCCGCCGGTGTTTTCCAGTAGCACCGAGCCAATAGTGGCAGATGATTGGCTCCGTAAGATAGGGAGGGAGTTGACCACTGCAGGATGTACAGATGGGGAAAAGGTGAAATTTGCCGCACATCAGCTTCAAGGACCCGCAGCAGCATGGTGGGATAATTTTACAGCCACTTATCATGTAGACACTGTCACATAGGATCAGTTTCAGCAAGCTTTCTGTACTTCCCATGTTTCAGCAGGAGCTATGGCCATGAAGAAGCACGAGTTTCGCAACTTGCGCCAAGGAGGACGGACAGTTGGCCAGTATGTGGATGATTTTAGTAAGTTAGCACGTTATGCCCCAGATGACGTTGCTACAGATGCAGCTAAGCGGAGAAGTTTCTAGAAGGACTGAATGATGAGCTGAGCATGTAGTTGATGGTAGCCACTTTCAATAACTACCAGGAGTTGGTAGATCATGCACTTATGATTGAAGGGAAGCAGCAGCAGATTGACAATCGCAAGAGGAAGTATGGACAAGGGAAGTACAATTCTGGAGCTCAGCAGAAGCTACGCTTTACCTCGAAGCCGGGAGGACAATTCCAGCATAACCACGGAGGTGGTAGCTCGCACAATCATAATGGCACCAATAATGGAAACGGGAATGGAGGAAGCAATGGACAAAACCGCACCAACCCGTCAACCCCAGCCAAGAGAGACCTGAGCCAAATCACTTGTTTTAAGTGCCAGAAGATTGGGCATTATGCAAATGAATGTCCTGAAGCCCAAAATGGAAATGGTAATGGAAGCTCGGGAAAGAAGCCGAACCCTTTCAACAGGGGACAGGTGAACCACGTTACCGTGGAGGAGGTTGAAGCTCAGCCGGATGCGAATAGGTAAGTTCTTGGTTAAGACATTTACTGCAGCTTGTTCTTTTTTAATCTTTGGTGCATCGCATTCATACATATCAAGGGATTTGTGGATAAGTATAAATTGCCAACCCAAGCCCTTAGGTCACCCATGTTAGTAACCTCACCCGAGCAGTAATATATGGCGAGTAAATGGTGTGATCGATCGCCATTAAGGATTGGAAACTACGTATTTCCCTCGGACCTAATAGTTTTGGAATCGCAAGGATTGGATGTGATATTAGGCATGGATTGGTTATGAAAGTACGGAGGAACATTGATTGCGCCAAGAAGACGATCTTGCTTACTACCCCAGAAGGAAGGAGGATTAGGTATGTATCACGGCATGAGCCGAGGAAGGCACATGTAAATTCCTTATCAGGAGTTGTGCAGGAGGAAGTACCAGTGGTGAAGGATTACCCGGACGTGTTCCCAGAAGAGTTGCCAGGCATGCCACCGGACAGAGACATTGAGTTTCTGATTGAGCTATTGCCAGGCACTGGGCCGATATCTAAGAGACCGTATAGGATGCCCGCGCAAGATTTGGAAGAAATTAAGAAGCAGATTAAGGAGTTATCGGATAAAGGTTTCATTCGCCCAAGTTCTTCGCCTTTGGGGATCGCCAAAGATTTCTAGTGGAGAAGAAGGATGGATCATTAAGAATGGTTGTTGATTACCGAGGATTGAATGAAGTGACCATTAAGAACAAGTACCCGTTGCCGATGATCAACGACTTGTTTGACCAATTGCAACGAGCTAAGGTATTTTCCAAGATCGATTTGCGATCGGGATACCATCAGTTGAAGATTTGGGAGCAGGATATACCTAAGACGGCTTTTACCACCAGGTACGGGATGTATGAGTATACCGTTATGTCATTTGGTCTGACTAACGCACCTGCCTATTTTATGAACATGATGAACAAGGTGTTTATGGAGTTTTTGGATAAGTTCGTCATGGTGTTCATGGATGATATTCTGGTTTACTCGAAGAATGAAGAGGACATAAGGAACATTTGCGTTTGGTACTCGAGAAGCTCAGAGAACATCAGTTATATGCCAAGTTGAGCAAATGTGAGTTTTGGTTGAAGGAAGTAGGGTTCCTCGGACACGTTATATCCGGAGAAGGAATAGCGGTTGACCCCACAAAGGTTATCACTGTGACCAATTGGGAAGCACCAACAACAGTTGGAGAGATCCGGAGTTTTCTTGGACTGGCAGGATACTACCGGAGATTTATTGAGAATTTCTCCAAGATTGCAAAACCTATGACGGAGTTGTTGAAGAAGGATACCAAGTTTATATGGACTGAGGAGTGTGAGGCTAGTTTCCAGGAGTTGAAGAAATGTTTGGCTACCTCACCAGTGTTGATTTTTCCAGACCAGACTAAAGATTATGAGGTGTATTGTGACGCTTCACGTCGAGGACTTGGAGCAGTGCTCATGCAGGAGGGAAGAGTTGTTTCGTATGCTTCACGACAACTGAAACCTCACGAATTGAATTATGCCACACATGACTTGGAGTTAGCAGCCGTAGTGCATGCATTGAAAACATGGAGACATTTCCTCATTGGAAATCATTGTGAGGTGTACACGGATCACAAGAGTTTGAAGTACATTTTCACGCAGAAGTAGTTAAACCTCAGACAAAGGAGATGGTTGGAGCTCATCAAGGATTATGATATGAGATTGCATTACCATCCCGGAAAGGCTAATGTAGTAGCTGACACATTTAGCCGTAAGAGCCATGTCAATACACTAATGACGGGAGAAATACCAAAGGAGTTAGCTGAGGATCTTCGTGAGCTATGTTTGGAAATAGTTCCGAGAGGCTATGTAGCAGCATTGGAGATTCAGTCAACCTTGATGGATAGAATCAGAGAAGCTCAGTAGACTGACAAAGAGATTGCCTCTATAAAGGAGAAAATGAGCGAAGGTAAAGCTAAAGGATTTCGTGAGGATGAGCATGACACCCTATGGTTTGTAGACCGGGTTTATGTGCCCAATGACCCGGAGATCAGGAAGTTGATTTTGCAAGAGGCACATGATTCACCATATTCGATTCACCCAGGAAATGCCAAGATGTATTTGGATTTGAAGGATACTTTCTGGTGGACCGGAATGAAGAAAGATATTGCGGAATATTTAGTAGTTTGTGACGTATGTCAGAGAGTAAAGGCGAGCATCGTGGCGGCCAGGATTGTTACAGCCATTGCCGATACCCGAATGGAAGTGGGATAAGCTACGCATGGATTATATCACGGGATTACCCAGGACTCGTTCAGGCTATGACTCGATTTGGGTTATAGTTGATCGGTTGACAAAGGTAGCTCATTTCATCCCAGTAAAGACCACTTACACTAGTGCTAAGTTGGCAAATATATACATGACCAGGATTGTATGTTTACATGGAGTTCCGAGGAGTATTGTATCTGATAGAGGAACCCAATTCACCTCAAAGTTCTGGAATCAGTTGCATGAAACTTTGGGTACCAGGCTAGAGTTTAGCACAGCTTTCCATCCGCAGACAGATGGAAAGACCAAGAGAGTCAACCAGATTTTGGAGGATATGTTGAGAGCTTGTGGACTAGATTATGGATCTAGTTGGGACGACAATTTGCCATATGTGGAATTCTCTTACAACAACAGTTATCAATCCAGTTTGAAAATGGCCCCTTTCGAAGCCTTGTACGGAAGGAGGTCCAGGACCCCGTTGTTGTGGGATGAAGTTGGAGACCGCCAGTTGTTTGGACCGGATTTGATTAAGGAGTCTGAACGGAAAGTGAAGTTGATTCGCGATAGGCTCAAGGTAGCCCAGTCCAGGCAGAAGAGCTATGCAGATTCTAAACGCAAGGAGACAGTTTACGAAGTCAGAGACCGAGTTTATCTTCGAGTATCTCCACTACGAGGAATTAAGCATTTTGGAGTTAAGGGAAAATTAGCGCCACGTTTTGTGGGACCATACAAAGTTTTGGAGCGCATGGGAGAAGTTGCGTATAAGTTGGATTTGTCCGAGGGATTGTCAGGTGTTCATGATGTGTTCCACGTTTCTCAGCTGAAGAAGTGTCACGCAGAGATGGTGGATATACCACTGAGAGATACTGTGCCACTTGAAGCGATTCAGTTGAGTAATGATTTGACCTATGAGGAGAAGCCGGTCAAAATTGAATATGCCAAATGAGTCACCCGCAGCAAGGTCATCAAGTTTTGCAAAGTTCAGTGGAGCCACCACACTGAGGATGAAGCCACCTGGGAGCGAGAGGAAGATTTTCTTAAAGCCCACCCTCACCTATTTTCTTGCCAACCCGAATCTCGAGGGCGAGATTCATCTTAAGGGGGGTAGGTTTGTAACATCCCAAATTTTCAATTTGGAATGTTATACATTAGATCATCAATGCATAGCATATTTTATTTGCTTTGGGTTTTGATCCTAGAAATTCTACGCAACTCAAGGACCCACGGAGAGAGTTGGGGATTTCGTTATTTTCATATTTGAGTTTTTCTCAAATTTTGAGAATAGGATCATTTGATTTTAATTATTTTATCATCAATTATTTCTATTACAAAAATATGAGAGAGGGAATAAAATGACTTTCCCAAAATAAAGAAATATTGAGGATTTAATAATAAAATCAAATAAGATTTTATTTTGGAGTTTTTCGCCATTTTATTTGAATTTAGGAAAAATGTGTGTTTTTTAAAATAGCATTTAGGCCCCAAATAAATGTTCATCTTGTCCGGCTTGATTTTAGAAGTCGGGGAAATTTTATTTCGGGATTTTTGGAGTCCGTTTAGTATTTCTTTAGTTTGTTTTTCTGCGCGGATTTAATTTAAAAAAAACGCGAACCGACTTCGGGCCGTACCCGAGCGGGACTCCGCCCGGGGGTAGCCTTTAAATAGCCGCCGCCTGAGCCGCCCAGCCCACCAGCCGCCGCCGCCACCCCGCTAAACTCTAACCCTAGCCGACCAGCGCCGCCACCATTGCCGCTCGCGCCGCCATTACCGCCTCGCCGAGCCGCCGCCCGCCGCCCAAGGTTGCCTCGTTTTCAGCGCCACCGGTTTTTCTCGAAAAACCGTTCGGTTTTTCCGACGGTTTTTCGCCGGTTTTTTTTGTTTCCGTTTTTTTCTTAGATCGGTTTTTTCCGGTTCGGTTAAATAGCGAGCGTTCGCTCGCTCGTTCGTTTTAACGAACGTGTTCATCGTTTAGATCCAGTTAACGAACGTTCATTCGTTAAGTTGTTCGTCGTTTTTCTTTTTCTCGGATTTTCCGCGATTATTTCTGATCGCGATTTCCGATCCGATTTTCGTTTTAGTATAACTTTTCGCTCGGTTATCCAAATCAGGCGATTCAAGCGCCTGGAGTTTTGTCTCGAAACCCTCTTTCCGAATAATCAACTTAAACAAGTTTTTGCTTCTATAAAGTTTGACTTAGGTCCAGATTAGTAAAACGAAGTTGTTTTCTTTCGCAATTTGGGTTTCGTTGCTTCGTTTGATTTGATTCTTTTTGCAAACCGGAGTTCTTAAGTTGAAATTTCTGGTTAGATCTCTTATTTGAGTTTTATCTGTGCATTAGATGAGTACTTATCATATGCTTGTTTGTTTGTCTGCGATAGAATACCCGGAGTGCGCCGCCTGTTACTTCGAGTCTCTAGGTTTCACGGATCATCAGCAAGGCAAGTAACACTTTGATCATATACTTTTCATACCCAGTTTTTATGCATTAGATTAATACTCAAACATTGCATGATTAGGATCTGTTTAAATTGTGGGTTTTGGGAAGTAGTTTGAGGTAGTACCTATTACCTGATTTATTATCAAACCCTTGGGAGTTACTATTACGTTGCTTATATTGCTATGCTATGCTCGTAGACGTGGATTGGGTCTTGAGAGTATTCATGACAGTTGTGAGATTGTTAATTAATGGTTTACTTAAGGTGGCAACTTAAACACACATCTGGGTGGATTGAGGCACCTGGGTATTCCAGATTGTTGTCTAGGCACTGCAGACCAGGATTGCCTGTTTTTATGGACCGCCACCTGTGCTCAAAGGGATCATAAGATTATTCATACTAGAAACTTCCGTGTGCAGCCACATGCTACTATGGGCTCTAGCATAGTTGATTAAGTCGCGAACTCTTACAAGTGGTAGACTAGCTGATGTAGGGGTTGTAGGTTGGTACGGTCTACCCATTCGTAAGGTGCTAGCGCTTCTGAAAGACTGTGTCTCGGTCATCCGTTTCTCAAACACCATGTAGTGAGAGAAGTCAAACGGAGGAGATCAAGTCTTGTGGGAAAAGTGCACAAACCTCTGTAGTGTGTACAAACTAATCATGATTAGCCGTGTCCCCGGTTATGGATATCTTGAGTATCTAGTACTTGGATTATCAAGTGAATCTCATCATGTTACTTTAATTAATACTGTTGGGTTTTAATGATGATTACTTTAATTGGGATTGAGGATGCTATCAACCTTTCTCAATGTTTAACAACCACCATGATAGTTAAATAAATTTATTCCTTTGCAGTAGGGAAAAATTGGCTTTTTGCAAAACCGTAACCATAGAGCTTTCCACCAGCCTTATATGCATGTAGTATAGGCTTATTCTTTCATTACTCTCTATGTGTTACATTGCCAAAGATATTCCATGTGTCAATTGCTTTTCGGGCTGCAACGTTTCATGTTGCAGACTTTTCAGACGACGAGTAAGGTGCTTTAGGTCGTGGTTCTATACTTAGTGATGTCGTTGGAGTTGATGGACTCGCTTATCTTCCAAGCCTTCCGCTGTTATCGTTATTAGATGGCCTTAAGCCATCTTTATATTAATAAGTTCTCTTTTGAGACATTCGATGTAATAAGTGTGTGATTTCTACTCTATTTTAAATCCTTCAAGTAATCGTGGTGGTGTCAAGATTATCGATCCGGGGATGACACCGAGCACGTAGATCGGATCGCTTGAGGTCTGGTCGCTACACAAGCATGGTGGAAATTTCAGATTCCGGTATCTTTCTTTTATTTGTAACAATATCTTTCATATACTTAGAATAAGGATTCATTTTAAGCATATCAGTCAAACGCATACGCAAAAAGATAGGTCTAATCATTTCAGCAAAGCGCTCAAAATCCTCATCATCCTTTTTCTTGGATGGTTTGAGGAAAATGCATGGGTTTCTAAACACATGGTTCTCTTTCTTTACCGTGCTTCCTAGCAACGAAGTCTCTCTTATCATAACGTTGATTCTTTGATTGTGGGCTATCAAGATCAATAGCAGGTTCAATCTCTACATCATTGTTATTGCTAGGTTGAGCATCAATATGAACATCATCATTAACATTATCACTAGGTTCATGTTCATTACCAGGTTGTGTTTCAACATCAGAAATAGAAATATCATTGGGATTCTGAGGTGTGTCAATAACAGGTTCACTAGAAGCGTGCAAAGTCCTATCATTTTTCTTTTTCTTCTTGTTATAAGGACTAGGTGCATCAACATTAGTTCTCTGAGAATCTTGCTCAACTCTCTTAGGGTGGCCCTCAGGATACAAAGGTTCCTTAGTCATTCTACCCCCTCTAGTCACAACTCTAACAACATTATCATTTTTCTTATTATTTAATTCATTGAGCAAATCATCTTGAGCTTTAAGCACTTGTTCTACCTGAGTGGTAACCATACAAGCATGTTTACTAATAAGTTTAAGGTCACCTTTAACTCTAGACATATAATCGCTCAAGTGTTCAATCATATATGCATTACGTTTCAATTGTCTACCAACATAAGTGTTGAAGTTTTCTTGTTTAACGATAAAATTATCAAACTCATCCAAGCATTGGCTTGCAGACTTATAATGAGGAATATCACATTCATCAAATTTATAGAGAGAATTTACCTTTACTACCTGTGTAGGGTTATCAAGACCATGTATTTCTTCAATAGGTGGTAAATTCTTAACATCTTCAGCTTTAATACCCTTTTCTTTCATAGATTTCTTTGCCTCTTGCATATCTTCAGGAATAAGAAATAGAATACCCCTTTTCTTTGGAGTTGGATTAGGAGTTGGTTCAGGAAGTGTCCAATCATTATCATTACTCAATATATTATTCAATAGCAATTCAGCTTGCTCAACAGTTCTTTCTCGAAAACACAACCAACAAGAACTATCCAGGTGGTCTCTGGAAGCATGGGTTGGTCCATTATAAAAGATATCAAGTATTTCATTTTTCTTGAGAGGATGATCAGGCAAAGCATTAAGTAATCGGAGAAGCCTCCCCCTAGCTTGTGGGAGACTCTCTTCTTCAATTTGCACAAAATTATATATTTCCCTTAAGGCAGCTTGTTTCTTATGAGCTGGGAAATATTTAGCAGGGAAGTAATAAATCATATCCTAGGGACTACGCACACAACCAAGAGCAAGATAGTTAAACATGTTTTAGCATCACCCTTTAATGAGAACAGAAATAACTTGAGGATATAGTAGTAACGAATTTTTTCCTCATGAGTGAATAGGGTGGCTATATCGTTCAATTTAGTAAGATGTGCCACAACAGTTTCAGATTCATAGCCATGAAAAGGATCAGATTCAACCAAAGTAATTAACTCAGGATCGATAGAGAAATCATAATCCTTATCAGCAATACAGATAGGTGAAGTAGCAAAAGCAGGTTCATATTTCATTCTAGCATTCAAAGACTTTTCTTTCAGCTTAGCTAACAGTTTCTTAAGATCATATCTATCTTTGCAAGCAAAGAGGTCTCTAGCAGTTTCTTCATCCATAACATAACCCTCAAGCACATCAGGCAATTCATATCTAGGGGGAGAATCTTCATCATCACTTTCATCAATATTATCTGTTTCAATAATTTCATTCTCTCTAACCCTAGCAAGTTGTTCATCAAGAAATTCACCTAGTGGCACAGTATTATCAAGCATAGAAGTAGTTTCATCATAAGCATCATGCAAAGCAGAAGTGGCATCATCAATAACATGCGACATATAATAATCGATAGCAGGTGTAGGTGTCGCAAATTTACTCAAAACAGAAGGTGAATCAAGTGCAGAGCTAGATGGCAGTTCCTTACCTCCCCTCGTAGTTGAGGGATAAATCATTGTTCTTTCATCTTTCAAGTTCCTCATAGTGATCAACAGATATAAATCCCAACTGACTCAAAGAATAGAGCTATGCTCCCCGACAACGGCGCCAGAAAATAGTCTTGATAACCCGCAACTATAGGGGATTGCAACAGTTTTCGAGGGTAGAGTATTCAACCCAAATTTATTGATTCGACACAAGGGGAGCCATAGAATATTCTCAAGTATTAGCAGTTGAGTTGTCAATTCAACCACACCTGAAAGACTTAATATCTACAGCAAAGTATTTAGTAGCAAAGTAGTATGGAAGTAACTTGATAATGGTGGCGATAATGTGATGGCAGTTTTGTAGCAATCGTAACAGTGGCAATGGAAAAGTAACTAAGCAAAGATCAATATGTGAAAAGCTCGTAGGAAATGGATCAATGATGGATAATTATGTCGGATGCGATTCCTCGTGCAACAGTTATAACATAGGGTGACACAAAACTAGCTCCAGTTCATCAATGTAATGTAGGCATGTATTCCGAATATAGTCATACGTGCTTATGGAAAAGAACTTGCATGACATCTTTTTTCCTACCCTCCCGTGGCAGCAGGGTCCTATTGGAAACTAAGGGATATTAAGGCCTCCTTTTAATAGAGTACTGGGCCAAAGCATTAACACCTAGTGAATACATGAACTCCTCAAACTACGGTCATCACCGGGAGTGGTCGCGATTATTGTCACTTCGGGGTTGCCGGATCATAACACATAGTAAGTGACTATTGACTTGCAAGACAGGATCAAGAACTCGCATATATTCATGAAAACATAATAGGTTCAGATCTGAAGTCATGGCACTCGGGCCCTAGTAACAAGCATTAAGCATAGCAAAGTCATAGCAACATCAATCTTAGAACATAATGGATACTGGGGATCAAACCCTAACAAAACTAACTCGATTACATGGTAAATCTCATCCAACACATCACCGTCCAGCAAGCCTACGATGATATTACTCACGCAGGCGGTGAGCATCATGAAATTGGTGATGGAGGATGGTTGATGATGACGTCGGTGACGGATTCCCCTCTCCGGAGCCCCGAATGGACTCCAGATCAGCCCTCTCGAGAGAGATTAGGGCTTGGCGGCGGCTCCATATCGTAAAACGCGATGAATCCTTCTCTCTGATTTTTTTCTCCTCGAACGTGAATATATGGAGTTGGGGTTGAGGTCGGTGGAGTACCAGGGGGCCCACGAGGCACGGGGCGCGCCCTAGGGGGTGGGCGCTCCCTGCACCCTCGTGGACAAGGTGTGGGCCCCCTGATGCTGATTCTTTCGCCAGTATTTTTTATTAATTCCAAAACATGTCTCCGTGGATTTTCAGGTCTTTCCGAGAACTTTTATTTCTGCACAAAAATAACACCATGGCAGTTCTGCTGAAAACAACGTCCGTCCGGGTTAGTTCCATTCAAATCATGCAAGTTAGAGTCCAAAACAAGGGCAAAAGTGTTTGGAAAAGGAGATACGATGGATACATATCAAATCCCCCAAGCTTAAACCTTTCCAAATATGTAAAGTCAGCATTCAAGTTTTCAGCAAAGATTATGAACTAATCATATTCACAATAACATTTAGGTCTCATATTTACTCATATCAATGGCATAATCAACTAGCGAGCAATAATAATAAATCTCGGATGGCAACACTTTCTCAAAACAATCATAACATGATATAACAAGATGGTATCTCGCTAGCCCTTTCTGAGACCGGAAAACATAAATGCAGAGCACCCCTGAAGATCAAGGACTGACTAGACATTGTAATTCATGGTAAAAGAGATCTAGTCACAATCATACTCAATGTAGATTAATAGCAATGCATGCAAATGGCAGCGTTGCTCTCCAACTAGTGCTTTTTAATAAGAGGATGATGACTCAACATAAAAACAAATAGATAGGCCCTTCATAGAGGGAAGCAGGGATTTGCAGAGGTGCCAGAGCTCGAGTTTTGAAACAGAGACAAATAATATTTTGAGTTTCTACGGGTGAACCGGAATACATAGCTGCATCGGAAGCAGCAAATGAAGGAGTCTGGATGAAGGAGTTCATATCCAATCTAGGTGTAATACCTAGTGCATCGGGTCCAATGAAAATATTTTGTGACAATACTAGAGCAACTACCATGGCGAAGGAATCCAGATTTCACAAGAGAACCAAACACATCAAGAGACACTTCAATTCCATCCGCGATCAAGTCAATGAGGGTGACATAGAGATTTGCAAAATACATACAAATCTGAATGTTGCAGACCCGTTGACTAAGCCTCTTCCACGAGCAAAACATGATCAGGACCAATACTCCATGGGTGTTAGAATCATTACAATGTAATCTATATTATTGTATCTAGTGCAAGTGGGAGACTAAAGGAAATATGCCCTAGAGGCAATAATAAAGTTGTTATTTATATTTCCTTATATCATGATAAATGTTTATTATCCATGCTATAATTGTATTAACCGGAAACTTAGTACATGTGTGAATACATAGACAAACATAGTGTCCCTAGTATGCATCTACTCGACTAGCTCGTTAATCAAAGATGGTTAAGTTTCCTGACCATAGACATGTCTTGTCATTTTATGAACGGGGTCACATCATTACAGAATGATGTGATGGACAAGACCCATCCGTTAGCTTTGCATTATGATCATTTAGTTTTATTGCTATCGCTTTCTGACTTATACATATTCCACTGCCTATGAGATTATGGAACTCCCGAATACCGGAGGAACACCTTGTGTGCTATCAAACGTCACAACGTGACTGGGTGATTATAAAGATGCTCTACAGGTGTCTCCGAAGGTGTTTGTTGAGTTGGCATAGATCAAGATCAGGATTTGACACTCCGTGTATCGGAGAGGTGTCTCTGGGCCCTCTCGGTAATGCACATCACTATAAGCCTTGCAAGCAATGTGACTAATGAGTTAGTTGCGGGATGATGCATTATGGAACAAGTAAAGAGACTCGCTGGTAACGAGATTGAACTAGGTATGAGCATACTGATGGTCGAATCTCGGGCAAGTAACATTCCGATGACAAAGGGAATGACGTATGTTGTTATGCGGTTTGATCGATAAAGATCTTCGTAGAAAGTGTAGGAACCAATATGAACATCCAGGTTCCGCTATTGGTTATTGACCGGAGATGTGTCTCGGTCATGTCTACATAGTTCTCGAACCCGTAGGGTCCGCACACTTAACGTTCAATGACGATTTGTATTATGAGTTATGTGTTTTGGTGACCGAAGTTTGTTCGGAGTCCCAAATGAGACCACATACATGACTAGGAGTCTCGAAATGGTCGAGAGGAAAGATTCATATATTGGAAGGTTGTATTCGGACATCGGAATGGTTCCGTATGATTCGGGTATTTTATCGGAGTACCGAGGGGTTACCGGAACCCCAGGGGGGAAATCATGGGCCTCATGCACTACTAGGGAAAAGCCTATACACAGAATCTTAGCAGCAGCGCGGGTCAAAAAGGAGCGCTGCTGCTAATTAGTCGTAGCGAGTGTGCGGGAAACTCGCCGATAAGTTTTTAGCAAGAGCGCTGTGTAAACCGCTGCTACAAATATCCACCGGCGGTGTTCACCGAGCTCCATTTAGCAAGAGCGCTGCCGTTCAACCGCGCCATCGCTACGGATATATAGTAGCAGTGCGCTTTTACTGGGATCGCTGCTGCTACATTTCAAATTGGCAAAAAAAATTGTCACTGTTAGCAGTAGCGCTGTTGCCCAAAGCGCGATGCTGCTAATTCTTTAGCAGCAGCTGCTTTCTTCCCCAAGGCCATCGCTAACCCGCACCAACCCACCACCTTTCCCCACCCGTGCCTCCCTCCCTCCTCTCTTCCCTTCCCCTACCTCCCCACATGCTCCCACTCTCACTCTTCTTCTTCCTCAATACTTCTCCCCATTACTCTTTCTCTTCTATCCACCTTTCTCTCTCTTCATTACTCCTACCTAACTACACCACCTCCATTAATGCATCTCCTTTCTCTTTTCCTTTCCCTCCACTAGTTGAAGTTGTCTCCTCCCAAATTAGCTAGCTAGGTAGATGTAGCATTTAGTTAAGTGACCTATTTGCCCCCTAACTAGATCTATCTTTGTCAAGAAGATCTTTGTGCACTTTTGAT
This sequence comes from Aegilops bicornis, assembly GCA_021605145.1. NCBI lineage: Eukaryota > Viridiplantae > Streptophyta > Magnoliopsida > Poales > Poaceae > Aegilops > Aegilops bicornis. The sequence continues at coordinate 348,058,125 of CM038669.1, forward strand.
CTCCCTACAACATCATCTCCACCGTGTGCTCGATCTCGATCGAGGTGATGAAAATTGCATGCTTTTGCAAAATGAAAATATGTTTATGTGTGTGTGATATGTTTCTGGAAATTGTGTGTGTGGCACGCCAAATTGTGATTTTGAGTTGCCTATGTTTTGCCAAAATGTCGATTTATTTCCGTTTGGTAATTCCGGCAAACTCTAGATCCATATATGTCCTATTTTTAGGGAAGGTCATGCCAAATTTTTGTATGACTTTGATGCATGCATGCATTTTTATAATCAATTTGTTTATTATTACCGTGCAGAGTTGACGATGGTCAGTGGAACAATGGTGGACAGGTGGTTGCGGTCGGCGGTGCAGGACATGAAAGAAAATAACCGGACAGAGGTTTTATGTCCGTGTTGAAAATGCAAAGGAATAGTTCGGCTCGACCCCCATGACGATGGTCGTGTCGAAGCGCTTTTGCTCATGACTGGTTTCATGGATGGCTATACGCGGTGGATAATTGAAGATGAGGATGACGATGTTGAGGATGCCGACGGGGCAGGCAATGATGACACGGGGCAAGACGAAGAGATGATCGATAATGGCGGCGGGGAAGAGGCCGGATATGGCGGCGGAGAAAGGGCCGGACATGGCGGAGGAGAAGGGGCCAGACATGGCGGAGGAGAGAACGACATGGACTCCACGCAGCAGAGTTCGTCGGTACTAAGTTCAATCGTCAAGGGACCCTCATGTTCAAGCATTGCTTCACAAGGAGACGAGCATCGAGAGAGCTGCTTCTAGAGAGGAGGCTAAGCCGAGCAACCGGTGGTAGACTCGAACACTCCATTGTATGATGGTTGCAATCCTGATGTGACCCGCTTGAGTTTCACGCTCCAACTCCTCAAGACGAAGGCTAAAAACAAATGGACCGACACTAGCCTCGATGAGCATCTCAAGTACCTAAAGGATGTTCTTCCCGTGGGTAATCTATGTCCTACTAGTGTTGATGAGGCCAAGAAGATCGTGTGCCCTCTTGATCCTCCACACGTTAGATACCATGCATGCATCAACGATTGCATAATTTATCGGAAGGAGCACGCGGAAAAAACAAGCTGTCCGGTGTGCAATGCTTCTCGATACAAGAAGGCCGAAGAAATGTCCCCGTAAAGTTGTATGGTACTTACCAATCACTCCCCGCCTCCGTGAGGTATTTTGTAGATCCCAAGGAAGCAAAGCTAATGCGCCGCACGCCGGAGAGGAAGAAGCCCGATGATGGAGATGATCCGAAGCTGAGACACGTGAAGGATGGAAGCCGGTGGAGAGCGTTGAACAGCTTCTATCGGTATTTTGAATGTGATGCAAGGAACATCGTGCTCGTGGCGCTGTACCGATGGCATGAATCCGTTTGGCAACCGTAACACCAAACATAGCACATGGCCCGTGTTTGTATGGATGTACAACCTCCCCCTGGTTGTGCATGAAATCGGCAAGTACATTCACATGAGCATGCTTATTCAAGGGCGAAACAACCAGGAAATAATATTAATTTGTATCTGGGGCTACTTCAAGAGGAGTTAGACACGTTATGGAAAACACCGCCAAGACATGGGACGCCGCAAAGGTGAGTATTTCAACATGAGAGCCGCTACCGATCACGGGCAAAGGCAGGACTATCTCGGTTACGGATATGTGGCAGGCCACGTGTGCCATGGATATTGCGGATGCACGTGGTGCATGGATGATACAACGCCTCGAGCCTAACGCCAAGGAAAGATGGCGGAGTCCGGGAAAATCGTGTACATGGGGCATCGAAGATGGCTTGAACAGACGACCCGTGGAGAAACCGTGGAGATCTATTCAATGGTCACGCTTGAGCATCGAGGACCTCCACGCCGCCGAGCGGTGCCGAAATCGATGAGCTGTTGAAAAGCTGGAAGGAGTGCCCCGCCGGAAAGACGATGAGAAAGGCGCCGAGCCGCCGCAGAAGGTATGGAAGACGAGGTCTGTGTTCGGGACTTGGAGTATCGCACAAACTCGATACACCTCATTGCCTTGATCAAATGCATATCTATAAGAATGTCCTTGAGAGCTTGCTCGCAACACCGATGAACATGCCGGATAAGACCAAGGATGGGCCAAGGCAAGAAAAGACTTGCAAGATTTGAAAATTAGGGAAGATCTCGCACATGCCGCCCGTAAAATGTCGACGAGATAGAGACGGAGAGAGAGGCACGGGAGAAGAAGGGCAAGAAAATAAAGAAAGAGGATTATTGCCCCCTTCTTGCTTCACCTTAAGTCAGCCGAGATCAATGCCTTCTTTAAGTGCCTTACCGAGTCAAAGTTAGTTCCGATTCTTTGTGGCAAGATAAGCGATATCTAGACACGCATAAGAAAAGGTTCAGCAGGATGAAGTCTCATGACTGTCATGTGATGATGACGCAGATACTACCTGTTGCCCTTAGAGGGATAATGGACAAGCACCTCCGTGACACGCTTATTAGTCTCTGCAACTTTTTCGACGTCATCTCTCGAAAGTCGATCAGTGTGAAGCAGCTCCAAAGGCTACGTGAAGAGATCGTTGTGATCTTGAATGAGCTTGAGATGTACTTCCTACCGCGTTCTTTGACGTGATGGTGCATCTGTCTGTCCATATTGTGGATGACATAATAGACCTGGGCCGTCATTCCCGCACAACATGATGCCATTTGAGAGGATGAATGGGATCATCAAAGGATTCGTTCAGAATATGTCCCGTCCGGATGGAAGCATCGTCCGTGGCTATTTGGCACAAGAGTGCATCTCTTTCTGTGAGAATTTTCTATATGGCGCAGACCAGCCGCTTTGGTGTTAGTGTTGGTTTGCCCGTTAACAAGCACGATGGGAGGCTCGAAGGAGATGGTCACCGCAACGGTCGCAAGGAACTGCACGTGGCATACTCAAATCGACGCAATGACTTTGACAGAAAGCAAACTTGGTAGTGCTACAACACCTAGACGAGGTAGATCCTTTCGTGGCATCGCACAAAGAAATTATCGCAAAGAAGTGTCGTGGACTGGGTATGCAGTGACGGACGCCGGGTTACTAGAGAGCACAACTCCACTTTCCTGCATTGGTTCAAAGAGCATATTATTGCTAATCCTCCGGAGGAGGGCTCTAAGGACGGATTGCTCATATACGCCTTAGCACATGGCCCCTCGCCCAACCTCGTAACCTATCAGGCATATGATATCAACGGATACATGTTCTACACGGAGGCCAAAGATATGGACAAGTGATGATCGTAACTCAGGGTGACGATGGAATGCATGACCGGCAGCGACAACGGCACAACTGAACGATGTTATGGAAGGGTCGAGGAGATCTGGGAGCTTGACTACTCTGGACTGCACAACACGACTATGTTCCGTGTCAGATGGGCTAAGAATGTTGAAAGAGAAAGCCGGATTTTCACTACCATGACTATACCCTACGCCAAGAGCGCTACCGTGAACGCTATCGCAAAAAATGAGCCATGGGTACACGCTAAGCATGTGACACAAAGCTTCTTCATAACTGACCCGCGCAATCCCAGCCGTGTTGTCCTGAGGAGAGGCAAAAGGAACATCATTGGAATGGATGGAGTCGCCAACGAGGAAGACTATGATCAGTACGGCAACCCAATGAGGGAAGATGACGATGATGATGAAGTATACGTCAAAAGAAGAATCAATACTACATTACCTAAGAAAATCATACTCGGGGAAAAGGCAAAGTCACAATGAGGGGCTCAATTATTCTTCGACGAACAAGAAGGGAAAGAAGTCGACTCAAAAACGAAAACGTCAAAGTGAGGAAACTTATGTTATCTGTCAAATGATGTAATATATATATATATATATATATATATATATATATATATATATATATGTTCCTATTTTGTATACACACTTAGCCATTATTATGCATGGGTTCAATGATGTGTAATATATTTGTTCCTATTTTGCCTACATATTTAACCGTCAAATGATGCAATATATATCGCCCTCCCTTCGTTCACTGCCCTCGGGAAATAAAAGTGGGATAAAATAAAGGAAAAGGAAAACTAGCAGTGGCGAAGGTAGTAGCACCGTGTTTTTCCTAAACCGCTACAGATACTGAAGTTAGTAGCAGCGCGTTTTGTCCAAATGCGCTACTGCTACGTCCACTTTACCCAAAATTCTCACCCGCCCTGCTTCATCCCGCCCCAAATCCCCACTCTCCCCGTCAGACTGCGCCGACCCAGCCCGACGCTTCGACTCCGGCGCCGGCGCTAGCCCCGACCCGGCAATCGCCCCGACCCGGCCCTCGCCTGACCCGACCCGGGCTCGCCTGACCCGGCCCTCGCCCCAGGCCGTCTGCCTCGCCTCCCTCCTCTCCCCTCCCGGCCGTCGTCGGGCCTGCCTCCTCGCCCTGCACCCTCTGTAAACCCCTCTCTCTGCTAGGGTTCTTCGGCTAATTTAATTAGGTTTTAGTTAGGGCAGTATGTTAATTAGGTTATCTATTTAGTTATGAATTTAGCTAGGTTTCAAAATTTGAAATGGACATGTGATATGTGCAAATTTGAAATGGACATGTGATATGTGCATATGTCATGTTTTGGACATGTCATGTTTGGAAAATGATCCGAGTGGCCTATGTTACGCCGAATGTTGATTCATTTCCGTTCCGGTGAATTTCAGCGCCGATATGTTCATTTTTAGCAAAGGTCATGCCGAAATTTCCCGTGAATAAAGGCATGATTTTGTGCTACATAGTTGGCATATCGAGTCTTGGCACATAGATTTCTTTTTATGTCATTTATCATTTATTCATACTTTTAGAAATAAATGAGGACACTTAATCATAGGAAACATGTCGAACAACGAAGAAACTGGGCCTTCTGACCAAGATGCGGACGAGATGGATTATGAGGGTGAACAAGAGTACCTCGACTATTTGACTGCTAAGCAAGGTTTGCAGGTCGGCCTCGATGATGGTACTGACGCCGACATCGACACCGACAACGCCGGCACCGATGGCGGCACCGATGGCGGCACCGAGACGGGTGGGGAAGGTACCGGCACCGATGGCGGCACCGAGACCGGTGGGGAAGGTACCGGCCCCGATGCCGCTACCGAAAAGAGGAAGCATAAGAAGTAGAGGATACGAAAACCTAACAAACTAGGGATTGGACGACTTGTGATCACAAAGATGGCACTTGGCAAGTTTGAGCCGTTAGAGCCGGAAGAACCTCGCTATGGGAACCAAGTAGGATGCATCCTACGGGAATGCGCGAGCATCAACGACGATGACTTAAGGAGTAAAGAACATTTGACGCAGTTGCTCCTAACAAAGTTGCACAAGATATTCAAGTTCCCCGACCGGGATGATAACATAGAACAATCGTGGGATGATCCGAAGATGAAAAAGATTAACAATCACGCCATGGGCATGTTCAGCAATGATTTGGCCTCCTGGAAAACGAGGGTGAAACGAGCTATTGAGGCTGATGAACCCCTGTCCAAGATTACGGAGGAAAATCCGACACTTACGGAAGAGGAGTTCGAAAAGGACAAGGACACTTGCGCTTACCGAGGCAGCCAAGGCTAAGGCTGCAAAATTCAAGAGCCTTCAGCAAAGGAACACGGGAAGCATCGCCTCGAAGCCGTGGCTACCTCGGTAAAAGGCCCATATGGGATAAGGAGGACGCGAACGTGAAGCCGCTGGGTCTCCCTGCACCATTTCGAAGTTCACCAACCCCTTGGAGCATGACTTCATCGGGGCCCGCTACAAGTGGGACAGGAGAAAAAGGTTTTTACGGACAAGATCACGAGGAAATTGATTAGACTATCGAGAAGAAACACCAGCTTGCAGCCGAAAGCCCTACTTCTACGATGAGGCCCAAGTGGGACACCCTCTCAACCGGGCCTTGAACGAACTTAAGGGACTCCTTTGGATCAGCGGCCGCAATATGGTCGTGTGCACGGCGCCGGAGACGGCGCGCCACGTGGAAGGTGTTTACAACGAGGGCCCGGAGGCCAAGAAGCTGAAAATGAAGTTTAGTCAGCGGACATCGACGCGAAGGTGAAGCTTATGCGGTCGAGAAAAAGCAGCCGAGGATGCGAAAAAAGCAGCCGAGGACAAATATGAGTTGCTACAAAGAAAATAATGCAACAGAATCGCCGCAGAAATGATTTTGCTACTAACTTGGTTCCAGTTATCATCAATCGGGCGAAGGAAAATCCAGACAAGACGGTACATGATTTCCCGATGCCCAGCCACGGAGCAACTCCATGAACAACAACACCATCGCACCATCACTTGCTCACGCAACCGGGCCTCCTCTCGCAGCCGCTCCCGCTCATAGCAGCCCGTCCTCAGTCTCAGGCGCGCTAGGTGGGCCTTCGTCTTTGGCTGAGCTCGACGCCGTCACGGTAATTACATGTCGCACCAACATATATATATATATAATATTCCATTTTTGTTGCCTTTCGGTTGTTTTACGCCACAGACATATGTGTTTGCAGGCGAAAGAAACCCCGTGCACCATACTCTACTTGATCAAAGGCCGGAAGGTGGACGTGGGAAAGGGGATGATAATGGACCACTCTCAACGACGCGTTCCACAACCAGCCGATCCCTCTGGGCACTTCAGGTTAGCTTGACCAGTGTGAAATCGGGCACGAGGATTTGCCTCCTCCAAAGACAAAGCATGTGGGAGCGGACGACGAGACCCCGCAGCGGATCGGAAGCTGCAAGAATTGGGTGCTGCTATGGCCGAAGAATCTTATTCGTCTGGAGCCGGCCGAGAGCTCACCAATAACTACCACACATCAACAAGCATGTTCGAATACCACCACCCCGCCTCACGCAATTACCAGCTCTGTAGTGCCGGGTGAGAGCGGCGGACGACATGATGAAGGGGTGCAATAGTATCGGCTGATGTAATTTCTCCTGTAGAAACAGAGAATGGATGATGAGACGGAGGTCGACCCTATGGATTACCTCAATACAAACGCATTATGACTGTGACATAGATATGATGAGTCAACCATATGACTAATCGGGCTATCAGCTTGCTAATGAGGATATGGATTATATGCCCGGCAGGGTCGTACCATGGATTGAAAAAGTCTCTCTTCATGAAATCCTCACAGACACGCTGAAGATGCCGCCTCAACACAGGCTCAACTAGCCGGGCGCAAGGGTCGTACAGTACTTAGCCCGGGAACACTGGGGCAGGGGTTAAGGAAAGGTCTGGAAGGTGTGCCCAAGAAAAAGGAGAGGAAGAGATCGGGGAAGGTAACTGCCTCCAAACAAGCCAGAGCACATAGCAGCCAGACGATGCATTCTGAAGAGCGTGTACCCGTGAAAAGTGCGGTCATGTTCCATCTCACGGGCGAGCCAATGCTACCGCCGAAACCGCTGGAGGCACTACCAGGGGATCTCAGGAGACTGCACGACCATGTGTTGTCGACTGAGAAAAGCCTACTAGCCTCAAAGGATCCAGGATATCCGACATACGCGGCTCGTGTGCCTGAGGGGAAGTGCTACGTCGACACACAGCCCACGGAGGTGTTCTTCCTGCGGTTTGACCATATCTTTGAGATGTTTATAACAAGGCGGCTTGATTTTACTATCGTCCGCCTTTTTGCGCTACATATGAGCTCCGTCATGAAGAGTGAAGAAGTCCCGCAAATCTGTGTGGCGGATCCGTACTACATGCACGAGTCTTTCTTGAGTCTCGGCGACTTTGAGCGTGAAAATGCTAGGGAGTACCTCCAAAACTTCATGGTATAGAATAAGGACCGGGAAATTGTCCTTGTGCCTTATCATCCAAAATAAGTGAATTCCGGACAACCCTTTCGTACATTTCAATCATTCCTTCTCTCTCATATGGCGAATAATTTGAGGTGTCTTTTCCCCGCAGCAATGGGCGCGCCGTCTTTATCGTTCTTTACCCGCAAGTCTCCCACGCCGTGTATTTTGACCCTTCCAGAGACTACGAGAAAAAGACTACACCCACATAATGAATATTCTAGATGATGCTCTCCAAGGCTTCAGCTTTAGAGGTGGCCACGTGCAGATCAAGAAACAAAGGAACAAGAAGATGGGTTTCACGCATAAAACTAACTTCTCCTGCATCCATGTCCCAAAACCAAGCAAGAAGGATGGATTCTACATCGTCCATCTCATGATTCAGTTCAACATGGATCACCAAAAGCTTCGCATTAACAGCAGAAATGATGATAGTATCCACAAGTGGCTAGAATCTCATGGAGAAGCGGATTATAAACTTAGAGATGACTTCTTTCGCATCCAAAGCGACATTGCGGCGATCATCATGAAAGAAGTCGTCGATGAGAAGGGGATGTTCCACCACGGCCCTATATCGCGAGCTGACGTCCGAACTCACATAGGCATGCAACATCTAGACCTCACGCCGTTCAAGAAGCTAGGGTTCGTCCTCGATGATATGGAAGGATGGAACTTCTAGTGATTTATGATGCCGATGATGATGATATGTGTCGGTTGAACTTGTATACTTCTTGTAGCGATGAAACTTTGTGATGTCCACGGTCCATGTGCCGAACTTGCGTAACGCTACTTTGTTAGTTTGCGTACGATGACCTGCGTACCTCTAGTTAATTAATTTGCGCATCGTATGTTTCATCTAGTTGCTAACCCTTTCTTTTTCGGTGTTGCTCTAGTATATTTTGTTGCATATATATGATTGTACATCCTCTTCATGAACATGCATCTCTAACAGGTACCTAGTTTCTTGATGGCGAGATGGAATTGCTATGTCATGTACAAAGGGAAGGTTCCGGGGGTGTACAATGAGTGGCATGAGTGTCAGGCGCAAGTGAATGAGTTCACGGGCGCCAACCATAAAGGCTTCAAAAGCAGACAAGAAGGAGAAGCTAGTTACTTGAGGTTCATGCTAGCGCGAGAGAGGACTCGTAACCGCCACCTCATGTACTGCATAGTTCCGCTCTCACTCATAGTGATAGCACTTCTTGCGTATACCTTTGTTTAGATGGATGACGTTGTTGTAGTTGCAAGTATTCGAGACTTGCATGTATCGCTATTTTCGAGATGATGACAAGATATCACTTTGTGTTGGGTGATGATTATGATGAGACTATTTGTATGTACATGCTATGATTACATTTGTGGTCTCGCAGACATTTGTATGTGTGTCATGATGACATTTCTATGTGCTAAAGATTCTTCTATAAAGCCTGTTCAAATACAAAACAAATATGCCAAAAAAATAACAAAAAAACCTACTTAAATTAGCGATGGCGAGTGTACAAAAGTTAGCAGCAGCCGCTATAGCGATGGCGTCAAGGTAAAGCGCTAGAGATACTAGCAGCAGCGAAGCTTCATGAACACTGCTACACTTGTGTAGCAAGATGGCGCCCGGTGAGCACGCTGCCATCGCTATATGTTAGCTGTAGCGCCTTATTAGTAGCGCCTATCCCCGCGCTACTGATACATCTAAAACCCGCGCTACTGCTAGCCTTTTCCCTAGTAGTGATGGGCCATGGGAGAGAAGAGGGGACAGCCCACAAGGGGGAGCCCCCCCCCCCCAAGGGGAGTCCGAATAGGAAGGGGAGGGGGTGCGTGATGTCTACTACACAACCTTCTTCTTGTAGACGTTGTTGGGCCTCCAAGTGCAGAGGTTTGTAGGATAGTAGCAAATTTCCCTCAAGTGGATGACCTAAGGTTTATCAATCCGTGGGAGGCGTAGGATGAAGATGGTCTCTCTAAAACAACCCTGCAACCAAATAACAAAGAGTCTCTTGTGTCTCCAACACACCCAATACAATGGTAAATTGTATAGGTGCACTAGTTCAGCGAAGAGATGGTGATACAAGTGCAATATGGATGGTAGATATAGGTAATTGTAATCTGAAAATATAAAAACAGAAAGGTAGCAAGTGGTAAAAGTGAGCGTAAACGGTATTGCAATGCTAGGGTTCATACTTTCACTAGTGCAAGTTCTCTCAACAATAATAACATAACTGGATCATATAACTATCCCTCAACATGCAACAAAGAGTCACTCCAAAGTCACTAATAGCAGAGAACAAACGAAGAGATTATTGTAGGGTACGAAACCACCTCAAAGTTATTCTTTGTGATCGATCTATTCAAGAGTCCGTAGTAAAATAACACGAAGCTATTCTTTCCGTTCGATCTATCATAGAGTTCGTACTAGAATAACACCTTAAGACACAAATTAACCAAGACCCTAATGTCACCTAGAAACTCCAATGTCGCCTCAAGTATCCGTGGGTATGATTATACAATATGCATCACACAATCTCCGATTCATCTATTCAACCAACACAAAGAACTTCAAAGAGTGCCCCAAAGTTTCTACCAGAGAGTCAAGAGGAAAACGTGTGCCAACCCCTATGCATAAGTTCACAATGTTACGGAACCTGTAAGTTGATCACCAAGACATACATCAAGTAGATCACGTGAATATCCCATTGTCACCATAGATAAGCACATTCAAGACATACATCAAGTGTTCTCAAATCCTTAAACACTCAATCTAATAAGATAACTTCAAAGGGAAAACTCAATCCATTACAAGAGAGTAGAGGGGGAGAAACATCATAAGATCAAACTATAGTAGCAAAGCTCGCGGTACATCAAGATCGTACCACCTCAAGAACACGAGAGAGAGAGAGAGAGATCAAACACATAGCTACTGGTACATACCCTCAGCCCCGAGGGTGAACTACTCCCTCGTCGTCATGGAAAGCGCCGGGATGATGAAGATGGCCACCGGTGAGAGTTACCCCCTCCGGCAGGGTGCCGGAACAGGGTCCCGATTGGTTTTTGGTGGCTACAGAGGCTTGCGGCGGCGGAACTCCTGATCTAGGTTTCTTTCTGGAAGTTCGGGATTACATAAGAGGTGTTGGAGTCGGGAACAAGTCAGGGGGGTCCCTGAGGCGTCCACGAGGTAAGGGGCGAGCCCAGGGGGTAGGGCATGCCCCCACCCTCGTGGTGGCCTCGGGACTCTTCTGGCCCACCTCCGGTACTCCATGGGCTTCTTCTGGTCCAAAAATGATCTCCGTCGAATTTCGGCTCAATAGGACTCTGTTTGGTTTTCCTTTTCTACGAGACTCAAAAACAAGGAAAAAACAGAAACTGGCATTGGGCTCTAAGTTAATAGGTTAGTCCCAAAAAGCATATAAATGCATATAAAACATCCTAGATGGATAGTATAATAGCATGGAACAATCAAAAATTATAGATACGTTGGAGACGTATCAAGCATCCCCAAGCTTAATTTACGCTCGTCCTCGAGTAGGTAAACGATAAAAACAAAATTTTTGATGTGGAATTCTACCTAACATATTTATCAATGTAATCTTCTTTATTGTGGCAAGAATATTCAGATCCATAAGATTCAAGACAAAAGTTTAATATTGACATAAAAACAATAATACTTCAAGCATACTAACCAAGCAATTATGTCTTCTCAAAATAACATAGCCAAAGAAAGCTCATCCCTACAAAATCATATAGTTTGGCCATGCTTCATTTTCGTCACACAAAATGCTCTCCTCATGCACAACCACAATGACAAGCCAAGCAATTGTTTCATACTTTAGTATTCTCAAACTTCTCCAACTTTCACGCAATACATGAGCGTGAGCCATGGACATAGCACTATGGGTGGAATAGAATATAATGATGGGGGTTGTGTGGAGAAGACAAAAAAGGAGAAAGTCTCACATTGACGCGGCTAATCAATGGGCTAGAGAGATGCCCATCAATTGATGTTAATGCGAGGAGTAGGGATTGCCATGCAACGGATGCACTAGAGCTATAAATGTAACATCCCAAATTTTCAATTTGGAATGTTATACATAGAGCATCATTGCATATCATAATTTTTCGTTGCATTTTTGCTCGGTCCTAGAAATTCTACACAACTCAAGGACCCACGAAGAGAGTTGGGGATTTCGTTATTTTCATATTTGAATTTTCTCAAATTTTGAAAATAGGATCATTTGATTTTAATTATTTTATCTTCAATTATTTCTTCTATCAAAATATGAGAGAGGGAATAAAATGACTTTCCCAAAATAAAGAAATAATTAAGATTTAATAATAAAATCAAATAAGATTTTATTTTGGAGGTTTTCGCCTTTTATTTGAATTTAGGAAAAATGCGCGTTTTTTAAAATTGCATTTAGGCCCCAAATAAATGTTCATCTAGTCCGGCTTGATTTTAGAAGCCGTGGAAAATTTATTTTGGGATTTTTGGAGTATGTTTAGTATTTCTTTTTCTTTTTTTTCTTCTGCACGGAATTATTTAAAAAAAAAGCGAATCGCCTTTGGGTCGTGCCCGAGCGGGACTCCGCATGGGGGCCACTATATAAGCGCCACCCGCGCCCCAGCAGCCGCCCGCCCGCCATCCGCCGCCGCGCCGTCAGCCCGCCCGCCGCCCGGCCGCCCGAACCTAACCCTAACCCTAGCCGCCCCATCGCCCTATCCGCCGCCGAGGTTCGCCGCCGCCTCGTTCCGCGTGCCGCCGGTTTTTTTTAAACCGGGCGGTTTTTATTTTGGTTTTTTTGTTTCATTTTTTTATTAGTTTTGGTTTTTTCGGTTTAGGTTAAATAGCGAACGTTCGTTCGTTCGTTCGTTTTTAACGAACGCGTTCGTCAGATTAGTTTAGTTAACGAACATTCATTCGTTAACACGTTCGTCGTTTTTCTTTTTCTCGGATTTAATCCGCGATTTTTCTGATCGCGATTTCTGATCTGATTTTCGTTTTAGTATAACTTTTCACTCGTTTATTGGAATCAGGCGATTCAAGCGCCTGGAGTTTCATCTCGAAACCCTCTTTCCGAATAACCTACTTAAACAAGTTTTTGCTTCTGTAAAATTTGACTTAGATCCAGATTAGTAAAACGAAGCTGTTTTCTTCCGCCATTTGACATTCGTTGCTTCGTTTGATTTGATTCTTTTTGCAAACCGGAGTTCTTAAGTTGAACTATCTGGTTAGATCTATTTTAGTTTTACCTGTGCATTAGATGAGTACTTATTGTATGCTTGTTTGTTTGACTGCGATAGAATATCCGAGTCGCCGCCTATTACTTGAGTCTCTAGGTTTCGGATCATCGACAAGGCAAGTAACACTTTGATCATACTTCTTCTCATACCCAGTTTTATGCATTAGATCTATCATCAAACATTGCATGATTAGGATCTAATTAAGTTGTGGGTTTTGGGAAGTAGATTGAGGTAGTACCTATTACCTGTTTTATTATCAAACCCTTGGGAGTTACTTCTACGTTTGCTTATTATGCTATGCTATGCTAGTAGACGTGGATTGGGTGAGTGTATCCATGATGATGTGAGATTGTTATTTAATGGTTTATTTAAGGTGGCAACTTAAACACACATCTGGGTGGATTGAGGCACCTGGTTTCTATCGAGATTTGCTCAGTATTTCTTCGGACCGCCACCCAGGCTCAAAGAGATCATGAGATTATTCAAACTAGAAACTTTCATGTGCAGCCACAAGCCATTATGGGCTCTGGCATAGTTGATTAAGTTGTGCGAACTCTTACGGGTAGACTAGCAGATGTAGGGGAAAGTAGGCGTACCGGTCTACCCACATGTAAGGTGCTAGTGCTTCTAAAAGACTATGTCTCGGTCATCCGTTTCTCAAACATCATGTAGTGCGAGAAATCCAACGGAGGCGATCGAGTCTTGTGGGGAAAAGTGCGCAAACCTTTGCAGAGTGTATAAACTAATCATGGTTAGCCGTGTCCCCGGTTATGTACATCTTGAGTATCTAGTACTTGGATTATCATGTGAATCTCATCATGTTACTTCTAATTAATATTGTTGGGTTTTTAATGAGTACTTTTAATTGGGATTGAGAATGCTGTCAACCATTCTCAATGTTTAACAACCGCCATGATAGTTAAATAAAATTTATTCCTTTGAAGTAGGGAAAAATTGGCTTTACGCAAAAACTGTAACCATAGAGCATTCCACCAGCCATATATGCATGTAGTATAGGCTTATTATTCCATTATTCTCTATGTGTTACTTTTCCAGCATATTCCATGTCTTGACCGTTTTAATTTGCAATGTTTCATGTTGCGAATTTTTCGACGACGAGTAAGGTGCTTAGGTCGTGGTTCTATACTCGATGATGCCGTTGGAGTTGATGGACTCGCTTATTCTTCCAAGCCTTCCGCTGTTATCGTTATTAGATGGCCTTAAGCCATATTTGTTTTTATTAAGTTCTCTCTTGAGACATTCGATTGTAATAAGTGTGTGATTGCTACTCTGTTATAAATCCTCCGAGTACTGTGTGGTGTCAGCATTACTGATCCAGGGATGACACTGAGCACAGAGATCGATCGTCTGAGGTCCTGGTCGCTACAAAGATGCTATCAGAGCACATGCTGACTGTAGGACACGACCAGTAAGCTAAAGCCCTAGATCACTACTCTCTTCTCATTTCTGACTCCTCATCTTTTCTACTCTTTTATGATGACTAAGCGAGGATCAAGTTCACCCAAACGGATGAAGATACACCCTTTAGACGACACGAAGGAAGTCACTAAGTACTGAACAAAGGAATACCAAGCTTCACCGGACCTACAATTCCACTTTACCCAAGAAGAGCGCTGGAAGATTCAAGCTCAAGTTCCGGAAGGACGCTTATGCGCCAATCACGGAGCCCATAGAGTGTGCACCAACTTGGAGTCTGGGAAAGAGCATGGCAGCTCACATAACCATGGGACGCATTGGAGAAGTTTACAAAGAAGACCTCAAGGATACTATGTACCAGATTTGCGGGCGCCGAGATGAACAATGGGAGATAGTTGGCACTAAGAAGGACCGATCCATTGCAGGTTTCATCCAGGAGTTAAATCAGCACATTCGACGCCAGGAGAACCGGATGTCTTGTGCAGACATGATGGAGTTGAAGACAACAAAAGCCAAGATTATCGAACTAGAAGGAGAACTGAAGGCCACTCTCAAGGACTACATGGAGGAGATTGTAGCTCTAGTGGGACAAAACGATGATCTTAAGGAGAAGATTAAGGAACTCATGGGAAATTCAGCACCCGGAGGAGAATATGAAGATAGCACCTATCCAGAGAACTACATCATCATCAACAACACCGATTCGGATCCTAGTGATGATGATTTCGAAGTTGAAGCTGGAGCAGATATCATGGAGTCTTCATCGGAGCAGTTTTTCTAGTTGACCACCATAACATTAGTAGATTTCCCCCATTTTTAAGTTAGTTTTAGTTTCAGCACTTTGCAACGATAGATAGACCGTTGTATGCCCTTGTTTGAATTGATTGGAGTGATATTGTGTGATTTTGTCTCATGTGCATATGGGTAGTGTTTTCTCCCTAGACCTCATTCTATTCTTAACTCTCGTCTTTTCCCAAACCCTCAGATGCCTCCGAGACGCGACACCGGATTTGTTTTCCCGCCATAGATCACTCAGTTGATTCAGCAGCAGAATGCCTTGATTCAAACATTGGTACAGAACCAAGGCAACAACAACAACAACAACAACCCACCGCCACCACCACCACACATTGACCATTTGACCCGTTTCTTAAGGCTGAATCCGCGGTGTTTTCCAAAGAGCACCGAGCCGATTGTTGCGTATGATTGGCTCCGTAAGATAGGGAGGGAGTTGACCACTGCAGGATGTCTGAGATGAGGAAAGGGTTAAATTTGCCGCACATCAGCTCGAAGGACCCGCAGCAAAGATGGTGGGGAGAATTTTACAGCCACTTACCACTGTGAGACACCGCCACATGGGATCGGCCAAAGAAGCTTTCCGTACTGCCCATGTTTCAGCAGGAGCTATGGCCATGAAGAAGCGTGAGTTTCGCAACTTGCGCCAAGGAGGACGGACAGTTGGCCAGTATGTGGATGATTTTAGTAAGCTAGCACGTTATGCCCCAGATGACGTTGCTACGGACGCAGCTAAGCAGGAGAAGTTTCTAGAAGGACTGAATGATGAGCTGAGCATGCAGTTGATGGTAGCCACCTTCAATAACTACCAGGAGTTAGTAGATCGTGCTCTTATGATTGAAGGGAAGCAGCAGCAGATTGACTATCGCAAGAGGAAGTATGGACAGGGGAAGAGTAACTCTGGAGCTCAGCAGAAACTTCGCTTTACCCCGAAGATAGGAGGACAATTTCAGCATACCCATGGAGGAGGTAGCTCGCGGAACCATAATGGCACCAAGAATGGGAACGGGAATGGAGGAAGCAATGGATGTAACCGCACCAACCCGTCAACACCATCCTGTAGACCTGAGCCACATCACTTGCTTTAAGTGCCGCAAGAGGGCATTATGCAAATGATTGTCCAGAAGGCCAAAATGGAAATGGTAATGGAAGCTCAGGAAAGAAGCCGAACCCTTTCAACAGAGGACAAGTGAACCACGTTACCGTGGAGGAGGTTGAAGCTCAGCCAGATGCAGTAATAGGTAAGTTTTTGGTTAAGTCATTTACTGCAGTTGTTCTTTTTGATACTGGTGCATCGCATTCATACATATCAAGGGTATTTGTGGATAAGTTTAGCCTACCCACTAGAACTCTTAAGACACCCATACTAGTAAGCTCACCGGGAGCGGAGTATATGGCCAGTCAAGGATGTTTTCAAGTGCCATTAAGTATAGGGAGGCATGTTTTCCCAACGGATTTAATTATATTGGAATCCCAAGGTTTGGATGTAATTCTTGGTATGGATTGGTTGTCGATGTATGAAGGAAACATCGATTGCGCCAGTAAGACAAATTTGCTTACGACACCAGAAGGAAGGAGAATCAAGTATGTATCACGGCATGAGCCGAGAAGGGCACATGTAAATTCCTTATCAGGAGTTGTGCAGGAAGAAGTACCAGTGGTAAGGGATTTTCCCGATGTGTTTCCGGAAGAGTTGCCAGGCATGCCACCGGATAGGGACATTGAGTTACTGATTGAACTGCTGCTAGGCACTGGGCCGATATCTAAGAGACCGTATAGGATGCCAGCCCAAGATTTGGAGGAAATTAAGAAGCAGATTAAGGAGTTCTTTGGATAAAGGTTTTATTCGCCCAAGTTCTTCGCCTTGGGGATCACCGGTACTTCTAGTGGAGAAGAAGGATGGATCATTAAGAATGGTTGTTGATTATCGCGGATTGAATGAAGTGACCATTAAGAACAAGTACCCATTGCCGATGATCAATGACTTGTTTGACCAATTGCAAGGAGCTAAGGTGTTTTCCAAGACCGATTTGCGATCAGGGTACCATCAGTTGAAGATACGAGAGCAGGATATACCTAAGACGGCTTTTACCACCAGGTACGGGCTGTATGAGTATACCGTTATGTCATTTGGTCTGACTAACGCACCTGCCTATTTTATGAACATGATGAACAAAGTGTTTATGGAGTTTTTGGATAAGTTCGTCATGGTGTTCATTGATGTTATTTTGGTTTACTTGAAGAATGAAGAGGAGCATAAGGAGCATTTGCGTTTGGTACTCGAGAAGCTCAGAGAACACCAGTTATATGCCAAGTTCAGCAAGCGTGAGTTTTGGTTGAAGGAAGTTGGATTTCTTGGACAAGTTATATCCGGAGAAGGTATAGCAGTAGACCCCACTAAAGTTTTCACTGTAACAAACTGGGAAGCACCAACAATAGTTGGAGAGATCCGGAGTTTCCTTGGACTCGCAGGATACTACCGGAGATTTATTGAGAATTTCTCAAGGATTGCGAAGCCTATGACAGAATTGTTGAAGAAGGATACCAAGTTCATTTGGACTGAGGAGTGTGAAGCTAGTTTCCAAGAGTTGAAGAAACGTTTGCTTACCTCACCAGTGTTAATCATGCCAGATCAGACCAAGAATTATGAGGTGTATTGCGACGCTTCACATAGAGGACTTGGAGCAGTGCTTATGCAGGAGGGAAGAATTGTTTCGTATGCTTCACGACAGCTTACGCCTCATGAGCTAAATTATGCTACTCATGATTTGGAGTTAGCAGCCGTAGTGCATGCGTTGAAGACATGGAGACATTTCCTCATTGGGAACCATTGTGAGGTGTATACGGATCACAAGAGTTTGAAGTACATCTTCACGCAGAAGGAGCTAAATCTCAGGCAGAGGAGATGGTTGGAGCTCATTAAGGACTACGATATGAGATCACATTATCACCCCGGAAAGGCTAACGTTCTAGCAGACGCGTTGAGCCGTAAGAGTCACGTCAACACACTAATGATGGGAGAAATACCAAAGGAGTTAGCCGAGGATCTTCGAGAGCTATGTTTGGAAATAGTTCCGAGAGGCTATGTAGCAGCATTGGAGATTTAGTCAACTTTGATGGACAAGATCAGGGAAGCTCAAGATCTGACAAAGAGATTGCCTCTATAAAGGAGAAAATGAGCGAAGGAAAGGCTAAGGGATTTCGTGAGGATGATCACGATACCCTATGGTTTGAAGACCGTTTTTATGTGCCCAATGACCTGGAGATCATGAAGTTGATTCTACAAGAGGCACATGATACACCATATTCGATTCACCCAGGAAATACCAAGATGTATTTGGATTTGAAGAATACTTTCCGGTGGACTGGAATGAAGAAGGATATTGCGAGTATGTAGCGATTTGTGATGTATGTCGAGGGTGAAGGCGTAACATCGAAACCAGCAGGATTATTACAACCATTGCCTATACCCGAATGGAAGTGGGATAAACTAGGTATGGATTTCATCACGGGATTGCCCAGACTCGTTCAGGCTATGACTCGATTTGGGTTGTAGTCGATTGTTTGTGAAGGTAGCTCATTTCATTCCAAAGAAGACCACCTACTGATGCCAAAATTGCTAAGATATACATGACCAGGATTGTATGCTTGCATGGAGTTCCGAGGAGTATCGTATCAGATAGAGGAACCCAATTCACCTCAAAGTTCTGGCAGCAGTTGCACGAAACTTTGGGAACCAGGCTGGAGTTTAGATAGCTTTTCATCCACAGACAGATGGACAAACCGAGAGAGTCAACCAGATTTTGGAGGATATGCTTAGATCTTGTGCTTTGGATTATGGATCAAGTTGGGATGACAACTTGCCATATGCGGAGTTTTCTTACAACAATAGTTATCAATCCAGTTTGAAGATGGCACCTTTTGAAGCCTTATACAGAAGGAGGTGCAGGACCCCGTTGTTGTGGGATGAAGTTGGAGACCGCCAGTTGTTTGGACCGGATTTGATTAAGGAGTCTGAACGGAAAGTAAAGTTGATTCGCGATAGGCTCAAGGTAGCCCAGTCAAGATAGAAAAGTTATGCGGATTCAAAATGCAAGGAGACAGAATACGAAGTCGGAGACAGAGTTTATCTTCGTGTATCGCCACTTCGAGGAGTTAAGCATTTTGGTGTTAAAGGAAGGTTAGCGCCCCGATTTGTAGGACCTTATCGTGTTTTGGAACGCATGGGAGAAGTTGCGTACAAGTTGGAATTACCCGAGGGATTGTCAGGAGTCCATGATGTCTTTCATGTTTCTCAGTTGAAGAAGTGTCACGCAGAGATGGCTGATATACCACTGAGAGATACTGTGCCACTAGAAGCGATTCAGCTTAATGATGATTTGACCTGTGAGGAGAAACCAGTTAAGATTCTGGAGTATGCCAATGAGTCACCCGCAAACAAGGTCATTAAGTTTTGCAAAGTTCGATTGGAGCCACCACACCGAGGATGAAGCCACACAGGAGCGAGAGGAAGATTTGCTTAAGGACCACCCTCACCTATTTTCTAGCCAACCCGAATCTCGAGGGCGAGATTCATCTTAAGGGGGTAGGTTTGTAACATCCCAAATTTTTAATTTGGAATGTTATACATAGAGCATCATTGCATATCATAATTTTTCGTTGCATTTTTGCTCGGTCCTAGAAATTCTACACAACTCAAGGACCCACGGAGAGAGTTGGAGATTTCGTTATTTTCATATTTGAGTTTTCTCAAATTTTGAAAATAGGATCATTTGATTTTAATTATTTTATCTTCAATTATTTCTACTATCAAAATATGAGAGGGAATAAAACGACTTTCCCAAAATAAATAAATAATTAAGATTTAATAATAAAATCAAATAAGATTTTATTTTGGAGTTTTTCGCCTTTTATTTGAATTTAGGAAAAATGCGCGTTTTTCAAAATTGCATTTAGGCCCCAAATAAATGTTCATCTAGTCTGGCTTGATTTTAGAAGCCAGGGAAAATTTATTTCGGGATTTTTGGAGTCCGTTTAGTATTTCTTTTTCTTTTTTTCTTCTGCGCGGAATTATTTAAAAAAAAAGCGAACCGCCTTTGGGCCGTGCCCGAGCGGGACTCCGCTGGGGGGGCACTATATAAGCGCCACCCAGCGCCCCGAAGCCCAGCCGCCCCTGGCCGCCCGCCGTAGCTCAAATTAGCCACCGCCGCCCCCACGCCCCGAAACCTAACCCTAACCCTAGCCGCCCCGTCGCCAGATCCGCCGCCGTCGCCGGAGCTTCGCCGGACTCCACCGCCGCCGCCGCCGAGGTTCGCCGCCGCCTCGTTCCGCGTGTCGCCGGTTTTTTTAAAAACCGGGCGGTTTTTATTTCGGTTTTTTTTCGTTTTTCTATTAGTTTCGGTTTTTTTCGGTTTAGGTTAAATAGCGAACGTTCTTTCGTTCGTTTTTAACGAACGTGTTCCTCATATTAGTTTAGTTAACGAACGTTCGTTCGTTAACCCGTTCGTCATTTTTCTTTTTCTCGGATTTAATCCGCGATTTTTCTGATCGCGATTTCTGATCCGATTTTCGTTTTAGTATAACTTTTCACTCGTTTATCGGAATAAGGCGATTCAAGCGCCTGGAGTTTCGTCTCGAAACCCTATTTCTGAATAACCTACTTAAACAAGTTTTTGCTACTGTAAAATTTGACTTAGATCCAGATTAGTAAAACGAAGCTGTTTTCTTCCGCCGTTTGACTTTCGTTGCTTCGTTTGATTTGATTCTTTTTGCAAACCGGAGTTCTTAAGTTGAACTATCTGGTTAGATCTATTTGAGTTTTACCTGTGCATTAGATGAGTACTTATTGTATGCTTGTTTGTTTGACTGCGATAGAATACCCGGAGTGCGCCGCCTGTTACTTTGAGTCTCTAGGTTTCGCGGATCATCAGCAAGGCAAGTAACACTTTGATCATACTTCTTCTCATACCTAGTTTTTATGCATTAGATCTATCCTCAAACATTGCATGATCAGGATCTAATTAACTTGTGGGTTTTGGGAAGTAGATTGAGGTAGTACCTATTACCTGTTTTATTATCAAACCCTTGGGAGTTACTTCTACGTTTGCTTATTATGCTATGCTATGCTAGTAGACGTGGATTGGGTGAGTGTATCCATGACAGATGTGAGATTGTTATTTAATGGTTTATTTAAGGTGGCAACTTAAACACACATCCTGGGTGGATTGAGGCACCTGGTTTCTATCAGATTTGCATGTATTTCTTCTGACCGCCACCCGTGCTCAAAGGGATCATGAGATTATTCAAACTAGAAAGTTCCGTGTGCAGCCACAAGCCATTATGGGCTCTGGCATAGTTGATTAAGTTGTGCGAACTCTTACGGGTAGACTAGCAGATGTAGGGGAAAGTAGGCGTGCGGTCTACCCACATGTAAGGTGCTAGTGCTTACGAAAGACTATGTCTCGGTCATCCGCTTCTCAAACATCATGTAGTGCGAGAAATCCAACGGAGGCGATCGAGTCTTGTGGGGAAAAGTGCGCAAACCTCTGCAGAGTGTATAAACTAATCATGGTTAGCCGTGTCCCCGGTTATGGACATCTTGAGTATCTAGTACTTGGATTATCATGTGAATCTCATCATGTTACTTCTAATTAATATTGTTGGGTTTTTAATGAGTACTTTTAATTGGGATTGAGAATGCTGTCAACCATTCTCAATGTTTAACAACCGCCATGATAGTTAAATAAAATTTATTTCTTTGAAGTAGGGAAAAATTGGCTTTACGCAAAAACTGTAACCATAGAGCTTTCCACCAGCCATATATGCATGTAGTATAGGCTTATTATTCCATTATTCTCTATGTGTTACTTTGCCAAAGATATTCCATGTGTCTTGACCCGTTTTCGGGCTGCAACGTTTCATGTATCGAGACTTTTCGCATTTACGAGTAAGGTGCTTAGGTCCTGGTTCTATACTCAGTGATGCCGTTGGAGTTGATGGACTCGCTTATTCTTCCAAGCCTTCCGCTGTTATCGTTATTAGATGGCCTTAAGCCATATTTGTTTTTATAAAGTTCTCTCTTGAGACATTCGATTGTAATAAGTGTGTGATTGCTACTCTGTTATAAATCCTCCGAGTACTCTGTGGTGTCAGCATTACTGATCCAGGGATGACACTGAGCACAGAGATCAGACTGTTTGAGGCCTGGTCGCTACAATAAATGTATGAAAGCTCAACAAAAGAAACTACGTGGGTGTGCATCCAACTTGCTTGCTCACGAAGACCTAGAGCATTTGAGGAAACCCATTGTTGGAATATACAAGCCAAGTTTTATAATAAAAAATTCCCACTAGTATATGAAAGTGACAATATAAGAGACTCTCTATCATGAAGATCATGGTGCTACTTTGAAGCACAAGTTTGGTAAAAGGATAGTAGCATTGTCCCTTTTATTTATCTTTTTTAATTTTTTTATTTGGCCTTTCTTTTTTAATTGGCCTTTCTTTTTTTAATTGGCCTTACTTTTTTTCTTTTTTTATTTGGCCTTTCTCCTTTTTTTGGCCTTTCTTTTTTTTCCGGGACAATGCTTTATTAATGATGATCATCACACTTCTATTTACTTACAACTCAAAGATTACAACTCGATACTACAACAAAGTATGACTCTATATGAATGTCTTCGGTGGTGTACCGGGATGGGCAACGAATCAAGAGACATGTATGAAAAATTATGCATGGTGGCTTTGCCACAAATACGATGTCAACTACATGATCATGAAAGGCAATATGACAATGATGAAGCGTGTCATAATAAACGGAACGGTGGAAAGTTGCATGGCAATATATCTCGACCCTCTACTGGATCAAGAGTTCGAGGGACGTCATCGAGCTGAACTTGTGCTGAACATGGAGGTGTCGTACGTTCGGTACATGGATCGGTTGGATCGTGAAGACGTTCGACTACATCAACCGCATTAATCTAGCGCTTCCGCTTTCGGTCTACGAGGGTACGTGGACACACTCTCCCCGTCTCGTTGCCATGCATCTCCTAGATAGATCTTGCGTGAGCATAGGAAATTTTTTGAAATTGCATGCTACGTTCCCCAACAGTGGCATCCGATCCAAGTCTATGCGTAGATGATATGCACGAATAGAACACAAAGAGTTGTGGGCAATAATAGTCATACTGCTTACCACCAACGTCTTACTTTGATTCGGCGGTATTGTTGGATGAAGCGGCCTGGACCGACATTACATGACCGTGTTCATGAGACTCGTTCTACCGACATGCTTCGCACACAAGTGGCTAGCGGGTGTCTGTTTCTCCGACTTTAGTTGAATCGAGTTTGACTACGGCCGGTCCTTGTTGAAGGTTAAAACAACACACTTGATGAAAAATCGTTGTGGTTTTGATGCGTAGGTAAGAATGGTTCTTGCTAGAAGCCCGTAGCGGCCACGTAAAACTTGCAACAACATAGTAGAGGATGTCTAACTTGTTTTTGCATGGCATGTTGTGATGTGATATGGTCAAGACGTGATGAGATATAAATTGTTGTATGAGATGATCATGTTTTGTAAAAGTTATCGGCAACTGGCAGGAGCCTTATGGTTGTCGCTTTTTATTGTATGAAATGCAATCGCCATGTAATTGCTTTACTTTATCACTAAGCGGTAGCGATAGTCGTGGAAGCAATAGTTGGCGAGACGACAACGATGCTACGATGGAGATCAAGGTGTCAAGCCGATGACGATGCAGGTCATGACGGTGATTTGGAGATGGAGATCAAAGGCACAAGATGATGATGGCCATATCATGTCACATATTTTGATTGCATGTGATGTTTATCATGTATGCATCTTATTTTGCTTAGTACGGCGGTAGCATTATAAGATGATCCCTCACTAAATTTCAAGGTATAAGTGTTCTCCATGAGTATGCGTCGTTGCTACGTTTGTCGTGCTGAGACACCACGTGATGATCGGGTGTGATAAGCTCTACGTTCACATACAACGGGTGCAAGACAGTTTTGCACATGCAGAATACTCAGGTTAAACTTGACGAGCCTAGCATATGCAAGTAAGGCCTCGGAACACTAAGACCGAAAGGTCGAACGTGAATCATATGTAGATATGATCAACATAGTGATGTTCACCATTGAAAACTACTCCATCTCACGTGATGATCGGACATGGTTTAGTTGATATGGATCACGTGATCATTTAGATGACTAGAGGGATGTCTATCTAAGTGGAAGTTCTTAAGTAATATGATTAATTGAACTTTAATTTATCACGAACTTAGTACCTGATAGTTTTTGCATATCTATGTTGTTGTAGATCAATGGCCCGTGCTACCGTTCCTTTGAATTTTATTGCGTTCCTAGAGAAAGCTAAGTTGAAAGATGATGGTAGCAACTACACGGACTGGATCCATAGCTTGAGGATTATCCTCATTGCTGCACAATAGAATTACGTCCTGGAAGCACCGCTAGGTGCAAGACCCGCTGCAGGAGCAACTCCGGAAGTTATGAACGTCTGGCAAAGCAAACTGATGACTACTCGATAGTTCAGTGTGCCATGCTTTACGGCTTAGATTCGGGACTTCAAAGACGTTTTGAACGTCATGGAGCATATGAGATGTTCCAGGAGTTGAAGTTAATATTTCAAGAAAATGCCCGAGTTGAGAGATATGAAGTCTCCAACAAGTTCTATAGCTGCAAGATGCACTGGTGTGCGTCAGTTTAAAACCCGTTTCCGAGACGGCATTGGGAACCATCGCCAAGTGAGTGTGTGCGATAGGGTGTCCTTCCCACACGACCCAGAAATCGTCGGGGATAGGCCCTCCTGGGACCCAGGCTAGGGCCGCGTGCGATCGGGCGAGGCATTGAAACCCAATCATTTCCGTAGGTATGTACATCCCACACGGTGAATCCCAGAAATCATTTCCGTAGGTATGTACATCCCACACGGTGAATCCCAGAAAAACATTTCCGTTCATATGTATATCACACACAGTCAATCCAAGGAATACGTTTCCGTTCTTATGTACATCCCCCACAGTCAATCCAGGGAAAACGTTTCCGTTCAAATGTACATCCCACACGGTTTTATGTATACGCTCGTGTGTGAAAGGTGTAACACGCTCTGCCTTGGTTAACTGTTTGCTTTCATTAACTACATCACACATGATTTGATGTAGAAAAATGTGTGGCATTGGGCTATCCATCGCAAGCGCTTTTACTTCTAGAACCGTTTCCAAAGGTCCATGACCGTCTGTTCTATTTTTATTTTTGCCTGTAATTTATTATTCTAATTGGAAATTTTGAAATACGAAACATGCAATTCAAATTTTCAGCACAATGGTTCAACAACGAATCCATAAATAAAATTGTCAGTACAATATGTTCAGTAATGACAGGATTAGGCAGCAATTAACTATGATGAACCACAACATTTAAAGGCGGTAAAGGTGAAGAGACAAGTGTAAATCATTTTGACTGTCGATGGTGTTGAAGAAGCGGAATGCCCATAATGTGCCTACCTGCATGCCATAGGCATGAACCACTTTTGTCCAACCCCTTGTGACGATCGCCCGCCCATCCTTCACCGCCTTCAAGAAGACTTCTAGAGCATTATCATGGTAGCATGAATTATATACTTTAACCTTAGTTGCCTCCACTTTGGCCATGTAGTTTGCAAGGTAATCATCAGTAAATAGCTTCGGAAACCACTGAAAAGAGAAAAATATCAGATACTGAGGTCGAATAGAGTAACTTGTTGTGGGCAGGGGGAAAAGGCAACACATTACTTACCATCCTAAAGTTCACTGTTGTCTTCAACAAAGTGTAAATAAAGAGCTTGATTCCAATCACCTGTTTCTTTCGCCTAACAATCTTTCTTAGTTTCCTCGATTGATGCTTGTTCATGAATATCTCATTGCCCCATACGCAAAAGGGATCGAAGCGTGGATCAGTACCCCTCATATATGTACCTACAAGCAACCGGTAAATGTTAGAAGCTAAACTAAGATTGCACAAATGATGTAAGATACAACTACCTATGTTCCTAATTACAAGTATTTTTTTTAGATTTCAATATGAACTACATACGGATGTATATAGAATTATAGATATAGTTTAGATTAGAATCTAGATTCACTCAATTTGCTCCTTATGTAGTCTATACTGGAATCTCCAAAAATACTTATATTTAGGAATAGATGGTGTATAAGACATGGGATGCAGCTAACCTCGACGGCAAACAACAACATCGCCCATTGTGGCCCTGTGTAAGTACATGGAAAGCCAGTGTTAACTACAACAGGGTTAACATCCACCAAAAATAGCAAATGGTGATAAAACGGCAGCATCTGTAGTGATATCTTCATTTCGAAAGAGTAGCACGGTAGCAAAGGGACGGATTAAAAAATGGAAACAACTTTTACTTGCAACAGGCTTAACAACATCCTAATTCATGGTTTGTAAGTTTGTAGCGAGTGAAATACAACTCTTCAAAATTGGATACAACTGTTAATTGCAACAGGCTTAATGGCCATTGAAACCGGTACTGATAAAAATGCAATTGGCACAGTTAAACATCCACAGGCAGGTCTTTGCCGGGCGAGATAATGGCCCAGCTGTCTATAAAAAGGTAGGGGAATAGCTCAAATGTGTTAGGCATGTTTACTACAACATGCTTAATACATCGACAGTACAAAACATAGCCATTAATTGCAACTGGCATTGGTAAGATTGAACTGGTGGGTACATACTTGGTAAGTCCTGAGAGGTAGTTCTTTGGGGCACTTCATCTTGGCGAGCCGCCCAAAAGTCGTGGCGGAGGCGAGCTGTTACTCCGGGTCGAAGCGTGGATCAGTGCCACTGACATGTGTACCTACAGGCAACCACTAAATAGTAGAAGTTAAACTGCAATTGCACAAATGATGTGAAATACTATAAGACAAGGGATGCAGCTAACCTTGACGGCAAACAACAGCATCGGCCGCTATGACCCTGCGTAAGTACATGGACAAGCATCTTAAGTACAACAGGGTTAGCATCCACCAAAAATAGCAAATGGGGCAGCATCTCTAGTATATCTTCATTGCGGAGAGTAGCATGGTAGCAAATGGACAGATTAAAAATGGATACAACTGTTAATTGCAACAGGCTTAACAACATCCTAAGTCATGTTTTGTAAGTTTGTAGACATTGAAATGCAACTGTTTAAAATGGATTCAACTGTTAATTGCAACAGGCTTAATAGACATTGAAACCGGTACTGATAAAATGCAATTGGCATAGTTAAACATCACAAGGCGAGTGCTGCGAGCGAAGAATGGCCGAGATGTCTATAAAAAGGTAGGGATGGTAGCAAAAACGTGTTAGGCATGTTTACTAGAACATGCTTAATACATCGACCGTACAGAACATAGCCATTAATTACAACTGGTATTGGTAAGATTGAACTGGTGAGTACATACTTGGTAAGTCTTGAGAGGTAGTTTCTGGGGCACTTCATCTTGGCGAGCTCGCCCAAAGTCGTGACGGCGGAGGCGAGCTGTTCCTCTGGTCGAGCGTGGATCGGTGCCAGCGACATGTGTACCCTCTGAGCAACCCGGTAAATGGGTAGAAGTTAAACTGCAAGTGCACAAATTATGTGAAATACTGTAAGACATGGGAAGCAGCTCACCCCGACGGCAAACAAAAGCATCGGCCGGTATGACCCTGCGTAAGTACATGGATAGGCATGTTAAGTGCAACAGGGTTAGCATCCACTAAAATAGCAAATTGGCAGTATCTCTAGTGATATCCTGAGTCATGTATTGTAAGTTTGTCGCTGGTATTGGTGAAATTGAGCTGGACATGGTAATATTTGAACATCACCACGGTGTGTAATCTTGAAATAAACAAAGGCACGAACATGCTTAATACATCAATCGTACAAATCATAGCCGTTGCAAGTGGTATTGGTAAGATTTAGCTGGCGGATCTTACTGTTAAGTCTGGGGGTAGTCATTTGGGGACTTCATCTGGGCCAGAGCCTGCACCATGTCAACGGCGGCGGCGGCGGAGGCGAGGTGTTCCTCCGGGTCAACACGCACAGCGGCCATCGCGCCATGGACTGCCATCAGCTCCTAGCGGGGGAGATTTGGAGGCACGGGGATGCTTCGCAGGCGCCATTTAAGCAATCAGGCCGGGGACGTGATAGAGATCGGTGGCTTACCTGACTGGATCCAAGCAGAACGTAGATGTGGTTGAAGCTGTGGTTGCGGCGGCGGCGGCGGTTTGAGATGCCGGTAGGGGGAGGCGCGAGGGAGGGGGGATACTGAGGGGAAGTGGATGTGGTTGGAGGAATAAATTCTGAAATCGCGCGCCTAATGAAAATTTCGGTCCGAAATTTGAAACTTGGGCGGGAGAAACACACAACACAGACGAAGAGCGTAAAATACTCGTGTGCGAGAAAAAAGAAAGTTGGCAGATCCCGTCCCGAAAAAAATGTACATGTGTACTTGATTTTTTTGGTTAATGATACGCCTGGTTTATTAGGAAATATCGCACAGGTAACTGACATATGGGTCATTAACGCAAAAAACACACACGGGTACGGCATAGAAACCGTGTGTTTTATGATCTTCTAATGATTAACGCAAAAAAACGCACACGGGCTGATACGTCCATTTTGCATCATGCTTTTATATTGATGTTTATTGCATTATGGGTTGTTATTACACATTATATCACAATACTTATGCCTATTCTCTCTTATTTTACAAGGTTTACATAAAGAGGGAGTTTGCCGGCTAGAATTAAGAATTTGGAAAAGGAGCAAATATTAGAGACATATTCTCCACAACTCCAAAAGTCCTGAAACTCCACGGAAGTTATTTTTGGAAATAATAAAAAATACTGAGCGAAGAAAATACCAGAGGGGGCCCACACCCTGGCCACGAGGGTGGGGGCGCGCCATACCCCCCTGGGCGTGCCCCTGCCTCGTGGGCCCCCTGTTGGCCCTACGGTGCCCATCTTCTGCTATATGAAGTCTTTCGTCCGAGGAAAAATCAGAAGCTAGCTTTCGGGACGAGACTCCACCGCCACAAGGCGGAACCTTGGCGGAACCAATCTAGGGCTCCGGCAGAGCTGTTCTGCCGGGGACACTTCCCTCCGGGAGGGGGAAATCATCGCCATCGTCATCATCAACGCTCCTCTCATCAGGAGGGGGCCAATCTCCATCAACATCTTCACCAGCACCATCTCCTCTCAAACCCTAGTTCATCTCTTATATCCAATTCTTGTCTCTAAGTCCAGGATTGGTACCGGTAGGTTGCTAGTTGTGTTGATTACTCCTTGTAGTTGATGTTAGTTGGTTTATTTGGTGGAAGATCATATGTTCAGATCCTATATGCATATTAATACTCCTCGATTATGAACATGAATATGCTTTGTGAGTAGTTACGTTTGTTCACGAGGACATGGGATAAGTCTTGCTATTAGTAGTCATGTGAATTTGGTATTCGTTCGATATTTTGATGAGATGTATGTTGTCTCTCCTGTAGTGGTGTTATGTGAACGTCGACTACATGACACTTCACCATTGTTTCGGCCTAGAGGAACGCATTGGGAAGTAATAAGTAGATGATGGGTTGCTAGAGTGACAGAAGCTTAAACCCTGGTTTATGCGTTGCTTCGTAAGGGGCTGATTTGGATCCATATGTTTCATGCTATGGTTAGGTTTACCTTAATACTTCTTTTGTAGTTGCGGATGCTTGCAATAGGAGTTAATCATAAGTGGGATCGATGCTTGTCCAACTAAGGACAGCACCCAAGCACCGGTCCACCCACATATCAAATTATTAAAGTACCGAACGCGACTCAAATGAACGTGATGAAAACTAGCTTGACGATAATTCCCATGTGTCCTCGGGAGCGTTTTCCTTCATATAAGAAATTGTCCAGGCTTGTCCTTTGCTACAAAAAGTATTGGGCCACCTTGCTGCACTTTATTTACTTTTTTTACTTGTTGCTCGTTACAAATTATCTTATCACAAAACTATGTGTTACCTATAATTTCAGTGCTTGCAGAGAAGACCTTGCTGAAAACCGCTTATCATTTCCTTCTGCACCTCGTTGGGTTCAACACTCTTACTTATCGAAAGGACTAGATAGATCCCCTATACTTGTGGGTCATCAAGACTCTTTTCTGGCGCCATTGCCGGGGAGTGAGGCGCCTTCGGTAGGTGGAATTTGGTAAGGAAAAATTTATATAGTGTGCTGAAATTTACTGTCACTTGTTACTATGGAAAGTAATCCTCGAGGGCTTGTTAAGGTATCTTCAGCCCGACCAGTAGAGCAAAGAGTTGCTCCTCAACCTACTGAACCTACTGAAAATGAAAATGTCTACTTTGAAATTCCTTCGGGTATGATAGAAAAACAGCTAGCTAATCCTTATGCAGGAGATGGAACATTACATCCTGATGAGCACCTAATCTATGTGGATGAAGTTTGTGGATTATTTAAGCTTGCAGGTATGCTCGATGATGTTATCAATAAGAAGTTCTTCCCTTTATCTTTGACATGGTATAGTCTATGTGATGATATGGGATCGTGGAACTACAAATGATTGAAATTGGAATTTCATCAGAAGTTTTATCCTATGCATCTTATTCATCGTGATCATAATTATATATATAATTTTTAAGCCTCATAAGGAGAAAGCATCGCTCAAGCTTGGGGAGGCTTAAGTCAATGTTATATTCATGCCCCAATCATGAGCTCTCAAGAGAAATGATTATTCAAAAATTTATGCTCGGCTTTCGACAACAATCGCATCATGCTCGATACTTCTTGTCTTTGGTTCTTTTATGATGAAGACTATTGAATTCAAATGGGATTTATTGGAAAGAATTAAACGCAACTCTGAAGATTGGGACCTCGATGAAGGTAAGGAATCAGGTATAACACCTAAGTTTGATTGTGTTAAATCTTTTATGGGTACCGATGTTTTCCGTAAATTTAGCACTAAATATGGACTTGACTATGAGATAGTAGCTTCTTTCTGTGAATCTTTTTCTGCTCACGTTGATCTCCCTAAGGAGAAGTGGTTTAAATATCATCCTCCCATAGAAGTAAAAGTAGTTGCACCGATTAAAGTTGAAGAAAAGACTATCACTTATAATGATCCTATTGTTCCTACTTCTTATGTTGAGAAACCACTTTTCCCTATTAGGATAAAGGATCATGCTAAAGCTTCAACTGTGGTTTGTAAAAAGCAATATTATAACTTATATGGGACCGTTTCCTGCCTCTAATGGGTATACTCATATTTTAGGTGTTGTTGATTACGTTACTAAGTGGGTAGAAGCTATTCCAACTAGTAGTGCTGATCATAACACCTCTATTAAGATGCTTAAAGAAGTTATTTTTCTGAGGTTTGGAGTCCCTAGATATTTAATGACTGATGGTGGTTCACATTTTATTCATGATGCCTTTCGTAAAATGCTTGCCAAGTATGATGTTAATCATAGAATTGCATCTCCTTATCACTCACAGTCTAGTGGCAAGTAGAATTGAGTAATAGAGAACTCAAATTAATTTTGCAAAAGACTGTTAATAGATCTAGAAAGAATTGGTTCAAGAAACTTGATGATTCATTATGGGCCTATAGAACTGCATATAAAAATCCTATGGGTATGTCTCCGTATAAAATGGTTTATGGAAAAGCATGTCACTTACCTCTAGAACTAGAACATAAGGCATATTGGGCCATTAAAGAGCTCAACTATGATTTCAAACTTGCCGGTGAGAAGAGGTTATTTGACATTAGCTCACTTGATGAATGGAGAACCCAAGCTTATGAGAATGCCAAGTTGTTTAAAGAAAAATTTAAAAGATGGCATGACAAAAGAATACAAAAGTGTGAGTTTAATTTAGGTGATTATGTATTGCTATACAACTCTCGTTTAAGATTTTTTGTAGGAAAACTTCTCTCTAAATGGGAAGGTCCTTACGTTATCGAGGAGGTCTATCGTTCCGGTGCCATAGAAATCAACAACTTCGAAGGCACAAATCCGTAGGTGGTGAACGGTCAAAGAATCAAACATTATATCTCAGGTAATCCTATAAATGTTGAAACCAATGTTATTGAAACTGTAACCCCGGAGGAATACATAAGGGACACTTTCCGAGCGTTTGAGACTCCGAAAAGGAATAGGTACGTTAATGCGGTAAGTAAACCGACTCCAAAACAGTTCTAATGGCAATTTTTCTCCGTTTTGGAATATTTAGAAAAATAGAAAAATAAGAAGCAGTCCGGGAAGGACACGAGGCCTCCACAAGGGTGGAGGCGCGCCTACAGGCGCGCCCCTGCCTCGTGGGCACCTCGTGCACTCTCCGGACTCTGTTTTCTTGCACGATACGTATTTTGGTCGGTAAAAAATCATTATATAATCTCCCGAAGGTTTTGACTCATGTATCATGCAAATATCCTCTGTTTTCGTTTCGAGCTATTTCTGTAGAAGATTTGGAGCAAGATGTCATCTCAGGATTCCGATGGAGAGAGCTATGTCTCACACCTCATTGCTGACCCAAAGACCTATGGGGACCTATCTCCTTGTGGTCGAACTACGGATGAGGAGGAGGATGCTCATTTGATGAGGATCAATGATTCAAGTTAGGAGGAGGAGGATGTCCCTCTACCTCAACCTGGGGATATGCACGTGAAGTTCAAGAAATCTAGCCTCCCTAAGAGGGCTAGACTATCTAACAACTGATCTATCCCTTCTCGTTTTTGGTAGAAAAGTAAAGGAGATTTATGTGACAAGATCTTGAAGCTAGAATCGGAGGTCGATGATTTAAAAGAGGAAATTGCCCTTCTCAATTACAGTATGAAGAAGCTAAAGGCACAAGTGTCATCATCAACAACTCCATCATCACCACCGCCGAAAAACGAGACATAATCATATGGGTATGGGCACTCCCCTTGGCAACTGCCAAGCTTGGGGGAGGTGCCCTGGTATCGTATCACCATCATACTCATATATTTACCCTTTTTCTTAGTTCGATCCTCTTAGTAATATCTTGATCTAGTAGAATAAAATTTTGGTATGATTTAGTTTTGAGTTTTGCTTTATGATCCTTCTATGTAATCGAGTTCGTGAGCTATATAATAAAGATTAGTGTTGAGTCAAGGGCTTAATTATTTTGCTATGATCTTGAGGGAATAAAAGAAAAGAGAAAGAATAAAAAGAAACAAAGAGATCATATTGATCTTATTGAGAGTAATGACTTCACATAGAAAGAGTATGATGATTAAAAATTGTTGAGAGTTGACAAACATAGTTTTGGTCATTGAGGGAGTCCTGGATTAGGGGGTGTCCGGATAGCCGAACTATCACCGTTGGCCGGACTCCTAGACTATGAAGATACAAGATTGAAGACTTCATCCCGTGTCCGGATGGGACTTTCCTTGGCGTGGAAGGCAAGCTTGGCGATACGGATATGTAGATCTCCTACCATTGTAACCGACTCGTAACCCTAACCCTATCCGATGTCTATATAAAGCTGGAGGGTTTTAGTCCGTAGAGACGAACAACAATCATACCATAGGCTAGCTTCTAGGGTTTAGCCTCTCCGATCTCGTGGTAGATCCACTCTTGTACTACCCATATCATCAATATTAATCAAGCAGAGTAGGGTTTACCTCCATCGAGAGGGCCCGAACCTGGGTAAAAACATCGTGTCCCTTGTCTCCTGTTACCATCCGCCTAGACGCACAGTTCGGGACCCCCTACCCGAGATCCGCTGGTATTGATACCGACATTGGTGCTTTCACTGAGAGTTCCTCTGTGCCGTTGCTGTCAGGAAGGATGCCTCATCCCGTCTTTAAAGACGGCACCGTTGCTAAAGGAGCTTTGGCCACCGGCCAAACTCCGACTAAGCGGTTTTCTTATGACCGCTGTTGCCGCCGCGCCGACGATGACTTCTCGGGTCATCGAAAGCAATCTTCACGTTAACTCGGAACTCACCGAGCAGTTAGATCCGATGGAGCTCTCTTCCTTAAACGAGCTCTTAGATCGCATCGCCGCCCTCGGAGTCGCTACAGACTACGATCAGATTGGGCCTAAAACCGATCTGAGAGAGATCAACTTTTCCCAGGCTACCCACCACGTTGTTGTGGTAGAGGAACAATACGGCGGCTCTTTTTCTACCTTAAGGACTAGCTATGTCCGGATTCCTGACCCCTCCATGTCGGATTCCCGCGGAGGGGAGGACACCACTCAAGCCCTGAACTTAAAGTCAGGCAGCGGTCTAGATTCATTGAACAACCTCCAAGAACCCAAGCTTCCAAGTTCGGAAACTTCTTGGCCCCTGAATCTTAGATCGGACGGGGTTCGGAATTTAATTCCACCCGCCCACCCAAACATAAGCGATCTGTCCAAAATCCGGCAAGAGCCCGGTGAAACAGTACGTCATTACTGGGCCAGATTCCTCCTGGTTATGGACAGGATAAAGGATTGCCGCGAGGAGGACGCAATCTCATTCTTCTGCAATAATTGCACGGACAAGGGAATTCTAAATGCCATAAGTTATCGTGAAATTACATGCTTCGCTGACTTGGCGTCCATAGTATGAAAATCTTTGCCGCGATGGAGAGCGCTGGAAAACCAAAATCAAATTTTGGGATAATCCGCCCGAAATCGACCCTAGTCCGAAATAAAAGGGTGCATCATCACGGGCACAGGCTACATACCAAAAAGCAAAAAAAACCCAAAGGGCATGGAACCGTCTTTGGAGGGATGGCTCAATGGACCTGCAAAATTCATAGCACGTGAGGCGCCACTCCAACTCATAGCCTTAGAGCATGTTGGATACTACGGCAGTGGCCAAAAGTGGCGAAGAGCTCTTAGCTCCAGAGCACCAGCCCAAGAATACCAGTATGGTATTAACAGTCTTGAGACTTTCACATCAAATAATATGCGGAAGCGAACACTCCATAACCTTGCGAAGTCTACGGATAGCAACAATAAATCCATGGAGTGACACGGCTATTACCTTTAACGCCAAAGGATTTAACCTAAATTCGAACAACCCGAGCACCGGCCGCATTGGTCCTCGATCCGATGAGGTGGCGGCTTTCACCTTACCAAGGTACTCATGGACGGCGGCAGCGGATTAAACCTCATCTATGATGAAACCCTTCGAAAAATGGAAATAGACTGGAGCCGCATTGAGCAAAGCATTACCCCTTTATCGCTCCTCCGGCGCACCGAACACTTCGAGTGGATGGATGCTGCCACGGCCGGACTCGAAGAAATCAAAGCCATATTGGCAACAAATCCGGTCCTGGCCGCGCCCAACATGGGCGAACCAATGCTATTATACAACGCAGCAACCCATCAAGTTGTAAGCGCGGTGCTCGTTGTCGAACGAGAAACGGACGGACACAAGTTCCCTCTCCAAAAACCAGTTTACTACGTGTCCCTTGTCCTAACTCCATGCAAGTCACGGTACCCGCATTATCAAAAGATAGCATACGCGGTGTTCATGGCATCCGGAAGCCGCGACACTACTTCCAAGAGTGTTCGATAACAGAGCCTCAAGTACCTCTTAATGACATTATAAACAACCGGCGCCATAGCGGGCCAGATTGCTAAATGGGCCATTGAGCTCCTCCCGTTCGACATAACCTACAAGCCACGGCGAGCCATTAAGTCGCATGTTTTGGCTGACTTCATTGCCGAATGGACTGAAGCCGTACTCCCGTAAGAGTACGGCGGATATTCCAATCGGATCATGCACTTCGACGGCTCCAAAATGTTGGCGGCACGGGCTGGCGTCGTTCGACGTCCCCAACCGGAGATACAGATCAATACGTACTTCAAATAATGTACACGGACTCCAACAACGCAGCCGAATCTGAGGCCCTTCTACATGGTCTCCGGATGGCGGTCTCCATGGGCATTCAACGCCTAGAGGTGCTTGTGAGGATTCGAACCTCGCGATATCGCAAATAAATGGGGACTTTGATGCCAAGGATCCGAAAATGGCAGCTTATCACAATGTCGTCCTAAAATGTCATTTCGGTTTGAGGGCTCGAATTTCACCATATAGCCCGGATAACAACCAGGCAGCGGAGCGTGTTAGCGCATTGGCGCAAAGCACGATACCGTCCCCCCAACATCTTCCTAGAGAGGCTTTTCAAGCCATCCGTACTATGGGAGGGAGAGTCCGGAAATAAAAATCCGGACCCAACCACACTGCCCCACACCAAACATTCCGACATAGTTGGCGGTCCCGCCAACGAAATAACATCGTCATTACGCAATAATGGCAGTCATCGCCCGTGGGACAGAACCATTCCTAGCCTACCTAACTAGGCAGGAACTTCCGAGGACCAAAATGAGGCCCGCTGCATAGTGCGGCGGTCTAAAGCCTATAAGGTCCATGAGGGAAAGCTTTATAAGAAAAGCACAACCGGAGTCCTTCAAAGGTGTATCTCCGAAGAAGGGCGGAATCTCCTGGCTGAAATTCATGCCAGACTCGGTGGGCACCATGCCGCAGCCCGGGCCCTTGTAGGCAAGGCCTTCCGTATAGGATTTTATTGGCCGACGGCCCGGGCAGATGCTCAGGACTTAGTCCAACGATGCGTCGGTTGCCGCCTCTTTGCTAATCAAAGCCACATGCCACCCACGCCCTCAAAACTATACCCATCACCGGCCCTTCATGCAGGGGCTTGACATGGTTGGACCCGAGGAACCCACAAGCAAAAATACATATTGGTCATGGTGGATAAATTCACCAAATGGATAGAGGCCAAGCCTGTAAAGACGGTCGAATCCGGACCGGTGATAGAATTCATATCAGGGGTAGTACACCGTTAAGGCGTCCCCCATAGCATCATCACTGATAACGGCACGAACTTCACGGCCGATGAGGTCAAACTCTGGTGTAAAAACATGGGCATCAAGCTCGACTACGCTTCAGTCTATCACCCCCAAACTAACGGTCAAGTCAAGCGAGCAAATGGTCTAATCATGAGCGGCATTAAACCCAGACTAGGGCGGTCCCTCAAGGAATCTATCACGCACTTGGTATAGGAGCTTGACCCCGTACTCTGGGGGCTCCGGACCACGCCGAATCGCACTACCGGATTCACACCATTTTTTATGGTATACGGCGCAGAGGCAGTTTTGCCCTGCGACATAATTCATGACTCACCTCGCGTGCGCATGTATACGAAGAAAGAGAAGCCGAGCTCGATCGGTAGGACAGTTTGG
Organism: Aegilops bicornis; assembly: GCA_021605145.1. Lineage (NCBI taxonomy): Eukaryota > Viridiplantae > Streptophyta > Magnoliopsida > Poales > Poaceae > Aegilops > Aegilops bicornis. Next base: position 348,095,663 of record CM038669.1, read on the forward strand.
GCGCCTTGGAGGAGGAGGCGGCGTGGCAAAAGCTCGTTCCGCATTCTATCAACAATGAGGCTCGAAGATATCAAAGCAGGGAAGTATGGGCCAAAGCTTATAATGTTGGCGAACTAGTTCTCGCTGCCGGACAAGAAAAGGACAAACTCAAGCCCAAATGGGAGGGTCCCTTCATCATCGACCAAGTCCTGACCGGCGGAGCGTACCCGTCTGCGAACGCATCGGATAACCGACTCGAGCCGAACCCATGGAACGCAGCCCGTCTCCGAAGATTCTACGCCTAAGCGCCGGATTACGAGTTCGTCTCCTTCCTCCGTCTATATTTTATACTTTAAGCTGTCTTTTATTTCTCTCCTTCTCCCTCCTTTTTTCCTTTTTTCCGAAGTCGTTAAAAGGCTCGTTTGCGCATTGTTACACTTGACGCTGCGTTATCCGCGCTCATTATACTGGGGCTTCTCTAATGAAGCTTATTTATCTGGGCTTTATGCCCAACACATGTGTCACACTTCCGCATGTACCTTTTATTCACCATTATATGCATCGATATGACTTAAGTTTTGGCCAAGCTGGGTTGCTGGCTCTGTGCTTACCCCTACGTTCCCGATTGTTCGGCTAGGTGGTAAAGGGAGCACCTCTGCGATTATTACCGCCGGGTCAGCCGGACGTGTACCTCAGACTGGGTGAAGCCGAAAGCTAGCGTTCTTAAGGGAATATTCGGTCGGTGAACTAAAAGATGATTTTTTATTTTTCATTTATCTGCCCCCGGATGCTTTTCTGCTTTTTTCGCAGTCCGGACATGCACACTTTATGTTCTTTAGGAACTATTCTCCCTGGAAGATGTTTCTTACTAACCATGTAATATAACATCACTAGTTGGGCACTTGTCTGATAAAGCACTCATGACACCTACGCCTGGTCTCCACGCATGCCCCGGTTTTTACATAACCGCGAGGGTATTCGGACACACTCCGGACTATTGGGTCCCGAGGTTGAAGCGAAAAGGTCCGCTACGACAAACGATCTACAATCCGGCTAGAAGGCATTTTACATGTCATTTTAAATTACATAGTCAAATTAACTGATTGTATTCCTCTTCAATGTCGTCTAATAGGCTGTCTAGTTTACAGTCCTGCTGGGAATACTTTGCGGCCAACTCTACTTGGCCGTACACTAAGCTCACAGGGATCTCCTTCCCGTCGGGCCCCACAGGTCCGACCTCGGCCATGTGGTTTGGGTTCGCCTTCCGCATCTTCACCATGGCCCAGGCCTCCCTGGCGCCTTGACGACAGGCTGATATCTTCCATAGTCGGAAGCGCCGCCGTGCTCCCTGAAGCTTCTCTGCAAGCTCTCCAAGGCCTTCAGGCAGGGAGATAGATGGCCACAAGGCACAGGCGGCGCCTTTCATCACCTGCCGAACTCGTTAAATGCGGTTGCAATAACTTCGGGAAAAGGTCACCCGTAGAACCGGGCATTTCCTCTTCAGGGCGACCCGTGAGCATACCTCTGAGACATAACTCATTAGTTGACTTCCTCGCTGAACTCTTTTCAAAGTTCGCTCAAGCACTTACTATAAATGCCGCGACGAAGTCGCCGATTCTCCTTCACGGAGTCAGACAGCTGGGCACGGACATCCTTTAGTTCCTCACCTAGCTGGGTGTTGGCATCTTGGAGATTATTTTTCTCTTGCCTCACCCTTGTAAGAACATTCTCACCGGCCTTCAACCGGCGCAAGAGCTGCTGCTTGTCCGGATCTAGTCCGGCGCCATCTGCAATATTATTGTCAGATTTACACACACGCCACACTTCACAAACTACTTATCTTTTGAAGCATATATTACCAGAGGGGTCTCTGTGGCTCCCCCATGGCGGCTAGTGCAACCTCAAGTTGGGCCTTGCATTCTTCAAGCTCCTGGGACGATCGGGTATTCTTTTTGTAAGACCCTGCATAACAAATGATCCTTAAATCAGTTATTCTAACTATTTTAAGTCTCGGGGGCTACTGGCATATATAACCGTCAAATTTCCTCACCCGTATGTCCTTTACATACTGCTCCGTGGCTCTGGCTAGACCATCTTGAGCGGCACGGAGGTGCGCATCTCCCGAATTGAAGGCATTCAATGCCTCTTGGGAGAAACATGCGTCACGAAGAACTATCCGGCGGCGCCTGTGATTCATGGCACTCACCACCTCGGAGTTGGAGGCGGACAATCTGTCAGCATCCTCTGTCAGAGGAGCATCCGATGCACGCCTCGTGCTCGCCTCCGCTTCTGGACCCGGCTTTGGAGACGGGCTGGCGGAGGCTCGATTGGCAACCTCTCCGGACACAGTCCGGCGAGCGCTCTTTTTCCTGAAAAGAGCACTAGCGTTAGTACGCCTTCCAGGAATCAATCCTGGGAATATGGTGACGCGCCATACCGTTGCGACGGTGTTTCGATCCGGACCGCACTTCTTTTTAGCATGCGGGGCCGTGCTGCCCCTTGTTGGCTAGCCGCCGCGGGCTCGGCCTCCTACCTCGAAGGCACCCCCTGCGAAACATCATTGGTATACGGTGATCAAAAATAAGCACGGATGGGTCATTATCAGAGTATTGGGACCTCGGTCTCGATTACTGTGAAATTTGGAAGTATTCCGGGGTAATCGGCCGTAATGGCAACCAAGGCATTGCCGATGCTCAGTTGGTGAAATACCCCATCAATCAGCTCCACCAATATGTCTGGATCCTCTTGGGAGGCCGGATCGAGGTGCCTTTCCGGATCCTCGGGTTGTGGAGGCGGGCTGTTTATGTCTTTTACGGCCTGGCGCGGTTCCTGCGTCAAAATCACAAAATGAGATACCTAACCATGGGAATAAGGATCGGATGTGCAAAAAAGAAATGTCCGCTTACCCAGCTTCGAGGATTGTTCATAGAAAATCCGTTCAATGGACTGACGCGGAGAAAATCTTCCTCTTCTCCCTTGTACAGCGCGGACAAGGTCTTCACCAGATCGGTGACCGATCCCGGCCCCTTACGGCCATGACGGGTGGCATCGTCCTCCCTGTTGAAATCCCACATGGGGTGGCCCCTATCTTTGGGCCGGCTGCACCCCCCGCATAATGCATGTGGCCATGACACCGATCATGGTCAGTCCGGAATGAGCTAACAATCTTATTCGGCTCATCAGGTAAAGGACGTCCCTGTCGTCTTCCCTCTGGGAGCTCCGCGGGCGCTAACTCAGGCGTTTCTTCAAAGGAGCATTGTTGAACTCCGGGAGACCGATCCGAACAGGATCCGCGGTGGGGCGTCTTCTATATAAAACCATTCCGAAGGCCAGTCTTCGGACGTCTTCTTCGGGGTTCCGGATAGATATCCGGTCCCGGCGATGCGCCATAGCTCGGCTCCACCCACTTGATATATTGACCCCTCGTGAGAACGGGGTACAAGGCAGAATAATCTCTTCCACGGTGCAAAATGAGCCTCGACGCCCAAGAACAGTTCGCAAAGGGCCATGAAGCCCGCGATATGCAAAATGGAGGCAGGCGTAAGGTGGTGCAACTAGAGTTCGTAGAACTCCAAGAGCCCCCGGAGAAACGGATGAATTGGAAATCCGAGTCCTCTTACTAGATAAGAGACACAACATACCCTCTCTCCTTTGGAGGGATCGGGGACACTCTCCGCTTGCTTTCCGCCCTTATAGGTGGCGAGTCCGGCTCGAACCGGAACCATGAAGGCCGGGGGAAGAAATCCCTTGGTTTGGAGTGTCACTAGCTCACTATGCAGGACTGAGCATCTCTCCCAATTTCAGTGGCCGAGGGCTGGGAGCGCGAGAGGAGGAGCCGTCGACCGTCCATGATGGAATGGATTTTTGTCGAGGCGCTCGATGAAAGCTTCATGGAGGGATGGTGTGACTCAGATCTAGATCCTCGTCCCTTTTATAGGCGGCTCATTTGCAGCTAGGGGATAAGTGTAAAAATACCTGGCTTTCACATTCATTCAAACACGTGGAAGATGGCCATTATTGGGCGTGGAAGCCAAGGAGCGCAGCATTTATCAGAAGCCGGACACTATTCGACAAGTATATGGAATTTGGAGAAGAACCCGCCTCGCAATGCCGAAGACAATCTACGCGTCGGACTCATCGCCATTGAAGCCTAGTTTAGGGGCTACTGAGAGAGTCCTGGATTAGGGGGTATCCGGATAGCCGAACTATCACCGTTGGCCGGACTCCTAGACTATGAAGATACAAGATTGAAGACTTCGTCCCGTGTCCGGATGGGACTTTCCTTGGCGATACGGATATGTAGATCTCCTACCATTGTAACCGACTCTGTGTAACCCTAACCCTATCCGGTGTCTATATAAACCGGAGGGTTTTAGTCCGTAGGACGAACAACAATCATACCATAGGCTAGCATCTAGGGTTTAGCCTCTCTGATCTCGTGGTAGATCCACTCTTGTACTACCCATATCATCAATATTAGTCAAGCAGGAGTAGGGTTTTACCTCCATCGAGAGGGCCCAAACCTGGGTAAAAACATCGTGTCCCTTGTCTCCTGTTACCATCCGCCTAGACGCACAGTTCGGGACCCCCTACCCGAGATCCGCCGGTTTTGACACCGACAGTCATCGCTGCAATTAATAGGAAGTAATAAAGAAAGAGAGGTTTCACATATAAATATACTATCTTGGACATCTTTTATGATTGTGAGCACTCATTAAAATATGACATGCTAAAGAGTTGATGTTGGACAAGGAAGACAACGTAATGGCTTATGTTTTCTTATATCTGAGATAAAGTATATTGTCATGGATCATCCAACATGTTGAGCTTTCCTTTCTCCCTCATGCTAGCCAAATTCTTTGCACCAAGTAGAGATACTACTTGTGCTTCCAAAAACCCAGTTTTGCCATAAGAGTCCACCATATCTACCTATGGATTGAGTAAGATCCTTCAAGTAAGTTGTCATCGGTGCAAGCAATAAAAATTGCTCTCTAAATATGTATGATTGATTAGTGTGGAGGAAATAAGCTTTATACGATCTTGTGATGTGTAAGAAATAAAAGCGACGGACTGCATAATAAAGGTCCATATCACAAGTGGCATTATAAAGTGACATTCTTTCACATTAAGGTTTTGTCCATCCAACCCTGAAAGCGCATGACAACCTCTGCTTCCCTCTGCGAAGGGCCTATCTTTTACTTTTATCTTCTACCTTATGCAAGAGTCATGGTGATCTTCACCTTTCCATTTTACATTTTATCCTTTGGCAAGCCTAGTGTGTTGGAAAGATCCTGATATATATATCTAATTGGATGTAAGTTAGCATGAGCTATTATTGTTGACATTACCCTTGAGGTAAAAGGTTGGGAGGCGAAACTATAAGCCCCTATATTTCTCTGTGTCCGACTAAAACTCCGTAACCACAAGTATTGCGTGAGTGTTAGCAATTGTGAAAGAATAAATCATAGTTGAGTATGTGGACTTGCTGAAAAGCTCTGACATAGACTCTTTCCGATGTTATGATAAATTGCAATTGCTTCAATGACTGAGATTATAGTTTGTTAGTTCTCAATAAAGTTTCTGATTCATACTTGACGTTGTGAATAGATTATTACTTGAGCATAAGAAATCAGATGATAATATCCATATATGTTGTTGTTATAAGAATGATCATGATTCCCTCATGTACATATTTTATTTTATCGACACCTCTACCTCTAAACATGTGGACATATTTATCATTATCGGCTTCCGCTTGAGGACAAGCAAGGTCTAAGCTTGGGGGAGTTGATACGTCAATTTTGCATCATGCTTTTATATCGATGTTTATTGCATTATGGGATGTTATTACACATTATATCACAATACTTATGCCTATTCTCTCTTATTTTACAAGGTTTACATAAAGATGGAGAATGTTGACAGCTGGAACTCTGGGCTGGAAAAGGAGCAAATATTAGAGACCTATTCTGCACAACTGCAAAAGTCCTGAAACTCCTTGGAAGTTACTTTTGGAAATAATAAAAAATACTGAGCGAAGAAAATACCAGAGGGGGCCCACACCCTGGCCACGAGGGTGGGGGCGCGCCCTACCCCCTGGGCGCGCCCCCTGCCTCATGGGCCCCCTGTTGGCCCTCCGGTGCCCATCTTCTGCTATATGAAGTCTTTCGTCCGAAGAAAAATCATAAGCAAGCTTTCGGGACGAGACTCCGCCGCCACGAGGCGGAACCAATCTAGGGCTCCGGCAGAGCTGTTCTGCCGGGGACACTTCCCTCCGGGAGGGGAAAATCATCGCCATCGTCATCACTAACGATCCTCTCATCGGGAGGGGCCAAACTCCATCAACATCTTCACCAGCACCATCTCCTCTCAAACCCTAGTTCATCTCTTGTATCCAATTCTTGTCTCTAAGTCTGGGATTGGTACCTGTAGGTTGCTAGTAGTGTTCATTACTCCTTGTAGTTGATGCTAGTTGGTTTATTTGGTGGAAGATCATATGTTCAGATCCTATATACATATTAATACTCCTCTAATTATGAACATGAATATGCTTTGTGAGTATTTACGTTTGTTCCTGAGGACATGGGAGAAGTCTTGCTATTAGTAGTCATGTGAATTTGGTATTCGTTCGATATTTTGATGAGATGTATGTTGTCTCTCCTCTAGTGGTGTTATGTGAACGTCGACTACATGACACTTCACCATTATTTGGGCCTAGAGGAAGGCATTGGGAAGCAATAAGTAGATGATGGGTTGCTAGAGTAACAGAAGCTTAAGCCCTAGTTTATGCATTGCTTCGTAAGGGGCTGATTTGGATCCATATGTTTCATGCTATGGTTAGGTTTACCTTAATACTTCTTTTGTAGTTGTCGATGCTTGCAATAGGAGTTAATCATAAGTGGGATGCTTGTCCAAGTACGGACAACACCCAAGCACTGGTCCACCCACATATCAAATTATCAAAGTACCGAACGCGACTCAAATGAACGTGATGAAAACTAGCTTGACGATAATTCCCATGTGTCCTCGGGAGCGTTTTTCTTCATATAAGAAATTGTCCTGGCTTGTCCTTTTCTACAAAAAGGATTGGGCCACCTTGCTGCACTTTATTTACTTTTGTTACTTGTTGCTCGTTGCAAATTATCTTATCACAAAACTATCTGTTACCTATAATTTCAGTGCTTGCAGAGAACACCTTGCTGAAAACCACTTATCATTTCCTTCTACTCCTCGTTGGGTTCAACACTCTTACTTATCAAAAGGACTACGATAGATCCCCTATACTTATGGGTCATCACGGGCACACATGCTAATCAACGCTCAAAGCCCTCAAAGGATGCTCTTACCGACATTGTATGTTAATACTACAAACTTAAAGTACTACTGGTAATTTGCTCTAATACTACAAACTTAAACTACTTCTCACATGCTGCCATCAGGGCATGCTGGCCAGACACCGGCGTTCTCCTTCCCGGCCTTGTAGGAGGCAGCCCACCATGCTTCGATCTCCGCCAAGCTCTCCTGTAGCGACCCGACCTCAGACGGTCAAGCCTCTGTGTTCTATGCCATCCCTGGATCAGTATGCTGGCACACACAGTACATCAATGTATATATCAAAGTGCAATCACATGCATAAATAACGTAAAACTGATATATACCTCATAATACTCAAGGAAACAATCAAGCGGGTGTGGAGTCCCATCAACGCCATCGGCGGGTTGAGTGTAGACCGTAAGCACTTTGTCTGCACTCTTACTCGTCGAGAAAATATCTCGCAACATGATACGTTGCAGCCGTGGTAGGTCAAGACATTGAATGTACCGCAAGATCACAATATGAATAAACAGATGGTAAAACTATACTATATGCAATTTGGCTTTGTGGCTCAGATCTGAGTTTTGTTTGCATAAAAGCTGATTTTATTTTACCTACATCAAAAGAATAGAATGAAGTCTGCATACTATGGAGTTTCCTGTCATGACATGGTTCCGCCAACCGATGTCTCATAGCCCAAAATCATCATAAGTTGCCCACAATTAAGTTATCAATCCGGTGTTGAGAGTTCCAGATAGATCCAAGTCCAGAGGCTCAAATTGTCCGTAACCGGGGACACGACTAATCGATTAGGTTATAACCCTCTGCAGAGGTTTGTACACTTTACCCGCAAGATTCGATCCCTCTCTTTACGTTCTCGCACTTCGTGGTGTTTGAGAACAAGATGACCGAAACATGGTCTTCCAAAGAGTTCCTCGACCACGTCGGTACTCATCCCATCCTACCATAGTTCTACATCTGCTAGTACCGTCCCAGCCAGAGTCACAACTAAGGTCAACCAAGCGAGCCCATAATGACTTGCGGTTGCACGTAAGCTTCCGGGCATGAAGTATTCTTCCGTCTCTTTGAGTCCGGGTGAAGCTTTCCGCAAGATGTCATGGCGCTTCTCCATGCATCCGGCCAACCACTGGGTTCTCCAGGTGCCCGTCAACCGCCCTTCACCCAAGAGTGTGTATTGAATTCTTGTCTCGAGTCTTGAAGTCTTGAGGCCTTGAAGATGCAGTCCTTGCAGCTTTCATCATGGTGTTGTCGTCATTGACGTAGATCCTTCATTCTCACACCACTCCACGAGCACTCATACCAAACCCCGTCTACTATAGCGTAGCATTAAAATAAATAACGTCCGGGCTTGGTAACAGGGTGATGGGTTCCTACCTCATGCATACTACTCAACTACAAGGATTCAATAACACTACTGAGGGGTGATTGCAAGGATGCCACTAAATGCAATAAAAACATAGGTATGAAAGCAATGATCAAAGTGAACTTGCCTTGTTGACGATCTTCGAAAACTAGGGATTCGTAGTAGCAAACTCCGCACTCCGGAAAATTCTACCGAGACAAACAAATAATCACAATAAGCACATAGCATAGGACCACATAACACAATAGCATAGCAATAGCAACATAACACCTCAAAATCAAACGAATCAAAACCAAATCCAAAGGAAAACTCAAAGAAAACCAATTCAAAGTTTTTCCTACTTCAAGCAACAACTAAAATAGTTTCATATAACAAAATTTTCTCAACATAACCTAATCATGGTTTTAGGTTAACTCAACAGAAAGGATTTCATTAATCAACTAGGAGCAAAAAGAATTAATTGAAAAGCTATTATAAAACTCCTTTTAGGCCTAATCCAATTTCCATTAAGAAAAATAAAATAAAACTTTTATTAATTATAAATAAAAGTTCATCCTATAAAGTGATATAAACTATCCTAGAATAATCAATCACATGTTAAAAATAAATTTATTTACTAATTAAATTAATAGGAAAACAGTAGCTAGTTAATTAATTGGGATTAATAAGATTCTGCTTAAAACTATTTATTTATTAATCCTAAAATACCCAAGTTAATTTTTATGGTTTGGCAATGCCAAAATAAAGTTGGGACAAAAGAATCATCCAAAAATAATTTTTCTAACTCAAGTTATAGCAGATTTACTATTCTGACTAAAACTAAATTAAAGCAATTTTAGTTAATTTTAACATAGCTAAATATATATTCTACAGAAACTACATAAAATTTGCAACCCAACAAAAAAAGAATCATCTAAAAATAATAAACAGAATAAAAGATATCAATTTTTCAATACAGAAACTATTCTGTTGAAACAGAAAAACAAAAATAAAAGAAAAAGGCCTAATGGGCCTATACTACGCCTTGTCGTCAAATAGCCTAAACGGGCCTAGGGTTAAACTAAAAGCGGCCGGGCTAATAAAATAAACCTAACTAAATGAACCGTAACGAACCGGGCCGGTTTTCTAAAATAAAACATACCCCTTTGGGGTCTAATCTTAGCCGTTGGTTAGAGATCGGACGGGGGGGGGGGGTGATTCCGGCGACTAACCGGAGTTCGGCGACGGCGGCGGCGGCGGCGAGAGTGCGGCGAGGGCTCCGGGCGTCGGTGAGGTCGGGGAAGTAGCCGTGCGGGTGCGGGGGAGCTCGGGGAGGCTTCTGGTGGAGTCGATGGGGGTCGGGTGGTCTAGGGCGGCGACGGCATTTAGTATGGCGGCGGCGAGAGCTTCTCGGCGAGCTCGAACGAGAGGGAGAGGGGTTCGGCGAGGGCTAGGGGAATGGGGTGCGACGGGTTTTATAGGCCGGGGCCTCGGCACCTGTGGGGCGATCGAACGGATCGGGATCCCGGATCCTTGAGATCCGGCGATCTCGCGGCGCGGCGAGGCGTGGGGAAGAAGATGGGGCGGCCCGCGGTCGATGAGAGAGAGAGAGGCGATGCGCGAGCGTGGCGGCAGAAGCGGCGAGTGGCGGTGGCTTGGGGCTGGCCGCTGGCAGTGGGCGGGCCAGCTGGCCAGCGGGCTGGCGCGGCTGGCCGGGGTGAGTGGCTGGCGCCCGGGGTTTTCTATTTTTTTTGAATTTATTTTTTAATAAAACAAAAACAGATATAAAACATAATCTATAAATATTTTATATAGGGTATATATATACCAAAATGATCAGAATATTCCTATCATTTGAACATTTTTCCAAAGGCAAAATCCAAACTTTATAAAAATCCATTTTTTCAAATTCAAATAAAATTCAGATTTGAATCCAAAACTTTTGGCATTGTTTTCTTGACATATTTGGAGTGTCATGTTTGCTCCTCTCATACTTTTGATCAAGTATTTATCAGGTTTAGTTTTTGAAATGTTTCCCACTTGCCAAAGTTTTGAATTCAAATTCAAAACTCAAAATTTGAAAGAGGGTTTCAAGGCACTTTCAAATGACTTTCAACTTGATACTTTTTAACTTCCAACTCATATTTCATATAATTGAAGAAGTCATTTTATCTTCCCTCATGAAAATCATTGAGTTGCATAAAGCTTTGAATTTGAAATATTCCCAAATGGAATTCAAATCTATTTCCAAAACCCTTTTCATTTCAACATGGATGAAGTCATGTCAACTTCACTCTAGGGTTTGCTGTTGCAATGAACTTGAATTCATGGGGACCCAAAAGGCAAAGGGGAAAGTTTGGGAAAGTCATTTCATTCCCTCTCATTCAACTTTCAAAAGTTTTCAAATTCCACTCAGTTTCACTCAATCAATCAAACCATCAATCAGACAACAAGCATAGTTATTTATCTAATATAACATTCCAAAATTTAGAATTTTGGGATGTTACATCTCCTCACCATGGCGTGCGGCCTCTTTTTTCTTGGGGCCACGGGACTCTCTTTTCTTGACTGCTTTCTGCCTTTTCCGCTCCTTCTGTGCGGCTTTGGCCGCCTCTAGATCCACCACCCATTCGGCCATGGTAGCCTCAAAGTCTGCCCATGTAACTATCTGGCCGGCGGCAGCGATGAACTCGGCGCGGCGAGATGCCATCGCTTCCTTATGATGTGCGCTGTCGTGGGCGGCGAGGAACGCGGCGTGGTGGGATGCCATCGCTTCCTTACTAGTTACTGTGCGTCGCGGTGCCATGGACGATGGCTGGAGAGAGCTCTAGGATGGAGGGGTCGGGCAGCCGTACAGTGCGGTGGTATTCAAGAGCTCAACCACAAACGACCACAGAAATTTGGCTTCCCTTACAATTTTGCGTTTTCATTATTGCACACGGTGCATCTCCGTCGCTTCCGGAATCAGTGTGCCATGAGCCTATTGTGTGTTGCGTTATGATTGGCCGGAACCCTGGCCACGCGGATCGCGCGTGTGCACCGTTGGATGCGCCGTGATCGAACGGCAATCCACGTCCCTCACATCACACCCGTGCACCTCTAGCTGGATTGGATTTATATGCGCTAAAGGCCTAGAAAATGCACATAATCCCCTAAATATGGTAAATGAGCCCGAAAAATGCCAAATTTGAACACGGTGATTTGCAGGGTGTATGTTCATCGTAGAAAAAAAACTCCAGGGCAAAGAACGAAGAAAATTTGGATTCCCCTTCAATCTTGAGGATTTCCCTTTCGAAAGCATGGAGCTTGTTCGATTTAGGAAGGGCGTGCATGACAACATAAGCCAAACCTTCTCAAATTTTTACTAAGGCATAGTGAGGTCATACCATGGCACCATGCCAGGCGTCATGTTTTTAAGCATTTATTTCATTTTTTATAGTTGAAAACCCAACAAACAGACATTTGTGGTTGACTATTGCCACACATTTCATCGAAATATCTGTCCATTCCTTGTAAAAGGCATGAGAATTTACTAAATGGCACGAGCATGGTTTTCTAGGCCGTTCTTGTGGACCCTTTCATGCATCGATTGTTTGAACTTGAATTATGCGCATTAATGCCTAGGAAATGCACATAATCCCCTAAATATGGCAAATGAACCCGGAAAAGTGCCAAATTTGAACACGGTGATTTGCAGGTTGTATGTTCATCGTAGAAAAAACTCATGGACAAAGGACAAAGGAAATTTGGACCCCCCTTCAGTCGTGGTGAATTCCCCCATGAAACCATGGAACTTCCTCGGTGATGGTTCGATTTATGGAAGACGTGCATCACGAAATAAGGAAAACATTCTCCAATTTTTACCAGGGCATGGTGAGGCCATACCATGGCACCAAGCCAGGTGTCATATTTTCCAACCATGTGTTTCATTTTTTGTATAGTTGTTAACTGAGTAAACGATGCGTTTATGGTTGACTATTGCCACACATTTCCTTGAAATATCTGCCCATTCCTTGTAAAAGGCATGAGAATGTGCTAAATAACACAAACATGGTTTTCCAGACCGTTCTTGTGCACCTTTTCATGCACCGATTGTTAGAATTTGAATTATGTGCATTAATGCCTAGAAAATGCACATAATCCCCTAAATATGGTAAATGAGCCCGGAAAAATGCCAAATTTGAACACGGTGATTTGCAGGGTGTATGTCCATCGTAGAAAAAACTCCAAGGCAAAGAACGAAGAAAATTTGGATTCCCCTTCAATCTTGAGGATTTCCCTTTCGAAAGCATGGAACTTCCTCGGTGATGGTTCGATTTATGAAGGGTGTGCATGCCAACATAAGCCAAACCTTCTCAAATTTTTACCAAGGCATGGTGAGGTCATACCATGGCACCATGCCAGGCGTCATGTTTTTTAAGCATTTATTTTATTTTTTATAGTTGAAAACCCAACAAACAGACATTTGTGGTTGACTATTGCCACACATTTCATTGCAATATCTGTCCATTCCTTGTAAAAGGCATGAGAATTTACTAAATGGCACGAGCATGGTTTTCTAGGCCGTTCTTGTGGACCCTTTCATGCATCGATTGTTTGAACTTGAATTATGCGCATTAATGCCTAGGAAATGCACATAATCCCCTAAATATGGCAAATGAACCCGGAAAAGTGCCAAATTTGAACAAGGTGATTTGCAGGTTGTATGTTCATCGTAGAAAAAACTCGTGGACAAAGGACAAATGAAATTTGGACCCCCCTTCAATCTTGGTGATTTCCCCCTTGAAACCATGAAACTTCCTCGGTGATGGTTCGATTTATGAAAGGCGCGCATCATGACATAAGGAAAACATTCTCCAATTTTTACCAGGGCATGGTGAGGCCATACCATGGCACCAAGCCAGGTGTCATGTTTTCCAACCATGTGTTTCATTTTTTGTATAGCACGAGCATGGTTTTCCAGACCGTTCTTGTGCACCTTTTCATGCACCGGTTGTTTGAATTTGAATTATGTGCATAATTAATGCCTAGAAAATGCACACAATCCCCTAAATATGGTAATGAGTTCGAAAAAATGTCAAATTTGAACACGTTTCATTTGAGGCGGTATGTTGATCGTTGGAAAAAATTGAAAGACAAACTAGGACGGAAATTTGGATTCCCCTTCAATCTTGGTGATTTCCCTCTCGAAAGCACTGAACTTCCTCGGTGATGGTTCGATTTATGAAGGGAGTGCATGACGACATAAATCAAACCTTCTCAGCTCTTACCATGGCATGATGCCAGCCGTCATGTTTTTCAATCACATATTTCATTGTTCTATAATTGATAACCCAGTAAATGACGCGTTTGTGGTTGACTCCATTGAAATTTCTGCCCATTCCTTGTAAAAGGCTTGAGAAATTACTAAATACCACGAGTATGGTTTTTCCAGACCGTTCTTGTGCACCCTTCCATGCACCAATTGTTTGAATTCGAATTACGTGCATTAATGCCTACAAAATGCACATAATCCCCTAAATATTGTAAATGAACCCGGAAAAGTGTCAAATTTGAACACGGTGATTAGCAGGGTTTATGTTCATCGTAGAAACAAATCATGGATGAAAGACAAAGGAAATTTGGATTCCCATTCAATCTTGGTGATTTACTATCGCACACGGTTCATCTCCGTCGCCTCAGCGAACCGTTTGTGTTCACTCACACATGCAAAAGGAAAAGAAAACCCTCACCCACTTCGTCCACACTCACTCGCGGCGGACTCCTCCGCAACTCTGCACCCTAAGCTCGACGGCTGTTGGCGGCAGACGTAGGTCGCGCTCCAAACGGCACCGGATTTCGCCTCCACCGCTTTCCGCCGCCTATCTGCACCAACATTCTGGACTCTGGTCGACTGGGGTTTTCTGCGGGATTGGTCCGGGGATTTTTCTCATGGAGAAGGTAATCAACTTAATTAGCAAAATATTCACTCATCTCTTATCGCAGTCCGTCCGTCATTGTTAATCAACCGGCGGAAATCAGCGTGGAATCATCTTTGTTCTAGCTGATTCGTGGGTGTTCATTCATGTGTGCACAGTGCAAGCACAAATCGGGCAACTATGGTCGTGGCCAGTCGGAAATGAAGTTCTATCTCACCATTCTGGATGACTTCAGGGAGCGCTCGGTATGTTCAATCTCAACCTACCATGGTCGGCATGGCCTAAATTTGTGAACATATACCGTCTTTTGCTACATTATCTATATATTTGCACCAAATCTTTGTTACATTATCTATTTTTAATTCTATATTTTTGTACTTTGCTTGCATCTATATTTGGATATGTTCTATCAGTTCCTCCCATATTTGCATCTTGCTCAGTCATTTCAATATATCTAATTTACGATCTTAATTTTCATTTCAAGCAGTACATCCCTTGCTTTGCAAGAACAGGAGTAGAAGGAAATCTTGGGCTTTACTTTGTTGATGACTCCCAGGATGTCATATTGGCAACGCAACATGGGTTTACAATGACGGTTAGCGTAATACTTGATAAAGATGGTCACTCCTATTTTAATGCAGACCTTTGGAGAAAAATGTCTATGTGTTATGAACTGAAAAGGCAATAAAATTCTAGTGCGTGCACCAGAGCCTGGTCTAATTAACGTGGATGTTTACTTCCCCAACGTCATCAGCCGATCAAAGTCTGGTCGAGGTTAGTGTCCTTTCAACTTTCTCCATGATTTCATATTACTATTTAAGCAACCAATTGATCACTATTTAAGCAACCAATTGTGATATCATACTCTGACTCCATTCCTAGGCAGTAACAAATTTTGTTTTACCAATTTATGCGCACTATATATTCTTCTGCCATGTTCTGAATATATAATACCTTTCCACCTTTTAAGCAGGATATGTTGGATGCATAGTGAACGATCTGTATGTTACTAAGCGTACCAAATTTCACTGGAAGGACTTGAAGCATGTCATAAACTTTGTTGATAATCTGACAGAGATAGCACATCGTACGAACGCTGGATTTTGGATGGGATTAATTAGACCTATGGTGCACACACTAAACAAGACCAATTGTGTGCACAAAGCGCTAGTAAAAAGTATTATTTTAATGTTGATGATCATAAACTATATATCTCTTCAATGATATGTTACAATTGTTTTTTATTCTACATGTCAACAAAAATTGCCCCCTAGAGCCGTTCCTGGATCGATTTCCTGGCGTGGTCGAGTTACACTTGTGCCTGCTAATAATGCCAAAGTGATTGCAAGGTACTGCATTTCCCGCAAAAATGGGACCATTCAAATTAACAAGTTCTCGTTTCTCGTGGCAATGCATCCATATTGGAAATTGGAAACATTGTTCTACTCCTGCTCTACCAAGGCATAGGAGGGCTCTTCCTTTTTATTGACGAGATGCTGAGTCGCCATGATCAAGCTGCTTCTAGTGGATAGTTGTGGTTGTTGGCCCTCACCCTCTTAAAATGTGCTAGTTGTTACTATATATGTTAAGTATGTAGATATGGACCATATGGTTGTTGGCCCTTAGCCTCTTAAAATGTGATAGTTGTTACTATGTTAACTATGTAGATATGGACCATATGGTTGCCAAAACCGTGTTACGAAGATCCTCCTTTTGTCGAATAGTGTGACCACTATATATATGTTACTCAAATGTTGTTACCCAAGTCCATAAATTTTTCATGGAAAGTATTAGTATCGTACACAGTTCATTGAGTTTAAGCGTGTGCCCGATGTCCAGAAGGCATTTGCATTTTAACTGTCCATATTGCAAATTCACACACATGTTCACGTAAGGAAATGTATGTGTAACATAATAATCATCGCACACGAGTACTCGCAGACGCACCGTGTGCGATACTCCTAGCCACCGCAAGCAACTAGTTTGAATTTTTCAAAGTTTTTTGTACACAGAGAATCACACACGAAGTAACTGTATTGAACGTCTGTGTTGTAATTTTTCAACGCAAACAGTTCATCCGAGTCGGATGGCAACACATCTTGTTTACACAACTCGTTTGTGTTCTTTTGGCTCTCATCGCAAATAGTTCATCCATGTGAACTGTATGCGGCATATCACACACATCTTGTTAAGTTGAACCATTTTTGTTTTGTTCCCTAATCGAAAATAGTTCGTCCGAGTTAACCGTATGTCGTATATCGCTGATACGTCTCCAATGTATCTATAATTTTTGATTGCTCCATGCTATATTATCTACTGTTTTGAACAATATTGGGCTTTATTTTCACTTTTATATTATTTTGGGACTAACCTATTAACCGGAGGCCCAACCCAAAATTGCTGTTTTTTGCCTATTTCAGAGTTTCGAAGAAACGGAATATCAAACGGAGTCCAAACGGAATGAAACCGTCGGGAACGTGATTTTCTCACCAAACGTGATCCAGGAGACTTGGACCCTAAGTCAAGGAAGCTTTGAGGAGGGCACGAGGTAGGGGGGCGCGCCAACCCCCCAGGGCGCGCCCTCCACCCTCGTGGGCCCCATGTTGCTCCACCGACGTACTTCTTCCTCCTATATATACCTCATTCCCAAACGATCGACACTGAGCCAAAAACCTAATTCCACCGCCGCATCCTTCTGTACCCATGAGATCCCATCTTGGGGCCTGTTTTGGAGCTCCGCCGGAGGGGCCATCCACCACGGAGGGCTTCTACATCAACACCATAGCCTCTCCGATGAAGTGCGAGTAGTTTACCTCAGACCTTCGGGTCCATAGTTAGTAGCTAGATGGCTTCTTCTCTCTTTTTGGATCTCAATACAATGTTCTCCCCCTCTCTCGTGGAGATCTATTCGATCTTTTTGCGGTGTGTTTGCTGAGACCGATGAATTGTGAGTTTATGATTAAGATTATCTATGAACAATATTTGAATCTTCTCTGAATTCTTTTATGTATGATTGGTTATCTTTGCAAGTCTCTTCGAATTATCAGTTTGGTTTGGCCTACTAGATTGGTTTTTCTTGCAATGGGAGAAGTTCTTAGCTTTGGGTTCAATCTTGCGGTGTCTTTTCCCAGTGACAGCAGGGGCATCAAGGCATGTATTGTATTGTTGCCACCGAGGATAACAAGATGGGGTTTTTATCATATTGCATGAATTTATCCCTCTACATCATGTCATCTTGCTTAAGGCGTTACTCTGTTTTCTTGAACCTAATACTCTAGATGCATGCTGGATAGCGGTCGATGAGTGGAGCAATAGTAGTAGATGCAGGCAGGAGTCGGTCTACTTGTCTCGGACGTGATGCCTATATACATGATCATACCTAGATATTCTCATAACTATGCTCAATTCTGTCAATTGCTCAACAGTAATTCGTTCACCCACCTTAATATACTTATGCTCTCGAGAGAAGCCACTAGTGAAACCTATGGCCCCCGGGTCTATCTCCATCATATTAATCTTCCATCACTTTATTTATTGCCTTTGCTTTTACTTTTCTTTTATTTTACTTTGCATCTTTATCATAAAAATACCAAAAATATTATCTATCGTCTCTATCAGATCTCACTCTCGTAAGTGACCGTGAAGGGATTGACAACCCCTAATCGCGTTGGTTGCGAGGAGTTATTTGCTTTTCGTAGGTACGAGGGACTCGCGCGTAGCCTCCTACTGGATTGATACCTTGGTTCTCAAAAACTGAGGGAAATACTTATGCTACTGTGCTGCATCACGTTTCCTCTTCAAGGAAATCCAACGCAGTGCTCAAGAGGTAGAAAGAAGAATTTCTGGCGCCGTTGCCGGGGAGTCTACGCAAAAGTCAACATACCAAGTACCCATCACAATCCCTTATCTCCCGCATTACATTATTTGCCATTTGCCTCTCGTTTTCCTCTCCCCCACTTCACCCTTGACGTTTTATTCGCCCTCTTTTTTTCCCGTTTGCCTCTTTTTCGCTTGCTTTTTGTTTGCTCGTGTGTTGGTTTGCTAGTTGTCGCGATGGCTCAAGATAATACCAAATTGTGTGACTTTACCAATACCAACAATAATGATTTCCTTAGCACTCCGATTGCTCCTCTTACCAATAGTGAATCTTGTGAAATCAATGCTGCTTTGTTGAATCTTGTCATGAAAGATCAATTCGCCGGCCTTCCTAGTGAAGATGCCGCTACTCATCTAAATAGCTTTGTTGATTTGTGTGATATGCAAAAGAAGAAAGATGTTGATAATGATATTGTTAAATTGAAGCTATTTCCTTTTTCCCTTAGAGATCGTGCTAAAGCTTGGTTTTCGTCTTTGCCTAAAAAATAGTATTGATTCTTGGAATAAGTGCAAAGATGCTTTTATCTCTAACTATTTTCCTCCCGCTAAGATCATCTCTCTTAGAAACGATATTATGAATTTTAAGCAACTTGATCATGAACATGTTACACAAGCTTAGGAGAGGATGAAATTAATGATACGTAATTGCCCTACTCATGGTTTGTATTTGTGGATGATTATACAAAAAATTTATGCCGGATTGAATTTTGCTTCTAGAAACCTCTTAGATTCGGCCGCGGGAGGCACTTTTATGGAAATCACTTTACGAGAAGCTACTAAACTCCTAGATAATATTATGGTTAATTATTCTCAATGGCACACTGAAAGATCTTCTAATAAAAAAGTGCATGCGGTAGAAGAAATCAATGTTTTGAGTGGAAAGATGGATGAACTTATGAAATTATTTGCTACTAAGAGTGTTTCTTCTGATCCTAATGACATGCCCTTGTCCACTTTGATTGAGAATAATAATGAATCTATGGATTTGAATTTCGTTGGTAGGAATAATTTTGGTAACAACGCGTATAGAGGAAACTTTAATCCTAGGCCTTATCCTAGTAATTCCTCTAATAATTATGGAAATTCCTACAACAACTCTTATGGAAATTTTAAGATGCCCTCTGAATTTGAGACTAGTGTTAAAGAGTTTATGAATTCATAAAAGAATTTTAATGCTTTGCTTGAAGATAAATTGCTTAAAGTTGATGAATTGGCTAGGAACGTTGATAAAATTTCTCTTGATGTTGATTCTTTAAAGCTTAGATCTATTCCTCCTAAGCATGATATCAATGAGTCTCTCAAATCCATGAGAATTTCCATTGATGAGTGCAAAGAAAGAACCGCTAGGATGCGTGCTACGGAAGATGCCTTTATTAAAGCGTGTTCTTCTAGTTTATATGAAAATAAAGATGAATATCTAAAAGTTATTGATGTGTCCCCTATTAAATCTTTGTTTTGCAACATGAATCTTGATAATGATGGGACTGAATATGATCCACCCTTACCTAGAAGGAGTTCCAAAAATTCGGAGTTTTTAGATCATGATGCTAAAATTGATAAAAGTGGGATTGAAGAAATCAAAACCCTAGATGTTGCTAAACCCACTATTTTGGATTTCAAGGAATTTAATTACGAAAGTTGCTCTTTGATTGATTGTATTTCCTTGTTACAATCCGTGCTAAATTCTCCTCACGCTTATAGTCAAAATAAAGCACTTACTAAACATATTGTTGATGCCTTGATGCAATCTTATGAGGAAAAGCTTGAGTTGGAAGTCTCTATCCCTAGAAAACTTTATGATGAGTGGGAACCAACTATTAAAATTAAGATCAAAGATCATGAGTTTTATGCTTTATGTGATTTGGGCGCTAGTGTTTCCACTATTCCCAAAACTTTGTGCGATTTGCTAGATTACCGTGATTTTGTTGATTGCTCTCTAAACTTGCACCTTGCGGATTCCACTATTAAGAAACCTATGGGAAGAATTAATGATGTTCTTATTGTTTCAAATAGGAATTATGTTCCCGTAGATTTTATCGTTCTTGATATAGATTGCAATCCTTCATGTCCTATTATTCTTGGTAGACCTTTTCTTAGAACGATTGGTGCAATTATTGATATGAAGGAAGGGAATATTAGATTCCAATTTCCGTTAAAGAAAGGCATGGAACACTTCCCTAGAAAGAAAATAAAATTACCATATGAATCTATCATGAGAGCCACTTATGGATTGCCTACCAAAGATGGCAATACATAGATCTATCCTTGCTTTTATGCCTAGCTAGGGCGTTAAACGATAGCGCTTGTTGGGAGGCAACCCAATTTTATTTTTAGTTTTTTTGCTTTTTCTTCTGTTTAGGAATAAATATTTGATCTAGCCTCTGGTTAGATGTGTTTTATTTTTTAATTAGTGTTTGTGCCAAGTTAAACCTATAGGATCTTCTTGGATGATAGTTATTTGATCTTGCTGTAATTTCCAGAAACTTTTGGTTCACGAAAACAATTGTTAAAAATCACCAGAACGTGATAAAATACTGATTCCAATTGCTTCTGATCAATAAACAAATATCCTAGGCCGTCCTATTTTGTCTGAATTTTTGGAGTTCCAGAAGTTTGCGTTAGTTACAGATTATTACAGACTGTTCTGTTTTTGACAGATTCTGTTTTTCGTGTGTTGTTTGCTTATTTTGATGAATCTATGGCTAGTAAAATAGTTTATAAACCATAGAGAAGTTGGAATACAGTAGGTTTAACACCAATATAAATAAAGAATGAGTTCATTACAGTACCTTGAAGTGGTCTTTTGTTTTCTTTCGCTAACGGAGCTCACGAGATTTCTATTGAGTTTTATGTTGTGAAGTTATCAAGTTTTGGGTGAAATCTTTTGATGGATTATGGAACAAGGAGTGGCAAGAGCCAAAGCTTGGGGATGCCCATGGAACCCCCAAGATAATCTAAGGACACCAAAAAGTCAAAGCTTAGGGATGCCCCGGAAGGCATCCCCTCTTTTGTCTACTTCCATCGGTAACTTTACTTGGAGCTATATTTTTATTAACCACATGTATGTGTTTTGCTTGGAGAGTCTTGTATAATTTGAGTCTTTGTTTTTTAGTTTACCACAATCATACTTGTTGTACACACGTTTTGAGAGAGCCATACATGATTTGGAAATTATTAGAATACTCTTTGTGCTTCACTTATATCTTTTGAGTTATATAGTTTTGCTCTAGTACTTCACTTATATCTTTTAGAGAACGGTGGTGGATTTGTTTTAAAGAAACTATTGATCTCTCATGCTTCACTTAGATTATTTTTAGAGTCTTAAATAGCATGGTAATTTGCTTAAATAATCCTAATATGCTAGGTATACAAAAATAGTAAAAACTTTTTTATGAGTGTGTTGAATGCTAAGAGAAGTTTGATGCTTTATGATTGTTTTGCGATATGGAGGTAATAATATTAAAGTCATGCTAGTTGAGTAGTTATGAAATTGAGAAATGCTTGTGTTGAAGTTTGCAAGTATCGTAGCATGTACGTATGGTAAACGTTATCTAACAAATTTGAAACATGAGTTGTTCTTTGATTGTCCTCCTTATGAGTGGCGGTCGGGGACGAGCGATGGTCTTTTCCTACCAATCTATCCCCCTAGGAGCATGCGCGTAGTGCTTTGGTTTTTTATGGCTTGTAGATTTTTGCAATAAGTATGTGAGTTCTTTATGACTAATGTTGAGTCCATGGTACGCACTCTCACCCTTCCATCATTGCTAGCCTCTTCGGTACCGTGCATTGCCCTTTCTCACATTGAGAGTTAGTGCAAACTTCGCCGGTGCATCCAAACCCCGTGATATCATACGCTCTTTCACACATAAACCTCCTTATATCTTCCTCAAAACAGCCACCATACCTACCTATTATGGCATTTCCACAGCCATTCTGAGATATATTGCCATGCAACTTTCCACCATTCCGTTTATCATGACACATTCATCATTGTAATATTGCTTAGCATGATAACATAGTTGACATAGTATTTGTGGCAAAGCCACCGTTCATAATTCTTTCATACATGTCACTCTTGGTTCATTGCATATCCCGGTACACCGCCGGAGGCATTCATATAGAGTCATACTTTGTTCTAGTATCGAGTTGTAATCATTGAGTTGTAAATAAATAGAAGTGCGATTATTTAATAGAGCATTTTCCCAAAAAAAGAGAGAGAAAGGCCAAATAGAAAAAAAGAAGGCCCAAAAAAAGAGAAATAAAAAGGGGCAATGCTACTATCCTTTTTTCCACACTTGTGCTTCAAAGTAGCACCATGTTCTTCATATAGAGAGTCTCTTGAGTTATCACTTTCATATACTAGTGGGAATTTTTCATTATAGAACTTGGCTTGTATATTCCAACAATGGGCCTCCTCAAGTGCCCTAGGTCTTCGTGAGCAAGCAAGTTGGATGCACACCCACTTAGTTTTTTCTTTTGTTGAGATTTCATACATTTATAGCTCTAGTGCATCTGTTGCATGGCAATCCCTACTCCTTGCATTAACATCAATCGATGGGCATCTCCATAGCTCATTGATTAGCCTCGTTGATGTGAGACCTTCTCCTTTTTTGTCTTCTCCACATAACCCCCATCATCATATTCTATTCCACCCATAGTGCTATGTCCACGGCTCGCGCTCATGTATTGCGTGAAAGTTTATAGGTTTGAGATTATTAAAGTATGAAACAATTGCTTGGCTTGTCATCGGGGTTGTGCATGATGAGAGCATTCTTGTGTAACGAAAATGGAGCATGACCAAACTATATGATTTTGTAGGGATGACCTTTCTTTAGCCATGATTATTTTGAGAAGACATAATTGCTTAGTTAGTATGCTTGAAGTATTATTATTTTTATGTTAATATGAACTTTTGTCTTGAATCTTTCGTATCTGAATATTCATACCACAATTAAGAAGAATTACATTGAAATTATGCCAAGTAGCACTCCGCATCAAAAAATCGGTTTTTATCATTTACCTACTCGAGGACGAGCAGGAATTAAGCTTGGGGATGCATGATATGTCTCCAACATATCTATAATTTTTTATTGCTCCATGCTATATTATCTACTGTTTTGGACAATATTGGGCTTTATTTTCCACTTTTATATTATTTTTGGGACTAACCTATTAACCGGAGGCCCAGCCCAGAATTGTTGTTTTTTGCCTATTTCAGATTTTCGAAGAAACGGAATATCAAACGAAGTCCAAATGGAATGACACCTTCGGGAACGTGATTTTCTCACCGAACGTGATCCAGGAGACTTGGACCCGAAGTCAAGGAAGCTTCGAGGAGGGCACGAGGTAGGGGGGCGCGCCTACACCCCCCCCCCCCCAGGGCACGCCCTCCACCCTCGTGGGCCCCATGTTGCTCCACCGACGTACTTCTTCCTCCTATATATACCTACGTACCCCCAAACGATCAGATATGGAGCCAAAAACCTAATTCCACCGCCGCAACCTTCTGTACCATAGCCTCTCCGATGAAGTGTGAGTAGTTTACCTTAGACCTTCGGGTCCATAGTTAGTAGCTAGATGGCTTCTTCTCTCTTTTTGGATCTCAAGACAATGTTCTCGCCCTCTCTCGTGGAGATCTATTCGATGTAATCTTCTTTTTGTGGTGTGTTTGTTGAGACCGATGAATTGTGGGTTTATTATCAAGATTATCTATGAACAATATTTGAATCTTCTCTGAATTCTTTTATGTATGATTGGTTATCTTTGCAAGTCCCTTCGAACTATCAGTTTGGTTTGGCCTACTAGATTGGTTTTTCTTGCAATGGGAGAAGTGCTTAGCTTTGGGTTCAATCTTGCGCCTCCTTTCCCAAAGGATGAGGGGCAGCAAGGCACGTATTGTATTGTTGCCATCAAGGATAACAAGATGGGGTTTTTATCATATTGCATGAATTTATCCCTCTACATCATGTCATCTTGCTTAAGGCGTTACTCTATTTTCTTGAACTTAATACTCTAGATGCATGCTGGATAGCGGTCCATGAGTGGAGTAATAGTAGTAGATGCAGGTGAGTCGGTCTACTTGTCTCGGACGTGATGCCTAAATACATGATCATACCAAGATATTCTCAAAAATATGCTCAATTCTGACAATTGCTCAACAGTAATTCGTTCACCCACCGTAAAATACTTATGCTCTTGAGAGAAGCCACTAGTGAAACCTATGGCCCCCGGGTCTATCTCCATCATATTAATCTTCCATCACTTTATTTATTGCCTTTGCTTTTACTTTTCTTTTATTTTACTTTGCATCTTTATCATAAAAATACCAAAAATATTATCTATCATCTCTATCGGATCTCACTCTCGTAAGTGACCGTGAAGGGATTGACAACCCCTAATCGCGTTGGTTGCGAGGAGTTATTTGCTTTGTGTAGGTACAAGGGACTCGCGCGTAGCCTCCTACTGGATTGATACCTTGGTCTCAAAAACTGAGGGAAATACTTACGCTATTGTGCTGCATCACCTTTCCTCTTCAAGGAAATCCAACGCAGTGCTCAAAGGTAGCAATCGCACACACATTGATATGGCTGCCCGTTTCTGTTGTTCTACCTCATCGCAAACAGTTTGAATGGATTAACCATGTGTTCTGCATCGCGCACACATTGTTATGGCTGCCTGTTTCTGTTGTTCTGCCTCATCGCAGACAGTTTGAATGGATTAACTGTATGCCCTTCATCGCACATGCAACTAAAACCTGAACCATGTTTGATGCATACATCATCACAGACGCTTTGCACCTTTTTTTGACGGGTTTTTTACACCACCGTTTGCGATTATTACATCGCACACAGTTTCAGCAAAGGGTCTCTGATCGTAGTGTCGCGTTAGCAGTCTCCTGCAGTAGTGATGGAGGAGAATGGTACTGTCTGTGAACATATACTCAAAATTTCTGGGTATCATAACCACTTGACTCAGCTGGGAGTTAGTCTTCCTGATGATAGTGTCATTGAGAGAGTTCTTCAATAACTGCCACCAAGCTATAAAGGCTTCATGATGAACTATAATATGCAAGGGATGGAAAAGACTATTCCTGAGCTCTTCGCGATGCTAAAGGTTGCGGAGGTAGAAAATCAAGGAGCATCAAGTGTTGATGGTTAACAAGACCACTAGTTTCGAGAAAAAGGGCAAAGCAAAGAAGGGGAACCTCAAGAAGAACAACAAGCAAGTTGCTGCTCAAGGGAAGAAGCGTCAGCCATGGAGACGGTGCGGCCGAGGCAAGTCGGTCGACGGAAGAAAGGCTTCGACGCACCCCTACCTGGCGCGCCAAATGTCGAATTCAGGGTTCTGCAAACCCTTGAGAGGTTCGAACTCTGGGGTGCGCATGAAGAACACTCTCTCCCTAATCTGCCCGCTCAACGATCCCACGGCCTAGCTCAACAAACCCAAAGAACAAGAGACACAGAGGATTTATCCTGGTTCGGGCCACCTTGTAGTGTAATACCCTACTCCAGCCTTGTGGTGGATTGCCTCGAGGGGCTAAGGATGAACTAGTACAGTAGATGAACAGCCTGAGGAGGTGAGGTGTTCTTGAGCTCGAAGAGCTGGTGATGTGGTTCGGGTGGAATTGATATGTCCCCCTCCATGGTGGTGGCTAAGTCCTATTTATAGTGGCCTTAGTCCTCTTCCCAAATGTAGGCGGGAAGGGATCCCACAACGGCCAAATTTGAAGGGGAACAACTAGTACAAGTTATCCTGATAAAAGTAGTCTTCGCCTGCAAAAGGCTCTGGTGGTGACACTGCCGTGGGCTCCATGATGACCTCCGTCCTGCCGTCCTGGCGGTCTTGGTATCGTTGCACTGACATGGAAACCTTTGCTTGATGCCTTGGGACCCCGCGCCTGCGCTTGCCTCATTAGCACCAAAGAGGAAACTGGTATACTGCACCCACTGGCGCCCGCCTGGCCTTGGTCGTCATGGCTCACGTCATGTGAACCTCGCGAGGTGCACCGTGCATTGATATCTCCGCTCCTCGGGAGCCAACCTAGTGAGGCTGCCCCCAGGGAGGTCTTGGTGTCGTCCGCCTCGCGAGGCTTGGCCCCTCGCGAGGGTCTTGAGTCGTCGCTGCTGAAGCTGGGTCGTACCAAGCCGTTGATGGAGCCACGCCACGGGCCGCAGGCAGGCAAGTCTGGGCACCCCCATTCTCAGGACGTCGACAGTAGCCCCCGGGCCCAAGGCGCGCTCGAACTTGGCTTCAAGGCGAAGACAAGGGGCAAGTGCGGAGCGCCGCGAGCCCCAACTGCCTGCGGCCTCGGTCGACGCGTGGTGATTGATAAGACGTGGGCTCCCCCGCTTCCCCATGCTACCTCGGCAACCGTTCGACTTGACAAGACCCTGCTGCATGCAGAAGAAAACCATAATTACGTGCTATCGTGGAGGCCGGCAGTTTGCCTCCTTCTGGCTATAAATGAGGGGAGAGGCAGAGCCCCCTCGCTCATCTCTGTCTTCTCGCCGCCTGCTCCTTCTTCTTTCTCCTAGCCTCTCCATCTTGCCGCGATACTCATGGTGCCGATTAGGAGGTTCTCCGCTGCGGAGAAATGGAAAAACCCTCGTGAGGAGCAGGGACCACTCCCACCAAAGAAGAGGTTTAGCTGTTCCCGCGACGTTGGCGTGAGGCTGGAGGTGACGTGACCTTGGTACGAGCGGCCTCCGCCTGGCTACCCGCTCCCTCTGTACGCCTAAGCGCAGAGCTCCAGAGAAGGCGGGAGCGCCCCGCACTGCGCAAGCCACGGCCGTGGGGGCTAGGCTGAGGTTGCACGAGCCGCCGGCCCACGAACCCACGCCGAGGGCTCCTCGAGCGAGTTCGTGGTGTGGGCAGCGATGCCACCGCACACATGGATCCAGCTTCCGTGGTTCTTTGCCGAGGAGATGCCGCCAAGAGGGCTGCTCGAGTTGTGGTTGCAGCATGCCGGGTGCTGCACTCTGGCCATGGGGGCGGAGCTCGAGGTCGCCACCCCGGGCAAGTTCTTCATGACCCGTGGATGGGGCGAGGTCGCCCGCGCCTGCCGCGCGGAGCCTGCCCCCTGTCCTGCCGGTAGCTCCTCCAGCAGCGGCGACGACTCCTGGGAGTCCAACGACTCTCCTGAGCCTAGCGAGTCTCCAGAGACGAGCAACGGCAGATACGCGCTACCGAGCTCTCGTCGTGCCCGGAGCACGGCAGCGGCATCCGCCCGTCATCGTCGATGACCTGGATGGGGTTGGCGCCGGCCCCTCGTGGCCCACAGTTGATGATGGTGTCGGCGGCGACGTCCGTAGTCAGGGCTTCTTGAGTTTTTTCTTCTTTTGTTCCTTGCGAGGAATCGGGACTAACCCCGTGGGGGTGTGTAAAGAACATGTAATGCTTTTGCTCCAGTGCTTATTATTCCTATTATAAGGTTGTGGTTGTGCATCTTGCTTCGGCATTGTCCCCCCCTTTCATCCTTGCGGTAGCTTAGCGGTCTACGGCGGCAGGTCCTAGTCCCCAGGCAAACTTCAGCCGTCGCTGGTATGCCAGGTCGCGATGCCGTGGTCAAGGCCAGGAGGTGAGCGGCCCAAGGTCCGGTAAGAGCTCCCGAGGCATGATGCTCAAGAGGTCCCCTTTGGCATGCAAGCAGCTTCCCGAATTGAGAAAAGAAAGGCGGCATTGCCGGAGCAAGGCTGCGGGAGCCGAAAAATCCAAACTGCGGCGTCGCGCTAACATGAATATGTGACTTAGCTTATCGAGCCTGAGGTGATTCCCTGTGCAGCGCCCGATCTGTGTTTCAGCGGCGGTGTTACTAGGTAAGGCTCATGCTGGCTTCCCCCTTCCTTGCTCATCTGAATGCTCTGCGTCCTCGGGTCCCGACCCTCGACCGAGGCTCAACCGCCGCTAGTATGCCAGCTCGCGGTGCCGTGGTCAAGGCCAGGAGGTGAGGGCTGGAGAGTCAGTAGGAGACACTGAGGCGCGATGCTCAGGAGCCCCTCTTTAACGCGCAAGCTAATCGCATGGAAATGGGGCAGCCGGCGGGGCCACCCGTAGCTAAGCTCCGGAGATGCCTTGCGCCGTTGCTGGAGATACGTTGGAGCAGTTGAAGATGCGTGTTGAGGAAGTCACTCCTCACAAGCCACCTGGGTCCTGAACCTCGGGGGGCTCTGGAGGCTCGGGAGGCTCATGGAGAACCGTCGCCATCTCTGCCAGGACCGCCTGGTGCCTGGCCTCCTGAGCCGCAATGATGCTTCGCAGGCGACGCATGAAGGTAACAGCCGCGCTCGGCATGACAAAAGGCATGCAAACATAGCTTTGAGGTGGACCCTCCCGCACCGGCCAATGCGCGAAGGCCAGAAGCGCTCCTGGGATGTGGCTCTATTGAGCCCAGGGATGTTGACACAGACACGCAGCTCGTCTTCCTCATCAGGACAAGGAGCCGCGCCAGGTGGTAGGCGGTGGTCGCAGCGCATGGCTCTCGCCTCTTGAAGTTCCTCGGTCGTCTTGGTGATGAACTCCTGAGCACCTGGCACCCCGTTCCTTGTGCCCTCGTGAGGAAAGCGTGCGATGAAGCATGCCTCCATGTGGTGCCCGAGTCGTGACGTTGGCTAAGTCAGAGGCCCTCCAGAAAAGAGCCCCCGAGCCTAGCCTGAGGAGGGCGCTAGGCGCGCCTTCCTATGCAAGGGAGGGAGGCGCCCCATCCATGGGCGTAGGTCTTGAGGTGGTGCCACTGGAGACACCACTCTCCTGAGGCTCTTGACGGAGCAGCTACTTCTTCTTGGGGACTACCTCAAGAGGGTAGATGGCGCCTTCGTTGACCGGGTCTTCAATCGCTGCAGCCTGGTAGGCGCGCTCGAGGGAGCACACCATGTCCTTCTCTTTGCAAACCATCGTGATGATGTCGCGGATCCCTGGCATCTTGATGACGTTGTAGCCGTGGTGGGTCACCGCCATGAACTTGGCCAGGGCCGGATATCCAAGGATGGCATTTTACAGCAGACGGATGTGGGCGATGTCGAAGTCGATGAGCTCGGTGCGGTAGTTGTCGCACTGGCCAAAGGTGACAGGGAGGCAGATCTGTCCTATCGGAGTGGTGGAGCCGTCGGTCACTCCTGAGAAGGGCTTGGTGGGCTACAGCTGATCATATGGCACTTGGAGGCGTTCAAACGTCTCGATGGAAAGAACATTGAGCCCCGCACCGCCATCGATGAGGGTCTTGGTGACGAGGACATTGCTGATGATGGGCAAGCAAAGCATCGGTAGGGCGCCGGCAGTTGCCGCGCACTTGGGCTGGTCAGATGAGCTGAAGGTGATGGTGCACTTGGACCGCCTGAGCGGACGTGTGGCCTCGACCCTGGGGAGGGCCGCGTTCACCTCACGAGCGAACTGCTTGAAGATGCGCTGGGAGGCTAGGGCTTGAGCGCTACCCAAGATGCAGGTGATGGCGCGAGGCTCCTGGAAGCCCCCAGCCCCCTCGTCCTGGTGGTGGTCGTTCTTCCTCCTTGGTGGTGACGGCAGCGGAGGGAGGCCGGCATTTCCCTAAGGATGGTCCTCACGAGGCTGGTCTCTCCAGGCGCCCTCGCGAGGCTGACCTTGCTAGCGGTCCTCACGAGGCTGGTCGCGCCACTCCTGGCGGGGGCCGCGGTCGACCCAGCATCCTCCGCTTCGTCCTCCTCCACGGCCGTAGCCCCGGTCGTTGCATTCAGGGCGCCGACCAAGGCGCCCATCGCGAATGGCCTTGAGCTCCTGATAGTCGTTGGTGTTGTGGATGTGTATGTTGTGGAAGACGCAGAAAGGATGGCTACCCTTGGACGACTCTGAGTGGTCGCAGCCGCGCTTCATCTCTGGCTCAGCCGCGAGCACGGCCGCCCCCTTGCGCTTCACGTCCTTGGTCTTGGCCTTCTTGTCTTCTAGGTCGGTTGCGGGGAGTTCGAGGAGGGAGAGGCACCCCTCCTCAGCTCTCGCTCACTTGGTTGCCATGTTGAACATCTCCAGAGCTGTGCACAGGTCCTCGTGGATGCCGAGCTCCTCCTTCATATTGACATCGCGGACACCATCGGAGAACGCTGAGATGATGGCTTCGTCTGAAACCTTGGGGATCTTGAGGCGAACATTGTTGAAGCGCTGGATATACTTCTGCAGGGTCTCCCCTGGATGTTGCTTGAGCGTCACAGGTCGCCAGTGGCAGGCGGACGGTCGCAAGTGGCCTGGAAGTTGGCGATGAAACGCTCGCGCATCTCGCCCCAGGAGGAGATCGATCCTGCGGGCAGATTCAGGAGCCATGAGCGCACGCCATCCTTGAGGGCCATGGGGAACCAATTCGCCATGACTTTCTCGTCGCCGCTGGCCGCCTTGATGCTCAGCTCGTAGATCTACAGGAACTCCGCAAGGTCAGGGGTGTCGTCATAGCGTGAAGGCAGGTCAGGCTTGAACTTGCCCAGCCAGACGACGCTACGTAGCTCAGGGTGAAAGCGCGGCAGCTCGCTGTGGTCATTGGGACCCGTCGCGGAAGCGGAGCCTGGTCTTGGTACTCATGCGCCACCACTGCGGGTGGTGCGCGGTCTTGACGCGGCGGCAGAGGGAGCGCTGGAGCGCCCTCTTGTGGCCGTTGGACCTCCTGGCAGCTTTCTTCTTTGCGCGCCGGTGCCGTGCGCGGCGGTTCGCGCCACGGGGCTGTGCGCCTCGGTCTGGGAACGACATCCTGACGGGGAGGTGGTGGAGGCGCTCCATGTGCTACGTCACCCGCGGCGGAAGGCGGGCGAGGTAGCGAAAGTGACGGTGCAGGAGAGCCCCTAGCGATGCTGACGAGCTCGGCGATGCGGTCCAACCAGTCTTCATAGAGGTCGTTGACAGGGCGATAGCGCAGGAGCTCGCGCGCCATGAGCAGCGCAGCCTGCGCGTTCGCCGGGCCATGACAAGCGTGAGATGACAAGCCGGCCGGAGTCAGCGATGGTGTGGCGGTGCGTCCGTCCCGCCGCACGAAAGGGTGCAACGACGAAGCTTGCTGCTCGTGCCCCGTCGGGCCGGTGGCGGCGTTGACGGCGGGTGATGGAGGGCAACTGGGAGGCCCACCGACGGGCGCCGTCTGGGTGATGCGAGCGACAAGGGTGGCTCAGCTCGGCACGGGCTCGGCGAGCGTCGGCCGTGGAGATGGTGGAGCCACGACGAGTCGGTCGACGGAAGAAAGGCTTCGACGCACCCCTACCTGGCGCGCCAAATGTCAGATTCAGGGTTCCGCAGACCCTTGAGAGGTTGGAACTCTGGGGTGCGCACGAAGAACACTCTCTCCCTAGTCTCCCCGCTCAACGATCCCACGGCCTAGCTCGACTAACCCAAAGAACAAGAGATACAGAGGATTTGTCCTGGTTCGGGCCACCTTGCGGTTTAGTACCCTACTCCAGCTTTGTGGTGGATTGCCTCGAGGGGCTGAGGATGAACTAGTACAGTGGATGAACGGCCTCAGGAGGTGAGGTGTTCTTGAGCTCGAAGAGCTGGTGATGTGGTTCGGGTGGAAGTGATCCGCCCCCCTCCATGGTGGTGTCTAAGTCCTATTTATAGTGGCCTTGGTCCTCTTCCCAAATGTAGGCGGGAAGGGATCCCACAACGGCCAAATTTGAAGGGGAACAACTAGTACAAGTTATCCTGACAAAAGTAGTCTTCGCCTGCAAAAGGCTCTGGTGGTGACGCTGCCGTGGGCTCCGCGATGACCTCCGTCCTGGCGGTCTTGGTCTAGTTGCACTGATATGGAAACCTTTGCTTGATGCCTCGGGACCCCGCGCCTGCGCTTGCCTCCTTAGCACCAAAGAGGAAACTGGTACACTGCACCCGCCTGGCCTTGGTCGTCATGGCTCACGTCATTTGAATCTCGCGAGGTGCATCGTGTATTGATATCTCCACTCCTCGGAAGCGAACCTAGTGAGGCTGCCCCCAGGGAGGTCTTGGTGTCGTCCACCTCGCGAGGCTTGGCCCCTCGCAAGGGTCTTGAGTCATCGCTGCTGAAGCTGGGCCGTACCGGGCCGTCAATGGAGCCACGCCACGGGCCGCTGATACATCTCCAATGTATCTATAATTTTTTATTGTTCCATGCTATATTATATTCTATTTTGGATGTTTAACGGGCTTTATTATACATTTTTATATCATTTTTGGGACTAACCTATTAACCGGAGGCCCAACACAAATTGCTGTTTTTTTGCCTATTTCAGTGTTTCGCAGAAAAAGAATATCAAACAGAGTCCAAACGGAATGAAACCTTCGGGAACGTGATTTTCGGAACGGACGTGATCTAGAGGACTTGGAGTCTACGCAAAGTAATCAACGAGGAGAACACAAGGCAGGGGCGCGCCTACCCCCCCCCCCCCAGGCGCGCCCTCCACCCTCGTGGGGCCCATGTTGCTCAACCGACGTACTTCTTCCTCCTATATATACCTACGTACCCCCAAAATATCAGATACGGAGCCAAAAACCTATTTTCACCGCCGCAACATTCTGTACCCGTGAGATCCCATCTTGGGGCCTTTTCCGGCGCTCACTTGAGGGGCATTGATCACGGCGGGCTTCTACATCAACACCATAGCCTCTCCGATGATGTGTGAGTAGTTTACCTCAGACCTTGGTCCATAGTTATTAGCTAGATGGCTTCTTCTCTCTCTTTGGATCTCAATACAAAGTTCTCCTCGATCTTCTTGGAGATCTATTCGATGTAATCTTCTTTTGCGGTGTGTTTGTCGAGATCCGATGAATTGTGGGTTTATGATCAAGATTATTTATGAACAATATTTGAATCTCCTCTGAATTCTTTTATGTATGATTGGTTATCTTTGCAAGTCTCTTCGAATTATCAGTTTGGTTTGGCCTCCTAGATTGATCTTTCTTGCAATGGGACAAGTGCTTAGCTTTGGGTTCAATCTCGCGGTGCTCGATTCCAGTGACAGAAAGGGAAATGACACGTATTGTATGGTTGCCGTCGAGGATAAAAATATGGGGTTTATATCATATTGCATGAGTTTATCCCTCTACAACATGTCATCTTACTTAAAGCATTACTCTGTTCTTATGAACTTAATACTCTAGATGCATGCTGGATAGTGGTCGATGTGTGGAGTAATAATAGTAGATGCAGGCAGGAGTCGGTCTACTTGTCGCAGACGTGATGCCTATATACATGATCATACCTAGATATTCTCATAACTATGCTCAATTCTATCAATTGCTCGACAGTAATTTGTTCACCCACCGTAATACTTATGCTATCTTGAGAGAAGCCACTAGTGAAACCTATGGCCCCCGGGTCTATTTTCCATCATATTAATCTTCCAACACTTTGTTATTTCTATTGTATTTTATTTTACTTTGCATCTTTATTTCTCTTTATCGTAATAATATCAAAAATATTATCTTATCATATCTATCAGATCTCACTCTCGTAAGTGACCGTTGAGGGATTGACAACCCCTTTATCGTGTTGGTTGTGAGGTTCTTATTTGTTTGTGTAGGTGTGAGGGACTCGTGCGTGATCTTCTACTAGATTGATACCTTGGTTCTCAAAAACTGAGGGAAATATCAGATACGGAGCCAAAAACCTATTTTCACCGCCGCAACATTCTGTACCCGTGAGATCCCATCTTGGGGCCTTTTCCGGCGCTCCGCCAGAGGGGGCATTGATCACGGCGGGCTTCTACATCAACACCATAGCCTCTCCGATGATGTGTGAGTAGTTTACCTCAGACCTTCGGGTCCATAGTTATTAGCTAGATGGCTTCTTCTCTCTCTTTGGATCTCAATACAAAGTTCTCCTCGATCTTCTTGGAGATCTATTCGATGTAATCTTCTTTTATGTGTGTTTGTCGAGATCCGATGAATTGTGGGTTTATGATCAAGATTATTTATGAACAATATTTGAATCTCCTCTGAATTCTTTTATGTATGATTGGTTATCTTTGCAAGTCTCTTCGAATTATCAGTTTGGTT
The DNA here is from genome assembly GCA_021605145.1 of Aegilops bicornis. Lineage (NCBI taxonomy): Eukaryota > Viridiplantae > Streptophyta > Magnoliopsida > Poales > Poaceae > Aegilops > Aegilops bicornis. Next base: position 348,130,082 of record CM038669.1, read on the forward strand.
TGGCCTCCTAGATTGATCTTTCTTGCAATGGGACAAGTGCTTAGCTTTAGGTTCAATCTCGCGGTGCTCGATTCCAAAGGATGTAAAGGGAAATGGCACGTATTGTATGGTTGCCGTCGAGGATAAAATTATGGGGTTTATATCATATTGCATGAGTTTATCCCTCTACAACATGTCATCTTACTTAAAGCATTACTCTGTTCTTATGAACTTAATACTCTAGATGCATGCTTTGGATAGTGGTCGATGTGTGGAGTAATAATAGTAGATGCAGCAGGAGTCGGTCTACTTGTCGCGACGTGATGCCTATATACATGATCATACCTAGATATTCTCATAACTATGCTCAATTCTATCAATTGCTCGACAAGAATTTGTTCACCCACCGTAATACTTATGCTATCTTGAGAGAAGCCACTAGTGAAACCTATGGCCCCCGGGTCTATTTTCCATCATATTAATCTTCCAACACTTTGTTATTTCTATTGTATTTTATTTTACTTTGCATCTTTATTTCTCTTTATCATAAAAATATCAAAAATATTATCTTATCATATCTATCAGATCTCACTCTCGTAAGTGACCGTTGAGGGATTGACAACCCCTTTATCGCGTTGGTTGTGAGGTTCTTATTTGTTTGTGTAGGTGTGAGGGACTCGTGCGTGATCTTCTACTAGATTGATACCTTGGTTCTCAAAAACTGAGGGAAATACTTACGCTACTTTACTGCATCACCCTTTCCTCTTCAAGGGAAAACCAACGCAGTGCTCAAGAGGTAGAAGCAGCAGGCAGGCAAGTCTGGGCACCCCCATTCCCAAGACGCCGACAACCACTAGTTTCAAGAAAAAAGGGCAAAGGGAAGAAGGGGAACTTCAACAAGAATAGCAAGCAAGTTGCTGCTCAAGGGAAGAAGCCCAAGTCTGTACCTAAGCCTGAAACTGAGTGCTTCTACTGCAAAGGGACTGGTCACTGGAAGTGGAACTACCCCAAGTATTTTGCAGATAAGAAGGATGGAAAAGTGAAAGGTATATTTGATATACATGTTATTGATGTGTACCTTACTAATGCTCGTAGTAGTGCACAGGTATTTGATCTTTGGTTACATTGCTCATATTTGCAACTCGAAACAAGGGCTATGGATTAAACAAAGACTGGCTATGGACGAGGTGACGATGCGCGTGGGAAATGGTTCCAAAGTTGATGTGATCGCCGTCGGCACGCTACCTCTACATCTACCTTCGGGATTAGTTATAGACCTGAATAATTGTTATTTGGTGTCAGCGTTGAGCATGAACATTATATCTGGATCTTGTTTGATGCGAGACGGTTATTCATTTGAATCAACGAATAATGGTTGTTCTATTTATATGAGTAATATCTTTTATGGTCATGCACCCTTGATGAGTGGTCTATTTTTGTTGAATCTCGATTGTAGTGATACACATATTCATAATATTGAAGCCAAAAGATGCAAAGTTAATAATGATAGTGCAACTTATTTGTGGCACCGCCATTTAGGTCATATTGATGTAAAGCGCATGAAGAAACTCCATGTTGATGGGCTTTTGGAATCACTTGATGCTTGCGAACCATGCCTCATGGTGGGAAAGATGACTAAGACTCTGTTCTCCGGAACAATGGAGCGGGCAACTGACTTATTGGAAATAATGCATATTGATGTACGCGGTCCGATGAGTGTTCAGGCTCGCGGCGGGTATCGTTATTTTCAGACCTTCACAGATGATTTCAGTAGATATGGATATATCTACTTAATGAAACATAAGTCTAAAACATTTGAAAAGTTCAAAGAATTTTAGAGTGAAGTGGAAAATCATTGTAACAAGAAAATAAAGTTTCTACGATCTGATCGTGGAGGTGAATATTTGAGTTATGAGTTTGGTCTTTATTTGGAACAATGTGGAATAGTTTTGCAACTAACGCCACCTGGAACACCACAGCATAATGGTGTGTCCGAACATCGTAACCGTACTTTATTAGATATGGTGCGATCTATGATGTCTCTTACCAATTTACCGCTATTGTTTTGGGGTTATGCTTTAGAGACGGCTGCATTCACGTTAAATAGGGCACCATCTAAATCCGTTGAGACGACACCATATGAACTGTGGTTTAGCAAGAAACCTAAGATGTCGTTTCTTAAAGTTTGGGGCTGCGATGCTTATGTGAAAAAGCTTCAACCTGATAAGCTTGAACCCAAATCGGAGAAATGTGTCTTCATAGGATAGCCAAAGGAGACTGTTGGGTACACCTTCTATCACATATCCGAAGGCAAGATATTCGTTGCTAAGAATGGATCCTTTCTAGAGAAGGAGTTTTCTCGAAAGAAGTGAGTGGGAGGAAAGTAGAACTTGATGAGGTAATTGTACCTTCTCCCGAATTGGAAAATAGTTCATCACAAAAATCGGTTCCAGTGATTCCTACACCAATTAGTGAGGAAGTTAATGATGATGATCATGAAACTTTAGATCAAGTTACTACCAAACCTCGTAGGTCAACCAGAGTACGGTCCGCACCAGAGTGGTACGGTAATCCTGTTCTGGAAGTCATGTAACTAGACCATGACGAACCTATGAACTATGAGGAAGCGATGATGAGCCTAGATTCCGCAAAATGGCTTGAGGCCATGAAATCTGAGATGGGATCCATGTATGAGAACAAAGTATGGACTTTGGTTGACTTGCCCAATGATCGGCAAGCCATAGAGAATGAATGGATCTTTAAGAAGAAGACTGACGCTGACGGTAATGTTACTGTCTACAAAGCTCAACTTGTTGCGAAAGGTTTTTGACAAGTTCAAGGAGTTGACTACAATGAGACCTTCTCACCCGTAGCAATGCTTAAGTCTGTCCAAATCATGTTAGCAATTGTCGCATTTTATGACTATGAAATTTGGCAAATGGATGTCAAAACTGCATTCCTTAATGGATATCTTAGAAAAGAGTTGTATATGATGCAACCAGAAGGTTTTGTCGATCCTAAAGGTGCTAACAAAGTGTGCAAGCTCCAAATGATCCATTTATGGACTGGTGCAAGCCTCTCGGAGTTGGAATATACACTTTGACAAAGGTGATCAAAGCATATGGTTTTATCTGCACTTTTGGAGAAGCCTGTATTTACAAGAAAGTGAGTGGGAGCTCTGTAGCATTTCTAATATTATATGTGGATGACATATTGTTGATTGGAAAAAATACAGAATTTCTGGATAGCATAAAAGGATACTTGAATAAGAATTTTTCAATGAAAGACCTCGGTGAAGCTGCTTATATATTGGGCATCAAGATCTATAGAGATAGATCAAGACGCTTAATTGGACTTTCACAAAGCACATACCTTGATAAAGTTTTGAAGAATTTCAAAATGGATTAGTCAAAGAAAGGGTTCTTGCCTATGTTACAAGGTGTGAAGTTGAGTCAGACTCAATGCCCGACCACTGCAGAAGATAGAGAGAAAATGAAGGTCATTCCCTATGCCTCAGCCGTAGGTTCTATCATGTATGCAATGCTGTGTACCAGACTGGACAGCGGTCAAGAACATCCTGAAATACCTGTAAAGGACTAAGGATATGTTTCTCGTTTATGGAGGTGACAAAGAGCTTGTCGTAAATGGTTACGTCGATGCAAGCTTTGACACTGATCCGGATGACTCTAAGTCACAAACCGGATACATATTTATATTGAATGGTGGAGCTGTAAGTTGGTGCAGTTCCAAGCAGAGCGTCGTGGTGGGATCTACGTGTGAGGCGGAGTACATAGCTGCTTCAGAAGCACCACATGAAGGAGTCTGGATGAAGGAGTTCATATCCGATCTAGGTGTAATACCTAGTGCATCGGGTCCAATGAAAATCTTTTGTGACAATACTGGAGCAATTGCCTTGGCGAAGGAATCCAGATTTCACAAGAGAACCAAACACATCAAGAGACGCTTCAATTCCTTACGCGATCAAGTCAAGAAGGGAGACATAGAGATTTGCAAGATACATAAGGATGTGAATGTTGCAGACCCGTTGACTAAGCCTCTTCCACGAGCAAAACATGGTCAGCACCAAGACTCCATGGGTGTTAGAATCATTACTCTGTAATCTAGATTATTGACTCTAGTGCAAGTGGGAGACTGAAGGAAATATGCCCTAGAGGCGATAATAAAGTTGTTATTTATATTTCCTTATATCATGATAAATGTTTATTATTCATGCTAGAATTGTATTAACCGGAAACTTAGTACATGTGTGAATACATAGACAAACAGAGTGTCCCTAATATGACTCTACTTGACTAGCTCATTAATCAAAGATGGTTAAGTTTCCTGACCATAGACATGTGTTTTCATTTGATGAACGGGATCACATCATTAGAGAATGATGTGATGGACAATACCCATCCGTTAGCTTAGCATTATGATCGTTTAGTTTTATTGCTATTGCTTTCTTCATGACTTATACATATTCCTCTGACTATGAGATTATGCAACTCCCGAATAGCGGAGGAACACCTTGTGTGCTATCAAACGTCACAACATAACTGGTTGATTATAAAGATGCTCTACAGGTGTCTCCGAAGGTGTTGAGTTGGCATAGATCAAGATTAGGATTTGTCACTCCATGTATCGGAGAGGTATCTCTGGGCCCTCTCGGTAATGCACATCACTATAAGCCTTTGCAAGCAATGTGAGTAATGAGTTAGTTGTGCGATGACGCATTACGGAACGAGTAAAGAGACTTGCCGGTAACAAGATTGAACTAGGTATGAGGATACCGACGATCGAATCTCGGGCAAGTAACATACCGATGACAAAGGGAATGACTTATGTTGTTATGCGATTTGACCGATAAAGATCTTCGTAGAATGTGTAGGAACCAATATGAGCATCCAGGTTCCCCTCTTGGTTATTGACCGGAGATGTGTCTCGTCATGTCTACATAGTTCTCGAACCCGTAGGGTCCGCACGCTTAACGTTCGATGATGATTTTTATTATGAGTTATGTGTTTTGGTGATCGAAGTTTGTTCGGAGTCCCGGATGAGATGACGGACATGACGAGGAGTCTCGAAATGGTCGAGTGGTAAAGATTCATATATTGGAAGGTTGTATTCGTACATCGGAATGGTTTCGAATGATTCAGGTATTTTATCGGAGTACCGAGGGGTTACCGGAACCCCCCGGGGGAAATCATGGGCCTCATGGGCCATGGGAAAGAAGAGGGGACAACCCACAAGGGGGAAGCGCGCGCCCCCCAAGGGGAGTCCGAATAGGAAGGGGAGGGGGCGCGGCCCCCCTTTCCCTCTTCCTCTCCTCTCCTTCCCTCTTTCCCCCTCCGTTGGAAGGAAACGGGCGGGGGGGGGGGGCGGATCCTACTTGGACTAGGAGTCCAAGTAGGACTCCGCCATTGGCGCGCCCCTCCTAGGCCGCCGGCCTCCTCCTCCCCCCCCCCTTTATATACGGGGGCGGGAGGCACCCCAAAGGCACACCAAGATTTCTCTTAGCTGTGTGTGGTGCCCCCTCCATAGTTTGCTCCTCTGGTCATAGCATCATAGTGCTTAGGCGAAGCCCTGCGCGGATCACATCACCATCACCGTCACCACGCCGTTGTGCTGACGGAACTCTCCCTCGACCCTCTACTGGATCAAGAGTTCGAGCGACGTCATCGAGCTGAATGTGTGCTGAACATGGAGGTGTCGTACGTTCGATACTTGGATCGGTTGGATCGTGAAGACGTTCGACTAAACCAACCGCGTTAATCTAACGCTTCCGCTTTCGGTCTATGAGGGTATGTGGACACACTCTCCCCGTCTCGTTGCTATGCATCTCCTAGATAGATCTTGCGTGAGCGTAGGAATTTTTTTGAAATTGCATACTACGTTTCCCAACAAATTTTGGCCTGACCTCATCTTTACCCCTAAATAAAAACAATGCTCAATTATGCCCCTCTTCCATCTGAAGCCCTTATGAAAATACCCCTTTGTGCCATTTTCGTCCGGTCAAAGGCCTTTGACCGTCTATGGGACGTTTTCTTGACTTTTTTACCCCTCCCAAAAAAATAAAAATGAAACAAAAGAAAAAAAAAGGCAGAGAGAACCTTACGTGTAGCCGACCCATGTAGCCAGCCCATCCCACCACTGATGCTCGTCGCCGCCTTCAAGCTCATTCCTGGAAGCACGAGGGCGTATGGAGGCCGCGTGCGCCATCCCTGTCCGCATAGCCACCTTACTCCCCACGCCATCTAACCATGTCCAGAAGCTCCGCCAAGCTCCACCACGTCTCCAAGATGACGCCCATGAGCTAGGAAGAACCGCATCGTCGCCTTCGTCATCATCTTCACCGCCGGCCGCCGAAGGTTGGCATCGCTGATTCGTCGTCATTAGAGCTCCCCCAACCCTGCCAGCCTGCCCATCAGAATCTTCGTGATCCACTGCATGTTTCCTCCCTTTTCCTTTGCTCGTTCCCGTGCCATAGCGTTGTTCCCCCATGAGCTCTGGAGCCGGCGTCTGCCATTGACGAAGAACCCGAGCATCTCGACCTCGAGTAGCCCCGTTTTGATGTCCATCATGCTCCTGGAGCTCCATGATGCCTCCAAGCCGCACAACCTGCTCACCCGTGACCTGTTGCGACTTCTCCGTCGAGCCCGTGCGTGCACCTCCGCAAACCCTCGCCGCCATCTATGGTTGAGTCCACCACCGGCGGCCCCACAAGCTTCGATGGATGTCCGCTATCTCCGGCTACCCAAGGCACCATGCCACCGTCCATTTGGTCACCGGAGGAGGTGGCCCGAGGCCCTCACCGCGATTTGTGCTCGCCGGCAGCTTAACCTCTAGTTTGCTGACGTGGCAGAGATTAGCTTAGGCCAATCTCTGTTTAGTTAAGCTCTATTTTTGAAACTCTATTTAGTTAAGACCTGAGTCTATGACTGTAAGCCCCATCCCTTTAATTAAACTTGTTTTATTTTCTGTTGTAAGAGAGAGAGAGAGAGAGTTTCCATGGTGGGCTCCACCTATAAGAGAGAGAGAGAGAGAGAGAGAGATCTTTTTCTTTTTCCCAAGGGGTAGGTCCCACATGTCAGTGGCATATGCACACAAGGGCAACTATGTCCAAAAAACATCCATTTGAAGGTCAAACCCCTTTGGTCGGACAAAAACGGCATGGAGCGGTATTTCCATAAGGGCACCAGACGGAAGAGGGGTATAGTTGAGCACTGTTTTTATTTAGGGGTAAAGATGAGGTCGGGCCGAAATTAGGGGGCGAAATGTAACTGTCCCTTAATCTATTGAACCACCCCAAGTCACCATTGGCAACCTCCAAAATTATTCTACAACAACACCATATGATCAATACTTTTGTAATATATTACGCATAGAGTTACCCAAAAGTCACTACGGGACTCCGCAAATTGTACTAGATATGCATCATGTAATCTAATTGATTCCCAAAAGATTAAATAATAAAGAAACTCATAGAAGGAGCAAAGATTCAATTCACCACAAAGAGAATAGAGGGGGATATATCACAGTATTGAACTCCATTAACAAAGAACATGATAAAAATCATCATCATAAATGAACATGATCAATGGGGGGGGGGGGAGATAGAGAGAGAGAGATCACATAGCTACTAGTACATACCCTCAGACTCGAGGGAGGACTACTCACACATCACCATCAGAAGAGAGTAAGAGTTGTTGGTGATGGTGATGGAGATGGCGGAGATGTCCCCAACTATATTATGGCGCCACCCGAGGAGAGGGAGAGGGGCCCCCTCCTTCATCTTCTTCCTTGGCCTTCTCCCCTTGTTAGAGCGGTGTATGCCCCTCTGGTTTCATGGCTATGGTGGTCTCGGGGCCGAGATCCTCCCCCAAGATTGGGTCTCTCTATTTCTCCTATTTTTTTGATGTTTTCTAGATCATTTCACCATTTCTTAAATTTATCCGGAGACATGTAACCTCGATTGGGCTGAAATTTTAAGGGCGGTTCAGAAACTTCCGGAGCTTTCTTGTGACTGAAGAAGAACCCCCAACCGACATCCATAACCTCCAAGCGGGTGGTCCACACAACCATGGGGCACGTGGAGGGGCCATGTGAATGTATGATCGAAAGAAACAATAAGTAAATGTCGTATAAAAAAACTTAACATAACAAGACCTAAAATACCGTGAGTAACAATGAAATCAAATTGTAGAAAAGTCACTGCGGTTGGAGGAACGAAATCATAATGGTATTTGCAAAGAAAAAAATTTGAATTGAAGCATAAATATTTCGAAGACAACATAATGTATCACAGGAAAATAAAAAGTTCACATAAAGACTGCAACTATTCGTGATGGGAAAAATGATGGCATGAACTTGTGGAGCGACACAACATGACGAACTGCTCAATTGACCTCATGAAAAGCAAAATAATTCCACATAAGGAAAAGAAATAGAGAAACAACGCGATCAAAGGATTGAAAGGAAGAACACAGAAGACGCGAAAGAGAAGAGTACTGAACAGTCAGGGTGAAACAAGTGGGCCAAGGAAGAAGGTAATCAGTAACATGGATGACTCGAACATGGTTGAAGAATAAAGGAGTAGAACATGAAGGGACGATGCACCATACTTAGAGGAACAGGGATGTAGAAAAACGGTTGCACGAAGTATTCGTACAAGATAAACATGCATATTGTCTCGTATTGAGAGGGTTTTAAATTTGCATATATTTTTGAGCCAATTTTCACTGAAGCAACTTTTCATATAACGATGTAGATCAACGGCTCTAGACCGATGCGCAGGTGCGTGCCCCAGGATTGCGAGACTCGGTGACAAGTGACATATGCAATATATGGAAAAGATATGTATTTGACTTTGACCTTTCATACCTGTAAAATGAGATCCAATTTAATCTGGAATTTTTAGGCCGCTATAAATACTCCCTTCTCTCCGTGCTCATATAATTAGTAACTAGTTAGTTTGGTATTCCACCAGCAAGCAAACAGTCAAGCTTTAGGAAAAATCCATCTGTTTGATTTAGAAAGAAATTTGTCTAAATCATCTTCTTTCTACTATACACCAGCCCTTCCCACTACCATTTGTACTCCTGATCCACCCCTTTCTCATGGTCCCAAAATAAATAGGGTAAACAAGGGAAAGAAACGTTGAAAAATGTGATGCTGTGGATGCTATCAGCATACATGTCTCAACCTAATCTGGAGATCTCACCTACTCCTCCGCCCAAACTATATATAAACCCGGCACCCTCCGCTTTTCTCCTCAGCTCTACCCCAAGAGCGTTATAACACATCAACCTAAAACCCACACCTCGAATCGAACACCCAAGAAAAGCCAAAAACAAGTTAGAGATTCTAGTTCGAGTATCTATCAATGGCGGGTTTGGCCAAGACCGCCATGGAATGGCTCCAAGATCCACTGAGCTGGCTGTTCGTTGCCTCGGTGGTCTTCGTGGTGCTGCAGCGGCGCCGGCGGGGCAAGGCGCCGCCGTTTCCTCCCGGGCCGAATCAGCTGCCGATCGTTGGCAACATGTCGATGATGGACCAGCTGACCCACCGAGGCCTCGCGGCGCTGGCGAAGCAGTACGGCGGCCTTCTCCACCTCCGCCTCGGCAAGCTCCATGCCTTCGCCGTGTCGACGCCGGAGTACGCCCGGGAGGTGCTGCAGGCGCAGGACGGCGCCTTCTCCAACCGGCCGGCGACCATCGCCATCGCCTACCTCACCTACGACCGTGCCGACATGGCGTTCGCGCACTACGGGCCCTTCTGGCGCCAGATGCGCAAGCTGTGCGTGATGAAGCTCTTCAGCCGGCGCCGTCCGGAGACGTGGGTCGCCGTGCGCGACGAATCCGCGGCGCTCGTCCGCGCCGTGGCTCGGCGGAGCGGCGAGTCCGTGAACCTCGGCGAGCTCATATTCAACCTTACCAAGAACGTCATCTTCCGCGCCGCGTTCGGTGCGGGCGCCGCCGCGGACGGCGACGGCGGGAAGCAGGACGAGTTCATCGCCATCCTCCAGGAGTTCTCCAAGCTGTTCGGCGCGTTCAACATGGGCGACTTCTTCCCGTGGCTGAGCTGGGCGGACCCGCAGGGCATCAACGTGCGCCTCCGCGCCGCGCGCGCCGCCCTCGACGAGTTCATCGACAAGATCATCGACGAGCACATGACGAGGGGCAAGAGCCCGGACGACGTCGACGCGGACATGGTGGACGACATGCTGGCGTTCCTCCCTGAGGCGAATTCGAAGAAGGCCGCCGGCGACGGCGGGGACGAGCTGCAGAACACGCTCCGCCTCACGCGTGACAACATCAAGGCCATCATCATGGTACGTGAACCGAAGCTTCCGTTTTTACTCCGCTAATCAATTACTACCATAATATGCGCACAAAAAACAGATCACCAACGCAATATTTCGCCAGATAATAAACGGATAAAAAAGGCAAGCGATTTTCTTTACCTCGAAAGAAATCCTGATTTATGGTAGTAATTAAATGTTTTTTTGCGGGAAAATGGTTTGTTTATCACTACGCGTGGTTGATTAATGCCTCGCGAGTGCAAGCGATATCTGACGATTATACAGTACTAAATAAGATACTCCTACTCCAGTAAGGTATACGGCGATCGAGCTGTTTTTTAGGTCAGTTTTTATCGTCCAGAAGTACTACCATGCTGCCCGCAAAAAAAAAAAAAAGAAGTACTACCATGCAAAAATATAAAATAAAATTAATATCATACCAAAAAAAGATCGTGCAGATATCTCCATATATATGGCGATTAATGCACACGTCAGTGTCCAGCACGTGGTGTAATAAACATCCGCTAGTCGCTTATACTTGGTACTGCCATGTTGGATGAAATTTCATGGAAATTCCAACAAGTACTACAAATATATTTGTGGCAGATAAAATTGGGATTGTTAAATCTCAGTTGTCTGAGATTTACCCAAGTTCCAATCCAAGCTATATTCGTGGGATCTTATGTGGGGATTCATGCAAAATTTTAATTTTAATTTTTCTTTTTTCTTTTTCATATGTTCCATCACCTGAACTTTTTTTTTGCGGGGCTATCACTTGAACTTCTATCAGATTTTCTCATAATTTGGCTCGAACTTGGAACTCAAATTTTGGTCATGTTACAAGAACATGACACAAACTAAATTTTTGTTGGTGTCCAACATGCTTTGGAAATCAAATTCTAGAACCATGAAATTGCTCCCTTGGGCTTTCGTCCAACATTTTGCAGCCTGAGCCGTAGCGGGGCAGACACCTCGCCTCAGAGCAGTAGAGACACGTGACGAGCACATTTTTCTCCCCTTCCGAAAGCCCGATCCAACCGACGAGGAAGTGGCGCCGTATACACTACGGGCAAGCTGCTTTGACGCATGAACCACTATGACGTAGTATATGCATACAATAGGTACGTTGGACCCTACTAGTTATGTTTGTCTCCTTACGTACCGGAATGCGAACCCGTCCATCTTTATTAAGGCTAGTCATAGCGGGAGTAACTTAGCTAGTAACATAGCGCATTTTAAGAAAAATCTGCTTATATGGCAAGTAATTAATGAGAGGTGGTAACATAATATGTTACTGTAACATAGCGCTTTCCAAAACAAGATGAGTCTACGAGCTAATAAATGAAGTCGTCTATGATACTACTATTATGTTATTTTGCATTATGAAGGTAGTAACTTAGACTAGAATCATATGCATGACACTAGTCTAAGTTACTTTCCATTATGACCAGCCTAAGACCTTATTATGCACGGAAGGCCAGATACCAATGCCAGATCCAGCACCGAGAGCTGGCACGAATATGTGAGGCCTTGTCGGAGCCTGGGGACCTATTTTGGTTCCTTCGTTTGAGGGGGAAAAACCCCCGCCACGCCTCGACCATGAAAGATCATCCGGATCACGCTCGGTGCAGGTGGAACTACTGTTGAAAGGTAGCGAGGTGCAGAAGCCGCGCCCATGCAGCCATGGCTGCTAGGAATCTGCTAGTACTTTTCAGTCCTCACCTGTTCATTCACGCCCACACGCACCGTACCCCTACATCATTTTCAACCTCTACCAAAGAAAAAACAGGCGCTGAGAACCAAATCACGCACGAAAACTTCCAAGACTGGGGCTCTGCATCCGACTTTTTATGGTGCGTCGTGTTTTCACCTTATGTCACACGGAGATAAGCTTTGGCCGGCCGGCCGGCCGACTTGGTGCTGTAGTGCGTGTCACCTTCCTAAGTGAAAAGCTCTCAACCAAGCTCTCAACCTCTGACCGCAACGGCTTCCCTAAGCTTTGCAACAACCGCTTCGTTTTCTTTACTTTCACGGGAGGAATCATGTTAAGCCTCGGCCCTTCTGCGATTGAGTGCACGCCGAAAAGGAAAAACGACCACGACCTCGTAACTTCAGGACCGGCACAGCACTACGCGTCCAAAATTGGACACCTATGCTACGGTCTACTGTTACTGTGCGCATGCATGACACCTGTTTGCGATCTCGTTTTATATACTGTATGTGTCATCTGAGACTGTATCTTATATATATACCGTACTGTATATTGTATATTTTATATACAGTACACATGTATGACACCTGTTTATCATCTCATTTTATAAAACTAACCTGTTGACGTGGATGTGTGGCAGGATGTGATGTTTGGTGGGACTGAGACGGTGGCGTCGGCGATCGAGTGGGCGATGGCAGAGATGATGCACAGCCCGGACGACCTCCGTCGATTGCAGAAGGAGCTCGCTGACACGGTGGGTCTCGACCGGAATGTGGATGAGTCGGACCTCGATAAGCTCCCCTTTCTCAAGTGTGTCATCAAGGAGACGCTCCGGCTGCACCCGCCCATCCCGCTGCTCCTCCATGAGACTGCCGAGGACTGCATCGTCGGGGGCTACTCCGTGCCCCGAGGCTCCCGTGTCATGATCAACGTCTTCGCCATCGGTCGCGACGCCAAGGCGTGGAAGGATCCGGACACGTTCCGGCCGTCCCGGTTCGTGGCGGGGGAAGGGGAGGCCGCCGGGGTCGACTTCAAGGGTGGCTGCTTCGAGTTCCTCCCGTTCGGGTCTGGACGCCGCTCATGCCCCGGGATGGCGCTTGGCCTGTATGCGCTGGAGCTCGCCGTTGCTCAGCTCACCCACGGGTTCAGCTGGGCCCTGCCCGACGGCATGAAGCCATCGGAGCTCGACATGAGCGACATCTTTGGCCTCACTGCGCCGCGCGCTACCAGGCTCTACGCCGTGCCCACACCCCGGCTCACCTGCCCCTTGGTCGCTAACGTTGATGTCGACGGCACGCATCAAGCGTGATATCATACGCTTGCATGTGCGATCTATAGTATCTACCGGCTGCACAGGGTGAAGGTGTTTGGTCAGAGGTGGTGGTGGCGCCATTGCAAGAGTTTGGTGGTTTTCTCTTGCATTTTGTTGTTGTTTTTCTTCTTTTTCCTGTCTTTTGAATTCTGATACTGCAGAACATAATAAGTGGATCTCCATGCTACCTGCGTGCATGCTTAGGTTACAATTAAGGATATGATGGTGTTCTATGACTAAGAACACAAACTGTATAAAACCGTATTGTTTGAGACTTGTTGGGCCCAGATTCTATAAATTTTCTTCATATGACAATTTCTTTTAAGATCGCAAAGATTGGCCTGTCCTTTTTCTTATCTCATAAGCGTGATATATTAGTTTGATGTGAAAAATTCGCATGGATTCGAACTTCACGCTTCTGCAATTTGCTTGGGTACTTCAAAGCCCATCTGTCTGCATTTTATAGGGCATTTTTTCGGATTTTTAGAACAATAACTGTGCATTTGCACAAAAATAATACTTCATCCGTCCCTAGTGTCAGAAACGTTCTTATATTATGGAACGGAGGAAATATATAATAGTAGCGCACAACTACTCAACTATGTTTATCAATGCATGTACTTCCATATAGCTAGTTATTCTTTACTAACGCCGAATATATATAATTGACAGTAATGCAAATAGCTAGTGTTATAGTGCAAGGACAAGATTAATTTAATCCTTAATTTAATAGTCGTCCTTCCACAGTTCGTACAGGATGATGTTTAAGTGCAATAATCTAGGCATTAATGTGACTTGCGAGTACATAATTTGATCACCAAACACAACAATAGAGTTCGCAAGGAACAACTAGCTATCTGGTTTGTCCGGTAAAACAACATTTTCCATATTTGTGGGTGAACTGATGGTATACCAACAAATACTACTCCCTTCGTCTAGGTGAATAAGTTATTTTAGGTTGTGCACCGTGACCAAGGAGGAGGGGAAAACGTGAGAAATTAATGTTTATTTGCTAATTAATAGCATTGCATGCAATGAACTAAGAGGGTGCTTGGATATGTTTTAGTCTCATGACTAAAAATAGTGGGACTAAAACTTGCTAGTCTCACCCATGGTTGGATTCAAATACTAAAAAGACTAAAATCAAGTTAATGAACATTTATTATCCTCCAAACCCTCCAATCCAGAACTCGCATGTGTTAAAGGAGAGGAGTTAAATGAGGAGAGAGAGGACTAATCCACATTTTAGTAGGGTACCCCTGACTAAAAAATTTTAGTCTCAAGACTAGTTTTAGCCCCTCTTTAGTCAGGGGTGCTTGGAACTTTAGCCTCTTAAAGAGACTATTTTTAGTCAGACTAAAATAAGTCCCTTGGATCCAAGCACCCTCTAACCACTGTATGTTGTGTTTGGTAGTCTCAAGTCATTAAAAGCATGCACACCCACATCTTTTATTGGTTGATATGTCAAAAAATAAGAAACGAGGTAGAAGTTAATGCACCGCGCCTTAAGACTAGTCATAGTGGGAGTAACATAAGTAGTAACATACATGCCACATAAGCAAAAAAGATGATGTGTCATGTAATTAAAGAGGAGAGAAAAAAATATAGTAACATAATATGTTACCATCACATAGCGATTTCCAATGCAAAATGAGTCTATAAAGCAATAAATGTAGGTACGTATGTTACTACATCTATGACACTTCCCACTATGGAGGTAGTAACATAGACTAGTAACATATGTATGTTACTAATCTAAGTTACTCCCCACTATGACTAGCCTAAGTGTTTTGGGATTATTTGGTTTTCGTAAGATGACTTACACACCTAGACAGAGGTAGTACAACATTACTTTTGGTACTCAAATAAGAAAGTTCGGCAGAATCGGTTAAGAAATGACTGCGTAAGGAATTTGCCCAACTAGTTGCCCGCACAACCTATATTGTCTCTCTTTTTTTGGATTTTCCAAAACAAATGTGAAATAATTCATACTTGTCCTTGTAAACACTCATCAACTAATATGACAATTGCGAACCAACCTGTGGTTGAGATAGTTAGGTGGACAGTGGTATTCCTAACCCATCGGGGTTCAAATTCTAGTGCTCGCATTATTCCTGGATTTATTTCAGGATTTCCGATGATGCGCTTTCACTGGGAGGAGACGTTCTCGTCAATGACAAGGCGCCTACGGTGACTTCGTAAATCTCAAGATGATATGCCGGCTCAGTCTATCGGAGGTGCTCATAGGGATAGGGTGTGCGTGTGTGCGTTCATAGGGGTAAGTGTATGCGCGTGTATATGAGCTTTTATGTCTGTACAGATGCTAAAAAAAACTAATATGACAATTTGTGAGCTAGACAGAAAATACAAGATTCAAATGAATAGTGCATAGCTAAACATAATGTACTTGATATAAAAAATTTACATGTCACAAGAAATTCTATTTAGTTATGAGTTTCTACACATGCGCATTATGTAGCATAGGCACCAACATTACTGAGCTACGGCGATCGACACAGGGGACACCACCGACTTGACGTCGCCCCTTGCTACCACGAGAGCCTAGACCCCTTCCTAGCGCTGCGCCGCAATGATCCCGCCTAAGGGCATGTATCGCATGTATCACTATCTTTTCTTCTTCGTTTATCGTACTTCGTCAGACTTGGTGAATTCGTAAGGGCCTCAGTTTAAGGCCGGGCAAGCGCCTCTTTTCTAAAACAAAAGGCACCAACATTACTTTCCGCTACTTATATTTATCAAAAAAGGAACTGTCATACATGTTAAGGGTACCGTCGATGTGCACCCACGCTTTTTGTTTCTTCTCAAGCTGAATTGTTATCGTGCATGCCAAAACGGCGAGCCAAAAGCCAAAAAGTTGTGGAGAATGAAGACACAAGAGTAGTTGAACCAATGCGTAATGTGGGGAAACAACATGGTTTTTATAGCTACGAACTGGACAGTAGTTTCAGCAGATTTTAGGGACCTCCGAGTGAATGCCTGCAGCTCTAAGGACGCGTCAGAGAATTTAGACTTCAAAAGATTCACACGATTTGTGAATTTGTATTACGAGTGTAGGCAGGTCCATACAAGAATTAGATCCGGTAGAGAGGTCAAGTCTACGGAGTGGTAGGATGCATGAAGCCTGGTAAAGTTTAATGTGTCTGCATAAATCTCCAAAGTCGTGGTATTCTGTTGACGCTTGATTTTGGCAAGATACAGAGTGAAAGGGTTTTCAGCATGAAAAGTTTCACATCACCGAATGGAACAACTTTAATGTTTGGACCATAATTATTCGGCATCATATCAAAGACCAAAACTACACTCAGATTGTTATGTTTGGGTGTTCTGAGTGCTTTTTGGTCAATTAAGCCTCCAGGATAACCTCGGATGAAGGAATGCTGTACATGAATTGTCTTCGTCTCGTTAAATCGGTTGATTTTTATATAAAAATCATCTCAATCCGAGTTCGTATGCAAAAGTTAGAGGTATCTGAATGCAGCCCTGTCAAGAGGCGAAATATGACGCGGGAGACCAAACATGTCTTGGCAAGTGTCTGACGTAATGCGTGAGTGTTTTGCCCCAGAAGATGGCCTCGAATCGGAAAACGTTCAACACGAAAGTTTTTCGCCTCGTCAAAACGGTCAACTTTGCTTTTGGGCACGTTTTCATCCGAGGTCGTTTACTGCCTCAAAGACCTTGCCGGGTAAAGCTTGCCGCCGTGAACAGTAACCTTGCCGGGAGAGCTTGCCGCCGTGAACAGTAACTTTGCCGGGGGAGAGCTTGCCGCCATGAACAGTAACCTTGCCGGGAGAGCTTGCCGCCGTGAACAGTAACCTTGCCGGGGGAGAGCTTGCCGCCATGAACAGTAACCTTGCCGGGTAAAGCTTGCCGCCGTGAACAAGAACCTTGCCGGAAAGCTTGCCGCCGTGAACAGTAGAAACTGCCGAGGCCAATCCGACCAGATGCTGAAGATGGGCTCAAATACTTATCTAGATGGCTTCGGATGAAACAGTGTTCAACACGAGAGTTGTTCGTAACATCGAAACAGTCAACTTTGCTTTTGGAGTCATCATCATCCGACGTAGTATATGACCTGCAGAGACGCTGCAAGAGTCGGACGGTCCGGTCAGCTACATGAACGAGTCCGACTCGAAATTAGAGATGACCCCGTGGAGTATTCAAGATGGCCTTATTTGGAAAACTGATCAACATACGTGTTGGCCTCGTCAAAGCACACAAAATTGATATTTGAACCGTCTCCATCGGAAGTCATATGCAGATTCCACGGCCCATGCAAGGAGCTAGACAGAAGATTGGACCAGATTCGGGCTGAATCCGAGTGGGACCAGAACTAGGACTATAGGACGTGAATTGATATAATTTTCTTATAAGGAAAGCCTAGATAAATCCTTTGCTTGTACGGGAAGTCCAGCCGCCTCTTATATATGTTGGGGGTGACGGCCGATTAAACAACACACAATCGAACAAATCAATATACTACTTTTTCCTGTCTACGTTTTATCTCTCCACCGTTTTTCTCTCTCGTTCTTCGTTGTTCTTCGTGTTTGAGAGCTGCGAATCCCGAGGCTCTAGGGGCGAGCGAATCGACCTAGGGCAGCCCATAGCCGCCGCAATCCCTGACGGGGCCCCTCCCGGGTCTTGTGAGGTTTGGTCTGCAAAAGCACCCGCCATTGTCTTGCGTATCCTCAGCTGTCGGTCGGGTCTCCTTCGACGTGAGCTGCGGTGCATCACCCCGGCGTCGAGGGTACACGTAACGTGTTCGTGTGTTAACACACTTTTGGCGACTACCGAGGGAACGAAGATCAATCATCATCATCCACCATGTCCGATCTTCCCAAGCCATCCGAGGTAGACGTCGATAACATCATTAAGCCCGGTCTTGATGAGATATCGGCTGATCATCGCCAAGTCTATGAGGAGTACAAGAAGGCGCCAAGAAAGAGAAGGATTTGCAGGAGTTCCTTGCAAAGTTCAAGAAGGATCGCCAAGGCAACATCACTCCGATTGAAGAAATCAAGTTCCTCCTCTTCAAACCGAGCAGGTTAAACCTTCGTGAGTACTACCTTTTCTCCGAAAGCGGTGGGCTGAGATTGAAAGTCGTATTGCTGATGGTAACAATCTAGTCTATCAAACTTTCATAGAAAATACTAATGCTCAGAAGAATACATCTCAATCAACTAGTGGTAATAATGGTGTAGCTGCTAGTGTGCAAAACCCTAATCAGGCTTTACCTATTGCATCGGCGCCTCCCGTGCCGATGGCTTATTATCCTACCCAAACAAATCAGATTGTGGCTGCACCCATTAATCCTATTATGAGCATGCCAGGTTCGGTGGCAACGCCGAACCCAACCTTACCTACAGCTACAATCACTCGACCACTAGCAAATTGTGGGTCGACATACCTGCCACAATTCCTACCTACAGCCTAGTAATCATACTCCTCCTATGCCACTGCCACAAGCTTCATCGTCCACTATGGATGATGGTCTAGCTAATCTTAGAGAGGAGATGGCTAAGATGCTTCGAGAGAATTTTGGGGTTGAGTTACCTCGGAATCGGATTTACCAAAAGCCGTACCCCGAGTACTTTGATGCCATCCAAAGTGCCCTCTAGGATATAAAATTCCAGATTTTGTTAAGTTCAATGGAGAGGGCGCAAAAACCACATGGGAGCATGTTAGTCAATACTTGGCACAACTAGGTGACGCATGCTCACTAAATGAGTTGAAAGTGCGTTTATTTCCTTTATCATTAACTGGTACAGCATTTTCATGGTTTTCTTCTTTACCACATGGTTCCATTCGAGTTTGGTGCAGCTAGAGCAGAAATTTCATGATCACTTTTACAGTGGCGACAATGAACTCAAGTTGTCACATCTAACATCGGTTAAGCGAAGCATGATGAATCGGTCTCCGATTACGTCAAGAGATTCGTAGAAACAAAAACCGATGTTTTAGTTTGGTGATAACCGAGAGAGACTTAGTAGACCTAGTCTTTGAGTGGTTTGAGAACTCCCATTAGAGAAAAGTTAGAGGGCTATGAGTTCTTAAATATTAACCAAGTCTTACAAAGGGCTTTGGCTCAGGAAAGCCGAAGCAAAGATCTCAAAGAAGTGCATAGATACAAAGCCGATCGACCAAAGATGAATATGGTGGAATATGATAGTGATCACTCGGACGATGAGGGTGATGTTTTTGCTACTGAATTTGTTTGGCCATCTAAGGCCAAACCCTTTACTTGCAATGATCTGAAACCGATTCATAAGAATCGTGATGAAGATATGAAGTTTACTTTTAACATTGCTAAGTGTGATAGAATATTTGATGCTTTCTTTGCAGGCTAAGATTATTAGAATATCTCATACTTTACCGCCGTTTGAAGAGCTGAAACGGCGTGCTTATTTCAAGTATCATAATTCTTTTTCTCATGCTACTAACGATTGCAATGTTTTTCGACGACAGATACAATCGGCCACTAATGACGGACGATTGAACTTTTCTGAGATGCAAGTTGATAAACAGCCCTTTCCAATGAACACCATGGATTTAGAAGGGAAGAAGCTGCTCATTCGGCCGGAGGTAGCCGAATCTGCTAATAAAGCTAATGTCATTGTTGGTGAGCCCAGGAAAGACAAAGAGGGCAACAAGGTTTTGGGGATACATGTTGTGCTTGATAAGCAACCTGATGGCAAGGAAGTGATCAAGATCACCATCAAGAATCCTACACTCGGGGGCAAACACAGCGGCAGGACACTCGAAAGGTTAAATTTGTCAAGCCCAAGAGGCCGGAAGTTGGCAAATGGAAGAGGAATGAAGCTAAAGTGCAACGCAAGCGGATCAAGCCAACTTTTGATATGTTGCTGTCCAAATATGCTAATCAGTCGGCTGGTTCCAGCTCTAACCGGCCATCATACTTGAAACGACCAAGGTCACCATCAGATGATATATTCACCAATATGTGAAACCGAGTGGACCAAGGGCACAGTTTTCGGAAGAGCAGAGGCAATCAGTATGGAATCGACTTGATTACTCATATAATGGCCGGTGAACATTGGTGACTATCGATCGGCTGGTCAAAATATGCGACCGAGTGGAAAATATCCTAGTGTAAGAATGCACCCTGGTGGAAGCTATCCAAGTGAAAAAATGTGGCCAAGTAGATTCCATCCGACCGAAGTTCCATCCGAGTGGATTCCATCGAGTGGCGTCCATCCGAGTGGATTCCATCCGAGTAAAAAGGTGCGCCCGAGTGGAAATTTCATGCATCTGGAAAGTCGAAAAGAATGGCGTGTTAAGTCACCAAGTGTTGCAGCAGTTGAGTCAGGAAAAGGCAAGGAGAAAATGGATGTCGACTCACTTATCTTGGGCACCGAAACATTCCCCATACTGACGGCCATTGTGCATAACCACTCGACTGAGCCGATACTTGCCATCGCGCCAAAGCACTCGGTTAATGACCATGAAGCAAGCACCAGCCAAGTAAAGGTGAGAGATGCTAAATACACTTGACCAAAGTGGTGTCCTCCAGGGCTAACAAAGACACAGAAGAGGAAACTACAGAGGTTAAGGAGTCAAGAGATGGCAGAGCAGGAGGCCGAGAAGCAAAGGGATAAGTTGTTCAATGACACTCGACCCATGGTTCCAGCAAAACAAGTGTGGAGGCCTAAACAAATACAAGATACATCAGCTTCTACATCTATCACAGAGGTGCCTACACCACCCAAGGAGGACGATGCGACAGCTATTACATCGTCTGCAACACTTCTTACTTCTCCTTCACTCGACCAGATTTCAGAATCGGTCGATCCACTTGAAGAAGAGGCTGATATGTTAGACTATGAGTCTACATCGGTCCATGGAGGTATGGATATCAATATGGTATATTACTTACCTGCTGAGTTTCGTCTTTGTAGATGAGGAAGGGAAGTGGCTCAAGCTGGATTTTGGCCCTAAAAGCAATATTCGAGAAGCCAAAAGAACCCGATAACACATTTGAAACCGTTGTATCTCGGAGGTCATATCAATGGATCGCCACTCGATTGAATGCTTGTTGATGGTGGTGCTGTGGTAAATCTTATGCCCTATTCGGTCTTCGTGAAATTGGGTTTGCACGATGAAGAATTGATCAAGACCAATATGGTGCTCAACGGGTTTGAAGGCAAAGAGAGCTGAAGCCAAAGGTGTGATGTATGTGGAGCTTACGATCGGAAGCAAAACTTTAGCTCTTGCATTCTTTGTCGCCGAGGTGCAAAGGTAACTACTAACGTTATACTAGGCCGTGATTGGGTTCATGCAAACCAGGCGTGCCATCCACTATGCACCAGTTTTTAATTCATGGGTTGATGATGAAGTGGAAGTCATTCATGCGGATAACTCGGCTGTGTTGCTTTGGCCGATGCATCGGTGGATTGGCAACATCCCAATGCTACTTG
Organism: Aegilops bicornis; assembly: GCA_021605145.1. Taxonomy (NCBI): domain Eukaryota; kingdom Viridiplantae; phylum Streptophyta; class Magnoliopsida; order Poales; family Poaceae; genus Aegilops; species Aegilops bicornis. The sequence continues at coordinate 348,151,840 of CM038669.1, forward strand.
CTTGACGGGGCGTGACTTATCGTAGTTTGATTTTCTTAAGCGCGACCAAGAATGGTTTTGTGCCCGTGTCTTCAAAAGGTATTTGAATGCAATCGGCTCCAAGGTATGATATGTTTAAATGGATTCTAGTTCCGAGTGGTTACAAAAGCGTCTTGTAAAATATCGGTCCGGCGAGAACGATATGTATGAGTCTATTGAGGAGTTGGATGACATGGATAAACTTGGACAAGGTTTTACATCGGCCGATCCGTTAGAAGAGGTAGATATCGAGACGGATCGGTCGATCGACCGACATTTATAAACAAAAATTTGAAAGCCGATTGTAAAGCTAAATTAATCGAGCTATTGAAACAATATGTTTGTTGCTTTGCATGGGAATATCATGAGATGCCGAGGTTGAGCCGAGAGCTAGTGGAGCATCGGTTGCCTATAAAGGCGGTTTTAGACCTTATAAACAGATCGACCGAGAAAGTATAATCCGAAAACATATGACCGGATCAAGGAAGAGATCGGTTGACTGCTTGAAGCTAATTTCATTCGACCTTGCAGGTATGCCGAGTGGATTTCTAACATTGTCCCAGTGGAGAAGAAGGGATCCGGCAAGTTGAGGGTGTGCATTGACTTCAGAGATTTGAATAGGGCTACACCCAAGGATGAGTATCCCATGCCAATAGCCGATATGCTTATTAATGATGCTTCCGACATAAGGTTATTAGCTTTCTAGATGGTAATGCGGATACAATCAAATTTTTATGGCTGAAGAGGACATGTACAAAACAGCTTTCCGATGTCCTGGTTTCCTTGGTTTATTTGAGTGGACAGTGATGACATTCGGATTAAAAATGCTGGAGCCACATATCAAAGAGCTATGAATTTGATTTTTCATGATTTACTCGGTATCATACTTGAAGTTTATATTGATGATAATGTTGTCAAATCGGATGCTTTTGAATCTCACTTGGCCGATTTGCGTTTAGCTTTTGAAAGAATGAAAAGGTATGGACTAAAGATGAATCCTTTGAAATGTGCATTCGGCGTGTCAGCTGGCAAATTTTTGGGTTTCATTATTCATGAAGATGGCATCGAAATTGATCCCAAAAGATAGAGGCCATACAGAAAGTGGAGGCTCCAACATGCAAGAGAGATATGCAAAAGTTCCTTGGCAAGGTCAATTATTTGAGAAGGTTCATAGCCAATCTGTCGGGGAAAGTTGATGCATTTACTCCTATCCTTGGTTAAAGAATGATGTTAATTTCACTTGGGGGCAAAACAGCAAGAAGCCTTTGATATGATCAAGAATTATTTGTGCACTCCTCCGTAATGAAAGCACCCAAGCATAGAGAGCCTTTTAAGCTTTATATCGCAGCGAGAGGAAGGTGTTATTGGTGTTGTTTTGACTCAAGATATCGAAGGAAAAGAGCATGCCATTACGTATTTGAGCGGGCGCTTATTGGGCCTTGAGACAAGGTATACATCTATTGAAAAACTATGTCTATGCTTATATTATGCTTGCACAAAATTGAGACATTACCTAGTGCCGAGTGCTTGTGTAGTAGCTTGTCAAACCGATGTCATTAAGTACATGTTGCATAGGCCAATTCTTAGTGGTAGAATTGGCAAGTGGGCTTATGCTTTGATTGAATATGATTTGGCTTATGAATCTATAAAATCCATGAAAGGCCAAATTGTTGCTAATTTCATTGTTGAACATCGGATTAATGACAAGCATGATGTTGATATAAACCTTGTTTCATTAGTGCCATGGAGATTGTACTTTGATGGTTCAGTTTGTAGCAATGGCCAAGGTGTTGGTATTGTTTATATATCTCCTCATGGTGCTGTTTTTGAAGCCTCATGCCGCTTAGAATATTTTTGCACAAACAATCAAGCGAATATGAAGCATTGTTATTCGGTTTAGAGATGCTACTTGCTATAGGTGTTACACATATTGAGGCTTACGGTGATTCGTTACTAGTGGTGCAGCAAATATCCAGAGTCTTTTAGTGTTTGGACGAATCACTTAATGTTTATCTTGATAAATGTCTAGATATAATTTCTACTTTGGATTGTTTAAGCATTGCACATATATCTAGACATGACAACTGGAAAGCAAATGAGTTGGCACGCAAGCATCTGGATATCATGTTGATCGTGGCATGTTTCATATCTCTCAAAGACCGATGTCTTGTCTTGCCAATATGGGAGAGGCCGAACCTGAACCCACCGATTGACCATTAACAAAAAATCTAGTGCAGGTGATAATTCCGACTGGAGAAAGCCCATTGTTGATTACTTGTGCAATCCGAGTGAAAGGGTGGACAGGGCTGTTCGGCGTATGGCTTTTAAGTATACAATGAGAGATGATGGTATTTATCACCGAATAGTCGATGATGTTCTTCTAAAGTGTTTGGATGAGGACCAGGCAAGAGTTGCTATGGGGGAAGTACATGAAGGTATTTGTGGCACTCACCACGATTGGCTCCCAAGATGAAATGGTTATTGCGACGTGCTGGATTTTATTGGCCGACTATGATTAATGATTGCTTTAGATATTATAAAGGATGTGAAGCTTGTCAAAAGTTTGGTGATATTCAATTGGCTCTTGTTGCTATGTTACATCCTATTATCAAATTGTGGCCTTTCAGAGGTTGGGGTTTAGATTTCATTGGACAAATCCACTCGTCTTCTTTAAAAGGGCATCGGTTTGTATTGGTGGCAACTGATTATTTCACTAAATGGTCTGAAGCAGTACCTCTCAAGAACATGACACATACGGAGGTAATTCAGTTCATAACCGAGCACATTATTCATAGATTCGGTATTCCTCAAAGCGTTAACTACGGATCAAGGTTCATCTTTCATGTCACACCAAGTCGGAGAGTTTGCGAATCTTATAACATAAAGTTGCTCAATTCCTCTCCGTATTATGCCCAAGCTAATGGACAAGCTGAGTCTAGCAATAAAATTTTAATCAAGCTCGTCAAGAAGAGGATTGAGGATAATCCGAGGAGATGGCATGAGTTATTGTCTTAAGCTTTGTGGGCACATAGAAATTCAAGGCATGGTGCTACCAAGGTGACTCCATATGAGCTTGTATATGGCCAAGAGGCTGTTTTACCAGTGGAAGTAAATTTGAATGCTTTGAGAATAGCCAAACAAAATGATTTATCGGCAGTAGACTTTTATAACTTGATGATGGACAATATTGATGAAGTTGCCGATAAACGTTTGGTTGCTTTGAAGTACATAGAGAGAGACAAGTTGAGGGTTGCAAGAGCTTACAATAAGAAAGTTAAGTTGAAGAATTTTCAAGTTGGTGATCTCGTCTGGAAGGTGATTCTGCCGATTGGTTCAAGAGATAGGAAATTCGGGAAGTGGTCTCCGAGTTGGGAAGGTCCTTTTAGAATTACAAGGGTTGTTCCGGAAATTCATATTTGGTGGAATCAATACAAGGGCATTGTTACCCCGAGCTCTCAACGGAAAATATTTGAAGAAGAACCACCCGAGTGTGTGGCGAGGAAGCTTTGAGTAGGCAATGGCCGATATCGACTATCGCCCTTAGCACAAACATGGCCGATACATAATTATCGCCTGAGGAAAATAAATGGCCGATGGAGTGTTGACATCGTCCTTAGAACGAACACTATGCATATTATTTTTGGCGTGCAGCTTTTGCCGAAAAACAGGGGGCATGTGTTGGCCTTTGATTTTGGCAAGATACAGAGTGAAACGGTTTTCAGCATGAAAAGTTTCACATCACCAAATGGAACAACTTTAATGTTTGGACTATAATTATTCGGCATCATATCAAAGACCAAAACTACACTCAGATTGTCATGTTTGGGTGTTCTGAGTGCTTTTTGGTCAATTAAGCCTCCAGGACAACCTCGGATGAAGGAATGCTCTACATTAATTGTCTTCGTCTCGTCAAATCGGTCGATTTTTATATAAAAATCATCTCAATCCGAGTTCGTATGCAAAAGTTAGAGCTATCTGAATGCAGCCCTGTCAAGAGGCGAAATATGACGCGGGAGACCAGACATGTCTTGGCAAGTGTCTGACGTAATGCGTGAGTGTTTTGCCCCAGAAGATGACCTCGAATCAGAAAACGTTCAACACGAAAGTTTTTCGTCTCGTCAAAACGGTCAACTTTTCTTTTGGGCACATTTTCATCCGAGGTCGTTTACTGCCTCAAAGACCTTGCCGGGTAAAGCTTGCCGCCGTGAACAGTAACCTTGTCGGGAGAGCTTGCCGCCGTGAACAGTAACCTTGCCGGGGGGAGAGCTTGCCGCCGTGAACAGTAACCTTGCCGGGAGAGCTTGCCGCCGTGAACAGTAACCTTGCCGGGGGAGAGCTTGCCGCCATGAACAGTAACCTTGCCGGGGAAAGTTTGCCGCCATGAACAGTAACCTTACCGGAAAAGCTTGCCGCCGTGAACAGTAGAAACTGTCGAGGCCAATCCGACCAGATGCTGAAGATGGGCTCAAATACTTATCTAGATGGCTTCGGATGAAAAAGTGTTCAACACGGGAGTTGTTCGTAACATCGAAACGGTCAACTTTGCTTTTGGAGTCATCATTATCCAACGTAGTATATGACATGCAGAGACGCTGCAAGAGTCGGACGGTCCGGTCAGCTACATGAACGAGTCCGACTCGAAATTAGAGATGACCCCGTGGAGTATTCAAGATGGCCTTATTTGGAAAACTGATCAACATACGGATTGTTGGCCTCGTTAAAGCACACAAAATTGATATTTGAACCGTCTCCATCGGAAGTCATATGCAGATTCCACGGCCCACGCAAGGAGCTAGACAGAAGATTGGACCAGATTCGGGCTGAATCCGAGTGGGACCAGAACTAGGACTCTAGGGCGTGAATTGATGTAATTTTCTTGTAAAGAAAGCCTAGATAAATCCTTTGCTTGTACGGAAGTCCAGCCGCCTCTTATATATGTTGGGGGTGACGGCCGATTAAACAACACACAATCGAACAAATCAATATACTACTTTTTCCTGTCTACGTTTTATCTCTCCACCGTTTTTCTCTCTCGTTCTTCGCTGTTCTTCGTGTTTGAGAGCTGCGAATCCCGAGGCTCTAGGGCGGCGAATCGACCTAGGGCAGCCCATAGCCGCCGCAATCCTGACGGGGTCCCTCCCGGGTCTTGTGAGGTTTCGGTCTGCAAAAGCACCCACCGGTATCTTGCGATCGCTGTCGGTCGGGTCTCCTTCGACGTGAGCTGCGGTGCATCACCCCCGGCGTCGAGGGTACACGTAACGTGTTCGTGTGTCAACATATTCTTTATCGTCTTTCTGTTTGTGAAGTCCTAGGTATTCATTTCTTATTATTTGATCCCCTTGCTTTCCATGGTTACACATGTACAACCGTCATATCAGATTATAGCTGGTGCAAACCCCCCCTCCTTCCCCAATCCCCCCCCCCTCCCCCCCCCCCCCCACACACACACACACCTCAAGTTCAGTCTAAGGCCCCGCTTGGATTGTCGGTTTGCTCCCAAATACCCCCATAAACAATACGGGCCTCCAGGCGTCGTTTTCATTCTGGGCAGAAATAACACCACGGCCAGTAATATACACCTGTAGATAAAATCCGGTTGTATAAATTTACACCTAATCCAAGCGGGGCCTAAGAATATCCAAGTTCGTAAGACGCACAAGGATATCTCGGAAATGCACAGGGGTACTTACCTGCTAAGTCATGTCGCCCGCTCGTTTTGCCACGTGATTCACGCAGTAGTTTAATCCCGCACGAGGCCGCACATTAAAATAGGAAATGCTAAAAAAGTTTTAAGTTTCAACGATGAAACTTACGATTTTGCATCTAAAACATGTTTCAACTAATTTTAGAGATGTAATTTCAAGCATTGTGTCGGTTGTAGACACAAAATAATTGACTTTTATCAATCGCTCATACTAAGTTTCAACAATGAAACTTATCATATATTTTTAAAATTTGTCAAAATATATTCAAATGGGCCTTATTTAAAAGCACGGGTCACGAGAAATACAAATATAAAAAACAAAACTTAATTTGAATTTCTGTTTAAAAGATATAAAATTTTGAAAATCGGAAGTCAAAATAAAAAGCAGACACCAGGAACATATGCGTGCCCCCGCACTTGTGTGCCATAAATCCTCTCCCAATGATATCTAGGTCTTCAACTAAACTAGCGAAATGTATGTTATGTATCACTTGAAATATATCACTAAATTCATCGATGAAAAGCATAGTACACACATTTTGTCGGTCAAATTAAAAAAATTGTCCCGCCTATCAAACCTGGATAAAGGTAGCACAAAATAATCATAATAGGCCCACTTTCCCAGAAATCCTATGGCACCACTTTTTGCTTGTCTGTGATTTACTCCCTCCGTCCGCGAATAAGTGTGCGTCTAGCTTTTGTACTAGATCAAAGTTGTAAAACTTTGATCAACTTTATAGGAAAAAGTGCTGGCATTTATGACACTAAATTAATATCACTTGATCTATTTTGAAATGTACTTTTATAATATACCAATTTAATGTCATATATATTATTTACGCTTTTGTATATAGTTGGTCAAAATTTTAAATTTTTAACTTAAAACAAAAGCTAGAAATACAGTTGTTCACGGACGGAGGGAGTAGCTAACATTGGTCCTAGTAAGAAAGATGAACTAGAGTTGCCAATGAAGCATCGTCATGCCAAAAACTTGCAATCCTCCAAACAAGGATCAGTATTTAGCCACGACCGGAAAACAGTAAGGTAAAGCTTTGAAGCAAATAAACATATACCTTCTTTAGAAATGAGGGAGGGCCCAGTCTCTGCATCTGAACGATGATTGCAGTCACTTTATTAATTATTTACATAAGATCTTATAAAGTCATATAATAGTAAAACTAAAGCCACCGTCTAGGCAACATTAGTCTCTATTCCTATCCAGTTGATGTAGGGATGCTAATAGTCTGGGCCTAATACCAAACAAATCTCGCAGCCAAACCTAACATCTAAGACCTAAGGTCCCAGACAGGACGCCTGCCGGGTATGGGGCACCCACCAGTCCGGCGCACTCCTCAACCAGGACGCCTGCCGGGTATGAGGCCGCCGCAGCCACTTGCCACCAATGCATCTTCAGAGTTGTACTGTTGCATCTACCGTGCCAGGTCTATCTGTCATCGACACCACCACGACGCCAGAGAGCGTCGTCTCCCTGCGCGAGTCCATCCTCGTACATCGGGCACCGAGTCTCCACTGCGCCACGCCGCCGAGATCCGCCGTCATCAATGTGTAGGATGAAGCACCGCTCCACCAAGAAAGCCGCCCATTGGTCCCTCGATCCCGTGTATGCCTCCAAAAATGACGCCCCCAAGGAGGAAACGACACCAACGCGCCGCCATCATCCGATCTACTGATTTAGGGTTTTCCCCGGAGGTAGCAGATAGCTGTCTTGAACTTCTCCTTAGCGATGCCTTCAAGAAGGAAACACCGCATACCAGCGCCGTCACCGCTTTGCCTTGGCGAGTTTTCACCGGATCTGAACAGAGGACCTCCATCAAGCAACTTGTACACGAACCGCCGCCATCACTGCCCGGGACTGGACGAAGAATCCAGGCCGCCGCCGCCTAACCGGACATGGCACCACCATGGTGCCTAGGCCGGCGACGTCAGGCCCACCATGCCCGCATGTAGACGCTCACAAGATATGCCGGCCCGCCGAAGCCCATATGGGTACGGCAAGACCCGCGATCTAGGCCGCCGCCACAGGGGCTCCTCTGCCGCGGTATCTCGCCTGCGCTGACGCCGCTGTCACACTCGCCGCCGGAAACGCGCCACTCCACGCCGTCGATGCCCCGCAGTTCCGTGCGCCGCCGTCGCCAGGGGAAGACGCAACCAATACGCGAGGGGGAAAGCCCCGCCGCCGCCATCACTGGCCAGGCTACGGGCGTGGCCTCCGGCGGCGGCAGGGGAGAGAGGACGAGGGAGGAGGCCTTTGGGCCGGTGGCGACAGATCGCCCCCCGTGTCGCCTAGGTTAGGTGACGCGGGAGCACGAGCGCCTGGCGGTTGGGTTTGCTCTGTCCAAAGGATGTAATTTGTTAACGCGCTCCCACGTGGAGGCTTGATTAGGCCTCCAATTAGTGCCAATCAAACATATACCTAAGTTGCTATAACAATAGATTTGAATTTTTTTTCTTCACAAGAATAATCCCAAGATTTTTTTACCTGATAGGACCTACACGCTGAGTCCTTTGATGAATCAGTAGCTAGTGGAGTCGTAGCTATTCTTGCTTAAAGACTGGTCAGCTAGTGGATAGTTCCTATTTGACCTTCGACTGTAGTACAACCCATGAATCATGATCTTTTCCATGTAAGCTTATATTTATATAATGGAATATGACGCGTGCAAGAATTGGGCATGATCCTTTGGGTAATCTAGTAGCTACATGAGAACGATGATCTAATCCTGACGAAACGGCGACGCCCATATCTGCATACAGTAAAAAGATTACCAGAAAGTTGGTGTTGACGCGACTGAGGCGACATGATTATTGATCGGCTTCAACTTGAGTGGTCATATTGATATAAGGTGTTTTGTCCCATTGGTGCAAAGGCTCCGTTGAGGTGATCATTTCATCATATGTACACTAATTTACAATCAGCCAATTTCCAAAGTAGAGTGAAAATGAGTGTGCTCCTTGCGCATCGCCTTCACAATCTTCTCACTTGTCTTCTCACTTGGCTAGGTTAACTAGCTATATCTAACGTAATTCTCGGTACTAGATCCCCCCAACTCCACCAACTGTCCAGCTAGTCGGTAGGCAATATAATAAAGACGCACTAACCAAAAACATAACTTTTTTTACTTTCCCCATAAGTTAGCCCTAAGTTAATTAAGAAATCACATTTGTTATGAGCATCGAGTTATTGGTCAGTGGCTTAGGAAAAAAAGAGTTATTGGTCAGTGTACATGTTGAGGGGGGATGTTTGACAGAATATGGAGCCTCGCGGTCTCCCGCTGCCAGGTGTTTCACCGTGGTTTACGCTATTGATCATTGTGAATTATTAAGCCGCATTGTCTAGTACTACCTCGGTCCTGATTTATTGGTCCTTCTCATAATTAGTATCATATTTTGACTATGATTTTAACTGATAAAATATAAGTTATACATAGCAAAAATAGTATTAGCAGGAATTATGTTTAAATATGAATCCGAGATATAAGTTTTGGTGGCATGCATTAATATTTCGTTAGGTAAATCTAAGATAAAAATTTAACACAAAACACGAAGAGGATTAATAAACCAGGACAGAGGTAGTATTAGGATCAACAAGTAGGGTGAATGAAGCAGAAAAATAAGGCCCCCGATAGCTTGCGATCGTCAGCTCTGGGAGGAACTGAGCGAATGATTCGTTCGTTCATCCCAGGAGGAGCGATCAAGCGAATCACCGTGATCCCTTTTTGGCGATCGCTACAACGGTTGTTAACGCGAACCCTCAGCTGGCCCATGAAGCAGCCAGAAAAAACGGGGTAGGCCCAATTAACTCATTTGCTTTAAAGAAAATGCCATAAAAGATAGAAAAAATCCGAGACATAAAAGGCAGAGACATAAAAATTTACAATTTCCATGCTATACTTTATAAAGCTGCCATCCTCTAATTTGAAATTTAACCATGGTATATTATAAAACAAATGTGACATGTATCTACAAAAACTAAAATTTCCATGCTCTAATTTGTAAAAACAACATAATTGGTCCGATGGCAACTTCAACATGAACAGATTAACAAATGTTTTATCCACATAAGTCCAATAAAATTGCATGGTCCAAAGATGAAAAAAAAAACCCTTCTAAAGCATGGAAAATTGCCAAGAGTCTAATTAATAAAATTGAAATGGTCTAATTAATAAAATTGACATGGTCTAATTAATACAATTGTCATGGTGTAAATAATGAAATTGTCATGGTCCAATTAATAAAATTGCCAAGGTCTAAATGATAAAACTGCCAAGGTGTACATAATAAAATTGCCATGGTCTAAAAAAATGAAATTTTCATGCTACTTACAAAACTACCATTGTCTAAATAATTAAATTGTCATGGTACCTACAATAAAACTACCATGGTGTAATTCGTAAAAATTGTCATGGACTAATTGAAAAAAAATCATTGTCTAGATAATGAAATTGCTATGCTACTATAAAAGCATGCAACTTTGGGATTTTGTAACAGGCACATGCCAAAAAATATAAAAATGCACATGGCAAGTTTTGAAAAATTATTCTCCAAAAAACATGGCAACTTTTTGGATTGTGTAATGGGCACATGGAAAAAATAGTTTTTTTTTGTTCTTTCAAAGATGGGAATTTCTTGGAATTTCCAAAAAAAGGCTAAAATTTTCAAAATGAAAATCAAATTCAAAACATTTGAGCTTCCAAACATATAGCAAATTTGACCACATTTGTAGACAACCCTTGTAAGCTCACCCTCCTTCATTCAGTAAGTCACGAAATCGAGCCACCACCCACGCACCTTTCCATGATTTTCTTGTCGGGAGAATAAAAGAGAGGACGTTTGTCAAGAGGCTGGTTACAACGAATTATTCCGAAAACTGACACGGTAGCAGCCTTGCATCGTGATTCGTGCTAGGATATCGAATGACAACCAACACGTTCGCTGCGAGAACATTCCCAACAAACGTTTGTTGGTTATCATTTTCGGAAAATAAACAAGTAGGGAGAATGGTTGTCATTAGATCATAGATAATCAGTGGAGCACTGCTAGGGCAACTTTGGATCATGGGATTCAGTAACAGGTGAAAAAGAGCACGCATGAAACTGCGAAGCATATGAAGAAAACACGTAATTTCAAATATGGTTGTACGGATAGAGTTGAGGATATCTCAACTGAGAAAGATGGGAAGAAAAACCACAATTTCAAAAATTGTTGTACGGATAGGGTTGAGGATAACTCAACAAGAGTGTCTTTATCCTGCACGGATAAGTATAAGAAGAGGTTGGAGTGTACATCGAATCAAAATTTCTAAAAATATAAGGTGTAGCACAAACACATAAATATTTAGGTGACAACTTTCTTTTGTGTTATAGTGACAACATTCCTTTGTGTTACAATATAGAAAAAATATAGACCAGCAGGAGAGGAGCCCCGTGGTATTTTAATTAAGGAGGGTGTCAGATACCAAATTTAAATCCGCAAAATAATATCCTACGCACTGGATTCAAACTCGTCTATGCTAAGATGCACTATTTTTTATTAAACTAGATAGTTTTCTATATGGTCTCACAACTAAAGCCGTCTCTATATTGACATTTCTTTATTATTTTCTTTTTTGGCAAGCAAGCAAAACTCATGTGCAATGACAACCGTTATTTGCTTCTCCCATGTGTTGTGGGGAAGAAACAGGGATGTCCGAGAGAGATGTCATGTCAGACGCGGACAAACAAACCCCACATGAACTCCACTTCTCTTCCTCCTTCCCCCGAGCCAGTTACCGCCCCTGCTTTCCCCTTCCCGTCTACCCGCCGTTGCACCACACCAGCCACCCCTCCCGCATGGCGATGGGCCGCAACAAAAACCAAGATGAGGTCGAGCGCTTCAGCATGGCCTGACTATCCAAAGGAAGGGAGACCGACCCATCTTTGATCTGCAGTCTCTGCCTTCCGTTGTGTTAAAAAAATCTACGCACACGCAAGATCATGGTGATGCATAGCAACGAGAGGGGAGAGTGTTGTTCACGTACCCTCGTAGACCGTAAGCGGAACCGTTATAACAACGCGGTTGATGTAGTCGTATGTCTTCACGATCCGACCGATCCAAGTACCGAATGTACGGCACCTCCGGGTTCAGCACACGTTTAGCTCGATGACGATCCCCGGACTCCGATCCAGCAGGGTGTCGGGGATGAGTTCCGTCAGCACGACGGCGTGGTGACGATGATGATGTTCTACCGACGCAGGGCTTCGCCTAAGCACCGCAACGATATGACCGAGGTGGAATATGGTGGAGGGGCACCGCACACGGCTAAGAAACGACCACGAAGGTCGACTTGTGTTGTCTCTATGGGGTGCCCCCTGCCCCCGTATATAAAGGAGCAAGGGAGGAGGAGGCCGACCCTAGGAGGGGGCGCGCCAAGTGTGGAGTCCTACTAGGACTCCCTAGTCCTAGTAGGATTCCACCTCCCATATGGAATATGAAAAGAGGAAGGGAAAAGGAGAAGGAAGGAAGGGGGTGCCCCCCTTCCCTAGTCCAATTCGGACCAGACCAAGGGGAGGGGTGCGGCCACCCTTGAGGCCCTTTTCTTTCTTTCCCGTATGGCCCAATAAGGCCCAATACGTATTCCCGTAACTCTTCGGTACTCGAAAAATACCGAATCACTCGGAACCTTTCCGATGTCCGAATATAGTCGTCCAATATATCGATATTTACGTCTCGACCATTTCGAGACTCCTCGTCATGTCCCCGATCTCATCCGGGACTCGAACTCCTTCAGTACATCAAAACTCATAAACTTCGTAATATAACCGCCATCGCCGAAACCTTGCGTGCGGACCCTACGGGTTCGAGAACAATGTAGACATGACCGAGACACGTCTTCGGTCAATAACCAATAGCGGAACCTGGATGCTCATATTGGCTCCCACATATTCTACGAAGATCTTTATCGGTCAGACCGCATAACAACATACGTTATTCCTTTTGTCATCGGTATGTTACTTGCCCGAGATTCGATCGTCGGTATCTCAATACCTAGTTCAGTCTCGTTACCGGCAAGTCTCTTTACTCGTTCCGTAATACATCATCTGGCAACTAACTAATTAGTTGCAATGCTTGCAAGACTTAAGTGATGTGCATTACCGAGTGGGCCCAGAGATACCTCTCCGACAATCGGAGTGACAAATCATAATCTCGAAATACGCCAACCCAACATGTACCTTTGGAGACACCTGTAGAGCTCCTTTATAATCACCCAATTATGTTGTGACGTTTGGTAGCACACAAAGTGTTCCTCCGGTAAACGGGAGTTGCATAATCTCATAGTCATAGGAACATGTATAAGTCATGAAGAAAGCAATAGTAACATACTAAACGATCAAGTGCTAAGCTAACGGAATGGGTCAAGTCAATCACATAAATCTCCTAATGATGTGATCCCGTTAATCAAATGACAACTCTTTTGTCCTTGGCTAGGAAACATAACCATCTTTGATAAACGAGCTAGTCAAGTAGAGGCATACTAGTGACTATATTTGTCTATGTATTCACACATGTATTATGTTTCCGGTTAATACAATTCTAGCATGAATAATAAACATTTATCATGATATAAGGAAATAAATAATAACTTTATTATTGCCTCTAGGGCATATTTCCTTCAGTCTCCCACTTGCACTAGAGTCAATAATCTAGTTCACATCGCCATGTGACTTAACACCAATATTCACATCTGTATGTGATTAATACCCATAGTTCACATCGTCATGTGATCAGCACCCAAAGGGTTTACTAGAGTCAATAATCTTGTTCACATCGCTATGTGATTAACACCCAAAGAGTACTGAGGTATGATCATGTTTTGCTTGTGAGAGAAGTTTAGTCAACGGGTCTGTCACATTCAGAGCCATATGCATTTTGCAAATATTCTATGTCTACAATGCTCTGCACGGAGCTACTCTAGATAATTGCTCCCACTTTCAATATGTATCCAGATTAAGATTTAGAGTCATCTGGATCAGTGCCAAAACTTGTATCGACGTAACCCTTTACGCATTTAACCTTTTGTCACCTCCATAATCGAGAAACATATCCTTATTCCACTAAGGATAATTTTGACCAATGTCCAGTGATCTACTCCTAGATCACCATTGTACTCCCTTGCCAAACCAGGGCAGAGTATACAATAGGTCTGGTCCATAGCATGGCATACTTTTATAGAACCTATGACTGATGCATACGGAATGACTTTCATTCTATTTCTATTTTCTGTCGTGGTCGGGATTTGAGTCTTACTCAATTTCATATCTTTGCAACACAGGCAAGAACTCTTTCTTTGACTGTTCCATTTTGAACTACTTCAAAATCTTGTCAAGGTATGTACTAATTGAAAATCTTATCAAGCGTCTTGATCTATCTCAATAGATCTTGATGCTCAATATGTAAGTAGCTTTACTGAGGTCTTTCTTTGAAAAACTTTTTATTCAAGTATCCTTTTATGCTATCCAGAATTTCTATATCATTTCCAATTAACAATATGTCATCTACATATAGTATTAGAAATGCTATAGATCTCCCACTCACTTTCTTGTAAATACAGGCCTTTCCAAAAGTCTGTATAAAACCATATGCTTTGATCAATCCATCAAAGTGTATATTCCAACTCCGAGATGCTTGCACCAGTCCATTGATGGATCGCTGGAGCTTGCACATTTTGTTAGCACCTTTTGGATCGACAAAACCTTCTGTTTTCATCATATACAACTCTTCTTCTAGAAATCCATTAAGGAATGCAGTTTTGACATCCATTTGCCAGATTTCATAAAATGTGGCAATTGGTAACATGATTCGGACAGACTTTAAGCATCGATACGAGTGAGAAAATCTCATTGTATTCAACACCTTGAACTTGTCGAAAAACTTTTTGCGACAAGTCGACCTTTGTAGATAGTAACACTACATTCAATGTTTGTCTTCCTCTTGAAGATCCATTTATTTTCTATGGCTTGCCGATCATCGGGCAAGTCAACCAAAGTCCATACTTTGTTCTCATACATGGATCATATCTCAGATTTTATGGCCTCAAGCCATTTCGCGGAATCTGGGCTCATCATCGCTTCCTCATAGTTCGTAGGTTTATCATGGTCTAGTAACATGACTTCCAGAACAGGATTACCGTACCACTTTGGTGCGGACCGTACTTCTGGAAGACCTACGAGGTTCTGTAGTAACTTGATCTGAAGTTTCATGATCATCATCAATAGCTTCCTCACTAATTGGTGTAGGAATCACTGGAACTGATTTCAGTGATAAGCTATTTTCCTATTCAGGAGAAGGTACTATTACCTTATCAAGTTCTACTTTTCTCCCACTCACTTCTTTCGAGAGAAACTCCTTCTCTAGAAAGGATCCATCTTAGCAACGAATAACTTGCCTTCGGATCTGTGATAGAAGGTGTACCCAATAGTTACCTTTGGGTATTCTATGAAGACGCACTTCTCTGATTTGGGTTTGAGTTTATTAGGATGAAACTTTTTCACATAAGCATCGCGACCCCAAACTTTAAGAAACGACAACTTGGGTTTCTTGCCAAACCACAGTTCATAAGGTGTCATCTCAACGATTTAGATGGTGTCCTATTTAACGTGAATGCAGCTATCTCTAATGCATAACCCCAAAACGATATTGGTAAATAGGTAAGAGACATCATTGATCGCACCATATCAAATAAAGTGTGGTTACGACGTTCGGACACACCATAACGTTGTGGTGTTCCAGGTGGCGTGAGCTGTGAAACTATTCCACATTGTTTTAATTGAAGACCAAAATTGTAACTCAAATATTCATCTCCACGATCAGATCGCAGAAACTTTATTTTCTTGTTACGATGATTTTCCACTTCACTCTGAAATTCTTTGAACCTTTCAACTATTTCATACTTATGTTTCATCAAGTAGATATACCCATATCTGCTCAAATCATCTGTGAAGGTCAGAAAATAACGATACCCTCCACGGGCCTTAATACTCATTGGTCTGCATACATCAGTATGTATTATTTCTAACAAGTTTGTTGCTCGTTCCATTGTTCCGAAGAACGGAGTTTTAGTCATCTTGCCCAAAAGGCACGGTTCGCAAGCATCAAATGATTCATAACCAAGTGATTCTGAAAATCCATCTTTATGGAGTTTCTTCATGCGCTTTACACCGATACGACTCAAAGGCAGTGCCACAAATAAGTTGCACTATCATTATTAACTTTGCATCTTTTGGCATCAATATTATGAATATGTGTATCACTACGATCGAGATCCAACAAACTATTTTCATTGGGTGTATGACCATTTGAAGGTTTTATTCATGTAAATGTAACAACAATTATTCTCGACTTTAAATGAACAACCGTATTGCAATAAACATGATCAAGTCATATTCATGCTCAACGCAAACACCAAATAACATTTATTTAGTTTTAACACTAATCCCGAAAGTATAGGGAGTGTGCGATGATGATCATATCAATCTTGGAACTACTTCCAACACTCATCGTCACTTCCCCTTCAACTATTCTCTGTTTATTCTGTAACTCCTGTTTCGAGTTACTAATCTTAGCAACCGAACAAATATCAAATACTGTGGGCTACTATAAACACTAGTAAGGCACACATCAATAACCTGTATATCAAATATACTCTTGTTCACTTTTCCATCCTTCTTATCCACCAAATATTCAGGGTATTTCCGCTTCCAAAGTGACCATTTCCTTTGCGATTATAAGCACTCGGTTTTAGGCTTTGGTCCAGCTTTGGTCTTCTTCACGGGAGTGACAACTTGTTTGCCATTCTACTTGAAGTTTCCCTTTCTTTCCCTTTGCCCTTTTCTTGAAATTAGTGGTCTTGTCAATCATCAACACTTGATGCTCTTTCTTGATTTCTACCTTCGTTGATTTCAACATCATGAAGAGCTCGGGATTCTTTTTCGTCATCCCTTGCATACTATAGTTCATCACGAAGTTCTAGTAACTTAGTGATGGTGACTAGAGAATTCTGTCAATCACTATCTTATCTGGAAGATTAACTCCCACTTGATTCAAGCGATTGAAGTACCCAGACAATCTGAGCACATGCTCACTAGTTGAGCGATTCTCCTCCATCTTTTAGCTATAGAACTTGTTAGGGACTTCATATCTCTCAACTCGGGTATTTGGTTGAAATATTAACTTCAATTCGTGGAACATCTCATATGGTCCATGACGTTCAAAACGTCTTTGAAGTCCCGTTCTAAGCAGTTAAGCATGGTGCACTAAACTATCAAGTAGTCATCATATTGACCTAGCCAAACGTTCATAACGTCTGCATACATTCTCGCAATAGGTCCTACATCACCTAGCGGTGCATCAAGGACATAATTCTTCTGTGCAGCAATGAGGATAAACCTCAGATCACGGATCCAATCCGCATCATTGCTAATAACATTTTTCAACATAATTTTTCTCTAGGAACATATCAAAATAAACATATGAAAGCAACAACGCTAGCTATTGATCTACAACATAATTTGCAAAATACTACCAGGACTAAGTTCATAATAAATTTAAGTTCAATTAATCATATTACTTAAGAACTCCCACTTAGATGACATCTCTCTAGTCATCTAAGTGATCACGTGATCCAAATCAACTAAACCATAACCGATCATCATGTGAGATAGAGTAGTTTTCAATGGTGAACATCACTATGTTGATCATATCTACTATATGATTCACGCTCGACCTTTCGGTCTCCGTGTTCCGAGGCCATATCTGCATATGCTAGGCTCGTCATGTTTAACCTGAGTATTACGCGTGTGCAAACTGGCTTGCACCCGTTGTAGATGGACGTGAGAGCTTATCACACCCGATCATCACGTGGTGTCAGGCACGGCGAACTTTGGCAACGGTGCATACTCAGGGAGAACACTTCTTGATAATTAGTGAGAGATCATCTTAAAATGCTACCGTCAATCAAAGCAAGATAAGATGCATAAAGGATAAACATCACATGCAATCAATATAAAGTGATATGATATGGTCATCATCATCTTGTGCTTGTGATCTCCATCTCCAGAGCACCGTCATGATCACTATCGTCACCGGCGCGACACCTTGATCTCCATCGTAGCATCGTTGTCGTCTCGCCAACTATTGCTTCTACGACTATCGCTACCGCTTAGTGATAAAGTAAAGCAATTACATGCGTTGCATTTCATACAATAAAGCGACAACCATATGGCTCCTACCAGTTGCCGATAACTCGGTTACAAAACATGATCATCTCATACAATAAAATATAGCATCACGTCTTGACCATATCACATCACAAACATGCCGTGCAAAAACAAGTTAGACGTCCTCTATTTTGTTGTTGCAAGTTTTACGTGGCTGCTACGGGCTGAGCAAGAACCGTTCTTACCTGCGCATCAAAACCACAACGATAGTTCGTCAAGTTAGTGATGTTTTAACCTTCGCAAGGACCGGGTGTAGCCACACTCAGTTCAACTAAAGTTGGAGAAACTGACACCCGCCAGCCACCTATGTGCAAAGCACGTCGGTAGAACCAGTCTCGCGTAAGCGTACGCATAATGTCGGTCCGGGCCGCTTCATCCAACAATACCGCCCGAACCAAAGTATGACATCTTTGGTAAGCGGTATGACTTGTATCGCCCACAACTCACTTGTGTTCTACTCGTGCATATAACATCAACGCATAAAACAGCTCGGATGCCATCGTTGGGGAACGTAGTAATTTCAAAAATTCCTACGCACACGCAAGATCATGGTGATGCATAGCAACGAGAGGGAGAGTGTTGTTCACGTACCCTCGTGAGCGATGGCGGAAGCGTTATGACAACGCGGTTGATGTAGTCGTCGTCTTCACGATCCGACCGATCCAAGTACCGAACGTCTGGCGCACCTCTGAGTTCAGCACACGCTCAGCTCGATGGCGATCCACGGACTCCGATCCAGCAGGGTGTCGGGGATGAGTTCCGTCGGCCTGACGGCGTGGTGACGATGATGATGTTCTACCGACGCAGGGCTTCGCCTAAGCACCGCAACGATATGACCGAGGTGGAATATGGTGAAGGGGGGCACCGCACATGGCTAAGGAACGATCACGAAGATCAACTTGTGTTGTCTCTATGGGGTGCCCCCCTGCCCCCGTATATAAAGGAGCAAGGGAGGAGGAGGCCGGCTCTAGGAGGGGGCGCGCCAAGTGTGGAGTCCTACTAGGACACCCTAGTCCTAGTAGGATTCCACCTCCCATATGGAATAGGAAAAGAGGAAGGGAAAAGGAGAAGGAAGGAAGGGGGCGTCCCCCTTCCCTAGTCCAATTTGGACCAGACCAAGGGGAGGGGTGCGGCCACCCTTGAGGCCCTTTTCTTTCTTTCCCGTATGGCCCAATAAGGCCCAATACATACTCCCGTAACTCTCCGGTACTCCGAAAAATACCCGAATCACTCGGAACCTTTCCGATATCCGAATATAGTCGTCCAATATATCGATCTTTACGTCTCGACCATTTCGAGACTGCTCGTCATGTCCCCGATCTCATCCGGGACTCCGAACTCCTTCGGTACATCAAAACTCATAAACACATAATATAACTGTCATCGAAACCTTAAGCATGCGGACCCTACGGGTTCGAGAACAATGTAGACATGACCGAGACACGTCTTGATCAATAACCAATAGCGGAACCTGGATGCTCATATTGGCTCCCACATATTCTCTGAAGATCTTTATCGGTCGGACCGCATAACAACATACGTTATTCCTTTTGTCATCGGTATGTTACTTGCGAGATTCGATCGTCGGTATCTCAATACCTAGTTCAGTCTAGATTCTGCGGCAAGTCTCTTTACTCGTTCCGTAATACATCATCTGGCAACTAACTAATTAGTTGCAATGCTTGCAAGACTTAAGTGATGTGCATTACCGAGTGGGCCCAGAGATACCTCTCCGACAATCGGAGTGACAAATCATAATCTCGAAATACGCCAACCCAGCATGTACCTTTGGAGACACTTGTAGAGCTCCTTTATAATCACCCAGTTACGTTGTGATGTTTGGTAGCACACAAAGTGTTCCTCGGGTAAATGGGAGTTGCATAATCTCATAGTCATAGGAACATGTATAAGTCATGTAGAAAGCAATAGCAACATACTAAACGATCAAGTGCTAAGCTAATGAAATGGGTCAAGTTAATCACATCAATCTCCTAATGATGTGATCCCGTTAATCAAATGACAACTCTTTTGTCCATGGCTAGGAAACATAACCATCTTTGATCAACGAGCTAGTCAAGTAGAGGCATACTAGTGACACTATGTTTGTCTATGTATTCACACATGTATTATGTTTCCGGTTAATACAATTCTCGCATGAATAATAAACATTTATCATGATATAAGGGAATAAATAATAACTTTATTATTGCCTCTAGGGCATATTTCCTTTACGTTGCCCTCAGATCGCCATCATCGTCGCACGTCCCCCCGATGCCATAATCCTGACACGCTCCCTCATGCTCACCGGAATTCATAATTTGTGCTTTCAAGCTTATCTAAGGGATGTGTGGGTCCTTCAGGACCGTACCTCTTGTTCAAAACAAAGTTCGCGATTAAAAACCCAATTGACACTATAAGCAAGTACGGATTGTCATCGCTTTGGCAGTTCGTTGGGCTTTTTTGTGTGGAAAAACTTCTGATTTATTCATATTCAACGATGACAGTACAAATAATAAAAAATACGTACGGATCTGTAGACCATAGTCCGTTGGGCTTTTAAGTATCTGCAATTCTACACTTCGAGTCAAATGATATCTAGAAAAGATTCCAAAGGTTGGAATTTTTTAAAAACTCAACAATTTTGGGTGATGCACATAGCGCCAAAACGAAGGTATCCTCATTGGATATATTGGCTGGCTTCCTGCCTGCTAGTCCTTGAACATGCATTTTTAAACCAAGCGCATGCTTAGTTGCGATCGGCCACCAACTCGGTTTGTCATCATTTGTAGTGAAAAGTGGTACCCGTATTCATTTTTGTAGTATCAGAACACAAACAAACAAGTAGTACTACACTGGCCAATGATTGTAGAATGGCGTATTAGACAAAATCGCTAATCAAGAGGGCCAAAGTGCTAGTGGTTCCGTGGAGTAGTGATCACTCATCTCTCGGTGAGACCGATAACGAAGAACGGCTTGCCCACCGGTACCGACGTGACGTCGTTCGGGTGGCGCTACCACTCTATCTTCCTCACGGCCGGGGCCCTCGATATTGATAGATGGATCGCCATCGCCATCCATCGTTGTCACGTGTGCAGCCGGTGAGGAACTGAGGATCAGTACGTGTGGCTGCCGCACCTGCGACGTCAGTTGCACAGTGGACCTGCTCGTGGACGGGATGACCGGCGCGCGTCCCACGATTATTTTAATATAAGTGCAGATGCAGACGATTCATGCATAAGCACAGTGCACGCACACCCTAGAAGTACAGTATCTTTATAAAAGATTAAACTGACACATCATTTTAAGATTAACGAAATTGTTACAAGCCTAAATCCGCTTACTGCAACTGCATACATTGTAGACTTAATTATTATTTTTAATTTTGCATCAGCGTGCAACTGCATGCCCACCTGCCATGCGCAGCTAAAGTAGCATGTCCGTCGACTGTGTGTAACTGCATGTTCATCGATTGACTGTAGCTGCAGTTGCATGCCCTATGACCGTGCGCAACGTCCTTTATGTATACATAAATAAAGGATGGCGAAACAAAATTTGAAAGGAGAATATTTGTTTGAAAGAAATGCCCAAAAATCACATGCTGATGCCATCTAGATTACTCAAAAATCTCAGGGGTATCTCAGAGGCACCAGAATGGGCGTATGCCCCCAATAGAGTTTTACATAAATCTATGTACGGGAGCGGCGTACGTGACCCGGCGTGCGGGCGTGGGGTATCTCAGAGGCACCAAAAATAGGGCATCATCCTCCTCCAAGAAAAGGAAACGAGATTGAGCCTGAAAGGGCAGGAGACTTGCGGCGTTCACGTCACGCTCAGTGCCTCGCACTAGCCACCGTATGTCTCAGTGGAGATCGTCTGAACGTACGACGCCCCTGGTCATGTGGCCACCAAACCTGACGTAACGCGCGCCGACGGTAGCAAACACTCGCCTTTCCTGTTTCAACGGGGAGGGAGCCGCCGAGGACCAGTAATCGGGTTTGGATTGAGAGCGAGTCCGTGCGTGGGCGTCGTGCTCGATCCATCGGCATATCCTCCGCGGGAGGTAACTTGTGGGAGGCACGCACGTACGCCGGCCGGCCGGTCGCGGCGGGAAATTATTGTCCGAAAAGGTAGGAGAAAAGCCGATGACGGCGTCCATTGACGAACGAGCCGCGGAGCGATCCTTCTCGATCGACATCCTTGCGCCTTGCATCTTGATCGCCGAGGCTATTTGCGCCAGCAGCTCTAAACGATCAAGAATAAGTTGAAATGTTGGCTGCCACATACGTAAGTGAAAACTGACGATCGATGTGACGAGATGTCGAGCTCTGACGTTATCCCGCTTGGACACTGTTGAATGTTGAGGGGGAAGTCGATATAGAGGCGCCAGAGGCGAGATGTGCAACTGTGTGCAATGGAATTTGGGTTTGGTGAGACAGCGATCGATGCAATCTCGCTGCATTTTTTCCGCACACCTCTTAATTTCTTCTGCCAATTCCTGTATGTGATGCTTACTTTTTTCGCAAAAGTTGACATTTGAAACTTTGAATTTGAGGCCTAATACCGCCATGCACGCAACCGTGTAGACTTGAAGAAAACTCAATTTGTGGTGATATGGGATTCGACTGCCGTCGTGTATGTGACGTTGATCGGGAACTCCTATTTGCCGAATAGACGACCACTCGCACAGGGCGCGCCCGACTGGGCCGGCCTATTCAAGTTGAACTGTGTCGGTCGAAAAATGAGTAAAAACTTAAGGCGATGTATCAGGTGAAAACGCATATTCAGTGAAAATATGAAAACTATTTGTTCTGGGCGTGGGATCGGTAATGTACGGTGATAGATCACATGTGGGATTGCCTCCAGATCCACTTAAGAGTGTTTTGCAGATAACCCCTCTCTCCTAAATTGTAGGCAAATTATTTGTAAGGTACTGCGTCGTTCTCCTTGACCTGTCTGTTTCTATTCGTAGGGAGTTGCCGTCGCCGTCGGTGAAAGCTCCTGCCGCCACTGCCGCATGGGGCTGCACCTCTGCCGTCGTTCGATGGCGAACGCCATATCTTAACGCCACAGGAAGATCGCCCTGAGGGCCAAGGAGAAGGGCGAGCCGGCCGCCGACTTTAAAGCCAACGGCGCCGCTGAATCGACGCAACACATTTACATCGTGCTTCGCTCGTTGAATGCATACAAGTTCAGAAGCTTTTATTCAGAAACTTCATCTCTTATGCATTTTCATATACTCCTATATCCACAACTACTCAAAATAGAGAATCATGAATTCAACTTTCACGACACCAAATATCGATGGATTACAGGACGAAAGCATGGCCCGTACGAGATTTTAAAGAACAAAACAAATTCAATTCAAGACAAAAAATTAATCATCCAGGTGGAAGCGGCTCACTGTGCGAGTGAGCACACACCAGCACGTGAGGCAGAGTCATGCTAGTCGAGTCGCCATTGCATCGGGGCGGTGGATCCGTTCTCACATCAACGTCGGCGACCAACTCATGCTACTCACTCGTGCGCAACTCCGTGCGGCGCCGGGGATCGCCATTGAGCAGCGTCAGCGTTGTAGCTCCATGTGGAAGTGCCTGTGGTTGCAGCGGACCGAGCTCTTAACGGTGGCGTCAACTTTCATTAGCGGCGATGGCAAGTTCCTATGGAATAGAAACAGACGGGCACTGACAGAAGGAGACGACGCATGACACACATAATTTGCCTACAATTAAGGAGAGAGGGGTTATATGCAAAATACTCTTAAGTGGATCTGGAGGCAATCCCACCTTCATCTGTCATCGTACGTTGTCGATCTCACGCTCCACAACAATAGTTTCCAGATTTTCACTGAATGTGCGTTTTCACCTGATACATCGCCAAACTTAAGGCGATGTATCAGGTGAAAACGCGTATTCAGTGAAAATCTGGAAACTATTTGTTCTGGGCGTGAGATCGGTAATGTACGGTGATAGATCACATGTGGGATTGCCTCCAGATCCACTTAAGAGTGTTTTGCAGATAACCCCTATCTCCTTAATTGTAGGCAAATTATTTGGGAGGTACTGCATCGTTCTCCTTGACCCGTCTGTTTCTATTCGTAGGGAGTTGCTGTCGCCGCCGGTGAAAGCTCCTGCCGCCACTGCCGCATGGGGCTGCACCTCTGCCGCCGTTCGATGGCGAACGCCATATCTTAACGCCACAGGAAGATCGCCCTGGGGGCCGAGGAGGAGGGCGAGCCGGCCGCCGACTTTATTTGGGAGGTACTGCATAGTTCTGTCGTGCTCGCTCGTTGAATCCATACAAGTTTAGAAGCTTTTATTCAGAAACTTCATCTCTTATGCATTTCCATATACTCCTATATCCGACTGGTTCACAACTACTCAAAATAGAGAATCATGAATTCAAATTTCATGACACCAAACATCGACGGATTACAGGACGAAAGCATGGCCCGTACGAGATTTTAAAGAACAAAACAAATTCAGTTCAAGACAAAAAATTAATCATCCGGGTGGAAGCGACTCACTGTGCGAGTGAGCACACACCAGCACGTGAGGCAGAGTCATGCTAGTCGAGTCGCCGTTGCATCGGGGCGGCGGATCCGTTCTCGCATCAACGTCGACGACCAACTCACTACTCACTCGAGGGCAACTCCGTGCGGCGGCGAGGATCGCCATTGAGCGGCGTCAGCGGTGTATCTTGATACGTCTCCGTCGTATCTACTTTTTCAAACACTTTTGCCCTTGTTTTGGACTCTAACTTGCATGATTTGAATGGAACTAACCCAGACTGACGCTGTTTTCAGCAGAATTGTCATGGTGTTATTTTTGTGCAGAAACAAAAGTTCTCGGAATGACCTGAAACTTTACGGAGATTATTTTTGGAAATAATAAAAAATACTGGCGAAAGAATCAAGGCCAGGGGGCCCACACCCTTTCCATGAGGGTGGGGGGTGCGCCCCCTGCCTCGTGGGCCCCCTGGAGCTCCACCGACCTCAACTCCAACTCTATATATTCACGTTCGGGGAGGAAAAAATCAGAGAGAAAGATTCATCGCGTTTTACGATACGGAGCCGCTGCCAAGCCCTAATCTCTCTCGGGAGGGCTGATCTGGAGTCCGTTCGGGGCTCCCGAGAGGGGAATCCGTCGCCATCGTCATCATGAACCATCCTCCATCACCAATTTCATGATGTTCACCGCCGTGCGTGAGTAATTCCATTGTAGGCTTGCTGGACGGTGATGGGTTGGATGAGATTTATCATGTAATCGAGTTAGTTTTGTTAGGGTTTGATCCCTAGTATCCAAAGATGTTACGAGATTGATCTTTGCTATGACTTTGCTATGCTTAATGCTTGTCACTAGGGCCCGAGTGCCATGATGTCAGATCTGAACCTATTATGTTTTCATGAATATATGTGAGTTCTTGATCCTATCTTGCAAGTCTATAGTCACCTACTATGTGTTATTATCCGGCAACCCCGAAGTGACAATAATCGGGACCACTCCCGGTGATGACCGTAGTTTGAGGACTTCATGTATTCACTATGTTTTAATGCTTTGGTCCGGTACTCTATTAAAAGAAGGCCTTAATATCCCTTAGTTCCGCTAGGACCCCCCGCTGCCACGGGAGGGTAGAACAAAAGATGTCATGCAAGTTCTTTTCCATAAGCATGTATGGCTATATTCGGAATACATGCCTACATTACATTGATGAATTGGAGCTAGTTCTGTGTCACCCTATGTTATGACTGTTACATGATGAACCGCATCCGGCATAATTCTCCATCACCGATCTGATGCCTACAAACTTTTCACATATTGTTCTCCGCTTATTTACTTTTCCGTTGCTAATGTTACAATCACTATAAAACCCAAAAATATTACTTCTGCTACTGTTACCGTTACTATCATACTACTTTGCTGCAATATACTTTGCTGCAGATACTAAGTAATCCAGGTGTGGTTGAATTGACAACTCAACTGCTAATACTTGAGAATATTCTTTGCCTCCCCTTGTGTCGAATCAATAAATTTGGGTTGAATACTCTATCCTCGAAAACTGTTGCGATCCCCTATACTTGTGGGTTATCATATCTCCATGTGGAAAGTGCCTGCGGCTGCGACGGACTGAGCTCTTAACGGCGACGAGAACTTTCATTAGCCGCGACGGCGAGTTCCTATGGAATAGAAACAGACGGGCACTAACAGAAGGAGACGACGCATGACACACATAATTTGCCTAAAATTAAGGAGAGAGGGGTTATCTGCAAAATAATCTTAAGTGGATCTGGAGGCAATCCCACCTTGATCTGTCACCGTACGTTGCCGATCTCACGCTCCATAACAATAGTTTCCAGATTTTCATTGAATGTGCGTTTTCACCTGATACTTGGAAACTATTTGTTCTGGGCGTGAGATCAGTAATGTACGGTGATAGATCACATGTGGGATTGCCTCCAGATCCACTTAAGAGTGTTTTGCAGATAACCCCTTTCTTCTTAATTGTAGGCAAATTATTTGGGAGGTACTGCGTCGTTCTCCTTATCCCGTCTGTTTCTATTCGTAAGGAGTCGCCGTCGCCGCCGGTGAAAGCTCCTGCTGCCACTGCCGCATGGGGCTACACCTCTGCCGCCGCGCGATGGTGAACGCCATATCTTAACTGTGACACCCTCGATTCAATCGTACACTAATCATGCACGCAAACGTGTACGATCAAAATTAGGGACTCACGGGAAGATATCATAAACAACTCTAAAACATCAATAAGTCATACAAGCATCATAATACAAGCCAGGGGCCTCGAGGGCTCGAATACAAGTGCTCGATCATAGACGAGTCAGTGGAAGCAATAATATCTGAGTACAGACATAAGTTAAACAAGTTGCCATAAGATGGCTAGCACAAACTGGGATACAAATCGAAAGAGGCACAGGCTGCTACCTCTTGAGCACTGCGTTGTTTTCCTTTGAAGAGAAAAGGGTGATGCAGCAAAGTAGCGTAAGTATTTCCCTCAGTTTTTGAGAACCAAGGTATTAATCCAGTAGGAGGCTACGCGCGAGTCCCTCGTACCTACACAAAACAAATAAATCCTGCAACCAACGCGATAAGGGGTTGTCAATCCCTTCACGGTCACTTACGAGAGTGAGATCTGATAGATATGATAGGATAATATTTTTGGTATTTTTGTGATAAAGATGCAAAGTAAAATAAAAGCAAAGTAAAAAAGCAAAGGAAATAACAAAGTATTAGAAGATTAATATGATGAAGATAGACCCGAGGGCCATAGGTTTCACTAGTGGCTTCTCTCAAGAGCATAAGTGTTTTACGGTGGGTGAACGAATTACTGTTAAGCAATTGACAGAATTGATCATAGTTATGAGAATATCTAGGTATGATCATGTATATAGGCATCACGTCCGAGACAAGTAGACCGACTCTGCACGCATCTACTACTATTACTCCACTCATCGACCGCTATCCAACATGCATATAGAGTATTAAGTTCATGAAAATAGAGTAACGCCTCAAGCAAGATGACATGATGTAGAGGGATAAATTCATGCAATATTATAATAAACCCATCTTGTTATCCTCGATGGCAACAATACAATACGTGCCTTGCTGCCCCTACTATCATTGGGAAAGGACACCGCAAGATTGAACCCAAAGCTAAGCACTTCTCCCATTGCAAGAAAGATCAATCTAGTAGGCCAAACCAAACTGATAATTCGAAGAGACTTGCAAAGATAACCAATCATACATAAAAGAATTCAGAGAAGATACAAATATTGTTCATAGATAATCTTGATCATAAACCCACAATTCATCGGTCTCAACAAACACACCGCAAAAAGAAGATTACATTGAATAGATCTTCATGAGAGAGGGGGAGAACATTGTATTGAGATCCAAAAGAGAGAAGAAGCCATCTAGCTACTAACTATGGACCCGAAGGTCTGAAGTAAACTACTCACACTTCATCGGAGAGGCTATGGTGATGATGTAGAAGCCCTCATGGTGGATTCCCCTTAAGTGAACTCCGGAGCAGGCCCCAAGATGGGATCTCGTGGGTACATGAAGGTTGCGGTGGCGGAATTAGGTTTTGGCTCCGTGTCGATCGCTTGGGGGGTAGGTATATATAGGAGGAAGGAGAATGCGTCGGTGGAGCAACAGGGGGCCCACGAGGGTGGAGGGCGCGCCCAGGGGGGGGGGGGTAGGCGCGCCCCCTACCTCGTGGCCTCCTCTTTTGTTTCTTGACATAGGGTCCAAGTCTCCCGGATCATAGTCTTCCTAAAAATCACGTTCCCGAAGGTTTCATTCTGTTTGGACTCCGTTTGATATTCCTTTTCTGCGAAACTCTGAAATAGGCAAAAACAACAATTCTGGGCTAGGCCTCCTGTTAATAGGTTAGTCCCAAAAATAATATAAAAGTGAATAATAAAGCCCAATAATGTCCAAAACAGTAGATAATATAGCATGGAGCAATCAAAAACTATAGATACGTTGGAGACGTATCAAGCATCCCCAAGCTTAATTCACCTTTCGTCCTCGAGTAGGTAAATGAGAAAAACAGAATTTTTGATGCGGAGTACTACTTGGCATAATTTCAATGTAATTCTTCTTAATTGTGGTATGAATATTCAGATCCGAAAGATTCAAGACAAAAGTTTAATATTGACATAAAAATAATAATACTTCAAGCATACTAACAAAGCAATCATGTCTTCTCAAAATAACATGGCCAAAGAAAGTTATCCCTACAAAATCATATAGTCTGGATATGCTCTATCTTCACCACACAAAGTATTTAAATCATGCACAACCCCGATGACAAGCCAAGCAATTGTTTCATACTTTTGACATTTTCAAACTTTTTCAATCTTCACGCAATACATGAGCGTGAGCCAGGGACATAGCACTATATGTGGAATAGAATGGTGGTTGTGGAGAAGACAAAAAGGGAGAAGATAGTCTCACATCAACTAGGCGTATCAATGGGCTATGGAGATGCCCATCAATAGATATCAATGTGAGTGAGTAGGTATTGCCATGCAACGGACGCACTAGAGCTATAAGT
Source organism: Aegilops bicornis (assembly GCA_021605145.1). Taxonomy (NCBI): domain Eukaryota; kingdom Viridiplantae; phylum Streptophyta; class Magnoliopsida; order Poales; family Poaceae; genus Aegilops; species Aegilops bicornis. The sequence goes on from CM038669.1 coordinate 348,180,907, forward strand.
ATATGAAAGCTCAACAAAAGGAACTAAGTGGGTATGCATCCAACTCGCTTGCTCACGGAGACCTAGGGCATTTTGAGGAAGCCCATCATTGGAATATACAAGCCAAGTTCTATAATGAAAAAATCCCACTAGTATATGAAAGTGACAAAATGAGAGAGTCTATCATGAAGATCATGGTGCTACTTTGAAGCACAAGTGTGGTAAAAGGATTGTAACATTGTCCCTTCTCTCTTTTTCTCTCATTTTTTTATTTGGGCCTTTTCTCTTTTTTTATGGCCTCTTTTTTTCGTTCGGAGTCTCATCCCGACTTGTGGGGGAATCATAGTCTCCATCATCCTTTTCCTCACTTGGGACAATGCTCTAAAAAAATGATGACCATCACACTTTTTTTTACAACTCAACAATTACAACTCGATACTTAGAACAAAATATGACTCTATATGAATGCCTCCGTCGGTGTACCAGGATATGCAATGAATCAATAGTGACATGTATGAAAGAATTATGAACGGTGGCTTTGCCACAAATACGATGTAAACTACATGATCATGCAAAGCAATATGACAATGATGGAGCGTGTCATAATAAACGAAACGGCGGAAAGTTGCATGGAAATATATCTCGGAATGGCTATGGAAATGCCATGATAGGTAGGTATGGTGGCTGTTTTGAGGAAGGTATATGGTGGGTGTATGATACCGGCGAAAAGTGTGCGGTATTAGAGAGGCTAGCAATGGTGGAAGGTAGAAAGGTGCGTATAGTCCATGGACTCAACATTAGTCATAAAGAACTCATATACTTATTGCAAAAATCTACAAAGTTATCAAAGCAAAGTATTACGCGCATGCTCCTAGGGGGATAGATTGGTAGGAAAAGACCATCGCTCGTCCCCGACCGCCACTCGTAATGAAGACAATCAATAAATAAATCATGCTCCGACTTCATCACATAACGGTTCACCATACGTGCATGCTACGGGAATCACAAACTTTAACACAAGTATTTCCCAAATTTACAACTACTTAACTAGCATGACTCTAATATCATCATCTTCATATCTCAAAACAATTATCAAGCATCAAACTTTTCTTAGTATTCAACACACTCATAAGAATTCTTACAAATCATTTATGCTTAGCATATTTGGATTATTTAAGCAAATTACCATGCTATTTAAGACTCTCAAAATAATCTAAATGAAGCATGAGAGATTAATAGTTTCTATAAAACAAATCCACCACCGTTCTCTAAAAGATATAAGTGAAGCACTAGAGCAAAACTATATAGCTCAAAAGATATAAGCGAAGCACATAGAGTATTCTAACAAATTCCAAATCATGTATGGCTCTCTCAAAAGGTGTGTACAGCAAGGATGATTGTGGTAAACTAAAAAGAAAATACTCAAATCATACAAGACGTTCCAAGCAAAACACATATCATGTGGTGAATAAAAATATAGCTCCAAGTAAAGTTACCGATGGAAGTAGACGAAAGAGGGGATGCCTTCCGGGGCATCCCCAAGCTTTGGCTTTATGGTGTCCTTAGATTATCTTGGGGGTGCCATGGAAATACCCAAGCTTAGGCTCTTACCACTCCTTGTTCCATAATCCATCAAAATCTTTCACCCAAAACTTGAAAATTTCACAACACAATACTTAACAGAAAATCTCGTGAGCTCCATTAGCGAAAGAAAACAAAAGACCACTTCAAGGTACTGTAATGAACTCATTCTTTATTTATATTGGTGTTAAACCTACTGTATTCCAACTTCTCTATGGTTTACAAACTCTTTTACCAGCCATAGATTCATCAAAATAAGCAAACAACACACGAAAAACAGAATCTGTCAAAAACAGAACAGTCTGTAGTAATCTATAACTAACGCAAACTTCTGGAACTCCAAAAAATCAGCCAAAATAAGACGACCTAGAAAATTTGTTTATTGATCAGAAGCAATTGGAATCACTATTTTATCACGTTCTGGAGATTTTTAACAATTGTTTTTGTGAACATAAAGTTTCTGGAAATTACAGCAAGATCAAATAACTATCATCCAAGAAGATCCTATAGGTTTAACTTGGCACAAACACTAATTAAAACATAAAAACACATCTAACCAGAGGCTAGAACAAATATTTATTCCTAAACAGAAGCAAAAAGCAAAAACTAAAAATAAAATTGGGTTGCCTCCCAACAAGCGCTATCGTTTAACGCCCCTAGCTAGGCATTGAGATTTCAATGATGCTCACAAGAAAGACAAGAATTGAAGCACAAAGAGAGCATCATAAAATACGTGAAAAACACATCTAAGTCTAACATACTTCCTATGCATAGGCATCTTATAGGCAAACAAATTATCAAAGCAAGCAAAATCTAGCATATGCAAGGAAGAAGAAAGAAACAATAGCAATCTCAACATAACGAGAGGTAATTTTGCAACATGAAAATTTCTACAACCATATTTTCCTCTCTCAAAATAATTACATATGGTATCATAAGCAAATTCAACAACATAGCTGTCACATAAAATATTCTCTTTATGAACCACATGCATTAAAAGTTGACACTCTTCTAAAATAGTGGGATTAACATTAACTAAAGTCATGACCTCTCCAAACCCACTTCTATCAAAAAATTCACAAGATTGAATATTCTCCAAATATGTGGGATCTAAAGTTGACACTCTTCCAAACCCACTTTCAATATTATTGCAAACACTATTATCAATCTCATATTCATCATGGGGGTTAAATAAAATTTCAAGATCATAAGAAGAATCACCCCAATCGTGATCATTGCAACAAGTAGTGGACATAGCAAAACTAGCATCCCCAAGCTTAGGGTTTTGCATATTATTAGCACAATTGGCATAAAGAGAATTTATAGTAAAATAATTGCAATCATGCTTTTTATTCAAGGAGCTATCGCGAATCTCTTCATAAAGTACTTCATCACAATTTTCAGATTCACAAATTTCAAGCAAAACTTCATAAAGATAATCTAGTGCACAAAACTCACTAGCAATTGGTTCATCATAATTGGATCTCTTAAAGAGATTAGTAAGGGGATGAGGATACATAAACTTTTAGCAAGCAAAGATGCAAGCAAAAAGAAGTCACATGGTAACACAAGATCAAACGGAAGGAGGGCGAATAAAACGGCAAGAGTGAAGTGGGGGAGAGGAAAACGAGAGGCAAATGACGAATAATGTAATGCGGGAGATAAGGGATTGTGATGGGTATTTGGTATGTTGACTTTTGCGTAGACCTCCCCGGCAACGGCGCCAGAAATCCTTCTTGCTACCTCTTGAGCACTGCGTTGGTTTTCCCTTGAAGAGGAAAGGGTGATGCAGCAAAGTAGCATTAGTATTTCCCTCAGTTTTTGAGAACCAAGGTATCAATATAGTAGGAGGCTACGCGCGAGTCCCTCGTACCTACACAAAACAAATAAATCCTCGCAACCAACGCGATAAGGGGTTGTCAATCCCTTCACGGTCTCTTACGAGAGTGAGGTCTGATAGATATGATAGGATAATATTTTTGGTATTTTTGTGATAAAGATGCAAAGTAAAATAAAAGCAAAGTAAAAAAGCAAAGGAATTAACAAAGTATTGGAAGATTAATATGATGAAGATAGACCCGGGGGCCATAGGTTTCACTAGTGGCTTCTCTCAAGAGAATAAGTGTTTTCGGTGGGTGAACGAATTACTGTTGAGCAATTGACAGAATTGAGCATAGTTATGAGAATATCTAGGTATGATCATGTATATAGGCATCACGTCCGAGACAAGTAGACCGACTCACACTGCATCTACTACTATTACTCCACTCATCGACCACTATCCAGCATGCATCTAGGGTATTAAGTTCATGAAAACAGAGTAACGCCTTAAGTAAGATGACATGATGTAGAGGGATAAATTCATGTAATATGATAAAAAACCATCTTCTTATCCTCGATGTCAACAATACAATACGTGCCTTGCTGCCCCTACTGTCACTGGGAAAGGACACCGCAAGATTGAAGCTAAAGCTAAGCACTTCTCCTATTGCAAGAAAGATCAATCTAGTAGGCCAAACCAAACTGATAATTCGAAGAGACTTGCAAAGATAACCAATCATACATAAAAGAATTCAGAGAAGATTCAAATATTGTTCATAGATAATCTTGATCATAAACCCACAATTCATCGGTATCAACAAACACACCGCAAAAAGAAGATTACATCGAATAGATCTCCATGAGAGAGGGGAGAACATTGTATTGAGATCCAAAAAGAGAAGAAGCCATCTAGCTACTAACTATGGACCCGAAGGTCTGAAGTAAACTACTCACACTTCATCGGAGAGGCTATGGTGTTGATGTAGAAACCCTCCGTGATGGATGCCCTCTCGTGAGCTCCTAACAGGCCCCAAGATGGGATCTCATGGCATGTAAGGTTGCGGCGGTGGAATTAGGTTTTGGCTCCGTGTCGATCGTTTGAAGTGCGTGAGGTATATAGAGGAGGAAGGAGTACGTCGGTGGAGCAACAGGGGGCCCACGAGGGTGGAGGGCGCGCCCTAGGGGTAGGCGCGCCCCCTACCTCGTGGCCTCCTCTTTTGTTTCTTGACATAGGGTCCAAGTCTCCCGGATCATAATCTTCCTAAAAATCACGTTCCGAAGGTTTCATTCCGTTTGGACTATGTTTGATATTCCTTTTCTGCGTAACTCTGAAATAGGCAAAAAACAAATATTCTGGGCTGGGCCTCCGGTTAATAGGTTAGTCCCAAAAATAATATAAAAGTGAATAATAAAGCCCAATAATGGCCAAAATAGTAGATAATATAGCATGGAGCAATCAAAAATTATAGATACGTTGGAGACGTATCACAGGCCTCCTGCCTGGGATCCTCCTAAACTACTCCTGGTCGTCGTCAGCGGCCTACACGTAGTAGTAGGCACCTCCGGTGTAGTAGGAGTCATCGTCGACAGTGGCGTCTGGCTCCTGGGCTCCGACATCTGGTTGCGACAACCAGGTAGAAGGTAAGGGGGAAAGGGGGAGAAAAGCAACCGTGAGTACTCATCCAAAGTACTCGCAAGCAAGGATCTACACTACATATGCATGGGTATATGTGTAAAGAGGCAATATTGGTGGACTGAACTGCAGAATGCCAGAATAAGAGGGCGATAGCTAGTCCTGTCGAAGACTACGCTTCTGGCAGCCTCCATCTTGGAGCATGTAGAAGAGAGTAGATTGAAGTTCACCAAGTAGCATCGAATAGCATACTCCTACCCGATGATCCTCTCCTCGTCGACCTGTGAAAGAGCGATTACCGGGTTGCATCTGGCACTTGGAAGGGCGTGTTTTATTAAGTTTCCGGCTCTAGTTGTCATAAGGTCACGGTACAACTCCGGGTCGTCCTTTTACCGAGGGACACGGCTATTCGAATAGATAAACTTCCCTGCAGGGATGCACCACATAACCCAACACGCTCGATCCCATTTGGCTGGACACACTTTCCTGGGTCATGCCTGGCCTCGGAAGATCAACACGTCGTAGCCCTACCTAGGCACAACAGAGAGGTCAGCACGCCGGTCTAAATCCTATACACGCAGGGGTCTGGGCCCATCGCCCATTGCACACCTGCACGTTGCGAACACGGCCGGTGAACAGACCTAGCAACCTCCATTTCAAAGGAAGTTGCGTCACGCGGTCCAACCCGGCGTGCGCCGCTCAGTCGCTGACGTCACGAAGGCTTCGGTTGATACCACGACGTCGAGTGCCCATAACTGTTCCCGCGTAGCTGGTTAGTGCGTATAGGCCAGTGGCCAGACTTAGATCAAATACCAAGAACTCGTTAAGCGTGTTATTTTTAAGTAAACGCGAACGCCGACCAGGGCCAGGCCCACCTCTCACCTAGGTAGTCTCAACCTGCCCTGTCGCTCCGCCACAAAGATCCACCCAGAGGGCCGTCGGGACAAAGGTCCTTTCAGCCCCCAATCAAGTGAATCACTCATGGGTACTCCTCGAGCCGACCCGACTTTAGTCACCACATGTATCATGTATAAAGTATATAGTATATACCCGTGACCACCTCCTGAGTGATAACGGCCCAATAGTATAGCATGGCAGACGGACAAGAATGTAGGGCCACTAATGGAATACTAGCATCCTACACTAAGCATTTAGGATTGCGGGTAAGGATAACAACAGTAGCAACAATGACAGGCTATGCAGCAGAATAGGAGTAACCGAAAGTAGTAACATGCTACACTACTCTAATGCAAGCAGTAGAGAGAAGGAATAGGCGATACCTGGTGATCAAGGAGGGGGCTTGCCTGGTCGCTCTGGCAAGTAGGGGTCGTCAACAACGTAGTCGATCGGGGCACCAGCAGCGGCGTCAGTCTCGTAGTCTACCGGAGAGAAGAGGGGGAAGAAACAATGAATACAATGCAAACAGATGCATAGCGATGCATGACATGACAATGAACAGTGCTAGGCGTGCCCTAGCGCGGTAGGAGGTGATACCGGCGAAGGGGAGAGACATCCAGGAAAGTAGCCCCGGTGTTTCAAGCGTTCCTACGGATAAACCAGAGGGGAAAAGTTGCGTGTTCGCTATGCTAGGGATGTGTGGCGGATGAACGGGCTGCGTATTCGGATTCGTCTCGTCGTTCTGAGCAACTTTCACATATAAAACTTTTTCATCGGACTTACGGTTAATTTTCTATTAATTCTTTTAAGTTTTAAGCATTTTCTAGAGTTTAAAATAATTCAGAAAATAAAACAGTAAATAGTTTTTCACCTAGTGTTACTCTAGCCTATGATTATGACTGTGGGGCCAAGTGGGACTGGGTTGACCCAGTCAAGGGTTGAATGGTCAAAGGATGAATAGTGTAGGCGGGTCCTGGCTGTCATTATCTCTAGCTTTATTAGATTAGTAGCTTTTGTTTAATTATCAGAGGGCCCCTCTGTCATTGGATGATGTCTACTACACAACCTTCTTCTTGTAGACGTTGTTGGGCCTGCAAGTGCACAGGTTTGTAGGACAGTAGCAAATTTCCCTCAAGTGGATGACCTAAGGTTTATCAATCCGTAGGAGGCGTAGGATGAAGATGGTCTCTCTCAAGCAACCCCGCAACCAAATAACAAAGAGTCTCTTGTGTCCCCAACACACCCAAGACAATGGTAAATTGTATAGGTGCACTAGTTCAGCGAAGAGATGGTGATACAAGTGCAATATGGATGGTAGATAAAGGTTTTTGTAAACTGAAAATATAAAAACAGCAAGGCAGCGAGCGGTAAAAGTGAGCGTAAATGGTATTGCAATGATAGGAAAGAAGGCCTAGGGTTCATACTTTCACTAGTGCAAGTTCTCTCAACAATAATAACATAATTGGATCACATAACTATCCCTCAATATGCAACAAAGAGTCACTCCAAAGTCACTAATAGCGGAAAACAAACGAAGAGATTATGGTAGGGTATGAAACCACCTCAAAGTTATTCTTTCCAATCAATCCGTTGGGCTATTCCTATAAGTGTCACAAACAGCCCTAGAGTTCGTACTAGAATAACACCTTAAGACACAAATCAACCAAAACCCTAATGTCACCTAGATACTCCAATGTCACCTCAAGTATCCGTGGGCATGATTATATGATATGCATCACACAATCTCAATTCATCTACTCAAACCAACACATAGAACCTCAAAGAGTGCCCCAACGTTTCAACCGGAGAATCACGACGAAAACGTGTGCCAACCCCTATGCATAGGTTCATGGGCGGAACCATAAGTTGATCACCAAAACATATATCAAGTGAATCACGTGATATCCCATTGTCACCACAGATACGCACGGCAAGACATATATCAAGTGTTCTCAAATCTTTAAAGACTCAATCCGATTAGATTACTTCAAGGGGAAAACTCAATTCATTACAAGAGACTAGAGGGGGAGAAGAAACATAAGATCCAACTATAATAGCAAAGCTCGCGATACATCAAGATCGTGCCAAATCAAGAACACGAAAGAGAGAGATCAAACACATAGCTACTGGTACATACCCTCAGCCCCGAGGGTGAACTACTCCCTCCTCGTCATGGAGAGCGCCGGGATGATGAAGATGGCCACCGGTGATGGGTTTCCCCTCCGGCAGGGTGCCGGAACGAACTCCCGAGAGGTTTTTGGTGGCTACAGAGGCTTGCGGCGGCGGAACTCCCGATCAATCTTCTGTTCTAGAAGTTTTACGATATGTAGGTATATATGGGTGCAGGGGGTACGTCGGTGGAGCTACGGGGGGCCCACGAGGCAGGGGGGCGCGCCCTAGGGGGGTGGGCGCGCCCCCCACCCTCGTGGCCAGCTCTCGTATCTTCTGACGTAGAGTCCAAGTCTATCCGTTTGCTTTCCTTCAAAAAATAACTTCTCCAGTTGATTTCGTTCCGTTTCGACTCCGTCTGATATTCCTTTTCCTCGAAACACTGAAATAGGCATAAAACATCAAATATGGGCTGGGCCTCCGGTTAATAGGTTAGTCCCAAAAATAATATAAAAGTGGATAATAAAGCCCAATATTGCCCAAAACAGTAGATAATATAGCATGGAGCAATAAAAAATTATAGATACGTTGGAGACGTATCATTGGCCACTAGGATAATCTAACAATTAAGTAACCTAACTAATGCTGCTAATTAGTGCCTGAACTAATTGGCCTAGCCCACAGGCTTGTGAGCCAGCCGGCCTCACGCGGATGGCACACACGCACGCATGTGTGCGGCGGCCATGGCCATGGCCATGGAGTTGGCAAGGGAGGCACTACGCGGGGGGAGCAGGGGCATGCAAGCGGGGCACGGCAGGGCATGGACGACCAGCAGGCACGGGCCGCGACGAGCAGCGGCGCTAGCAGGAGGCAGCGGCGGTAGCAGTAGCGAGCAACGACGGCGACAGGAACAGGAGCTGCGCGCAAGGCGGCATCAGCAGCAAGTGAACGGGCGGCGCGAGTGGCGGATATGGATAAGGCCGAGCGGAAGCAGGGCGGAGCTCAACACTGGGACGGCGGGGTCGCGGCCACGAGCAGAACGGCGCGCACGGGAGCGGCCTCATCGCCGCAGCGGTGCGGTGAGATCTGGCGCAGCGCGTGCGGCAGGCTGCAGCCGGCCCGAAGCGCGGACGGGCGTCGCAGCTGCAGACGTTCAGGGACGAGGCATGCGGAGCGGGTGCGGCGCGAGCACGCGCGAGGGCGCGACTAGGGGCACGGACGGGCCAACTCCGGCCATGGCGACTGGTCCTCGTGGGGTGACGCATACGGCGACAAATCCAAGGGTAAAAGCAGGGGATTGGGAGAGGAGCTCACTTTGAACTCAATGGCGAGCTTGGGGAGGCCGGGGACGCAGTGAAGGCGACGAATTCGTCGATGGCGTCGCAGTGGCCGGAGGCTGAAGACCAGGCAGAGACCTCCCAGGCTCAATTCAAAGGGCGGGGCTGATGTGGACGACGGCGACGGTCCTCCTGGGCGTCTTACCATGGCGAGGGCTGGCTAGTGGTCACGGCAACGACGAGGCGACCAGGACGATGGGGTTCGGTTGAGCTCAGACACAGGCGGGGAGGAGAGCAACGACGCGAGGGGGGAGAAGCGGGTGGTGTTAGGGCGAGCGGGGAGGGCTCGGTGCGGCTATATAAGGCAGCGGAGCCGGGGATGCTCGACGTGTGGCGCTGGCCATGGAGATGGTGCCACGGCTGCCCTGCCTGCTCCTGTAGCTGGGAGGAGAGGATTGGGGTGGGTTGGGCCAAAAGTATTACCTTAAGGCCCAGAGGCACAATGATAGGTCTTGTTTTTATTTACTTTACTGTTTATTAGTTTTATATTTTATTTCCTATATATTTTTTTTTATAAAATATATAAGTAGTACCTAAATTAGTGTTTCAAAATACCCCAATGCCACAAAAAGTTTGGTGACAAAATAAAACAGTTTACTATTTTATTAATTGTAAAAGGCATTTAATTAATTGTTTTTTCTACTGTCTTATTTATTTTAGAGTAGTTAAACACTTTATAAAAGTTTGGTTTCTCCACCATAATTACTAATGCATTATTTGGCACAACCCGTACAATTAGGTTTTAATATTCAAAAACTTTTATTGTTTGCCTTTAATTAAATTTTGGATTTGTTGCGGTTTTGAACTATCAAGAGTTCATCAACGATAACCGAGGTGACATGGCATCATTAGCGGGGGATCACTGTAGCTTAATTATCCGGGCGTCACAATTCTCCTCCACTACAAGAAATCTCATCCCGAGATTTAAGAGGCGTAAGGGGGGGAGGTTCTGGTTACGAAATTCTAGTGAGTGTTCTCGGTCTTAGTTGCTCTCCTCGAAGTGGTCGATCCATAATGCTGATGTCTTCATACTTCAGCCTGAGGTCATCATGATGAAGTCGGCATCCTTTCTTCGGGAACTCCATCGTACTTACAAAAAGGATAATGGGTAGCTTCGGAAGAACGAAACTCTACAAGGTGGCTATCTGGTTTATAACTCAGGGAATGTGGTAGGAAGTAACTCTCAAGTTGAAACTTGAGAAAATATCGAGAGCAAAGTAAGAAGGTATCATGGGAAGTTTTGAGCGGGTAGGAAATCGTTTGATGCGTGAAACAGGGCGTGAAAGGGGTTCAAAGCAACGGGAATAAGTATTGTGTCTGATAACAGAATTGATGATCTCTCGGAAGGTGGCTCGTGAATTACATACGAGGCCATGTGCGAGGAACAACCTTGGGAACAGGGGGTGTACAGGAGACTCGGGTTTCGGTTGTGTGAACTGTGGGTTATGGGCCCACCATGTGGATTAAAAGTTGGAAGGCGATGACGATTTGCACGATCATGTAAACAAGGCATGCCAGAGGATAGCCTGTCAGTTATGTCGGCAACAACCTCAATTCCAAGGGCGAGGGACGAAGAGAACCATTCTCCTGCTCGTTGAACGAGGCGGACCAATAGGCAAAGTTCTCGTCCATCGGTGGTTACCGGAATGTCATCAACAATAGTAACAGGGTCTTACCGACATGATTGTACACCGAGGTGTTTACATAAGCAGAAGAATATTACTGCTTAGATCATATGGGTCACAAGGAAGATTAAACAAATCAATGGAAAATAAAATGTGATCATCAGACCAAACAGAACAATGGAAAGGAAAATGTGTTTGACACATATGCCAGGGGTATACCCTTCCCAAGGACAAGCAGAGCATGATATCCATGGCAGGATATAAAGTAGAAAACCCATCAGGAAGGGGAGAGAAATTTCATGACATTACCCATACAACGGTGTTTGGATAATTGATCAAGAAACATTAAGAATTGTGATACAAATGTGCTTATTGTAAAATCAGAGTACCAGAGACACGCTTCGAGATAGTATTGACATGGTCTTCAAGCAAAGTTCAAACTCTGAATACACGAAGGATCCATTAGGAACAGCTTGTAGAATAAGTCTTACAATTTCCTCATGGAAGAATGGATAACATTAGTAAAGGGAACTATAACAATAGAGCCTCCGGCCAGGTGGGCTAGGTATGACACCACCTTACCGGGCCATATAAAGACCATCATTATAACTCTTGGAAATATGTTCCAACCATCATATCAGACCGAGATTCAGTTCTGATACGTGGCAGGATACCTCAAACTCAGGATGCATGAGAAGAAAGGTGCAACACAAATTGACGAGGTGACATTGTAAGATTCTCGGGAAATGAATTATTGAAGCGAGTTCTAAAACAAGAGTTCATCATTAAACCTAGGAGAGGATGAGGAGGTGGTTGATGAACTCAGCGACAATTCATCGAGATTTCCAAAAGATGGATTTCCACAATTATGTGAACAAGGAGATATCTTTTGTCAGTTCAAATGATATAATGAGGTATGGTCGAGGAAACATACACAATTAAACATTGGTTGACGGTGCACCCGAAATACGGACTTAGGTAGCACAAACAATGTTAGAATGGCGATTCGATAACCAATGGTCTAAGAATGAAATGTTGACCATTAACTTCAAAGTAATAAGGTTGTTAGAAGTTTTAAAATTACTAGTCCATCTATCGGTATTCCTGTTAGGAACAACACGGGGGCCAAGAAAAGAATGGTGATGGTGAAGTATCACTTATATCAAGAATTCTCAAGAGGTGGTGAAATTCTCACAACATCCTTGACAAAAAGGTAGTAATACTTCAAGGTAGATCTAATACGAGCTGGATAGCAAGTTGCATCCATAACATGAACAAGTTTGTGATGAAAGGAAGGTAAGGATGTTGTTGATGGTAACTCAAATTACCAAGGAACGAGGATGGCACTTATCATCAAGAATTCCATTGATATCCTGGAAGGACTCAGAATGTTGATGATGATCATGACAAATTTTGTCGAGAGGTTTCATGAAGATGTAATCGGTCGGCGATGACATCAAGTCAAAGGAATGATGAAGCGAAAGGTTATTGGAACCATGGGTACGACACAAACTTGAAATCAAGTTTGTGGTTCGAGGAGAATTGATATGACAAGGAAGATTGACGCATGATTTGCTCATCATCGAAAATTGTGCTCCGGGAAAAAGAACCAGGTAGCACAGTTAAAATTTAGCACGATAAGGATATAGCCAATCAGGCTAGGAATGACTTCAAGGATTATTAAACTCATAAGCAACGAAAATTACTTAAGAGTTATCGTATCAGAGCGCGGAATCGATTCACTTATCGATGTTCTCGGTTGACAACAACCCAGAACCCGTGGAGTCACTATGATAGGGAAGGTACTACTTCATCATAAATTCATAAGATATATCCTCGAGATACCATGGGGGTAATACAAGAAGGCAGATCAAAATAGAGGTTGGGCAGGCATATTGATCTGCAGAAGGCAAGTACTCTAACATGTCCGAGAAATGGAATCAAGAAGAAAATATGGTCGGAACCATGGTTGCAAAAGACCAATTCCCATATATAAGATGAACTTATACCAAAGAGGGTTTAAGCGAAGCATCCATGATAAGATCAGCATCATGTCCATGGGCATGAACGCAAGGTTCAAGGTCGACTCCCACTTCTCCAATGCATGACCATTCATTCACTGCTCTACTAAAAATGATTTGAGTGTGAAAACATACCTGCTGAATTATCAGAGGAATATGACCCGTGAAAACTTTTGGGTTCACACAGATTAAGGAAGACATAGGTGCAACCCATCGGGGCATTTTTATGAATCTGTACAACAATCATTGGAAGCAAGGGATACAAGTGCGGAAGCAGAGTACCGAAGTCAAGTAGTCGATACGACTCGACAAAGGTAATTTGTATCAAGGGACGAACTCAAGGTTTTAGAATATGCAGGAATGGTCGGATAAGAATCCATCAAAGGGGCTAGAATCCCGTAAGTGATTTGCTGTGAGTATCGGTATTCAACTAGAAGAGGAAGAATGCAAGGCATCGTATTATAGAAACATTCGAATAATGAGAAGCTTAATTACAAAGGAATTACGATTTCCAATTCGAGGGATCAGAAGCAGACGCTCTGATCGAGGAATGGATACGTTGAATAGGTTTGGATGGACAATCAATCAAGACTTGATTGTCGAGAACCAACTCATGTCTGATATAACGACCGAGTCAGAATGATGAAGTATAGGATCCGACTGATGATTGCAATTATTCGCAACATATTGAATCAAGGGACTCGAAATGATAGTGACAAGGGATGACAACGGTGATTACTAGAAATATGGAATTAACCATAATGCAAGCAAGCAAGAGTTTCAAGAGCAATAGGTTGCTGAGAATTATCGGAAGATCGAACGGTATTTCGAAGACTTTTGTGAAGTACATGAATCAACTAGGGATGAGCGGATACTCGATAAGTGCGAGAAATTATCCATGAGGTATTCAAAGTTGCAAAGAACTGCAAGGCTGTAGGCACAAAGTATTCTCGGAACAATAGAGAGAATTTTGGGGTATTTTATAATAAAAAGATCAAATGGGAATGAAAGTAAGAACTACAAGTGTATGTATTTACCCATAGGGATATTTCGGTGGTAGGGAATTGCAAAAAGCAACTAGCACAAAGTCTCGAGAGAACATCACAGAGTATCATCGGAATCCTTCGGTGCACCAAGCAATCATCTAGAGTGAGGGGCTCTCCGGAAAGAAGTAATTTCGAGAACCTAAAGTTAGTTTTGTTCTTAGCAAAATCATTTAACCCAAATAGAAGAGAGCTCAGAGTCCCAGAGTAAAGATCGAGGAGTAAAAGATCATAATACCACCCAATGACGACGTGGTCCCGTAAGGCACACGACCATGTTAGTAAAAGTTTTGCAATGTCTAGACTCGACTACGGCCAAGGAGTGTGGAAGGGACATTCCTATAGGCAGTCGGCTCTGATACCAACTTGTGACGCCCCCGATTCAATCGTACACTAATCATGCACGCAAACGTGTACGATCAAAATCAGGGACTCACGGGAAGATATCACAACACAACTCTAAAACATAAATAAGTCATACAAGCATCATAATACAAGCGGAGGGCTCAAATACAAGTGCTCGATCATAGGCGAGTCAGCGGAAGCAACAATATCTGAAAGTACGCACATAAGTTAAACAAGTTGCCATAAGATGGCTAGCACAAACTGGGATACATGATCGAAAGAGGCGCGGGCCTCTGCACAGGATCCCCTAAACTACTCTGGTAAATGCCGCCGCCTACACATAGTAGTAGGCACCTCCGGTAGTAGGAGTAAATGCGTCGTCGGCAGTGGCGTCACGCTCACAGGCTCCGACATCTGGTTGCGACAACCAGGTAGAAGGAAAAGGGGAAAAGAGGCGAAAAGCAACCGTGAGTACTCATCCAAAGTACTGCAAGCAAGGATCTACACTACATATGCATGGGTATATGTGTAAAGAGGCAATATCGGTGGACTGAATCAGAATGCCGTAATAAGAGGGGATATCTAGTCACATCAAGACGACGCTTCTGGCAGCCTCCATCTTGCAGCATGTAGAAGAGAGTAGATTGAAGTTCACCAAGTAGCATCGAATAGCATACTCCTACCCGACGATCCTCTCCTCGTCGACCTGTGAGAGAGCGATCACCGGGTTGTATGTGGCACTTGCAAGGGTGTGTTTTGTTAAGTATCCGGTTCTAGTTGTCATAAGGTCAAGGTACAACTCCGGGTCATCCTTTTACCGAGGGACACGGCTATTCGAATAGATAAACTTCCCTGCAGGGGTGCACCACATAACCCAACACACTCGATCCCATTTGGACGGACACACTTTCCTGGGTCATGCCCGGCCTCGGAAGATCAACACGTCGCAGCCCTACCTAGGCACAACAAAGAGGTCAGCACGCCGGTCTAAATCCTATGCACGCAGGGGTCTGGGCCCATCACCCATTGCACACACTGCGTTCTTGACGCGGCCGATGAGCGGACCTAGCAACCTCCATTTCAAAGGAAGTTGCGTTCTGGCAGTCCAACCCGGGCGCACGCCGCTCGATCGGCCGACGTCACGAAGGCTTCGGCTGATACCACGACGTCGAGTGCCCATAACTGTTCCCGCGTAGCTGGTTAGTGCGTATAGGCCAGTGGTCAGACTCAGATCAAATACCAAGAACCCGTTAAGCGTGTTATTTTTAAGTAACCGCGAACGCCGAACAGGGCCAGTCCCACCTCTCACCTAGGTAGTCTCAACTTGCCCTGTCGCTCCGCCACAAAGATCCACCCAGAGGGCCGTCGGGACAAAAGTCCTTTCAGCCCCCAATCCGTGTATCACTCGCGGGTACTCCTCGAGCCAACCCGACTTTAGTCACCACATGTATATAATGTATAAAGTATATAGTATATACCCGTGACCACCTACCGAGTGATCACGACCCGATAGTATAGCATGGCAGACGGACAAGAATGTAGGGCCATTGATGGAATACTAGCAGCCTATACTAAGCATTTAGGATTGCGGGTAAGGGTAACAACCGTAGCAACAATGACATGCTATGCAGCAGAATAGGAGTAACCGAAAGTAGTAACATGCTACACTACTCTAATGCAAGCAGTAGAGAGAAGGAATAGGCGATACCTGGTGATCAAGGAGGGGGCTTGCCTGGTTGCTCTGGCAAGTAGGGATCGTCAACAACGTAGTCGATCGGGGCACCAGCAGCGACGTCAGTCTCGTAGTCTACCGGAGAGAAGAGGGGGAAGAAATAATGAATACCGTGCAAACAGATGCATAACGATGCATGGCATGACAACAAACAGTGCTAGGCGTGCCCTAGCGCGGTAGGAGGTGATACCGGCGATGGGGAGAAACATCCGGGAAAGTATCCCCGGTGTTTCGCGTTTTTGGACAGATGAACCGGAGGAGAAAAGTTACGTGTTCGCTATGCTAGGGATGTGTGGCGGACGAATGGGCTGCGTATTCGGATTCGTCTCGTCGTTTCGAGCAGCTTTCATATATAAAACCTTTTCATCAGACTTACGGTTAATTTTTTATTAATTTTTTTAAGTTTTAACCATTTTCTAGAATTTAAAATAATTCAAAAAATAAAACAGTAAATAGTTTTGTCACCTAGTGTTACTCTAGCCTATGATTATGACTGTGGGGCCAAGTGGGGCTGGGTTGACCCAGTCAAGGGTTGAATGGTCAAAGAATGAATAGTGTAGGCGGGTCCTGGCTGTCATTATCTCTAGCTATATTAGATTAGTAGTTTTTGTTTAATTATCAGAGGGCCCTTCTGTCATTGGCCACTAGGATAATCTAACAATTAAGTAACCTAACTAATGCTGCTAATTAGTGCCTAAACTAATTGGCCTAGCCCACAGGCTTGTGAGCCAGCCGGCCTCACGCGGATGGCACACACGCACGCATGTGTGCGGCGGCCATGGCCATGGAGTTGGCCAAGGGAGGCACTACGTGGGGGGAGCAGGGGCAGGCAAGCGGGGCACGGCAGGGCGTGCACGACCAGCAGGCACGGGCCGCGACGAGCAGCGGCGCTAGCAGGAGGCAGCGGCGGTAGCAGTAGCGAGCAACGGCCGCGACAGGAGCAGGAGCTGCGCGCAAGGCGGCAGCAGCAGCAAGTGAACGGGCGGCGCGAGCGGCGGATATGGAGAAGGCCGAGCGGCAGCAGGGCGGAGCTCAACGCTGGGACGACGGGGTCGTGGCCACGAGCGTAACGGCAGCGCTGGGAGAGCGGCTCGCTCGCAGCGGGTGCAAGCAGATGCGGCGCGGGCGCGGCTGTGGCTGCAGCCGGCGGGCGCGACGGGCGTCGCAGCTGCAGACGTTCAGGGGCGAGGCATGCGGAGCGGGCGCGGCGCGAGCACGCGCGAGGGTGCGACTAGGGGCACGGACGGGCCAACTCCAGCCATGGCGACTGGTCCTCGTGGGGCGACGCATACGGCGACAAATCGAAGGGGAAAAGCAGGGGGGATTGGGAGAGGAGCTCACTGCGAGCTCAATGACGAGGTCGGGGAGGTCGGGGACGCAGTGAAGGCGACGAATCCGTCGATGGCGTCGCAGTGGCCGGAGGTTGAAGACCACATCGATGGCGATGGCAGAGACCTCCCAGGCTCGAGTCGAAGGGCGGGGCTGATGTGGACAACGACGGCGGTCCTCCTGGGAGTCTCACCACAGCGAGGGCTGGCCAGTGGTCACGGCAACGACGAGGCGACCGGAACGATGGGGTTCGGTGGAGCTCGGACGCAGGCGGGGAGGAGAGCAACGGCGCGAGCGGGGAGAAGCGGGTGGTGTTAGGGCGAGCGGGGAGGGCTCGGTGCGGCTATATAGGGCAGGGGAGCCGGGGATGCTCGACGTGTGGCGCTGGCCATGGAGATGGCGCCACGGCTGCCCTGCCTGCTCCTGTAGCTGGTAGGAGAGGATTGGGGTGGGTTGGGCCAAAAGTATTGCCTTAAGGCCCAGAGGCACAGTGATAGGTCTTCTTTTTATTTACTTTACCGTTTATTAGTTTTATATTTTATTTCCTATATATTTTTGTTTATAAAATATATAAGTAGTACCTAAATTAGTGTTTCAAAATACCCCAATGCCACAAAAAGTTTGGTGACAAAATAAAACAATTTACTATTTTATTAATTGTAAAAGGCATTTAATTAATTGTTTTTTTCTATTGTCTTATTTATTTTAGAGTAGTTAAACACTTTATAAAAGTTTGGTTTCTCCACCATAATTACTAATGCATTATTTGGCACAACCCCAAAAATTTGGTTTTAATATTCGAAAACTTTTATTCTTTGCCTTTAATTAAATTTTGGATTTGTTGCAGTTTTGAACTATCGAGAGTTTATCAACGGTAACCGAGGTGACGTGGCATCTTTAGCAGGGATCACTGTAGCTTAATTATCCGGGCGTCACATTAATGCCATAGGAAGATCGCCCTGAGGGCCGAGGAGGAGGGCGAGCCGGCCGCCGACTTTAGAGCCAACGGCGCCGCTGAATCGACGCAACACAGTTTTGTCGTGCTCGCTCATTCAATGCATACAAGTTCAAAAGCTTTTATTCAGAAACTTCATCTCTTATGCATTTCCATATACTCCTATATCCGATTGGTTCACAACTACTCAAAATAGAGAATCATGAATTCAACTTTCACGACACCAAACATCGACGGATTACAGGACGAAAGCATGGCCCGTACGAGATTTTAAAGAACAAAACAAATTTAGTTCAAGACAAAAAATTAATCATCCAGGGGGAAGGGGCTCATTGTGCGGTTGAGCACACACCAGCACGTGAGGCAGAGTCATGCTAGTCGAGTCACCGTTGCATCGGGGCGGCGGATCCGTTCTCGCATCAACTTCGGTGACCAACTCACGCTACTCGCTCGAGGGCAACTCTGTGCGGCGGCGGGGATCGCCATTGACGGTGTAGCTCCATGTGGAAGTGCCTGCGGCTGCGGCAGACTGAGCTCTTAACGGCGGCGACAACTTTCATTAGTCGCGACGGCGAGTTCCTATGGAATAGGAACAAACGGGCACTGACAGAACGAGACGACGCATGACACACATAATTTGCCTACAATTAAGGAGAGAGGGGTTATCTGCAAAATACTCTTAAGTAGATCTGGAGGCAATCCCACCTTGATCTGTCACCGTACGTTGCCGGTCTCACGCTCGATAACAATAATTTTCAGATTTTCACTGAATGTGCGTTTTCACATGATACATCGCCAAAACTTAATGGCGCATTCTAGAATTCGAAACATAGACCTACCGCTTGTGCACTAATCTGACTAACCAGTCCACATACTCAATGTTGTTGACGTAATAAGCTGAGCAAATCTAAAGAACTAAATTTAGCAGTGTAAACTAAACATTACTTAAAAATTGCAAACGTTATTTGAAATTTTAAACAATTTAAGTTACAAATAACTTTTAACAAATGCGAACAATTTTAGAAATTTCTCATCAACTTTCAGAATTATGAAGAAATTTTCAAATTCCTGAACATTTGTTTGAAAACGTGAATGGTATCTGAATTTGTAAACAAGAGTAAAAAAATGGAGCATCATTAAAAATCTGAACAGTTTATTTAAAACTCGAACATTTAAAAAAAAATCAGAACATGTTTTGAAAACGTGAACATTTTCTGAATTTGTGAACAAAATTTGAAAACAGGAAACAAATTTAAATTCATAGAAAAAAACTAAAATGATAAAAATTGCAAAAGTCCTAAAAAATTGAAACTGTTTTATATAGGTGAACAAAAAATGGAAACGGATTGTATTTCTAAACGTTAGAACATTTTTAAAAAAATGTGAATGTTTTTCGAATTGGTGAACAAAATTTGAAAACAGGGACAACTTTTGGAATCCAGAACAAAATTATGAAACTGAGAACAATTAGGCAATCCCGAATTTTGAAATAGGAACATTTTTTAAAACTCCCGAACAAGAATAATAAACACGATTTTTTTTAAAACCGAACATTTTTTCAAACTCCCCAAAAAATTAAAAAAAGGAACCAATTTTGGAAGTAGGAACAATTTTTGAAACTCCAAACCAAAATTCAAAACGCAAATAATTTTTGAGAACGCGGACATTTCTTGAAAACTGGAACATTTTCTGAAACTCCCGAACAAAATTTTGAAAACACAAACAGTTTTTGAAAAAGGGACATTTTTTTTGAATTTCGTGAACAAGTCTTTTCGGAAAACATGGATTTCTTGAAAACTCTGCAACTTTTGAAAAAGAGAAAAATTTGAAAAATAATAAAACAAAAAGAGACAGAAAAAGAAAAAGAAAAAGAAAAAGAAGGAAACAGAAAAATAAATAATGAAAATAAATTACAGAAAAAAAACCCGGTTCAGGAACCTTCTAGAAGGTTCCCAAAACCGGCAAAAATCAGCTCGGATAATCTAGAAGGTTCCTAAATCCGTTCACGAGAAAGCTACGCGTAATGTTATTGAGTGGCCGGCCCAATTGGTTCGATAGGTCGACTTGCTTGTGCGAAACCCGACTTTATGACGCAGAGAGCATCACATAGGGCATTCCACGTTGATCACCATTCGTCCACAGCATGGGCTGCCATGCCAGGTCACGAACTGACGAGGGCTAAGATACTGTGACGCCCCAAAACTGACGCTCCAGAAGTCTTCCAGCTATTTTGTTGTCGCCGTGTGTTTTAATTTTTGTTTGTTGCATTCATTATGACATCATACATACGCATTGCATCCGCATGTTTTCATAAAACTCATAGTCATTCGTAGTTACCGCTTCTCTCTTTATCCCTTTCTTGTTCATTACATGGGATTGTGTGAAGATGACCCTTCTTGCAACAAAACCACAATGCGGTTATGCCTCTAAGTCGTGCCTCGACACGTGGGAGATATAGCCGCATCATGGGTGAAGGAAATATGCCCTAGAGGCAATAATAAAGTTATTATCTATTTCCTTATATCATGATAAATGTTTATTGTTCATGCTAGAATTGTATTAACCGGAAACATAATACATGTGTGAATACATAGACAAACATAGTGTCACTAGTATGCCTCTACTTGACTAGCTTGTTGAATCAAAGATGGTTAAGTTTCCTAGCCATAGACATGAGTTGTCATTTGATTAACGGGATCACATCATTAGGAGAATGATGAGATTGACTTGACCCATTCCGTTAGCCTAGCACTTGATCGTTTAGTATGTTGCTATTGCTTTCTTCATGACTTATACATGTTCCTGTAACTATGAGATTATGCAACTCCCGATTACCGGAGGAACACTTTGGGTGCTACCAAACGTCACAACGTAACTGGGTGATTATAAAGGAGTACTACAGGTGTCTCCAAAGGTACATGTTGGGTTGGCGTATTTCAAGATTAGGTTTTGTCACTCCGATTGTCGGAGAGGTATCTCTGAGCCCTCTCGGTAATGCACATCACTATAAGCCTTGCAAGCAATGTAGCTAATGAGTTAGTTACGGAATGATGCATTACGTAACGAGTAAAGAGACTTGCCGGTAACGAGATTGAACTAGGTATAGGATACCGACGATCGAATCTCGGGCAAGTAACATACCGATGACAAAGGGAACAACGTATGTTGTTATGCGGTCTGACCGATAAAGATCTTCGTAGAATACGTAGGAGCCAATATGAGCATCCAGGTTCCGCTATTGGTTATTGACCGGAGACATGTCTCGGTCATGTCTACATTGTTCTCGAACCGTAGGGTCCACACGCTTAAGGTTTCGATGACAGTTATATTATGAGTTTATGAGTTTTGATGTACCTAAGGAGTTTGGAGTCCCGGTGAGATCGGAGACATGACGAGGAGTCTCGAAATGGTCGAGACGTAAAGATCGATATATTGGACGACTATATTCGGACATCGGAAAGGTTCCGAGTGATTCGGGTATTTTCGGGAGTACCGAGGAGTTACGGGAATTCGTATTGGGCCTTAATGGGCCATACGGGAAAGGAGAGAAAGGCCTCAAAAGGTGGCCGCTCCCCTCTCCATTGGCTAGTCCGAATTGCACTAGGGAGGGGGGCGCCCCCTTCCTTCCTTCTCCTTTTCCCTTCCCTTTCCTTCCCTCCTACTCCTACTACTTAGAAGGGCTCCTAGTTCTACTAGGAAAGGGGGAATCCTACTCCCGGTGGGAGTAGGACTCCCCTAGGGCGCGTCATAGAGAGGGCCGGCCCTCCCCCTCCTCCACTCCTTTATATACGGGGGCAGGGGCCACCCCATGGACACGCAAGTTGATCTACTGATCGTTCCTTAGCCGTGTGCGGTGCCCCCCTCCACCATATTCCACCTCGGTCATATCATCGCGGAGTTTAGGCGAAGCCTGCGCGATGAGAGCATCATCATCGCCGCCACGCCGTCGTCTTGTGGAACTCATCCCGACACTTTGCTGGATCGGAGTCCGGGATCGTCATCGAGCTGAGCGTGTGCTGAACTTCGGAGGTGCCGTCGTTCGGTACTTGGATCGGTCGGATCGTGAAGACGTCTGACTACATCAACCGCGTTGTGATAACGCTTCCGCTTACGGTCTCACGAGTGCGTGGACAACACTCTCCCCTCTCGTTGCTATGCCATCACCATGATCCTTGCGTGTGCGTAGGAATTTTTTTGAAATTACTACGTTCCCCAATAGTGACATCCGAGCCAGGTTTTATGCGTAGATGTTATATGCACGAGTAGAACACAAGTGAGTTGTGGGCGATACAAGTCATACTGCTTACCACCATGTCATACTTTGGTTCAGCGGTATTGTTGGATGAAGCGGCCCGGACCGACATTACGCCAGACGCTTCTGGCGAGACTGGTTCTACCGACGTGCTTTGCACACAGGTGGCTGGCGGGTGTCAGTTTCTCCAACTTTAGTTGAACCGAGTGTGGCTACAGCCGGTCCTTGCGAAGGTTAAAACAGCACCAACTTGACAAACTATCGTTGTGGTTTTGATGCGTAGGTAAGAACTGTTCTTGCTCAGCCCGTAGCAGCCACGTAAAACTTGCAACAACAAAGTAGAGGACGTCTAACTTGTTTTTGCAGGGCATGTTGTGATGTGATATGGTCAAGACGTGATGCTATATTTTATTGTATGAGATGATCATGTTTTGTAACCGAAGTTATCGGCAATGGCAGGAAGCGATATGGTTGTCGCTTATTGTATGAAATGCAACGCCTGTAATTGCTTTACTTTATCACTAAGCGGTAGCGATAGTCGTAGAAGCAATAGATGGCGTAACGACAACGATGCTACGATGGAGATCAAGGTGTCGGCGCGGTGGCGATGGTGATCACAACGGTGCTTGAGATGGAAATCACAAGCACTAGATGATGATGGCCATATCATATCACTTATATTGATTGCATGTGATGTTTATCCTTTATGCATCTTATCTTGCTTTGATTGACGGTAGCATTTTAAGATGATCTCTCACTAAAAATTATCAAGAAGTGTTCTCCCTGAGTATGCACCGTTGCAAAAGTTCTTCGTGCCCAGACACCACGTGATGATCGGGTGTGATAAGCTCTTCGTCCATCTACAACGGGTGCAAGCCAGTTTTGCACACGTAGAATACTCAGGTTAAACTTGACGAGCCTAGCATATGCAGATATGGCCTCGGAACACGGAGACCAAAAGGTCGAGCGTGAATCATATAGTAGATATGATCAACATAGTGATGTTCACCATTGAAAACTACTCCATCTCACGTGATGATCGGTTATGGTTTAGTTGATTTGGATCACGTGATCACTTAGATGACTAGAGAGATGTCTGTCTAAGTGGGAGTTCTTAAGTAATATGATTAATTGAACTTAAATTTATCATGAAATTAGTACTGTTAGTATTTTGATTATCTATGTTTGTTGTAAATAGATGGCTCGTCTTTGTTGTTCCGTTGAATTTTAATGCGTTCCTTGAGAAAGCAAAGTTGAAAGATGATGGTAGCAATTACACGGACTGGGTCCGTAACTTGAGGATTATCCTCATTGCTGCACGGAAGAATTACGCCTGGAAGCACCGCTGGGTGCCGAACTCTTTGCAGAACAACGCCGAGAAGTTGTGAACGTCTGGCGGAGAAAAGTCGATGACTACTCTATAGTTCGATTGTGCCATGCTTTACGGCTTAGAACCGGGTCTTCAACGACGTTTTGAACGTCATGGACAATATGAGATGTTCCAGGAGTTGAAGTTAATATTTCAAGCAAATGCCCGGATTGAGAGATATGAAGTCTCCAATAAGTTCTATAGCTGCAAGATGGAGGAGAATAGTTACATCGGTGAGCATATACTCAAAATGTCCGGGTATAATAATCACTTGATTCAACTGGAGTTAATCTTCCGGATGATAGTGTCATTGATGAAATTCTCCAATCACCGCCACCAAGCTACAAGAGCTTCGTGATGAACTATAATATGCAAGGGATGAACAAAACAATTCCCGAGCTCTTCGCAATGCTAAAAGCTGCGGAGGTAGAAATCAAGAAGGAGCATCAAGTGTTGATGGTCAACAAGACCACTAGTTTCAAGAAAAGGGCAAAGGGAAGAAGAAGGAACTTCAAAAAGAACAGCAAGCAAGTTGCTGCTCAAGAGAAGAAACCCAAGTCTGGACCTAAGCCTGAAACTGAAAGTGCTTCTCGCAAGCAAACTGGTCCTTTGGAAGCGGAACTGCCCCAAGTATTTGGCGGATAAGAAGGATGGCAAGGTGAACAAAGGTATATGTGATATACATGTTATTGATGTGTACCTTACTAGAGCTCGTAGTAGCACCTGGTATTTGATACTGGTTACATTGCTAATATTTGCAACTCAAAGCAGGACTACGGAATAAGCGAGCGAGCACTGGCCAAGGACGAGGTGATGATGCGCGTGGGAAACGGTTCCAAAGTCGATGTGATCGCGGTCGGCACGCTACCTCTACATCTACCTTCGGGATTAGTTTTAGACCTAAATAATTGTTATTTGGTGCCAGCGTTGAGCATGAACATTATATCTGGATCTTGTTTGATGCGAGACGGTTATTCATTTAAAACAGAGAATAGTGGTTGTTCTATTTATATGAGTAATATCTTTTATGGTCATGCACCCTTGAAGAGTGGTCTATTTTTATTAAATCTCGATAGTAGTGATACACATATTCATAATGTCGAATCCAAAAGATGCAGAGTTGATAATGATAGTGCAACTTATTTGTGGCATCGCCGTTTAGGTCATATCGGTGTAAAGCGCATGAAGAAACTCCATCTTGATGGACTTTTGGAACCACTTGATTATGAATCACTTGGTACTTATGAACCGTGCCTCATAGGCAAGATGACTAAAACACCGTTCTCCGGTTCTATGGAGAGAGCAACAGATTTGTTGGAAATCATACATACAGATGTATGTGGTCCGATGAATGTTGAAGCTCGTGGCGGATATCGTTATTTTCTCACCTTCACAGATGATTTAGGCAGATACGGGTATATCTTCTTAATGAAGCATAAATCTGAAACATTTGAAAAGTTCAAAGAATTTCAGAGTGAAGTTGAAAATCATTGTAACAAGAAAATAAATTTTCTACGATCTGATCGTGGAGGAGAATATTTGAGTTATGAGTTTGGTCTACATTTGAAACAATGCGGAATAGTTTCGCAACTCACGCCACCTGGAACACCACAGCGTAATGGTGTGTCCGAACGTCGTAATCGTACTTTACTAGATATGGTGCGGTCTATGATGTCTCTTACCGATTTACCGCTATCATTTTGGGGTTATGCTTTAGAGACGTCCGCATTCACGTTAAATAGGGCACCATCAAAATCCGTTGAGACGACTCCTTATGAACTATGGTTTGGCAAGAAACCAAAGTTATCGTTTCTGAAAGTTTGGGGCTGCGATGCTTATGTGAAAAAACTTCAACCTGATAAGCTTGAACCCAAATCGGAAAAATGTGTCTTCATAGGATACCCAAAGGAGACAGTTGGGTACACCTTCTATCATAGATCCGAAGGCAAGACATTCGTTGCTAAGAATGGATCCTTTCTAGAGAAGGAGTTTCTCTCGAAAGAAGTGAGTGGGAGGAAAGTAGAACTTGATGAGGTAACAGTACCAGCTCCCTTATTGGAAAGTGGTTCATCACAGAAATCGGTTCCTGTGACACCTACACCAGGAAGTTAATGATGATGATCATGAAACTTCAGATCAAATTGTTACTGAACTTCGTAGATCAACTAGAGTAAGATCCGCACCAGAGTGGTACGGTAATCCTATTCTATAAGTCATGCTACTAGATCATGGTGAACCTACGAACTATGAAGAAGCGATGGTGAGCCCAGATTTCGCAAAATGGCTTGAAGCCATGAAATCTGAGATGGGATCCATGTATGAGAACAAAGTGTGGACTTTGGTTGACTTGCCCGATGGTCGGCAAGCAATAGAAAATAAATGGATTTTTAAGAAGAAGACTGACGCTGATGGTAATATAACTGTCTATAAAGCTCGACTTGTTGCGAAAGGTTTTCGACAAGTTCAAGGGGTTGGATACAATGAGACTTCCTCACCCGTAGCGATGCTTAAGTCTGTCCGAATCATGTTAGCAATTGCTGCATTTTATAATTATGAAATTTGGCAAATGGATGTCAAAACTGCATTCTTGAATGTATTTCTAGAAGAAGAGTTGTATATTATTCAACCAGAAGGTTTTGTTGATCCAAAAGGTGCTAACAAAGTGTGCAAGCTCCAGCGATCCATTTATGGACTGGTGCAAGCCTCTCGGAGTTGGAATAAACGCTTTGATAGTGTGATCAAAGCATATAGTTTTATGAAGACTTGCGGTCAAGCCTGTATTTACAAGGAAGTGAGTGGGAGCACTACAACCCTTCTGATAAGTATATGTGAATGCCATATTGTTGATCGGAAATGATGTAGAATTTTTCTGGAAAGCATAAATGAGAGTTTGAAAGGAGATTTTCAAAGAAATATCTCGGTGAAGCTGCTTACATATTGGGCATCAAGATTTATAGAGATAGATCAAGGCGGCTTGATAAGTTTTTCAATAAGTACATACCTTGACAAGATTTTGAAGTAGCTCAAAATGGAACAGTCAAAGAAAGAGTTCTTGCACGTGTTACAAGGTGTGAAATTGAGTAAGACTCAAAACTCGACCACGACGTAAGATAGAAAGAGAATGAAAGTCATTCCCTATGCCTCAGCCATAGGTTCTATAAAGTATGCCATCTTGTGTACCAGATCTATTGTATACCCTACAACTTTGTGTTAAGCAAGGAGTACAATAGTGATCTAAGAGTAGATCACTGGACAACGGTCAAAATTATCCTTAGTGGAATAAGGAAATATTTCTCAGTTATGGAGGTGACAAAAGGTTCGTCGTAAAGAGTTACGTCGATGCAAGTTTTGACAAAGATCTGGATGACTCTAAGTCTCGATCTAGATACATATTGAAAGTGGGAGCAATTAGCTAGAGTAGCTACATGCGAGCATTGTAGACATAGAATTAGCAAAATACTTACGGATCTGTATGTGATGTAATCTGTTGACTAAAAATTATCTCACAAGCAAAACATGAGCACACCTTAGTACTCTTTGGGTGTTAATCACATAAGCGATGTGAACTAGATTACTGACTCTAGTAAACCCTTTGGGTGTAGGTCACATGACGATGTGAACTATGGGTGTTAATCACATGGTGATGTGAACTATTAGTGTTGAATCACATGGCGATGTGAACTAGATTATTGACTCTAGTGCAAGTGGGAGACTGAAGGAAATATGCCCTAGAGGCAATAATAAAGTTATTATTTATTTCCTTATATCATGATAAATGTTTATTATTCATGCTAGAATTGTATTAACCGGAAACATAATACATGTGTGAATACATAGATAAACATAGTGTCACTAGTATGCCTCTACTTGACTAGCTCGTTGAATCAAAGATGGTTAAGTTTCCTAGCCATAGACATGAGTTGTCATTTGATTAACGGGATCACATCATTAGGAGAATGATGAGATTGACTTGACCCATTCCGTTAGCCTAGCACTTGATCGTTTAGTATGTTGCTATTGCTTTCTTCATGACTTATACATGTTCCTGTAACTATGAGATTATGCAACTCCCGTTTACCGGAGGAACACTTTGGGTGCTACCAAACGTCCACAACGTAATCGGGTGATTATAAAGGAGTACTACAGGTGTCTCCAAAGGTACATGTTGGGTTGGCGTATTTCGAGATTAGGTTTTGTCACTCCGATTGTCGGAGAGGTATCTCTGTGCCCTCTCGGTAATGCACATCACTATAAGCCTTGCAAGCAATGTAGCTAATGAGTTAGTTACGGAATGATGCATTACGTAACGAGTAAAGAGACTTGCCGGTAACAAGATTGAACTAGGTATTGGATACCGACGATCGAATCTCGGGCAAGTAACATACCGATGACAAAGGGAACACCGTATGTTGTTATGCGGTCTGACCGATAAAGACCTTCGTAGAATATGTAGGAGCCAATATGAGCATCCAGGTTCCGCTATTGGTTATTGACCGGAGACATGTCTCGGTCATGTCTACATTGTTCTCGAACCGTAGGGTCCGCACGCTTAAGGTTTCGATGATGATTATATTATGAGTTTATGAGTTTTGATGTACCGAAGGAGTTGAGTCCCGGATGAGATCGGGGACATGACGAGGAGTCTCGAAATGGTCGAGACGTAAAGATCGATATATTGGACGACTATATTCGGACATCGGAAAAGTTCCGAGTGATTCGGGTATTTTCAGGAGTACCGGGGAGTTACGGGAATTCGTATTGGGCCTTAATGGGCCATACGGGAAAGGAGAGAAAGGCCTCAAAAGGTGGCCGCACCCCTCCCCATTTGCTAGTCCGAATTGGACTAGGGAGGGGGGCGCCCCCTTCCTTCCTTCTCCTTTTCGCTTCCCTTTCCTTCCCTCCTACTCCTACTACTTGGAAGGGACTAGGAAAGGGGGAATCCTACTCCCGGTGGGAGTAGGACTCCCCTAGGGCGCGCCATAGAGAGGGCCGGCCCTCTCCCTCCTCCACTCCTTTATATACGGGGGCAGGGGGCACCCCATGGACACACAAGTTGATCTACCGATCGTTCCTTAGCCGTGTGCGGTGCCCCCCTCGACCATATTCCACCTCGGTCATATCGTCGCGGAGTTTAGGCGAAGCCTCGCGCCGATAGAGCATCATCATTGTCACCGCCGTCGTCGTCTTGTGGAACTCATCCCGACACTTTGCTGGATCGAGTCCGGGATCGTCATCGAGCTGAGCGTGTGCTGAACTCGGAGGTGCCGTCGTTCGGTACTTGGATCGGTCGGATCGTGAAGACGACGACTACATCATCAACCGCGTTGTGATAACGCTTCGCTTACGGTCTCACGAGGGTACGTGGACAACACTCTCCCCTCTCGTTGCTATGCCATCACCATGATCCTTGCGTGTGCGTAGGATTTTTTTTGAAATTACTACGTTCCCCAACAATGGGCGTTACAAGTTGGTAATCAAAGCCATCCCCGACTTAGGAGCCCCCTGCTTGATCGAATCGCTGACGTTGTTGAGTCTAGAACAAAACTGTTTTGAGTCTTAGGATTATATATATATATATATATATATATATATATATATATATATATCGGAGAGTAGGATTCTTTTTACTCCTCAGTCCTCTTTGTCGCTCTGGCGAGGCCTCCTGGATGTTTTGTCTTTCCTCCCCTCAAATTTCTCTAAAAAAAATTAGGATCACGCGGGTATCTTGAGATCGTTCCGATATTCTTCTTATGAGAATATTGTTCTTGGTGCCTCCTGACATTTAGGGGTTGTGGCAGTATCCCGGGGAGTTGAGCTCTGAGGTGTTGTTGTCACAATTTTATCGTTGCAGTTCTGGAATACCTGAGTTTCGCCGACATAAAAAATCTCTTTTATGCAGCTAGTGGTGAGATAACCTCGACGCCAGCCAGTAATAGGGCGGGAGTTCGGGAGTATTGCCATAGCTTGTATAACGGATGCTTTTCGAAGGTTGAGGTACATGATTTCCGGAGTTTTCTTGGTTATGTGTTGACGGATGGATACAACTGGATGTAGGAATTGTTAGTTTGGGTTAGATATATTGCTTCCCCTGTATCCCCAACACCAGATTGCATAACCAGAAAGTTTCGGGAGTTTATAGGTGGGAATTCAAGTAGCTCCTAGAATATCTTTCCGACAGATGCATGATACGGGATTGGGTAAATCTTTATCATATGTATTTGTTCCGGCTGATTCTGCAAGCCAAATTCTTTGTTTTGTTTTCAGTTGTGGTATTCGAGTTGCTTCGATGTCAAGTGTTGATTCCATACCTTATTCTAAGCGGTGTTCTCATATTTCTATGTGAATACTAATCCTTCTTGATCATCGAGATAGTCATGTCAATCCTTTTCAATTGGTGTGCTTCTCTTGAAGTTAATCCTATCCTTTCAATATTTGCCAGATCAATTCTCAGTTCTTCGCAACGGTGTTCGTTTCATCCGTCCCAAGCTGCCTTTGTTTTTCCCGCCCTCCCACCCTTTACTTCAAGGACTCATATTTCTTAATCAAGTATCCTTTTACTGATGGGAAGTCTCTCCATTCTTTTCAGTCAATGTTCTTATCCGGTGATTCTCAGGATGATACTAACGGAGCTTCGAGTTTATCATTCTTCATTCTTTTTTCTTCCCCGGTGGACTAAATTCAAGCTTTCGGTGTTGATCATATTCCTTTCCTCGTGTCAAATGCTTTCTCATACCGGTGCATCTCTTAATCATCCACTTCTCGCCATACATTTGTTCTGGAGTACTGAAGATATCTCAGGAGATTCGTGTTTTCATTCCTAATCTGTTCAAGATATCTCAAGGTTTTTATCTCTTTTGAGCCATTTAATTCAACCGGCACAATCTCTCTTTTAAATCATTCAACAGTGTATCTTTTGAGTGGGCCCTAACCCACAGGTCTTTTACCAGGATCTTACCTGACTCGCCTAATTTATCCGGAGCGATTCTCAAATTCTTTCAAAGTTTGACGTAAGAATGAAGTATCATCAGTCATATGTCCTTCTCCAAGATCTTTCAAATTCTTTTCATCGTTGGTTCAACCTTTCTATTCTTCATTCCAGAGTGCCTCAACAATTCATGGTGGTGTTTTCTTGTCGTCATTCTCGGATTTGAAGACCGAAGAAGAGTTCCTCTTAAATCCTTACCCGTTCTTCCAAAGATGCGTAGTTCAAGCTTGATGCCATCCTCTCATAATTTTTTTTGATTGTGAGAATTATTTTCACCCATCCGGAGCAATTCAGGAGTCTTTTCAGTTTGATTCTCCGGAGCCCATCATCTCAGAATTATTCATTCCAGCTTTCAGCTCTCGCTATCCAAATCTTACCGGTGCATCATTCAAGTATTCTCTAATCAGCTCGTGATCTATTCGTTCACTTGTATCTAAATCCTCTCAAGCATCTTCGTTCATTTTCCAATTCTTCCTGGTGATGCGTTCGTTTTCTTCGTTCGTTCTTTTAATCCTTACGGTGGTTCGTCCAACATTCATCTTCCGTTGTTATCGTACCAATTTATTCCTTGTTTCAATCCTACCGGTAGTTCGTTGAAGACCTTCCCAAGTTGCGCTATTTCTCTCTTCAATATTTTCAAGAAGAATAAGTGGCATGCCAAATCTGTTGCTTGTCATCAATTTAAATTGATGAAGGATACGCATAATGTAATTCTTATTCTTGTTTCATCCAAGTGTTTAATCCCTTCCTTCGGAGTTTGTTCATGGTGAAGTAATTCTCGGTTCTATTGTTTCATCGTTTCCTTTTTCGGAGTTCCAAGTTTTCTCGGTTATATCGTTGCGAAGCTCCATCTAAATCATTGCAAGGCTTCACCTTGTGTTTTCAACTTCTCTTTCTTTATATCATCCTTCTATTACCGGAGTTCTTCATGGAGGCTCTACATGGTGGTTCGTTAAGGAGTTAATTCATTCTTGAAGTGTTCATCAAGATGTTGTTGGAGCATCTCAAGTCATCTTCTTCTTGCATTTCAAAGTGCAATCCCTTCTCCCTAATCTTTTGAGGTGATGTTATGTCATTCTTGACAGATATTCCTTCATGTTTCATGATTCACAAGTTATCAAGAACGAGATATTTAAACCCATCATTTCCCATGCGTCCATGAGTTCTTTCAATCCAACAATTTCTTCGTTGATGTTATCTTGGTATAGATTTCACCTAAAGCCTTTCCTAAGGAATGCTGCCAATTGTGGTGCTTATCAATGATCCAAGTTATCTCTTTATCATCTTGGTGGAAGAAGTTTTTCATCTCTTTGGTGTTCTCAATCAAATTAATTGATTCCGTTAGTGGCAGAATTTCATCTCAAATTTTGAGATGTTTTCCATAAGCCCACAACAAGTTTGTGCTTTTCGTTGTTGATTTACCAACAACTCTGTTCAATCCTTCTTTACAAGGATGCTTTCCAAATTCATTTGTGGCAGTATTTGTCATTTTCTTCTACATCCCTTTATCCCAACAATCTAGCTGCTATTTTTTTCGTTCCGGAGCCATTGTGATGTTGCTCTCTTCGTCCAATAGTCTTGCTTTGCCAAGATCATGCTCTTTTTCCTTGCTTATCCATTTAACATGAGAATTTTTCTATTCAAGTTCTTTCCATCTTGTCAAATTCATGCTATTTCTGTACATTTTCAACCAGAGTGATGCCCAAATTCTTTCGCTTTTACTCCTTGTCTATTCTGTTTTAACCAGAGTGTTGTGTCTATCATTCCTCTTTTAACCGGAGTCTCATTCAAGTGCTTTCATTTTGCCAAGTTCATATTCTATTCCTTCCATTTCCAACCAGAGTGCTGCTCGAATTTTTCCTCCTTGTTCCATGTTTATACTGTTTCAACCAGAGTGGTTTCAATTCCTTCTTGTCCATTGTGCTCGTCATTCATAGCTTTGCAACCTCCAAGGTTCACATGGTGTTCCTTGTTTCTTTTTTCTACCGGAGTGCTCTCAATTTCGATTAACTCTGTTGTGTTCTTCTTTCAAGTTTTCAACCTCTCAAGGTTCATTGGTTTCACTCGTTTGTCAAAGAAGCAACTTTGTCTTACCTCTTTCTCTTCCATTTCTCCTCGGTGCCATTCTTAGATCTCGGGTCGAGATCTCTTGTAAGTGGAGGAGAGTTGTGACGCCCCAAGACCGATGTTCCAAAAGTCTTCCATCTATTTTTTTGTCGCCGTGTGTTTTATTTTTGTTTGTTGCATTCATCATGACATCATACGCATTTCATCCACATGTTTTCATAAAACTCGTATTCATTCGTAGTTGCCGCTTCTCTATTTATCCCTTTCTTGTTCATTACATGGGATTGTGTGAAGATGGCCCTTGTTGCGACAAAACCACAATGCGGTTATGCCTCTAAGTCGTGCCTCGACACGTGGGAGATATAGCCGCATCGTGGGCGTTACAAGTCGTGGGCGTTACAAGTAGGGTCATCTTCACACAATCCCATGTAATGAACAAGAAATGGATAAAGAGAGAAGCGGCAACTACGAAAGACTACGAGTTTTATGAAAACATGCGGCTGCAATGCGTATGATGTCATGATGAATGCAACAAACAAAAATAAAATACACGGCGAAAACAAAATAGCTGGAAGACTTCTGGAGCGTCGGTCTTGGGGCGTCATAGATACATGGGCCCTAAGGCAGAGGCCGGCGGGCAGATTGTAACCTGCAACATGTTGGTTAGGACATCTCCAACACCGACCTCGAACCACGAGAGCTATTTATCGCCTTAAGCAAGCGCAGGGGGAGGATCTCGCTGAAGGGGTCTACTATTGGGGCCGGCCCAGTTGCGTGGAGTTATTAAACGAAAAAGGAAGAGAAATGGGGTGCCGATGGGAATCGAACCCTGCTCTCCCGGTTCACAACGAGTGCGGCTAGCCACTTCTGCTAGGCCAGTGTCTGTGACATAGGGCGACAGTTGTTAACACGAAACAAGCCACATAATTCATTGTTTATTCTCCGTTCTATTTCCAGCTTTTTTGTTTTTTCTCTGTGTTTTCTCCGTTTTCATTGGTTTTTTTCTCTTTTATTTCCATCTTTGTTGTCTTTCTTTAGTTTTCTTTTTTTTCCTTTTTTCTCCTCCATTTTTTGGATTTCTTTTTTCTTCTCAATTTTTGTTTTTTCTTTTGTTTTTTATGTTTGTTTTTGTTTTCACTCTAAATTTTCATATATGTCAAAAAAAATTAATAGATGATCACCATTTTTTATACACGTTCAACATTATCTGAATGCTTATTCAACATTTTTTAAATAATTCCTCAACATTTAATAATTATTCATCATTTTTTAATACATGTACAACATTTTTCTAATACTCGTTCAACATTTTTTAATATTTATTCAAAAAAATTTAGATAGTTGTTCAACATTTCAAATACTTATTCAACATTTTCAAATACTTGTTCAACGTTTTTCAAACACTCGTTCAACAATTTTTAATACTTATTCAACAATTTTCAAATACTTGTTCAACATTTTTAATACTTATTCAAAGATTTCAAATACTCGTTCAACATTTTCAGATACTCGTTCAATATTTTTAATACTTTTTCAACATTTTCAAATACTTGTTCAACATTTTTAATAAACTTTCAACATTTTAAAATACTTATTCAACATTTTTGAAATTCTTGTTCAACATTTTTTCTAATATATATATTTAGAATATTTTGAAGTATAAACAAAAGTAAACATAAAAAGCAAAGAAAAGAAAACATAAAACACAGAACAGAAACAAAAAAAAAAGAAATAAAAAAAGAGGGTAGAACGCGGCTGGGCCGCGACCCATGTATAGCTCCGCGACGCGAGAGGCTGCCCTCCTCTTGCGTAGCGCGAGAAATAGGGGTGCCCACCTCGTATCGCCCGCATATGTCCGGACTGCACGGTCCGAACATGTTGTGCCATTCAACACAGAACTGTATCGGTCTGTAGGTGGTCCGGACGTATTTTTTGCCGCAAACCGAAGACAAACATGGGGGCTTTGTGGGCATCCACACCACTCCCATGCCCGCGCGTGGCCATCCTAGCCACCAAAATCACTCCCTCGCCCGCGTGCGCTTACTGTCCGAAACGGTCAGTGCCGGTCCAGAGTGTCAATGTTGCATTCATGCCCGACCAAAGCGGACGCGACCTCTCACTGACGCCGGCATTGAAGCGGCGCGCTGGCCCAGAGAGCCCCGCCCGCACGCGCTTCCCAGTGCAGGCGTCTGCTCCGCATTCAAACGACACCACAACTGTACGTTTGTCCATCAACCACTCACATTAATAACACACGGTTGCCAAGGATCCTACTCCGGCGCCACCCGTGACTGCAGCCCTGGCCATAGCCGCATTCATCCTCATCCGGTCCCTTTCCCCTATTTCGCACCACTCGCATCATGGCCTTCTCGCGCGCCAAAGCTCCCTGGGATGGACTATCGCTGGAGCATAAGAAGGAGATGGCCGTTATTGCTGCCGACAGGCAGCCGAAGGCCGACGTTGCCCCAATGAAGTATGCGACCTGCGATGAGCCAACACCATTGTAACATCCCAAATTTTCAATTTGGAATGTTATACATTAGGTCATCATGCATATCATATTTTCTCGCATTTTTCCGATCCTAGAAAATTTCACGCAACTCAAGGACCCTCGGAGAGAGTTGGAAGTTTCATTATTTTCATATTTGGGATTTCTCAAATTTTGGAAATAGGATCATTGGATTTATTTAATTATCTTCATAAAGTTTTTCCTATAAAAATCTCAAGAGAGGGAATAATATGACTTTCCCAATATTTAGGAAAAATGAAGATATTTTAAATAAATCAAATTTGGGTTTTGAAGATTTATTTTGCTTAGGCAAAAATGAGCATTTTAAAAATTTTATGCATATTGCAGTTTTAAAAGTTCATTTTGTTCGACTCATTTTTAGGAGTCGGAGAAAATTTGTTTTATTTAATTTGGAATTCATTTGGTATTTTTTTAATTCGTTTTGGTTTAATTTTATTTAAAAAAAAATATTCGCGCCCCCACAGACGAGGCCCGGCCCGTGACCAGCCAGGCCCAGGCCAGCCCCGGCCCACCTCCTCTCCTCCCTCGCGCTTGCCCGCCTTGGACTCCGCCGCCCGCCTGGCCCGCCCGCCCGAGTCCGGCTCACGCCACAGGACCCGTCGCCCCTTCCCAAGCAACCGGACGCGCCCCCCTCCTATTTAACCGCCGCCCCCTCTCTCCACATCGCCCACCGCCCGCCCCAAGCCGACCCGCCCGTCGCCGAGCACGCCGCCCGTCGCCCGGAGCCTCGCCACCACCCACCGCCCTCGCCCAGCCATGAGCCCGCCGGCGACCGCCGGAGGTAGCCGCCGCCCCGCGCCCGATCCGATCCGGTTTTCCCTAGAAAAACCCGGTCCGATTTTTTTTTGCAAAGTTCGGTTTTAAAAAAAAAACCTAGATTGGTTTTATTTTTTTTCGGTTTTCTTAATTAACGAACGTTCACCGACCCGTTCGTTTCAATGAACGTGTTCGTTGGATTCGTTCTGTTAACGAACGTCCGTTATTTAGTTCGTTCGTCGTTTTCTTTTAAATCGGATTTAATCCGATACTTTTCAGATTCGATTTCTGATCCGATTTTCAAAACTGTTTTATTTCTTGCTCGTTTATCGAATCTGGTGATTCAAGCGCCTGGAGTTTCGTAACGAAACCGCCGTTCCGACTAACCTACTTTCACAGAGTTTTGCTACTGTGAAATTTTGACCTAATTTCAGATTGCTAAACCGAGTCGTTCTCTCTCGAGTTCCGACTTTCGATACTTTATTTGATTCGATTCTTTTGCAACTGAGGTTCTTAAGTTGAACTATCTGGTTAGATCTTTTCGAGATTTCCTGTGCATTAGATGAGTACTTATGTTATGCTTGTTGTTTGTCTGCGTTAGATCACCCGGAGTGCGCCGCTTGTTATTTGAATCTCTAGGACTCATGGATCATCGACAAGGCAAGTAACACTTTGATCATACCTTTTCTACTACCCGGTTTTATTGCATTAGATCAAACCCTCAAACACTTGCATGTATAGGATCTAATCAAATTGTGGGTTTGGGAAGTAGATTGAGGTAGTACCTATTACTGTTTTCTTATGAAACCTTGGGAGTTACTTCTCGTTTGCTTGATTATGCCATGCTATGGTAGTAGACGTGGATTGGGTGAGTGAATATCCATGATGATGTGAGATTGTTAATAAATGGTTTATCTAAGGTGGCAACCTAAACACACATCTGGGTGGATTGAGGCACTGGTTTCTATCGAGGACTTACTGTATTTCTTGGACCGCCACCCGGGCTCTAAGGGATCATAAGATTATTCAAACTAGAAACTTCCGTGTGCAGCCACAAGCCAATTATGGGCTCTGGCGTAGTTGACTAAGTTGTGCGAACTCTTACGGGTAGGCTAGCTGATGTAGGGGAGGTAGGTTGGTACGGTCTACCCACATGTAAGGTGCTAGCGCTTCTGAAAGACTATGGCTCGGTCATCCGTTTCTCAAACACCATGTAGTGCGAGAACCAAGCGGAGGCGATCGAGTCTTGTGGGGAAAAGTGCGCAACCCTCTGCAGAGTGTAATAACTAATCATGATTAGCCGTGTCCCCGGTTATGGACGTTTTGAGTATCTAGTACTTGAATATCATGTGAATCTCAACATGTTACTTCTAATAATAAAGTTATTGGGTTTTGATGAGTACTTTTTAATTGGGATTGAGGATGCTGTCAACCATTCTCAATGTTTAACAACCACCATGATAGTTAAATAAAATTATTCCTTTGATGTAGGGAAAAATCAGCTTTATGCAAAAATGTAACCGTAGAGCCTTACCACCAGCCAAATATGCATGTAGTATAGGCTTATTGCTTCATTGTTCTCTATGTGTTACATTGCCGGCATATTCCATGTCTTGACCGTTTTGGGCTGCAACTTTTCATGTTGCGACTTTTCGCATTTGACGAGTAAGGTGTTAGGTTGTGGTTCTATACTCGGTGATGCCGTTGGAGTTGATGGACTCACTCGTTTTTCCAAGCCTTCCGCTGTTATTATTAGATGACCTTAAGCCATATTATTGTATTAAGTTCCCTTGTGGACAACGATGTAATAAGTGTGTGATCGCTACTCGCTATAAATCCTTCAATCTTGTGTGGTGTCGGCATTCTTGATCCGAGGATGACATCGAGCACGTAGCGCTAGATCCATTCGGTCCGGTCGCGACAGAGAATGGTATCGAGCACCACGCTGACTATAGGACACGACCACTAAGATAAAGCCATAGATCACTACTCTCTTCTCATTTTCTAACTCCTCATCTTTTCTACTCTCTTTAGGATGACGGACGAAGATCAAGTACACCCAACCAGATGAAGGCACACCTTTTGGATTTCACTTGAAGGAAGTTACCAAGTACCTAAACATTGGATTACCAAGTTTCACGGAACTTTCAACGCCACTCTGCACGAAGAGGAGCTGGAAGATTTACGCTCACGTTCAGAAGGACATTCGCCCCAATCACCAAGCCAATAGATAGTGTTTTCGATTGCACCAACTTGGAGTCCGGGAAAGAGCATGGCAGCTCACATCACCATGGGACGCATTGGAGAAGTTTATCAAGAAGACCTCAAGGACACAATCTACCAGATTTGCGGACGCCGAGACGACAAATGGGAAGTCGTCGGCACCAAGAAGGATAGATCCATTGCCGCATTCATCCAGGAGTTAAACCAGACATTCGGCGCCGGAGAACCGGATGTGCAATGATATGTTGGAGTTGCGAGAATGCGAAAGGAAGGATCATCGAACTTGAAGAAGAACTAAAGACAACTCGCAAGGACTATATGGATGAGATCGTAGCTCTAGCAAGACACAACAACGATCTTAAGTACGAGATTGAAGAACTGAAGAAGAAGTTGGCGCTCAGGAATGAAGACCAGTATGTCAATTGCCCAAGCGACTACATCAACATCGACGACACCGATTCGGATCCAAGTGAACCCGACTTTGAAGACGAAGCTGGAGCAGACATTATGGAATCTTCCACCGGTTCAAATTAGTAGAAGTCCCCCACATATTAGTAGTATTCCCTCCATGTAAATATTATAGTACACGCACTTTTGCGATAGTTAGATCGTTGTAAACCTTTGTTTGATTGAATGAAGTGATTTTGTGTGTATTTGCTCATGTGCATTTGGGTAGTGATTCCCCTTAGACCTCATTCTATTCTAAATTCTCATCTTTTCTAAACCCATCGAGATGCCTCCGAGACGCCGACCTCGGATTCGCTTTTCCGCCAGAGATCACCCAACTGATCCAAAGAGCAGAATACCCTGATTCGAACATTGGTGCGAGAACCGAGGCAACAACAACAACAACAACCCACCACCACCACCACCACTGCGGATCATCGACTCGTTTCCTTAGACTAAACCCGCCGGTGTATTCCAAGAGCACCGAGCCAATTGTAGCAGATGACTGGCTCCAAGATAGGAAGGAGCTGACCACTGCAGGATGCAAGGATGGAGAAAAGAGTGAAGTTTGCAGCACATCGGCTTGAAGGACCCGCAGAAGATGGTGGGAGAATTTCACAGCCACTTACCACCTGTGAGACACTGTCACAGGGAGCAATTTCAGCAAGCTTTTCGCCGGCCCATGTTTCGGCGAGCCATGGCCATGAAGAAGCGTGAGTTTCGCAACTTCGCCAAGGAGGAAGGACTGTTGGCCGGTCGTGGATGACTTTAGCAAATTAGCACGTTATGCCCCGGATGACGTTGCTACCGATGCGACTAAGCGAGGAGAAGTTTCTAGAAGGACTAAATGATGAGTTCAAGATGCCGTTGATGGTAGCCAGTTTCAATAACTACCAGGAGTTAGTAGACCGAGCCCTCATGATTGAAGGAAAGCAGCGACAAATTGAGAACCGTAAGCGGAAGTATGGGCAAGGGAAGTATAACTCTGAGCTCAGCGAAACCTCGTTATACCCCTAAGTCAGGAATTCAGTTTCAGCATACCCATGGAGGAGGTAATTAGCATAACCATAACAGCACCAAGAATGGGAGCAGGGAATGGAGGAAGCAGACGATGAATCGCACCAACCCGTCAACACCATCCAAAGTAGACCTGAGTCATATTACTTGCTTTAAGTGCCGCAAGACTGGGCATTATGCCAATGACTGTCCAGAAGGCCAGAATGGAAATGGCAATGGAAGCTCTGGAAAGAAGCCCAACCCTTTCAATAGAGGATAGGTGAACCACCTTGAAGTAGAGGAGGTCGAAGATCAGCCCGATGCAGTAATCGGTAAGTTTTTGGTTAAGTCATTTACTGCAGTTGTTCTTTTCGATACTGGTGCATCGCATTCATACATATCAAGAGGATTTGTGGATAAGTACAAGTTACCAACCCAAGCCCTTAGGTCACCCATGCTAGTAACCTCACCCGGAGCAGTAGTACATGGCTAGTAAATGGTGTGATCGATTGCCATTAAGGATTGGACACTATGTTTTCCCCTCGGACCTAATAGTTACGGAATCCCAAGGATTGGATGTGATACTAGGTATGGATTGGTTATCAAAGTATGGAGGAAACATTGATTGCTCCACTAGATCAATTTTGCTCACCACACGAAGGAAGAAGGATTAAGTATGTATCACGACGAGCCGAGGAGAGCACAAGTTAATTGCTTATCGAGGAGTGAATGCGGGAAGAAGTACCGGTGGTGAAGGATTTTCTGATGTGTTCCGGAAGAGTTGCCAGGAATGCCACCGGATAGAGACATTGAGTTTTTGATCGAGCTGTTGCCAGAAGAGGCCCTATATCGAAGCGACCGTATAGGATGCCAGCACAGGA
Source organism: Aegilops bicornis (assembly GCA_021605145.1). Classification (NCBI taxonomy): domain Eukaryota; kingdom Viridiplantae; phylum Streptophyta; class Magnoliopsida; order Poales; family Poaceae; genus Aegilops; species Aegilops bicornis. The sequence continues at coordinate 348,221,820 of CM038669.1, forward strand.
TTTGGCGGAAATCAAGAAGCAGATTAAGGAACTATTGGATAAAGGTTTTATACGCCCAAGTTCTTCACCTTGGGGATCACCCGTTTTGCTAGTGGAGAAGAAGGATGGATCGTTAAGAATGGTTTTTGATTATCGTGGATTGAATGAAGTAACAATCAAGAACAAGTACCCACTACCTATGATAAATGATCTGTTTGATCGCTTGCAAGGAGCCAAGGTGTTTTCCAAGATCGACTTGCGATCAGGGTACCATCGATTGAAGATTCAAGAAGCGGGACATACCCAAGACAGCATTTACCACGAGATATGGATCTGCAGTATACCGTTATGTCATTTGGACTGACTAACGCACCAGCCTATTTCATGAACCTGATGAACAAAGTGTTTATGGAGTTTTTGGATAAGTTAAATCGTGGTGTTCATTGATGACATTTTGATTTTCTCGAAGAATGAAGAGGAACACAAGGAACATTTGCGATTGGTTTTGGAGAAACTGAGGGAACACCAGTTGTATGCCAAGTTCAGCAAATGTGAGTTTTGGCTAAAGGAAGTTGGATTTCTCGGACATGTTATATCCGGAGAAGGGATAGCAGTTGACCCCACGAAAGTTGAGACCGTAACCAAATGGGAAGCACCAACGACAGTTGGAGAGATTCGGAGTTTCCTTGGACTCGCAGGATACTACCGAAGGTTCATTGAGAATTTCTCAAGGATTGCCAAGCCTATGACAGAATTGTTGAAGAAGGAAAACAAATTCATATGGACCGAGGACTGTGAGGCAAGTTTTCAGAGTTGAAGAAAAGATTGGTTACCTCACCAGCTTTTGATATTGCCGGATCAGACTAAGGATTATGAGGTGTATTATGGCGCTTCACGTCGAGGACTTGGAGCAGTGCTTATGCAGGAAGGAAGAGTTGTTTCGTATGCTTCACGACAACTTAAGCCCCATGAGTTAAATTATGCCACTCATGATTTGGAGTTAGCAGCCGTAGTGCATGCCCTGAAGACGTGGAGACATTTTCTCATTGGAAATCATTGTGAAGTATATACGGATCACAAGAGTTTGAAGTACATCTTCACACGTATGAATTGAATCTCAGACAAAGTAGATGGATAGAGCTTATAAAGGATTATGACATGAGATTGCATTATCACACCGGGAAGGCTAATGTCGTAGCAGACGCATTGAGCCGTAAGAGCCACGTCAATACCCTAATGATGGGAGGAATACCCAATGAGTTAGCCGAGGACCTTCGAGAGCTATGTTTGGAAATAGTTCCGAGAGGCTATGTAGCAGCATTGGAAATTCAGTCCAACGCCGATGGACAAAATCGAGAGAAGCCCAAAAGGCGAGATAAGGAAGTTGCCTCTATAAAGGGAGAAAATGAGCAAAGGAAAGGCTAAAGGATTTCGTGAGGACGAGCACGATACCCTATGGTTCGAAGACCGTGTTTATGTGCCCAATGACCCGTAGATCGGGAAGTTGATTTTACAAGAAGCCCATGATTCACCCTATTCGATTCACCAGGAAATACCAAGATGTACTTGGATTTGAAGAATACTTTCTGGTGGACGGAATGAAGAAGGATATTGCGAGTACGTAGCAGTTTTGCGATGTATGTCGAGAAAGTAAAGGCGAGCATCGAAGCGGCGAGGATTGTTACAACCATTGCCGATACCCGAATGGAAGTGGGATAAACTAGGCATGGATTTTATCACAGGATTGCCAAAGACTCGTTCAGGATATGACTCGATTTGGGTTATAGTCGACCGTTTGACCAAGGTAGCTCATTTTATTCCAGTCAAGACTACCTATAGCAGTGCTAAGTTGGCAAAGATATACATGACCAGAATTGTGTGCTTACACGGAGTTCCGAGGAGCATCAGACGATAGAGGAACCCGGTTTACCTCGAAATTTTGGAACCGGTTACCTGAAACATTGGGAACTCGATTGGAATTCAAGACAACTTTCCACCCACAGACCGATGGACAGACCGAGAGAGTCAATCAGATTTTGGAAGACATCTTTGAGAGCTTGTGCCCTAGATTATGGATCTAGCGGGATGACAATTTGCCGTATGCAGAATTTTCCTACAACAACAGTTACCAAACCAGCTTGAAGATGGCACCTTCGAGGCTTTGTATGGAAGAAGGTGCAGGACACCATTGTTATGGGACGAAACGGAGATCGTCGATTGTTTGGACCAGATTTGATTAAGGAGTCTCGAGCGAAAGTTAAGTTGATTCGAGATGTGCTCAAGGTAGCCCAGTCCGGACAAAAGAGCTATGCCGATTCAAAGCGCAGCGATTGAGCATAAAGTTGGAGACAAGTATATCTCGAGTATCCCCGCTTCGAGGAGTTAAGCGTTTTGGAGTTAAAGGAAAGTTAGCACCCGTTTCGTTGGACCGTATAAGATTTTTGCAACGCATGGGAGAAGTTGCTTATAAGTTGGAATTGCGGAAGGACTGTCGGGGAGTTCATGATGTATTCCATGTTTCTCAATTGAAGAAATGTCACCCGAGATAGCAGAGGTACCGTTAAGAGATACTTTGTACCATTGGAAGCAATTCAGTTGAAGGATGATTTGACATATGAGGAAAGACCGATTAAGATTCTCGATTATGCCAAAGCAGAGTTACCCGCAAAGAAGGTTATCAAGTTTTGCAAAGTTCGATTGGAGCCACCACACGAGGATGAAGCCACACGGGAAAGAGAGGAAGTTTTGTTAAAGGACCACCTCACCTATTTTCTAGCCAACCCGAATCTCGAGGGCGAGATTCATCTTAAGAGGTAGGTTTGTAACATCCCAAATTTTCAATTTGGAATGTTATACATTAGGTCATCATGCATATCATATTTTCTCGCATTTTCCGATCCTAGAAAATTTCACGCAACTCAAGGACCCTCGGAGAGAGTTGGAAGTTTCATTATTTTCATATTTGGGATTTCTCAAATTTTGGAAATAGGATCATTGGATTTATTTAATTATCTTCATAAAGTTTTTCCTATAAAAATCTCAAGAGAGGGAATAATATGACTTTCCCAATATTTAGGAAAAACGAAGATATTTTAAATAAATCAAATTTGGGTTTTGAAGATTTATTTTGCTTAGGCAAAAATGAGCATTTTAAAAATTTTATGCATGTTGCAGTTTTTAAAAGTTCATTTTGTTCGACTCATTTTTAGGAGTCGGAGAAAATTTGTTTTATTTAATTTGGAATTCATTTGGTATTTTTTTTAATTCGTTTTGGTTTAATTTTATTTAAAAAAAAAATATTCGCGCCCCCACAGGCCAAGGCCCGGCCCAGCCCGGCCAGCCAGACCCAGGCCAGCGCCCCCAGCCACCTCCTCTCTCCTCCCTCGCCCTTGCCCGGCCTTCGGACTCCACGCCGCCGCCTGGCCGCCCTTGCCCGAGTCCGGCTCACCCGAGACCCGTCGCCCCTTCCCAAACAACGGGCGCCCCCCCTCCTATTTAACCTTGACGCCCCCCCCCTCTCTCTCATCGCCCTTCGCTTGCCCCAAGCCGACCACTTGTGTCGCCGAACCGCCGTCGCCCAGGCCCTCGCCGCCACCACGCCCTCGCCGACCAGCGGAGCCCACTTGGCGACCCGAAGGTAGCAGCCGCCCGCGCCCGATCCGATCCGGTTTTCCCTAGAAAACCCGGTCCGGTTTTTTTTGCAAAGTTCGGTTTAAAAAAAAAAACTAGATTGGTTTTATTTTTTTTCGGTTTTCTTAATTAACGAACGTTCACCGACCCGTTCGTTTCAATGAACGTGTTCGTTGGATTTGTTCTGTTAACGAACGTCCGTTATTTAGTTCGTTCATCGTTTTCTTTTAAATCGGATTTAATCCGATACTTTTCAGATTCGATTTCTGATCCGATTTTCAAAACTGTTTTATTTCTTGCTCGTTTATCGAATCAGGTGATTCAAGCGCTGGAGTTTCAGAACGAAACCGCCGTTCGACTAACCTACTTTCACAGAGTTTTGCTACTGTGAAATTTTGACCTAATTTCAGATTGCTAAACCGAGTCGTTCTCTCTCGAGTTCCGACTTTCGATACTTTATTTGATTCGATTCTTTTGCAAACTGTGGTTCTTAAGTTGAACTATCTGGTTAGATCTTTTCGAGATTTCCTGTGCATTAGATGAGTACTTATTGTATGCTTGTTGTTTATGCGTTAGATCACCCGAGTGCGCCGCTTGTTATTTCGAATCTCTAGGACTCGCGGATCATCAGCAAGGCAAGTAACACTTTGATCATACCTTTTCTACTACCCAGTTTTATTGCATTAGATCAAACCCTCAAACACTTGCATGTATAGGATCTAATCAAATTGTGGGTTTGGGAAGTAGATTGAGGTAGTACCTATTACCTGTTTTCTTATGAAACCTTGGGAGTTACTTCTACGTTTGCTTGATTATGCCATGCTATGGTAGTAGACGTGGATTGGGTGAGTGAATATCCATGACAGATGTGAGATTGTTAATAAATGGTTTATCTAAGGTGGCAACCTAAACACACATCTGGGTGGATTGAGGCACCTGGTTTCTATCAGGACTTGCCTGTATTTCTTCGGACCGCCACCCAGGCTCTAAGGGAACATAAGATTATTCAAACTAGAAACTTCCGTGTGCAGCCACAAGCCAATTATGGGCTCTGGCGTAGTTGACTAAGTTGTGCGAACTCTTACGGGTAGGCTAGCTGATGTAGGGGATGTAGGTTGGTACGGTCTACCCACATGTAAGGTGCTAAGCGCTTCGAAAGACTATGTCTCGGTCATCCGTTTCTCAAACACCATGTAGTCACGAGAACCAAGCGGAGGCGATCGAGTCTTGTGGGGAAAAGTGCGCAAACCTCTGCAGAGTGTAAAAACTGATCATGATTAGCCGTGTCCCCGGTTATGGACGTTTTGAGTATCTAGTACTTGAATATCATGTGAATCTCAACATGTTACTTCTAATAATAAAAGTTATTGGGTTTTGATGAGTACTTTTTAATTGGGATTGAGGATGCTGTCAACCATTCTCAATGTTTAACAACCACCATGATAGTTAAATAAAAATTATTCCTTTGATGTAGGGAAAAATCAGCTTTATGCAAAATGTAACCGTAGAGCCTTACCACCAGCCAAATATGCATGTAGTATAGGCTTATTGCTTCATTGTTCTCTATGTGTTACATTGCGGCAAAGCATATTCCATGTCTTGACCCGTTTTGGGCTGCAACTTTTCATGTTGCGAGACTTTTTCGCACGACGAGTAAGGTGTTAGGTTGTGGTTCTATACTCGGTGATGCCGTTGGAGTTGATGGACTCACTCGTTTTCCAAGCCTTCGCTGTTATTATTAGATGGCCTTAAGCCATATTATTGTATTAAGTTCCCTTGTGGACAACGATGTAATAAGTGTGTGATTGCTACTCTGCTATAAATCCTTCGAAGTACTGTGTGGTGTCAGCATTACTGATCCAGGGATGACACTGAGCACAGAGCGCTAGATCCATTCGGGTCTGGTCGCGATAACCATCCTTGTCGTCGGCGCCACCCTCAGTGGTGCATTGAACCATGACCATCGGCGAGGCCCGTGCCCATTACATGGACATGGTGCAAGAGGAGCAGGTGAAGAAGTTCCAGGAGGCGTAGGCCAACGCAACCTACAACCTCCAGCTCCTCCAGGAGCACTAGCAGGCGGAGAAGAAGCTCAACTCCGGCAGGGAGATCGCGCCGGACGCAGACATGGCGGAGCAAGCGGCGCTGCTCGAGTAATACCGCTCCGCCCCCCCGATCCACCTCAACCGATGGTGGTACCGCCAGCGTCAGGCGGAACTGGAGGCCACCTACAAGGATCTCGATGAGGCGGCGGGCGAGGTTTGGGGCAAGACAGGCGAGGAGGAGGAGGAGGACATCATCGGCTACACCCTGGCTACGCTACGCCGCCATGACCATGAAGCCGACACGTCTGCGGGCGCCACAGACAACGAGAAATAGTAGTGCACGGCAGGTCGCCGTCGCTCGATCCCAATAAGCACACTGAAGGAAATATGCCCTAGAGGCAATAATAAAGTTGTTATTTATATTCCCTTATATCATGATAATGTTTATTATTCATGCTAGAATTGTATTAACCGGAAACTTGATACATGTGTGAATACATAGACAAACAAAGTATCCCTAGTATGGCTCTGCTTGACTAGCTCATTAATCAGTGATGGTTAAGTTTCCTGACCATAGACTTGTGTTGTCATTTGATGAATGGAATGACATCATTAGGAGAATAATGTGATGGACAAGACCCATCCATTAGCTTAGCATAATGATCGTTAAGTTTTATTGCTATTGCTTTCTTCATGACTTATACATATTCCTTTGACTATGAGATTATGCAACTCCCGAATACCGGAGGAACACCTTGTGTGCTATCAAACGTCACAATGTAACTGGGTGATTATAAAGATGCTCTACAGGTGTCTCCGAAGGTGTTTTTTGGTTTGGCATAGATCAAGATTAGGATTTGTCACTCCGAGTATCGGAGAGGTATCTCTGGGCCCTCTCGGTAATGGACATCATATAAGCCTTGCAAGTAATGTGACTAATGAGTTAGTTACAGGATGATGCACTACAGAACGAGTAAAGAGACTTGCCGGTAACGAGATTGAACTAGGTATGAGGATACCGACGAACGAATCTTGGGCAAGTAACATACTGATGACAAAGGGAATAACGTATATTATTATTGTGGTTTGACCGATAAAGATCTTCATAGAATATGTAGGAACCAATATGAGCATCCAGGTTCCGCTGTTGGTTATTGACCGGAGATGTGTCTCGGTCATGTCTACATAGTTCTCGAACCCATAGGGTCCGCACATACTTCGATGACGATTTGTATTATGAGTTATGTGTTTTGGTGACCGAAGATTGTTCGGAGTCCCGGATGAGATCACAGACATGACGAGGAGTCTCGAGATAGTCGAGAGGTAAAGATTGATATATTGGATGATGCTATTCGGACACTAGAATGGTTCCAGATCATTCCGGGTATTTATCAGAGTGCCGAGAGGTTACCGGACCCCCCCCCCCCGGGGGAAATATTGGGCCTACATGGGCCTTAGGGGAGAGGGGAGGCAGCCCACAAGGGGTGGCCGCGCCCCCCTCCCATAGGAAGTCCGAATTGGACTAGGGGAGGGGCGCGCCCCCCCTTTCCTTCTCCTCTTCCCTCTCCCTTCCCCTTTCCCCCTCCGTAAGAAAGGAAGGGGGGCCGAATAGGACTTGGAGTCCTATTCGGTTTCCCCCCATGGTGCGCCCCTCTAGGCCGGAGGCCTCCTCCCCTCCTCCTTTATATACGGGGGCAGGGGGCACCCCAGAACACATCAGTTATTCTGTTAGCCGTGTGCGGTGCCCCCCTCCACAATTTACTCCTCCAGTCATAGCGTCGTAGTGCTTAGGCGAAGCCCTACGCGGATCACATCATCATCACCATGCCGTCGTGCTGACGAAACTCTCCCTTGAACCTCTGTTGGATCAAGAGTTCGAGGGACGTCATCGAGCTGAACGTGTGCTGAACTCGGAGGTGCCGTACGTTCGGTACTAGATCGGTTGGATCGTGAAGATGTTCGACTACATCAACCGCGTTAACCTAACGCTTCCGCTTTCGGTCTACGAGGTTATGTGGACACACTCTCCCCCTCTCATTGCTATGCATCTCATAGATAGATCTTGCGTGATCGTAGGAATTTTTTTGAAACTGCATGCTATGTTTGTTGGGGAACGCAGTATTTCAAAAATTTACCTACAATCACGCAAGATCTATCTAGGAGATGCATAGCAATGAGCGGGGAGAGTGTGCTCACGTAACCTCGTAGACCGAAAGCGGAATCGTTTAGTAGCGGGGTTGCTATAGTCGAACGTCTTCGCGATCCAACCGATCCAAGTACTGAACGTACGGCACCTCTGCATTCAGCACAGGTTTAGCTCGATGACATCCCTCGAGCTCTTTATCTAGTTGAGGACGAAGGAGAGTTCTGTCAGCACGACGGCGTGGCGACGGTGATGATGAAGTTACCGGTGCAGGGATTCGCCTAAGCACTACGACGATATGAACGAGGTGTGTAACTGTGGAGGGGGGCATCACACCCAGTTAAGAGAAACTTGTGTGTCTTTGGGGTGCCCCCTGCCCCCATATATAAAGGAGGGAGGAGGAGGCCGGCAGCAAGGGAGGAGGCACGCCATAGGGGAGTCCAACTAGGATTCCCAATCCTAGTTGGAGTCCCCTTCCTTTTCCAAGAGGGAGAGAGAGGGAAGGAGGAAGAGGGGAGAAGGAAGAGGCGCGCCCCTCCCTAGTCCAATTAGGACTGGCCATGGGGGGGCTGCCTTGTGGCCCTCTTCTCCTTTCCACTAACGCCCATGAAGGCCCATGAACTTCCCGGGGGGTTCCGGTAACCCCCGGTACTCCGAAACTCATCCAGAACAACCCGAACCATTCCGTTGTCCGAATGTAACCTTCCAATATATGAACCTTTATGTCTCAACCATTTCGAGACTCCTCGTCATGTCCGTGATCTCATCCGGGACTCCGGACAAACTTCGCTCATCAAATCACATAACTCATAATACAAATTGACATCGAACGTTAAGCATGCGGACCCTACGGGTTCGAGAACTATGTAGACATGACCAACATACATCTCCGGTCCATAACCAATAGCGGAACCTGGATGCTCATATTGGCTCCTACATATTCTACAAAGATCTTTATCGGTCAAACCACATAACAACATACGTTGTTCCCTTTGTCATCAGTATGTTACTTGCCCGAGATTCGATCGCCAGTATCATCATACCTAGTTCAATCTCATTACCGGCAAGTCTCTTTACTCGTTCCGTAATGCATTATCCCATAACTAACTCATTAATCACATTGCTTGCAAGGCTTATAGTGATAAGAATTACCGAGAGGGCCCAAAGATACCTCTCCGATACACGGAGTGACAAATCCTAATCTTGTTCTATGCCAACCCAACAAACACCTTTGGAGACACCTTAGAGCATCTTTATAATCACCCAGTTACGTTGTGATGTTGATAGCACACAAGGTGTTCCTCCGGTATTTGGGAGTTGCATAATCTCATAGTTAAAGGAACATGCATAAGTCATGAAGAAAGCAGTAGCAATAAAACTAAACGATCATTATGCTAAGCTAACGAGCTTTGATTAACGAGCTAGTCCATCACATCATTCTATAATGATGTGATCCCGTTCATCAAATGACAACACATGTCTATGGCTAGGAAACTTAACCATCTTTGATTAACGAGCTAGTCAAGTAGAGGCCTACTAGGGACACTCTGTTTGTCTATGTATTCACACATGTACTAAGTTTCCGGTTAATACAATTCTAGCATGAATAATAAACATTTATCATGATATAAGGAAATATCAATAACAACTTTATTATTGCCTCTAGGGCATATTTCCTTCAGATCGTGGATGGAATTGAAGCGTCTCTTGATGTGCTTGGTTCTCTTGTGAAATCTAGATTCTTTTGCCAAGGCAATTGCTCCAGTATTGTCACATAAGATTTTCATTGGACCCGATGCACTAGGTATTACACCTAGATCGGGTATGAACTCCTTCATCCAGACTCCTCCATTTGGTGCTTCCGGAGCAGCTATGTACTCCGCTTCACACGTTGATCCTGCCACGACGCTCTGCTTGGAACTGCATCAACTGACAGCTCCACCATTCAATATAAATACGTATCCAGTTTGCGAATTAGATTCATCTGGATCAGATTCAAAGCTTGCATCGACATAACCATTTACGACGAGCTCTTTGTCTCCTCCATAAATGAGAAACATATCCTTAGTCCTTTTCAGGTATTTCAGGATGTTCTTGACCGCTGTCCAGTGATCCACTCCTGGATTACTTTGGTACAGGCTTTTCCAAAAGTTTGTATAAAACCATATGCTTTGATCACACTATCAAAGCGTATATTCCAACTCCGAGAGGCTTGCACCAGTCCATAAATGGATCGCTGGAGCTTGCACACTTTGTTAGCACCTTTTGGATCGACAAAACCTTCTGGTTGCATCATATACAACTCTTCTTTAAGAAATCCATTAAGGAATGCAGTTTTGACATCCATTTGCCAAATTTCATAATCATAAAATGCGGAAATTGCTAACATGAGTCAGACAGACTTAAGCATCGCTACGGGTGGGAAGGTCTCATCGTAGTCAACTCCTTGAACTTGTCGAAAACCTTTCGCAACAAGTCGAGCTTTGTATACAATAACATTACCGCCAGCGTGAGTCTTCTTCTTGAAGATCCATTTATTCTCTATGGCTTGCCGATCATCGGGCAAGTCAACCAAAGTCCACACTTTGTTCTCATACATGGATCCCATCTCAAATTTCATGGCCTCAAGCCATTTCGTGGAATCTGGGATCATCATCGGTTCCTCATAGTTTGTAGGTTCGTCATGGTCTAGTAACATGACATCCAGAATAGGATTACCGTACCACTCTGGTGCGGATCTTACTCTGTTTGACCTACGAGGTTCAGTAGTAACTTGATCTAAAGTTTCATGATCATTATCATTAGCTTCCTCACTGATTGGTGTAGGAATCACTGGAACTGATTTCTGTGATGAACTACTTTCCAATTCAGGAGAAGGTACAATTAGCTCATCAAGTTCCACTTTCCTCCCACTCACTTCTTTCGAGAGAAACTCCTTCTCTAGAAAGGATCCATTCTTAGCAACAAATACTTGCCTTCGGATCTGTGATAGAAGGTGTACCCAACAGTCTCCTTTGGGTATCCTATGAAGACACATTTCTCCGATTTGGGTTCGAGCTTATCAGGTTGAAGCTTTTTCACATAAGCATCGCAACCCCAAACTTTAAGAAATGACAACTTGGGTTTCTTGCCAAACCACAGTTCATATGGTGTCGTCTCAACGGATTTAGATGGTGCCCTATTTAACGTGAATACAACCGTCTCTAAAGCATAACCCCAAAATAATAGCGGTAAATCAGTAAGACACATCATAGATCGCACCATATCTAATAAAGCACGGTTACGACGTTCGGACACACCATTACGTTGTGGTGTTCCAGGTGGCGTGAGTTGCGAAACTATTCCGCACTGTTTCAAATGAAGACCAAACTCATAACTCAAATATTCACCTCCACGATCAGATCGTAGAAACTTAATTTTCTTGTTACGATGATTTTCCACTTCTCGCTGAAATTCTTTGAACTTTTCAAATGTTTCAGACTTATGTTTCATCAAGTAGACATACCCATATCTACTCAAATCATCTGTGAAGGTCAGAAAATAACAATACCTGCCGCGAGCCTCAACACTTATTGGACCGCATACATCAGTATGTATTATTTTTAATTAAGTAAGTTGCTCTCTCCATTGTTCCGGAGAACAGAGTCTTAGTCATCTTGCCCATGAGGCATGGTCCGCAAGCATCAAGTGATTCCAAAAGCCCATCAGCATGGAGTTTCTTCATGCGCTTTACACGAATATGGCCTAAACGGCAGTGCCACAAATAAGTTGCACTATCATTATTAAACTTATATCTTTTGTCTTCAATACTATGAATATGTGTGTCACTACTATCGAGAGTCAACAAAAAAAGACCACTCATCAAGGGTGCATGACCATAAAAGATATTACTCATATAAGTAGAACAACCATTATTCTTTGATTTAAATGAATAACCGTCTCGCATCAAACAAGATCTAGATATAATGTTCATGCTTAACGCTGGCACGAAATAACAATTATCCAGGTCTAAAACTAATCCGGAAGGTAGATGTGGAGGTAGTGTGCAGACGGCGATCACATCGACTTTGGAACCATTTCCCACGCGCATCGTCACCCCATTCTTAGCCAATCTTCGCTTAATCCATAGCCCCTGTTTCGAGTTGCAAATATGAGCAATAGAACCAGTATCAAATACCCAAGCGCTACTACGAGCACTAGTAAGGTACACATCAATAACATGTATATCAAATATACCTTTCACTTTGCCATCCTTCTTATCCGCCAAATACTTGGGGCAGTTCCGCTTCCAGTGACTAGACCGTTTGCAGTAGAAGCACTCAGTCTCAGGCTTAGGTCTAGACTTTGGCTTCTTCACTTGAGCAGAAACTTGTTTGCCGTTCTTCTTGAAGTTCCCCTTCTTCCCTTTGCCCTTTTTCTTGAAACTAGTGGTCTTGTTAACCATCAACACTTGATGCTCCTTCTTGATTTCTACCTCCGCAACCTTTAGCATTGCGAAGAGCTCGGGAATTGTCTTATCCATCCCTTGCATATTGTAGTTCATCATGAAGCTTTTATAGCTTGGTGGCAGTGATTGAAGAACTCATCATGACACTATCAACAGGAAGATTAACTCCCAGTTGAGTCAAGTGGTTGTGGTACCCAGACATTCTGAGTATTTGTTCACTGACAGAACTATTCTCCTCCATTTTGCAGCTGTAGAACTTATTGGAGACTTCATATCTCACAAACCGGGCATTTGCTTGAAATATTAACTTCAACTCCTGGAACATCTCATATGCTCCATGACGTTCAAAACGTCGTTGAAGTCCCAGTTCTAAGCCGTAAATCATGGCACACTGAACTATCGAGTAGTCATCAGCTTTGCTCTGCCATACGTTCATAACATCTGGAGTTGCTCCAGCAGCAGGTCTTGCACCTAGCGGTTCTTCCAGGATGTAATTCTTCTGTGCAGCAATGAGGATAATCCTCAAGTTATGCACCCAGTCCGTGTAGTTGCTACCACAATCTTTCAACTTAGCTTTCTCTAGGAACACATTAAAATTCAAAGGAACGGTATTACGGGCCATTGATCTACAACAACATAGACATGCAAAATACTATCAGGTACTAAGTTCATGATAAATTAAAGTTAAATTAATCATATTACTTAACAACTCCCACTTAGATAGACATCCCTCTAGTCATCTAAATGATCACGTGGTCCAAATCAACTAAACCATGTTCGATCATCAAGTGAGATGGATTAGTTTTCAATGGTGAACATCACTTTGTTGATCATATCTACTATATGATTCACGCTCGACCTTTCGGTCTCAGTGTTCCGAGGCCATATCTGCATATGCTAGGCTCGTCAAGTTTAACCCGAGTATTCCGCGTGTGCAAAACTGGCTTGCACCGTTGTATGTGAACGTAGAGTTTATCACACCCGATCATCACGTGGTGTCTCGGCACGATGAACTATAGCAATGGTGCATACTCAGGGAGAACACTTATAATGCTACCGCCGTAATAAGCAAAATAAGATGCATAAAAGATAAACATCACATGCAATCAAAATATGTGACATGATATGGCCATCATCATATTGTGACTTTGATCTCGATCTCCAAAGCACCGTCATGATCTCCATCGTCACCGGCTTGACACCTTGATCTCCATCGTAGCATCGTTGTCGTCTCGCCAACTATTGCTTCTACGACTATCTCTACCGTTTAGTGATAAAGTAAAGCAATTACATGGCGATTGCATTTCATACAATAAAGCGACAACCATAAGGCTCCTGCCAGTTGCCGATAACGGTTACAAAACATGATCATCTCATATAACAATTTATATATCATCACGTCTCGACCATATCACATCACAACAAGCCTTGCAAAAACAAGTTAGACGTCTTCTACTTTGTTGTTGCAAGTTTTACGTGGCTGCTACGGGCTTCTAGCAAGACCGTTCTTACCTACGCATCAAAACCACAACGATTTTTCATCAAGTATGATGTTTTAACCTTCAACAAGGACCGGGTGTAGTCAAACTCGATTCAACTAAAGTTGGAGAAACAGACACCCCCTAGCCACCTGTGTGCGAAGGACGTCGGTAGAACCAGTCTCATGAACGCGGTCATGTAATGTTGGTCCGGGCCGCTTCATCCAACAATATCGCCGAATCAAAGTAAGACGTTGCTGGTAAGCAGTATGACTATTATCGCCCAGAACTCTTTGTGTTCTACTCGTGCATATAACATCTACGCATTGACCTGGCTCGGATGCCACTGTTGAGGAATGAAGTGTTTCAAAATTTTACCTACAATCACGCAAGATCTATCTAGGATATGCATAGCAACGAGCGGGGAGAGTGCGTCCACGTACCCTCGTAGACCGAAAGCGGAAGCGTTTAGTAACGTGGTTGATGTAGTCGAACGTCTTCGCGATCCAACCGATCCAAGTACCGAACGTACGGCACCTCTGCGTTGAGAACACGTTCAGCTCGATGACGTCCCTTGAGATCTTGATCCAGTTGAGGATGAGGGAGAGTTCCGTTAGCACGACGGCGTGGCGCCGGTGATGATGAAGTTACCGGCGCAGGGCTTCGCCTAAGCACTATGACGATATGACCGAGGTGTGTAACTATGGAGGGGGCACCACACACAGGTAAGAGAAACTTGTGTGTCTTTGGGGTGCCCCCCTGCCCCCGTATATAAAGGAGGGAGGAGGAGGCCGGCTGCCAGGGAGGAGGCGCGCCATAGGGGAGTCCAACTAGGATTCCCAATCCTAGTTGGAGTCCCCTTCCTTTTCCAAGAGGGAGAGAGAGGGAAGGAGGAAGAGGGGAGAAGGAAAGAGGGGTGCCGCCCCCCTCCCTAGTCCAATTCGGACTGGCCAGGGGGGTGCTCCTTTGTGGCCCTCCTCTCCTTTACACGAAGGCCCATGAACTTCCCGGGGGGGGGGGGAATTCCGGTAACCCCCGGTACTCCGAAACTCATCCGGAACAACCCAAACCATTCCGATGTCCGAATGTAACCTTCCAATATATGAATCTTTATGTCTCGACCATTTTGAGACTCCTCGTCATGTCCGTGATCTCATCCGGGACTCCGAACAAACTTCGGTCATCAAATCTCATAACTCATTATACAAGTCGTCATCGAACGTTAAGCATGCGGACCCTACGGGTTCGAGAACTATGTTGACATGACCGATATACATCTCCGGTCCATAACCAATAGCGGAACCTGGATGCTCATATTGGCTCCTACATATTCTACGGAGATCTTTATCAGTCAAACCGCATAACAACATACGTTGTTCCCTTTGTCATCGGTATGTTACTTGCCCGAGATTCGATCATCGGTATCATCATACCTAGTTCAATCTCGTTACCGGCAAGTCTCTTTACTCATTCCGTAATGCATTATCCTATAACTAACTCATTAGTCACATTGCTTGCAAGGCTTATAGTGATGAGCATTATCGAAAGGGCCCAGAGATACCTCTCCGATTCACGGAGTGACAAATCCTAATCTTGATCTATGCCAACCCAACAAACACCTTCGGAGACACCTCAGAGAGCATCTTTATAATCACCCAGTTATGTTGTCACGTTTGATAGCTCACAAGGTGTTCCTCCGGTATTCGGGAGTTGCATAATCTCATAGTCAGAGGAACATGTATAAGTCATGAAGAAAGCAATAGCAATAAAACTAAACGATCATTATGCTAAGCTAATGGATGGGTCTTGTCCATCACATAATTCTCTAATGATGTGATCCCATTCATCAAATGACAACACATGTCTATGGCTAGGAAACTTAACCATCTTTGATTAATGAGCTAGTCAAGTAGAGGCCTCCTAGGGACACTCTGTTTGTCTATGTATTCACACATCTACTAAGTTTCCGGTTAATAAATTTTTAGCATGAATAATAAACATTTATCATGATATAAGGAAATATAAATAACAACTTTATTATTGCCTCTAGGGTATATTTCCTTCAATTCCCCAACAGTGGCATCCGAGCCTGGTCTATGCGTAGATGATATGCACGAGTAGAACACAAAGAGTTGTGGGCGATAATAGTCATATTGCTTACCACCAACGTCTTATTTTTTATTAGGCGGTATTGTTGGATGAAGTGGCCCGGACCAACCTTACATGACCATGCTCATGAGTCCGGTTCCACCGATAGACATGCAACTTGTTTTGCATAAAGGTGGCTGGCAGGTGTCTATTTCTCCAACTTTAGTTGAATCGAATTTGACTACAGCCGGTCCTTGTTGAAGGTTAAAACAACACACTTGACGAAAAATCGTTGTGGTTTTGATGCGTAGGTAAGAATGGTTCTTGCTAGAAGCCCGTAGAAGCCATGTAAAACTTGCAACAACAATGTAGAGGACGTCTAACTTGTTTTTGCAGGGCATGCTGTGATGTGATATGGTCAAGACATGATGTGATATACGTTATTGTATGAGATGATCATGTTTTGTAGAAGTTATCGACAACTGGCAGGAGCCTTATGGTTGTCGCTTTATTGTATGAAATGCAATCGCCATGTAATTGCTTTACTTTATCACTATGCGTTAGCGATAGTTGTAGAAGCAATAGTTGGCGAGGCGACAATGATGCTATGGTGAAAATCAAGGTGTCAAGCTGGTTACAATGGAGATCGTGACGGTGCTTTGGAGATGGAGATCAAAGGCACAAGATGATGATGGCCATATCATGTCACATATTTCGATTGCATGTGATGTTTATCTTTTATGCATCTTATTTGGTTAGTACGGCGGTAGCATTATAAGATGTTCCCTCACTAAATTTCAAGGTATAAGTGTTCTCCCTGAGTATGCACCGCTGTGACAGTCCGTCATGCTGAGACACCACATGATGATCGGGTGTGATAAGCTCTACGATCACATACAAAGGGTGCAAGCCAGTTTTGCACGTGCAGAATACTTAGGTTAAACTTGACGAGCCTAGTATGTACATACATGGCCTCGGAACACTGAGACCGAAAGGTCGAACGTGAATCATATAGTAGATATGATCAACATAGAGATGTTCACCATTGAAAACTACTCCATCTCACATGATGACCAGACATGGTTTAGTTGATATGGATCACGTGATCATTTAGATGACTAGAGGGATGTCTATATAAGTGGGAGTTCTTAAGTAATATGATTAATTGAACTTTAATTTATCATGAACTTAGTACCTGATAGTATTTTGCATGTCTATGTTGTTGTAGATGAATGTCCCGTGCTACCGTTCCCTTGAATTTTAATGCGTTCCTAGAGAAAGCTAAGTTGAAAGATGATGGTAGCAACTATATGGACTGGGTCCGTAACTTGAGGATTATCCTCATTGCTGAACACAAGAATTATGTCCTTGATGCACCGCTAGGTGAAAGACCTGTTGCAGGAGCAGATGCTGATGTTATGAACGTCTGGCAAGCTCGATCTGATGACTACTCAAAAGTTCAGTGTGCCATGCTTTACGGCTTAGAATCTGGACTTCAAAGACGTTTTGAACGTCATGGACAATATGAGATGTTCTAGGAGTTGAAGTTAATATTTCAAGCAAATTCCCGAGTTGAGAGATATGAAGTCTCCAACAAGTTCTATAGCCACAAAATGGAGGAGAACATTTCTGTCACTGAACACATACTCAGAATGTCTGGGTACCATAACCACTTGACTCAGCTGGGAGTTAATCTTTCGGATGATAGTGGTATTGACAGAGTTCTTCAATCAATGCCACCAAGCTATAAAGGCTTCGTGATGAACTATAATATGCAAGGGATGGAGAAGACTATTCCTGAGCTCTTCGCAATGCTCGAAGCTGCGTAGGTAGAAATCAAGAAGGAGCATCAAGTGTCGATGGTTAACAAGACCACTAGTTTCAAGAAAAAGGGCAAAGGAAAGAAGGGGAACTTCAAGAAGAATAGAAAACAAGTTGCTGCTCGCGGGAAGAAGCCCAAGTCTGGACCTAAGCCAGAAACTGAGTGCTTCTACTGCAAGGGGACTGGACAAATAAAGCGGAACTGCCCCAAGTATTTGGCGGATAAGAAGGATGATAAAGTGAACAAAGGTATATTTGATATACATGTTATTGATGTGTACCTTACTAATGCTCGTAGTAGCGCCTGGGTATTTGATACTGGTTTTGTTGCACATATTTGCAACTCGAAACAGGGGCTACGGATTAAACGAAGATTGGCTAAGGATGAGGTGACGATGCGCGTCGGAAATGGTTCCAAGGTCGATGTGATCGCCGTCGGCACGCTACCTCTACATCTACCTTCGGGATTAGTTTTAGACCTGAATAATTGTTATTTGGTTCCAGCGTTGAGCATGAACATTATATCTGGATCTTGTTTGATGCAAGACGATTATTCATTTAAATCAGAGAATAATGGTTGTTCTATTTATATGAGTAATATCTTTTATGGTCATGCACCCTTGAAGAGTGGTCTATTTTTGTTGAATCTCAATCGTGGTGATACACATATTCATAACATTGATGCCAAAAGATGGAAAGTTAATAACGATAGTGTGACATATTTGTGGCACTGCCGTTTAGGTCATATTGGTATAAAGCGCATGAAGAAGCTCCATGCATATGGGCTTTTGGAATCACCTGATACTTGCGAACCATGCCTCATGGGCAAGATGACTAAGACTCCGTTCTCCGGAACAATGGAGCGAGCAACTTACTTATTGGAAATAATACATACTGATGTATGCGGTCCAATGAGTGTTGAGGCTCGCGGCGGGTATTGTTATTTTCTGACCTTCACAAATGATTTAAGCAGATATGGGTATATCTACTTAAGGAAACACAAGTCTGAAACATTTGAAAAGTTCAAAGAATTTCGGAGTGAAGTGGAAAATCATCGTAACAAGAAAATAAAGTTTCAATGATCTGATCGCGGAGGCGAATATTTGAGTTATGAGTTTGGTCTTCATTTAAAACAATGTGTTATAGTTTCGCAACTCACGCCACTTGGAACACCACAGCGTAATGGTGTGTCCAAACGTCGTAACCGTACTTTATTAGATATGGTGCGATCTATGATGTCTCTTACCGAGTTACCACTATAATTTTGGGGTTATGCATTAGAGATAGTTGCATTCACGTTAAATAGAGCACCATCTAAATCCGTTGAGACGACACCGTATGAACTATGGTTTGGCAAGAAACCTAAGTCATGCTTTCTTAAAGTTTGGGGTTGCGATGCTTATGTGAAAAAGCTTCAGCCTGATAAGCTCGAACCCAAATCGGAGAAGTGCGTCTTCATAGGATACCCAAAGAAACTGTTGTGTACACATTCTATCATAGATCCGAAGGCAAGATATTTGTTGCTAAGAATGGATCCTTTCTAGAGCAGGAGTTTCCCTCGAAAGAAGTGAGTGGGAGGAAAGTAGAACTTGATGAGGTAATTGTACCTTCTCTCGAATTGGAAAGTAGTTCATCACAGAAATCAGTTCCAGTGATGCCTACACCAATTATTGAGGAAGTAAATGATGATGATCATGAAACTTCAGATCAAGTTACTACCGAACCTCGTAGGTCAACCAGAGTACGTTTCACACCAGAGTGGTACGGTAATACTATTCTGGAAGTCATGTTACTAGACCATGACGAACCTACGAACTATGTAGAAGCGATGAGCCCATATTCCACGAAATGGCTTGAGTCCATGAATTCTGAGATGGTATCCATGTATGAGAACAAAGTATGGACTTTGGTTAACTTGCTCGATGATCGGCAAGCCATAGAAAATAAATGGATCTTCAAGAAGAAGACTGACACTGACGATAATGTTACTGCCTACAAAGCTTGACTTGTTGCGAAAGGTTTTCGGCAAATTCAAGGAGTTGACTACGATGAGACCTTCTCACTCGTAGCGATGCTTAAGTCTATCCGAATCATGGTACCAATTGCCGCATTTTATGATTATGAAATTTGGCAAATGGATGTCAAGACTGCATTCCTTAATGGATTTCTTAATTAAGAGTTGTATATGATGCAACCATAAGGTTTTGTCGATCCTAAAGGTGCTAACAAAGTGTGCAAGCTCCAGCGATCCATTTATGGACTGGTGCAAGCCTCTCGGAGTTAGAATATACGTTTTGATAGTGTGATCAAAGCATATGGTTTTATATAGACTTTTGGAGAAGCCTGTATTTACAAGAAAGTGAGTGTGAGCTCTGTAGCATTTCTAATATTATATGTGGATGACATATTGTTGATTGGAAATCATATAGAATTTCTGGATAGCATAAAAGGATACTTGAATAAGATTTTTTCAATGAAACACCTCGGTGAAGCTGCTTATATATTGGGCATCAAGATCTATAGAGATAGATCAAGACGCTTAATTGGACTTTCACAAACCACATACCTTGATAAAGTTTCGAAGAAGTTCAAAATGGATCACCAAAGAAAGGGTTCTTGCCTGTGTTACAAGGTGTGAAGTTGAGTCAGACTCAATGCCCGACCACTGCAGAAGATAGAGAGAAAATGAAAGTCCTTCCCTATGCCTCAGCCATAGGTTCTATCATGTATGCAATGCTGTGTACCAGACCTGATGTGTGCCTTGCTATAAGTTTAGCAGGGAGGTACCAAAGTAATCCAGGAGTGGATCACTGGACAACGGTCAAGAACATCCTGAAATACCTGAAAAGGACCAAGGATATGTTTCTCGGTTATGGAGGTGACAAGAGCTCGTCATAAATGGTTATGTCGATGCTAGCTTTGACACTGATCCGGATGACTCTAAGTCACAAACCGGATACGTATTTATATTGAATGGTGGAGCTGTCAGTTGGTGCAGTTCCAAGCAGAGCGTCGTGGCGGGATCTATGTGTGAAGCGGAATATATAGCTGCTTCGGAAGCAGCAAATGAAGGACTCCGGATGAAGGAGTTCATATCCGATCTAGGCGTAATACCTAGTGCATCGGGTCCAATGAAAATCTTTTTGTGACAATACTGGAGCAATCGCCTTGGCGAAGGAATCCAGATTTCACAAGAGAACCAAACACATCAAGAGACGCTTCAACTCTATCCGCGATCAAGTCAAGGAGGGAGACATAGAGATTTGCAAAATACATACGGATCTGAATGTTGCAGACCCGTTGACTAAGCCTCTTCCACGAGCAAAACATGATTAGCACCAAGAATCCATGGGTGTTAGAATCATTACAATGTAATCTAGATTATTGAGTCTAGTGCAAGTGGGATACATGTTTTCAATGTAATCATGATAAATGTTTATTATTCATGCTAGAATTGTATTAACCGGAAACTTGATACATGTGTGAATACATAGACAAACAAAGCGTCCCTAGTATGCCTCTACTTTACTAGCTCATTTATCAATGATGGTTAAGTTTCCAGACCATAGACATGTGTTGTCATTTGATGAACACGATCACATCATTAGGAGAATGGTGTGATGGACAATACCCATCCGTTAGCTTAGCATAGTGATCGTTAAGTTTTATTACTATTGCTTTCTTCATGACATATACATATTCCTTTGACTATGAGATTATGCAACTCCCGAATACCGGAGGAACACCTTGTGTGCTATCAAATGTCACAACGTAACTGGGTGATTATAAAGATGCTCTACAGGTGTCTCCGAAGGTGTTTGTTGGGTTTGCATAGATCAAGATTAGGATTTGTCACTCTGAGTATCGGAGAGGTATCTCTGTCAGCGTCCTGGGAACGGGGGTGCCCAGACTTGCCTGCTTGCTTCCCACGGCGTGACTCCACCAACGGCCCGGTACAGCCCAGCTTCGGCAGCAACCACTCGAGACCCTCGTGAGGGGCCAAGCCCTGCGAGGCAGATGACGCCAAGACCTCCCTGGGGGCGGCCTCGCCAGGCAGGCTCCCGAGGAGCGGAAATATCTATGTAGGGGGCACCTCGCGAGGTTCATATGACGTGAGCTATGACGACCAAGGCCAGGCGAGCGCCACCGGGCGCAGTGCACCAGTTTCCTCTTTGGTGCTAAAGAGGCAAGCGCATGCGAGGAGTCCCGAGGCATCAGGCAAAGGTTTCCATATCGGTGCAACAAGACCAAGACCAGCAGGATGGCATGACAGAGGTCACTGCGGAGCCCACAGCAGCGTCACCACCAGAGCCTTTGGCAGGCAAAGACTACTTTTGTCAGGATAACTTGTACTAGTTTCTCCCTTCAAAATTGGCCGTTGTGGGATCCCTTCCCGCCTACATTTGGGAAGAGGACCACGGCCTCTATGAATAGGACTAGCCACCACTGTAGGCAGGGACGACGGGGGAAACGATCTTTGATTGGATCCAATCCATCCTCACATCCACCAGCTCATCGAGCTCAAGAACACCTCCCCTCCCGAGGCTGTTCATCCACTGTACTAGTTCGTCTTTAGCCCTCGAGGCAATCCATCAGCACACTGGAGTAGGGTATTACACCACGCGGTGGCCCGAACCAGTATAAACCTCTGTGTCTCATGTTCTTTGGGTTCATCGAGCTAGCTCGTGGAATCATTGGGTAAGCAGGCTGGGGATAAAGCGTCCTTTGTGTGCACCCCAGAGTTCGAACCTCTCAAGGGTCAGCGGAACCCTGAATCCGACATTTTGCGCGCTAGGTAGGGGTGTGCCGAAGCTTCGCCTTTCCACCTGCTTTGTCTCTCCGTCCATCTCCCATGGCAGGCACCACTCCTCCGACAGGATCGACGTGCACGTGCGGAGGTGCCATGGGCCTCCGGGCCTTCACCCCCGCCTTGCGGCAAGTGCGGCGGCCGCACAAGTTCAAGTCGGAGATGCCGCCTCGCTATGACGGCGCGGCGGATCCAGCGGCCTTCTTGCTGGCCGACGAGGAGGCCGTTCTGGAAGCCGGAGGCGACGATAAGGTCATAGCCACCTGTTCCCCATGGCCCTCGCCGGCGCGCCACGCGCGTGGCTGCTCAACCTGCCAGGATCTTCTGTGGCCGCCTGGGAGGAACTGCGCGGCCTTTTCATCGCGCGCTTCGCAGCACCAGCACCCCTCGCCGTTGCGGCCCTCCTCGGCAGCTCGCAGCCACCGCCCTCGGACCGCTGCTACCTCTTGAGCACTGCGTTGGTTTTCCCTTCAAGAGGAAAGGGTCATGCAGTAGAGTAGCATAAGTATTTCCCTCAGTTTTTGAGAACCAAGGTATCAATCCAGTAGGAGACCACGCTCGAGTCCCACGCACCTACAAAACAAATAAGAACCTCGCAACCAACGCGATAAAGGGGTTATCAATCCCTTCACGGTCACTTACGAGAGTGAGATCTGATAGATATGATAAGATAATATTTTTGGTATTTTTTATGATAAACACTAAAAGTAAAGAAACCAAAATAAACGGCGCCAGAAATAGCTCGTTGTTGGGAGATTAATATGATGGAAAATAGACCCGGGGGCCATAGGTTTCACTAGTGGCTTCTCTCAAGATAGCATAAGTATTACGTGGGTAAACGAATTACTATCGAGCAATTGATAGAATTGCGCATAGTTATGAGAATATCTAGGTATGATCATGTATATAGGCATCATGTCCGTGACAACTAGACCGAAACGATTCTGCATCTACTACTATTACTCCACACATCGACCGCTATCCAGCATGCATCTAGAGTATTAAGTTCATAAGAACAGAGCAATGCTTTAAGCAAGATGACATGACGTAGAGGGACTTTTTATCCTCGATGGCAACAATACAATACATGCCTTGCTGCCCCTGCTGTCACTGGGAAAGGACACCGCAAGATTGAACCCAAGGCTAAGCACTTCTCCCATTGCAAGAAAGATCAATCTAGTAGGCCAAACCAAACTGATAATTCAAAGAGACTTGCAAAGATAACCAATCATACATAAAAGAATTCAGAGAAGATTCAAATATTGTTCATAGATAATCTTGATCATAAACCCACAATTCATCTGTCTCGACAAACACACCGCAAAAGAAGAGTTACATCAAATAAATATCCAAGAGAATCGATGAGAACTTTGTATTGAGATCCAAAGAGAGAAAAGAAGCCATCTAGCTAATAACTATGGAACCGAAGGTCTGAGGTAAACTACTCACACATCATCGGAGAGGCTATGGTGTTGATGTAGAAGCCCTCCGTTATCAATGCCCCCTCCGGCGGAGCGCCGGAAAGGGCCCAAGATGGGATCTCATGGGTACAGAAGGTTGCGGCGGTGGAAATAGGGTTTTGGCTCCGTATATAATGTTTCCAGGGTATATGGGTATATATATAGAAGGAAGAAGTACGTTGGTGGAGCAACGAGGGGCCCACTAGGGTGGAGGGCGCGCCTGGGGGAGGTGGGCGCGCCCCCCTACCTCGTGGCTTCCTTGTTTGTTGCTTGACGTCCACTCCAAGTCCTCTGGATCACGTTTGTTCCGAAAATCACGCTTCCGAAGGTTTCATTTCGTTTGGACTCCGTTTGATATCTTTTTCCTTCGAAACACTGAAATAGGCAAAAACAACAATTTGGGATGGGCCTCCGGTTAATAGGTTGGTCCCAAATATAATATAAAAGTGTATAACAAAGCCCATTAAACATCCAAAACAGAATAGAATATAGCATGGAACAATAAAAAATTATAGATACTTTGGAGACGTATCAAGCATCCCCAAGCTTAATTCCTGCTCGTCCTCGAGTAGGTAAATGATAAAAACAGAATTTTTGATGTGGAATGCTACTTAGCATAATTTTCAATGTAACCCTCTTAATTGTGGTATGAATATTCAGATCCAAAAGATTCAAGATAAAAGTTTAATATTGACATAAAAGTAATAATACTTCAAGCATACTAACTAAGCAATTATGTCTTCTCAAAATAACATGGCCAAAGAAAGTTCATCCCTACAAAATCATATATTTTGGTCATGCTCCATTTTCGTCACACAAGAATGCTCTCATCATGCACAACCCCGATGACAAGCCAAGAAATTGTTTCATACTTTAGTAATCTCAACCTTTTTTCAACTTTCACGCAATATATGAGCGTGAGCCATGGATATAGCACTATGGGTGGAATAGAATATAATGATGGGGGTTATGTGCAAAAGACAAAAAAGGAGAAAGTCTTACATCAATGCGGCTAATCAACGGGCTATGGAGATGCCCATCAATTGATGTTAATGTGAGGAGTAGGGATTGCCATGCAACGGATGCACTAGAGCTATAAATGTATGAAATCTCAACAAAAGAAACTAAGTGGGTGTGCATCCAACTTGCTTGCTCATGAAGACCTAGGGCATTTGAGGAAGCCCATTGTTGGAATATACAAGCCAAGTTCTATAACGAAAAATTCCCACTAGTATATGAAAGTGACAAAACAAGAGACTATCTATCATAAGGATCATGGTGCTACTTTGAAGCACAAGTATGGAAAAAGATAGTAGCATTGCCCCTTTTTTTGGGCCTTTTTTTTTCTTTTGGCCTTTCTTTTCTTTTTTTGGGACAATGCTCTATGAATGATGATCATCACACTTCTATTTATTTACAACTCAATGATTACAACTCGATACAAGAACGAAGTATGACTCTATATGAATGCCTCCGGCGGTGTACCGGGAAGGGAAATGATTCAAGAGTGACATGTATGAAATAATATGCGTGGTGGCTTTGCCACAAATATGATGTAACCTACATGATCATGCAAGGCAATATGACAATGATGAAACGTGTCATGATAAACGGAACGGTGGAAAGTTGCATGGCAATATATATCTCGGAATGGCTATGAAAATGCCATAATAGGTAGGTATGGTGGTTGTTTTGAGGAAGATATAAGGAGGTTTATGTGTGATAGAGCGTATCGTATCTGGATGCACCGGTGAAGTTTTCACCAACTCTCAAGGTGAGAAAGGGCAATGCACGGTACCGAAGAGGCTAGCAATGATGGAAGGGTAAGAGTGTGTATAATTCATGGACTCAACATTAGTCATAAAGAACTCACATACTTATTGCAAAAATCTACAAGTCATCAAAAACCAAGCACTACGCGCATGCTCCTAGGGGGATAGATTGGTAGGAAAAGACCATCGCTCGTCCCCGACCGCCACTCATAAGGAGGACAATCAAAGAACACCTCATGTTTTAAATGTTTTAAATTTGTTACACAACGTTTACCTTACGTGCATGCTACGGGACTTGCAAACTTCAACACAAGTATTCCTCAAATTGAAAACTACTCAACTAGCACAACTTGAATATCAGTACCTCCATATCTCGAAACAATCATCAAGCATCAAACTTCTCTTAGTATTCAACGCACTTATAAGAAAGATTTTACTAATCTTGGATGCCTATCATATTAGGACTAATTTCTCAATTTAAGCCAATTACCATGCTGTTTTATAGGACTCTCAGAATAATACAAGTGAATCATGAGAGAACAATAAATTCTATAAAACAAATTCACCACCGTGCTCTAAAAG
Organism: Aegilops bicornis; assembly: GCA_021605145.1. NCBI lineage: Eukaryota > Viridiplantae > Streptophyta > Magnoliopsida > Poales > Poaceae > Aegilops > Aegilops bicornis. The sequence goes on from CM038669.1 coordinate 348,248,072, forward strand.
ATATAAGTGAAGCACTAGAGCAAGAACTATATAGCTCAAAAGATATAAGTGAAGCACATAGAGTATTCTAATAAATTCTGAATCATGCGTGTCTGTCTCAAAAGGTGTGTACAGCAAGGATGATTGTGTTAAACTAAAAAGCAAAGACTCAAATCATACAAGACGCTCCAAGCAAAACACATATCATGTGGTGAATAAAAATATAGCTCCAAGTAAAGTTACCGATGGATGAAGACGAAAGAAGGGATGCCTTCCGGGGCATCCCCAAGCTTTGGCATTTTGGTGTCCTTAGATTACCTTGGGGTGCCATGGGCATCCCCAATCTTAGGCTCTTGCCACTCCTTATTCCACAATCCATCAAATCTTTACCCAAAACTTGAAAACTTCACAACACAAAACTCAACAGAAAATCTCATGAGCTCCGTTAGCGAAAGAAAACAAAACACCACTTAAAGGTACTGTATTGAACTCATTCTTTATTTATATTGGTGTTAAACCTACTGTATTCCAACTTATCTATGGTTTATAAACTATTTTACTAGCCATAAATTCATCAAAATAAGCAAACAACACATGAAAAACAGAATCTGTCAAAAACAATACAGTAGTAATCTGTAACTAACGCAAACTTCTGAAACTCAGAAAAATCTACCAAATAGGACGACCTGGATAATTTGTTTATTGATCTATTGCAATTGGAATCAGTATTTATCACGTTCTGGTGATTTTTAACAATTGTTTTTGTGAACAAAAAGTTTCTGGAATTTTCAGCAAGATCAAATAACTATCGTCCGAGAAGATCCTATAGGTTTAACTTGGCACAAACACTAATTAAAACATAAAAACAAATCTAACCATAGGCTAGATCAATCATTTATTCCTAAAAAGAAGCAAAAAGCAAAAAACTAAAATAAAATTCGGTTGCCTCCCAACAAGCTCTATCGTTTAACGCCCCTAGCTAGGCATAAAAGCAAGGATAGATCTAGGTATTGCCATCTTTGGTAGGCAATCCATAAGTGGCTCTCATAATAGATTCATATGGTAATTTAATCGTCTTCCTAGGGAAGTGTTCCATGCCCTATCTTAATGGAAATTTGGAATCTAATATTCCCTTCCTTCATATCAATAATTGCACCAATCGTTCTAAGGAAAGGTCTACCAAGAATAATAGGACATGAAGGATTGCAATCTATGTCAAGAACAATGAAATCTATGGGCACATAGTTCCTATTTGCAAAAATAAGAACATCATTACTTCTTCCCATTGGTTTCTTAATAGTGGAATCCGCAAGGTGCAAGTTTAAAGAACAATCATCAAATTCGCGGAAACCTAACAAATCACACAAAGTTTTTGGAATCGTGGAAACACTAGCACCCAAATCACAAAAAGCATAGCATTCATGATCTTTAATTTTAATCTTAATAGTAGGTTCCCATTCATCATAAAGTTTTCTAGGGATAGAAACTTCCAACTCAAGTTTTTCTTCATAAGATTGCATTAAAGCATCAACGATACGTTTGGTAAAAGCTTTATTTTGACTATAAGCATGAGGAGAATTTAGCACGGATTGCAACAAGGAAATACAATCTATCAAAGAGCAATTATCATAATTAAATTCCTTGAAATCCAAGATAGTGGGTTCATTGATATCTAAATTTTTGACCTCTTCAATCCCACTTTTACAAATTTTTGCATCAAGATCTAAAAACTCCAAATTTTTGAGACGCCTTCTAACTGAAGTTGACTCATCTCCAGTCCCATCATTATCAAGATTAATATTGAAAAACAAAGATTAAATAGGGGAAACATCAATAACTTTTATATCTTCATCTTTATTCTCATAAAAATTAGAAGAACACGCTTTTGCAAAGTAATCTTTCTTAGCACGCATCCTATCGGTTCTTTCTTTGCACTCATCAATGGAAATTCTCATGGCTTTGAGAGACTCATTGATATCATGCTTAGGTGGAATAGATCTAAGTTTCAAAGAATCAACATCAAGAAAAATTCTATCAATGTTCCTAGCCAACTCATCAACTTTATGCAACTTTTCTTCAAGCAAAGCATTGAAATTCTTTTGTGAATTCATAAATTCTTTAACACTAGTCTCAAATTCAGGGGGCATCTTATTAAAATTTCCATAAGAGTTGTTGTAGGAATTACCATAATTATTAGAGGAATTACTAGGGAACGTCCTAGGATTAAAGTTTCCTCTATACGCGTAGTTACCAAAAATATTCCTACCAACAAAATTCACATCCATAGATTCATTATTATTCTCAATCAAGGTAGACAAAGGCATATCATTAGGATCAGAAGAAACACTCTTATTAGCAAACAATTTCATAAGTTCATCCATCTTTCCACTCAAAACATTAATTTCTTCTATCGCATGCACTTGTTTACTAGTAGATCTTTCGGTGTGCTATTGAGAATAATTAACCATAATATTATCTAGGAGTTTAGTAGCTTCTCCTAACGTAATTTCCATAAAAGTGCCTCCCGCAGTCAAATCTAAACGATTTCTAGAAGCAAAATTCAATCCGGCATAAAAATTCTGTATAATCATCCATAAATTTAAACCATGTGTAGGGAAATTACGTATCATTAATTTCATCCTCTCCCAAGCTTTTGCAACATGTTCATGATCAAGTTGCTTAAAATTCATAATATCGTTCCTAAGAGAGATGATCTTAGCGGGAGGAAAATACTTAGAGATAAAAGCATCTTTGCACTTATTCCAAGAATCAATACTATTTTTAGGCAAAGACGAAAACCAAGTTTTAGCACGATCTCTAAGCGAAAAAGGAAATAGCTTCCATTTAACAATATCATTGTCCACATCTTTCTTCTTTTGCATATCACACAAATCAACAAAGCTATTTAGATGGGTAGTGGCATCTTCACTAGGAACGCTGGCGAATTGATCTTTCATGACAAGATTCAGCAAAGCAACATTAATTTCACAAGATTCAACATCGTAAGAGGAGCAATCGGAGTGCTAAGAAAATCATTATTGTTGGTATTGGCAAAGTCACACAATTTAGTATTATCTTGAGCCATCGTGACAAGCAAGCAATCCAACACACGAGCAAACAAAAAGCGAGCGAAAAAGAGGCGAACGGAAAGAGAGGGCGAATAAAACGGCAAGGGCGAAGTGGGGGAGAGGAAAACAAGAGGCAAATGGCAAATAATGTAATGCGAGGGATAAGAGTTTGTGATGGGTACTTGGTATGTCTTGACTTATGCGTAGACTCCCCGGCAACGGCGCCAGAAATCCTTCTTGCTACCTCTTGAGCACTGCGTTGGTTTTCCCTTGAAGAGGAATGGGTGATGCACTAAAGTAGCGTATGTATTCCCCTCAGTTTTTGAGAACCAAGGTAACAATCCAGTAGGAGACCACGCTCGACTCCCACGCACCTACAAAAACAAATAAGAACCTCGCAACCAACACGATAAAGGGGTTGGCAATCCCTTCACGGTCACTTATGAGAGTGAGATCTGATAGATATGATAAGATAATATTTTTGGTATTTTTATGATAAAGACTAAAAGTAAATAAAGCAAAATAAACGGCACCAGAAATAGCTCATTGTTGGGAGATTAATATGATGGAAAATAGACCCGGGGGCCATAGGCTTCACTAGTGGCTTCTCTCAAGATAGCATAAGTATTACGGTAGGTAAACGAATTACTGTCGAGCAATTGATAGAATTGAGCATATTTATGAGAATATCTAGGTATGATCATGTATATAGGCATCACGTCCGTGACAACTAGACCGAAACGATTCTGCATCTACTACTAATACTCCACACATCGACCGCTATCCAGCATGCATTTAGAGTATTAAGTTCATAAGAACAGAGTAATGCTTTAAGCAAGATGACATGATGTAGAGGGATAAACTCATGCAATATGATATAAACCCCATCTTTTATCCTCGATGGCAACAATACAGTACGTGCCTTGCTGCCCCTGCTGTCACTGGGAAAGGACACCGCAAGATTGAACCCAAAGCTAAGCACTTATCCCATTGCAAGAAAGTTCAATCTAGTAGGCCAAACCAAATTGATAATTCGAAGAGACTTGCAAAGATAACCAATCATACATAAAAGAATTCAAAGAATATTCAAATATTGTTCATAGATAAACTTGATCATAAACCCACAATTCATCGGATCTCGACAAACACACCGCAAAAGAAGATTAGATCGAATAGATCTCCAAGAAGATCGAGGAGAACTTTGTATTGAGATACAAAGAGAGAGAAGAAGCATCTAGCTAATAACTATGGACCCGAAGGTATGAGGTAAACTACTCACACATCATTGGAGAGGCTATGGTGTTGATGTAGAAGCCCTCCGTGATCAATGCCCCCTCCGGCGGAGCACCGAAAAAGGCCCCAAGATGGGACCTCACGGGTACAGAAGGTTGCGGCGGTGGAAATAGGGTTTTGGTTCCGTATATGATGTTTCCAGGGTATATGGGTATATATAGGAGGAAGAAGTACGTCAGTGGAGCAACAAGGTGCCCACGAGGGTAGCGGGCACGCTTGGGGGAGGTGGGCGCGCCCCCTACCTCGTGGCTTCCTCGTCTGTTGCTTGACGTCCACTCCAAGTCCTCTGGATCACGTTTGTTCCGAAAATCACGCTCCCGAAGGTTTCATTCCGTTTGGACTCCATTTGATATCTTTTTCCTTCGAAACACTGAAATAGGCAAAAAAAACAACAATTTGGGCTGGGCCTCCGGTTAATAGGTTAGTCCCAAAAATAATATGAAAGTGTATAATAAAGCCCATTAAACATCCAAAACAGAATAGAATATAACATAGAACAATGAAAAATATAGATACATTGGAGACGTATCAACCGCCACGTCAAGCAGTTCTTCCACCAAATGGGCGCCGCCTCTGTGCAGCAGGGAGCCCCTCCGGGATGGGCGGCGCCCAAGGTCGACCTCACCTTCGATTCAGGGGACCACATGGCGACCACCGCTGGCTTGGGCGCACTCCCGATGCTCTGCACTCCCGGCCTCAACGTGCTCTCCGTGGAAGCTTTTGGCTTGCTTCACGTACCGTACGGCCGACTCCATCGCACCAAGCCCTTCTCCGGAGTTGGCAGCTTTTCTACCAACCCTTTAGGGCAGATCCACCTCCCGGTCACCTTCGGTACCTGCGACAACTACCGCACCGAGGTTATCGACTTCGACATCGATCGCATCGGCCTCCCGTACAATGCCATCCATGGGTACCCTGCCCTTGCTTAGTTCATGGCAGCGACCCATCTGTCCTACAACCTCATGAAGATGCCGGGAAGCAGCGGCGTCCTCACCGTGGCTGGAGACACCAAAGAAGCCCTGATGGCCCTCAAGCTCACCTTTAGAGCCGCAGTGACAGCATGCCCGGCCAACGGAGCCGCCCCCGGGGCTAAGGGGGCTGCGCCAGCAAAAAAGAAACAACTGTTTGATGACCCACAAGTATAGGGGATCTATTGTAGTCCTTTCGATAAGTAAGAGTGTCGAACCCAACGAGGAGCAGAAGGAAATGATAAGCGGTTTTCAGCAAGGTATTCTCTGCAAGTACTGAAATAAGTGGTAACAGATAGTTTTGTGATAAGATAAATGGTAACGAGCAACAAGTAACAAGAGTAAATAAAGTGCAGCAAGGTGGCCCAATCCTTTTTGTAGCAAAGGACAAGCCTGGACAAACTCTTATAATAGGAAAAGCGCTCCGAGGACACATGGGAATATCGTCAAGCTAGTTTTCATCACGTTCATATGATTCGCGTTCGGTACTTTGATAATTTGATATGTGGGTGGACGGTGCTTGGGTGTTGTTCTTACTTGAACAAGCATCCCACTTATGATTAACCTCTATTGCAAGCATCCGCAACTACAACAAAAGTATTAAGGTAAACCTAACCATAGCATGAAACATATGGATTCAAATCAGCCCTTACGAAACAACGCATAAACTAGGGTTTAAGCTTACATCACTCTAGCAACCCATCATCTACTTATTACTTTCCAATGCCTTCCTCTAGGCCCAAATAATGGTGAAGTGTTATGTAGTCGACATTCACATAACACCACTAGAGGCTAGACAACATACATCTCATCAAAATATCGAACGAATACCAAATTCACATGACTACTAATAGCAAGACTTCTCCCTTGTCCTCGTGAACAAACGTAACTACTCACAAAGCATATTCATGTTCATAATCAGAGGGGTAATAATATGCATAAAGGATCTGAATATATGATCTTCCACCAAATAAACCAACTAGCATCAACTACAAGGAGTAATCAACACTACTAGCAACCTACTAGCACCAATCCCGGACTTGGAGACAAGAATTGGATACAAGAGATGAACTAGGGTTTGGAGATGAGATGGTGCTGGTGAAGATGTTGATGGAGATTGCCCTCTCCCGATGAGAGGAGCGTTGGTGATGATGATGACAATGATTTCCCCCTCCCGGAGGGAAGTGTCCCCGGCAGAACAGCTCTGCCGGAGCCCTAGATTGGTTCCACCAAGGTTCCGCCTCGTGGCGGCAGAGTCTCGTCCCGAAAGGTTGCTTAATTTTTTTCTCATCGAAAGACTTCATATAGGAGAAGGTGGGCATCGGAGAGCCACCAGGGGGCCCACGAGGTAGGGGGCGCCCCCCACCCTCGTGAGCAGGGTGTGGTCCCCCTGGCCTTCATCTTTGGCGATGATTTTTATTTATTTATTTTAAGATATTCCGTGGAGTTTCAGGACTTTTGGAGTTGCACAGAATAGGTCTCCAATATTTGCTCCTTTTCGGCCCGAATTCCATTTGCAGGCATTCTCCCTCTTCATGTAAACCTTGTAAAATAAGAGAGAATAGCCATAAGTATTGTAACATAATGTGAAATAACAGCCCATAATGCGATAAATATCGATATAAAAGCATGATGCAAAATGGACATATCAACTCCCCCAAGCTTAGACCTCGCTTGTCCTCAAGCGAAAAGCCGATAACAATAAATATGTCCTCATGTTTAAAGGTAGAGGCGTCGATAAAAATAAAATACGGACATGAAGGCATCATGATTATTCTCATAACAACAACATATATAGATTTTGTCATATGATTACTTATGTTCAAGTGATGATCTTTTCACAATGCAAATGTATGAATCAGAAACCTTATTGGGCACCAACAAATTATAACCTCCGTCATTGAAGGAATTGCAATTTATCATAACATCGGAAAGAGTCTATGACAGAGCTTAAAAGCAAGTCCACATACTCAACTATCACTTAGTCCTTCATAATTGCTAACACTCACGCAATACTTGTGGTTACGGAGTTTTAATCGGACACAGAGGAAGATAGGGGCTTATAGTTTTGCCCCACAACCTTTTACCTCAAGGGTAATGTCAACAATAATAATTCATGCTCCCCTACATCCAATTAGATATATATATCATGTTCTTTCCAACATGTTGGGCTTGCCAAAGGATAAAATGAAAAGGAAAGGTGAAGATCACCGTGACTCTTGCATAAGGTAGAGGATAATAATAAAAGATAGGCCCTTCGCAGAGGGAAGCAGAGGTTGCCATGCGCTTTTATGGTTGATGCACAAAATCTTAATGCAAAAGAACATCACTTTATATTGCCCCTTGTATGTGGACCTTTATTATGCAGTCCGTCACTTTTATTACTTCCACAACAAGTTCGTACAAAGCTTATTTTCTCTGCACTAATAAGTAATGCATATTTAGAGAACAATTTTTATTGCTTGCACCGATGACAACTTACTTGAAGGATCTTACTCAATCCATAGGTAGATATGGTGGACTCTCATGGCTAAACTGGTTTAAGGGTATTTGGAAGCACAAGTAGTATCTCTACTTGGTGCTGAGAATTTGGCTAGCATGAGGGGGAAAGGCAAGCTCAACATGTTAGAGGACCCATGACAACATACTTTATCTCAGATATAAGAAAACATAACTCATTATGTTGTCTTCCTTGTCCAACATCAACTCCTTAGCATGTCATATTTTAATGAGTGCTCCCAATCATAAAACAAGTCAATGATAATATATCTATATGTGAAACCTCTCTTTCCTTATTACTTCCTATTAATTGCAACGATGACCAAAGCTATATTTGCCAACTCCCAACAACTTTTAATCATCATACTCTTTCTATGTGAAGTCATTACTCTCAATAAGATCAATATGAACTCTTTGTTTCTTTTTATTCTTTTCCTTCTTTCTATTTACCCAAGATCATGGCAAAACAATCAAGCCCTTGACTAGACACTAAACTTTATTATATATATAGCTCACAGACTCGATTACAAAGAGGGATCATAAAGCAAAACTCAAAACTAGATCCTGCCATAAACTTTATTCTACTAGATCAAGATACTACTAATAGGACCGAACTAAGAAAAACGGTAAAGATAGGAGTTGTGATGGTGATACGATACCAGGGCACCTCCCCCAAGCTTGGCAGTTGCCAAGGGGAGTGCCCATACCCATGTGATTATATCTCCTTCTTTGTTGTTGGTGTAATATTCTTGGCGATGATTCCCCTCAAGATACGGTTCTCCTCCTCGAGCTTATTGACTTGCTGCTTGAGGTCCATTATTTCCTTGCGAAGCTTTCCTGTAACGGCTAAAGCTCCTTGCACCCAAGGGTGTTGCATAGCTGCGGGAGAACAAGAGACACTCCTCCTCATATTTTCATAAGAAAGAAATCTAACATTGGAAGGGATGACCGAGTTTGGAATAGCTGAGCTCTGTAGTTCCCCCATCGTAAACCCAGCTCGGAAGCGAGAGGTGACTTCTTGATCCTCCATGGCATCTACCCTCATCAAGTCGGCCTCCATCTCTTCCTCCATTGCTGGCCCAAAGTGGTCAGCGTCCCTGTTTGCCCTTGGTTCCGGTGCCGGATTAGATACCCGGCTCTCCCCGACTGACTCTTGAGAAGACATCTTGCTCTAATCTGCAGCAGCAACGGCTCGAAACAAAAACAGAGGATATTTGCGTGATACGAGAGTCAAAACCTTCGGGAGAATATATAATGAATTTTTACCGACCAAAATACATATCATGCAAGAAAACGGAGTCCGGAGGGCACACGAGGTGCTCACGAGGTAGGGGGCGCGCCCAGGGGGTAGGGCGCGCCCACCACCCTCGTGGGGCCCTCATGTCCTTCCCGAACTTCCACTTATTTTTCTATTTTTCTAAATATTCCAAAACGGAGAAATATTGCCTTAAAAATTGTTTTGGAGTTGGTTTACTCACCGTACCACATACCTATTCCTTTTCGGAGTCTGAAACGGTCTGAAAGTGTCCCTTATGTATTCCTCCGGGGTTACGGTTTCAATAATATTGGTTTCAACATTTATGGGATTACCTGAGATATAATGTTTGATTCTTTGACCGTTTACCACCTTCGAAGTTGTTAATTTTTATGGCACCGGAACGATAGACCTCCTCGATAACGTAGGGACCTTCCCATTTAGAGAGAAGTTTTCCTGCAAAAAATTAAACGAGAGTTGTATAGCAATACATAATCACCTACATTAAACTCACACTTTTGTATCCTTTTGTCATGCCATCTTTTAACTTTTTCTTTAAACAACTTGGCATTTTCATAAGCTTGGGTTCTCCATTCATCAAGTGAGCTAATGTCAAATAGCCTCTTCTCACCGGCAAGTTTGAAATCATAGTTGATCTCTTTAATAGCCCAATAAGCCTTATGTTCTAGTTCGAGAGGTAAGTGACATGCTTTTCCATAAACCATTTTATACGAAGACATACCCATAGGATTCTTATATGCAGTTCTATAGGCCCATAATGCATCATCAAGTTTCTTGGACCAATTCTTTCTAGACCTATTAACAGTCTTTTGCAAAATTAATTTGAGCTCCCTATTACTCAATTCTACTTGACCACTAGACTGTGGGTGATAAGGAGATGCAATTCTATGATTAACATCATATTTAGCAAGCATTTCACGGAAAGCACCATGAATAAAGTGTGAACCACCATCAGTCATTAAATATCTAGGGACTCCAAACATCGGAAAAGTAACTTCCTTAAGCATTTTAATAGAAGTGTTATGATCAGCACTACTAGTTGGTATAGCTTCTACCCACTTAGTAACGTAATCAACAACAACTAAAATATGTGTATATCCATTAGAGGCAGGAAAAGGTCCCATATAATCAAAGCCCCAAACATCAAAGGGTTCAATAACAAGTGAATAATTCATAGGCATTTCTTGACGTCTACTAATATTACCAACTCTTTGACATTCATCACAAGACAAAACAAATTACGGGCATCTTTGAAGAGAGTGGGCCAATAAAACCCGGATTGCAATACCTTATGTGCAGTTCTATCTCCAGCGTGGTGCCCTCCATAAGCTTCGGAGTGACACTTGCGTAGGATCTGTTCCTGTTCATGCTCAGGTACTGTGACACCCCAAAATTTTGACCTTGTTTTATTAATTTAAAATTTTCCAGGAAACTTAAACTTTTGTTTTCTGGATTTTCTTTTGATTTCAGAACCATTCTTCCTTTTATTTTTGTGGAGTTTTTACCTCAAGTGAAAAAACTTCCCAATTTCATTGGACTCATTTACCCTCTCAAATAAAATAATTCTTTTATCAGTGGGATTATCTATATAATTATTTTCCCCTGAGCTTTATTTCTCTAAATTGGTTTTCATAAGTTTTAGGGTTCCATTTGCACTGCAACCCTTTGATAAATTTATTTAAAAACCCCACCAAAATTTGGAGATGTCATGTGATGTTTCTAAACCACTTTTATGCAAAAATATATTTCATTCATTGAGTAATTTGAGCTCTGCACCTAATTTTCAAATCTGGTCCAGTGGGCAGTTTTGCACTACAACCTATTTAAATATTTCTTTAAAACTTCTACCAAAATTTTGGGATGACACTAGGAGCATATTATTCAACTTTATGCAAAAACCCAACTATGTTCTTGGAAAAATTTGAGTGAATCAACCTCTTTTCCATTCTGTTCCAACTTGATGAATTGTACTACAACTATATTTTAACTTGCTCCTTTTGCTGTGATTCCTTTTCCTACTTATAACCCATCCTGCAATACCCTTAAGTCCAGGAGGTTGGACTCATTGGTGCAATTCTAGTACTTGCAATCATGCCCTGTCCTTTCTATCCAAAACTGAAGATTTGCAAAACTTGCACTAGCAAGTTTCTTCTTTTGCCGAAATAACCTTACCACTCTCTTTTGCACCCAAAGAGGCACTAATCTGGAGATTATGACCACTCCAAGGACTGCCTAGATGCCGCTGGCATTTTGTCAAACACCCTGTGTGCATAGACAGATTTGGCATGGCTGAAAGTTTTGTGTTGTGAACTTTCCCCTTGTCCAAACCAAGTTGTCTAGTAGCCTTCTAATTGTCTCTAACCTAGGCCTGTGGATTTTCATTAGCTCTCAAGCAATTTTGGCCGCCCTGGCATTTCGTCGAACGAGTGCCGTGCACGCCCGGAGCGCGAGCAGAGCGCGCGTTTTGCACGTGCCGCACCCGAGCCGCCGCGTCGCGCCCCTGGGTTTTGCCCGCTCTGCAGAGCCGCGCCACTCACTCGACTACTTACCGCATCATGCCAAGCAGCCCCTGGTGCCCTACAGCACCGCCGTCAGAGCCCCTTGGCGGCACGCCGGCGTCCGCAGCGCGTCTCTGCCACGGTCGGTGCCGCCCAAGCCACAGCCGCGCGCCAGCTGCCCCTTGAGCAGTCCAAGCTTATCCTCACGCTCGTCTGCTAGCACTCGTCGGCGCCACGACGCCCTGCCGCAACAGAGAGGCGGTTCGCCGGCGATTTTATCCACCGCCACGGGAAACCGCCTTGACTCGCCTATTTAAGGAGCCCCGCACCTCTCCGAGCCCGCAGGAAGCCTCAAGCCACTCCACTAGCGCTCCCCTAGCTCGCAATCGACCAGGAGAGGCCATCTTCCCCGACTCCGGCCAGTTCGGCCACCGCCGCCTCCCGGCTCCGTTTGTCACAACCCGAACCTCCCCGGCCCTCCCAACACCACCAAACGACTCCACTTCATCTTGCGGAGCCGCCCAGACCCCCAGCTGCGACGGAAAGCCACCGTAGCCCCAAACCCACTTTGCCACCGAAGCCACCGGCCGCCGCGAAGCTCGCCGCCGGCGACTCCCTCCGTCCCCGCCAGAAAGTCGACCACCGATAGGACCGCCTCGACCCCCTGAGCCCGCGGATGGCCTCGGTTTCCCGAACGGTGCCGCCGTTCGCCGGCGAGCATCGCCGGAGTCCCGCCTCCGCTCGGGCAGAGGAAGAGGAGGGAGGAGAGAATAGTCAAACCTGACTAGTGGGCCAGGCGGGTCCACTGTCAGTGACCCACCGCACCGGTCCACGTGGGTTAATTGAAGGCGTAAAGGGCAAAGTACGTATTCGACGTGTACCTATTCGAAGCGTTTTCTTTTTATTCTGTTTTATTAAAAAAAACAGATTTTGACCACAACTTTGACTGCCTATAACTTTTTAATTATAACTCCAAATGAATTGATTCTTTTTCCTACCTCTCTCAAATATTGTCTAGTTTATTTTAAGATTTATTTCAAAAAAATTCAGACAACTTTTTGGTACTGTTTTTGAAACTATATATTGATTCAAAAATATTTTAAATAGGATATTTGGAGAGAGGAGAGAGCTTTCAAAAGTTTTGGAGTGCACCTTGCCTCTCCACACCTTGAAGGCAAGCATTTTGAACCCTGGCATAATATTTTGCATGCATTGTTTGACACGATTATGACACCACCTCAATACGTAGAACTCGTTATTTTATGTGGTGATGTGATCATTTGCATGAATGCTTATTGGAAATTTCCTTGCTATTGGAAATGTACATGCTTGTGATAGTGATCATCCTCGTATGCCTTTCGTGCCTACCGGAAGGAAAACGGGAAAGTCTCTATCTTGGGTAGACCCGAGCTTGTCCCTAGTTCCTCGTCAAGACGAGTGTGTCCGGAATGGCATGAGGGGTATGATGAGTGGTGATTCAGTCTGTTGGATGAAATATATTCATTATGCTAATCTTGCCGGGAATACTTAACCTCCTGAGTCGACCATAGATCGAGTCTTGTTCCAGTAACCCCCATACTTGCTTCGTACTACCACTTGTCTCTACAACAAGTAGGGTATGGTTCAGTAAGTCGTCAACCCCTTTCTAGCACACACCGCATGCAGAGGCCATGGTGGAAGATACCGTTGTAGCTGGTAGGCGAGCCACCTGGTCCGGGGCATGGGTGTTTCCGGTTGAGACCGAGAGGAGGCCACCCTTAGAGCGCGCGATATAAATTTGATCCCATGCTACACGAGGTTGTAGCCTCCCCACTTAGAGGTTTGCTTGACAGGCGTCGTGGGTGATTCCAGACACCGGTAAGTTAAGCTGGTGTGTGCAAGTTAGGTGTGTTTTCAACTAAAAGGCTGTAGACGGAATTAGTCCCAATGGACTAAAGGAATCCGTTACTCGTGGGTAAAGAGTACACCCTCTGCAGAGATTAAACCTATTCGAATAGCCGTGTCCATGATTAAGGACTATAGTCTGGGATGGGTCAAGTGTTGGTCTTAGTGTCGGTCTTCAGAGGAGAAACTGTTAAACCAAACTTGGATTCCGACTTGTGACTTGTGAGGACCATGATTATTATTCTGTTATGGACTAACCGTTATATTATTTGAATTATTGAGTATCCCTGGGATGGTTCTACCTCCAGGATATTCCCCGTGATTATTTATAAGCCCTTTATGTGGTGTCTCTGAGACGCCCGACTGTGGCATGCTCGTTACTTATTTACTTTATAAGCCCTTTATGTGGTGTCGAGACGCCTGGATCGCGGGCATGCTTGTTATTTATTTACTTTATAAGCCCTTTATGTGGTGTTGCCTGAGACACCCGATCGTAGCATCTTGGTTATTCTTTTACTTATAAGCCCTTTATGTGGTGTCGCATTTGAGGCCTTAGTAACATGCTTGTTATTTAGTTTACTTTATAAGCCCTTTATGTGGTGTCGCTCAGACGCCCGACCGAGGCATGCTTGTTATTTACCATCAATTTGAGACATCGCTTCAGACATCCGAATGGTGCATTTTATTCCTACTCTGTCATTACATATTCATTGTTACGTATTAATAACCTGCTTGCATGCATCAAGGATTTTATTTTTATGACTGACGTTGTGATCATAGAATATTTTCAGAGCATGATTATCGGTTGTTACATTATACCTGTGTTCATAATGTTTGCGAGTACATTCAAAGTACTCACTGGCTTGTCCCTGGCTATTGTCTTGGCCAGATTTCTTGCATGGAGAGGAGCGTTGCGATGATAGCCCCAGAACCTACGCAATGGTGATAGCAGCCTCACGAAGATAGGAGTTAACCTGGTCAGCTGTTCCTGTGGGAAATGGAGTCCCATAGACGCTGATGATCCACAAACCGCTTCCGCCATCAACCACTAGAAACCATTTGTTGTACTCACAGGCCAAACTGGTCTTGTACTACATATTTTGTGTTTTGCTTGGAATTTCTGTATCAAGTTGGTGCCTGATCAGCTAACAGTAATCCTGGGGCTGGTGAACACAAGGGCCATTTTCTGGAAATTAATACCCGGAAAACCGGTCGTGACAGGTACACAACGTCTAATAACACCATCTACTCCTTCTTTATAAAGATGTGGGTCATCCCAAAAGTAATGTCTCAAGTCATAGAAGAACTTTTTCTTTTGTTGGTATGTGAAGCTAGGTGGTATAAATTTAGCAACATTGTAATTAGCATAATCAGCATACCATGGAGTGCTACGAGAAGTACTTATGACATTAATTTGTTCATCAGGAAAGCTATCATCAATAGGTAGTGGGTCATCAAGAACATTCTCTAACCTAGATAAGTTGTCTGCAACGGGGTTCTCAGCTCCTTTTCTATAAACAATATGCAAATCAAATTGTTGCAGCAAGAGAACCCATCTAATAAGTCTAGGTTTAGCATCTTTATTTTCCATAAGATATTTAATAGCAGCATGATCAGTGTGAATAGTTACTTTAGAATCAACAATATAGGGTCTGAATTTATCACAAGCAAACACAACTGCTAAAAGTTCCTTTTCGGTAGTAGCATAATTTCTTTGAGCATTGTATAGAGTCTTACTAGCAAAATGGATAACATTTAATTTCTTATCAACTCTTTGCCCTAGAACAGCACCTACGGCATAATCACTAGCATCACACATAATTTCAAAAGGTAAATTCCAATCGGTAATTTGAACAACAGGTGCAGAGACTAATGCTTTCTTAAGTATTTCAAATGCTTCTACACAATCATCATCAAAGACAAATGGTACATCTTTTTGTAATAAATTAGTTAGAGGCCGGGAAATCTTTGAGAAGTCCTTAATGAACCTCCTATAAAATCCGGCGTGACCAAGGAAACTTCTTATACCTTTGATGTCCTTAGGACATGGCATCTTTTCAATAGCATCAACCTTGGCTTTATCAACTTCAATACCTCTTTCAGAAACTTTGTGCCCCAAGACAATACCTTCATTAACCATAAAGTGACACTTTTCCCAATTCAAGACAAGATTAGTTTCTTCACATCTCTGCAAAACTCGATCAAGATTGCTCAAGCAATCATCAAAAGAGGAACCATAGACGGAAAAATCGTCCATGAAGACCTCACAATTTTTTTTCACAAAAATCAGAGAATATAGCCATCATGCATCTTTGAAAGGCAACAGGTGCATTACATTAACCAAAAGGCATACGTCTATAAGCAAAAGTACCAAAAGGTCAAGTAAAAGTAGTCTTTGATTGATCTTTAGGCGACCAGTATTTGAGAGAAACCAGAATAACCATCTAGAAAGCGATAATGTGTATGTTTGCATAATCTTTCTAGCATTTGATCAATAAAAGGTAAGGGGTAATGATCTTTCTTAGTAGCTTTATTTAATTTGCGGAAATCAATTACCACCCTATAACCTGTGATAATTCTTTGCGGAATCAATTCCTCTTTATCATTAGGGACACAATGGACATGACTTACCCACTAACTATCAGCAACGGGATAAATTATAGCTGCCTCCAGAAGCTTGAGTATTTCTTTTCTTACCACTTGTTTCATTTTGGGATTCAAACGTCGTTGAGGATCACGAACTGGTTTGGCATCCGCTTCCAAATTTATTTTATGTTGACATAGAGTGGGACTAATGCCCTTAAGATCATCAAGAGTATATCCAATAGCGGTACGGTGCTTCTTCAAAGTTTTCAATAATCTTTCTTCTTCATGGTCTGAAAGGTTAGCACTAATAATAACAGGATATATTTCCTTTTCATCAAGGTAAGCACATTTAAGATTATCAGGCAACGGTGTAAGATCAAACACGAGATCACCCTTGGGTGGAGGGGGATCCCCTAGGATTTCAATAGGAAAATTGTGTTGCAGAATAGGTTCCTGTTTAAAGAATACTTCATCTATTTCCTTTCTTTCATTCATGAACATATCATTTTCATGGTCTAGCAAATAGTGTTCTAAAGGATCACTAGGAGAATGCGGCAATAGATGCAAGACCAATAATTTCATCCTTACTAGGAAATTCTTCCTCACGATGTTGTTTACTAAATTTAGAGAAATTAAACTCATGAATCATATCATCCAAGCCAATAGTAACAACATTCTTTTTGCAATCTATCCTAGCATTAACAGTGTTCAAGAAGGGTCTACCAAATATAATGGGACAAAAGCTATCTTTTGGGGAACCAAGAACAAGAAAATCAGCGGGATATTTAGTTTTCCCACACAAGACTTCAACATCTCCAACAATTCCCATTGCAGATATAGTATCTCTATTGGCAAGTTTAATTGTAACATCAATATCTTCTAACTCAGCAGGTGCAATATCATGCATAATTTCTTTGTATAAGTCAATGGGTATAACGCTAGCACTAGCACCCATATCACATAAGCCATGATAACAATGATCTCCTATTTTAACAGAAATAACATACACGTCTACCACAGGTCTATGTTTATCTTTAGCACATGGTTTAGCAATTCTAGCAGTTTCACCACAGAACTGAATAACATGCCCATCAATATTATCAGACAAGAGATCTTTAACAATAGCAATATTAGGTTCTACTTTGACTTGCTCAGGAGGTGTATAAGTTTTAATATTGCTTTTACGAACAACAGTTGAAGCTTTAGCATGATCCTTTACTTTAACAGGGAAAGGTGGTTTCTCAACATAAGAGGTAGGAACAGTAGGATCATTGTAAGTGACAGTCTTTTCTTCAACTTTAATAGGTGCAACTACTTTTACTTCTATGGGAAGATGATATTTAAACCACTTCTCCTTAGGGAGATCAACATAAGTAGCAAAAGATTCACAGAAAGAAGCTACTATCTCAGAGTCAAGTCCATATTTAGTGCTAAACTTACGGAAAATATCGGTATCCACAAAAGATTTAACACAATCAAACTTAGGTGTCATACCTGACTCCTTACCTTCGTCGAGGTCCCAATCTTCAGAGTTGCGTTTAATTCTATCCAATAAATTCCATTTAAATTCAATAGTCTTCATCATAAAAGAGCCTACACAAGAAGTATCGAGCATGGTGCGATTGTTATCAGAAAGCCGAGCATAAAAACTTTGAATAATTATTTCTCTTGAGAGCTCATGATTGGGGCATGAATATAACATTGATTTAAGCATCCCCCGAGCTTGAGCGATGCTTTCTCCTTCGCGAGGCCAAAAATTATATATATAATTGCGATCACGATGAACAAGATGCATAGGGTAATACTTTTGATGAAATTCCAATTTCAATCTTTTATAGTTCCATGATCTCGTATCATCACATAGCCTATACCATGTCAATGCGTCGCCCTTCAAAGATAAAGGGAAGGCCTTATTCTTAACAACATCATCGGGTATACCTGCAAGCTTAAATAATCCACAAATTTCATCCACATATATTAAATGCTCATCAGGATGCTTTGTTTCATCTCTTGTAAAAGGATTAGCTAGCAGTTTTTCCATCATACCCGAAGGAATTTCAAAAGGAGTTCATTTTCAATAGGTTCAGTAGGTTGAGGAGCAACTCTTTGCTCTACTGGACGGGGTGAAGATACCCCGAACAAGCCCCTCAGAGAATTAATTTCCATAGTAACAAGTGACAGAAAATTTCAGCACACTATATAATTTTTTTCCTTACCAAATTCCACCTACCAAAGGCGCTACACTCCCCGGCAACGGCGCCAGAAAAGAGTCTTGATGACCCACAAGTATAAGGGATCTATCGTAGTCCTTTCAATAAGTAAGAGTGTCGAACCCAACGAGGAGCAGAAGGAAATGATAAGCGGTTTTCAGCAAGGTATTCTCTGCAAGTACTGAAATAAGTGGTAACAGATAGTTTTGTGATAAGATAAATGGTAACGAGCAACAAGTAACAAGAGTAAATAAAGTGCAGCAAGGTGGCCCAATGCTTTTTGTAGCAAAGGACAAGCCTGGACAAACTCTTATAATAGGAAGCGCTCCCGAGAACACATGGGAATATCATCAAGCTAGTTTTCATCACGTTCATATGATTCGCGTTCGGTACTTTGATAATTTGATATGTGGGTGGACCGGTGCTTGGGTGCTGTTCTTACTTGAACAAGCATCCCACTTATGATTAACCTCTATTGCAAGCATCCGCGACTACAAAAAAATTATTAAGGTAAACCTAACCATAGCATGAAACATATGGATCCAAATCAGCCCCTTACGAAGCAACGCATAAACTAGGGTTTAAGCTTCTGTCACTCTAGCAACCCATCATCTACTTATTAGTTCCCAATGCCTTCCTCTAGGCCCAAATAATGGTGAAGTGTTATGTAGTCGACGTTCACATAACACCACTAGAGGCTAGACAACATACATCTCATCAAAATATCGAACGAATACCAAATTCACATGACTACTAATAGCAAGACTTCTCCCTTGTCCTCAGGAACAAATGTAACTACTCACAAAGCATATTCATGTTCATAATCATAGGGGTAATAATATACATAAAGGATCTGAACATATGATCTTCCACCAAATAAACCAACTAGCATCAACTACAAGGAGTAATCAGCACTACTAGCAACCTACTAGCACCAATCCCGGACTTGGAGACAAGAATTGGATACAAGAGATGAACTAGGGTTTGGAGACGAGATGGTGCTGGTGAAGATGTTGATGGAGATTGCCCTCTCCCGATGAGAGGAGCGTTGGTGATGATGATGACGATGATTTCCCCCTCCCGGAGGGAAGTGTCCCCGGCAGAACAGCTCTGCCGGAGCCCTAGATTGGTTCCGCCTCGTGGCGGCGGAGTCTCATCCCGAAAGGTTGCTTAATGTTTTTTTCCTCATAGAAAGACTTCATATAGGAGAAGATGGGCATCGGAGAGCCACCAGGGGGCCCACGAGGTAGGGGGCGCGCCCCAGGGGGGGATGCCCCCCACCCTCGTGAGCAGGGTGTGGCCCCCCTGTCCTTCATCTTCGGCGTTGATTTTTCTTTATTTATTTTAAGATATTCCGTGGAGTTTCAGGACTTTTGGAGTTGCAGAGAATAGGTCTCCAATATTTGCTCCTTTTCCAGCCCAGAATTCCAGCTGCGGGCATTCTCCCTCTTCATGTAAACCTTGTAAAATAAGAGAGAATAGCCATAAGTATTGTAACATAATGTGAAATAATAGCCCATAATGCGATAAATATGGATATAAAAGCATGATGCAAAATGGACGTATCACTGTTCACTCAGGATTGGGCCAAGACGAAGCAGGTGCCGGGGGACGGGGCCTCCGGGGTCACCTTCACCATAGGTGTCGACCTCGTCCCGGACCAAGAGAAGGAGTTGGTGAATTTCCCACGTGCGAACCGACAGGTATTCGCCTGGGAGCCCAAGCAGCTGGTTGGCATCCCAAGGGGAGTGATCGAGCATCACCTGAGGGTATGCCCTAACATGCGCCCGATGAAGCAGAAGGCACGACGGCAGTCCACGGAGAAGCAGACCTTCATCGTCCAGGAGATCCGCAAGCTACAAGAAGCAGGTGTTTGATGACCCACAAGTATAGGGTATCTATTGCAGTCCTTTCGATAAGTAAGAGTGTCGAACCCAACGAGGAGCAGAAGGAAATGATAAGCGGTTTTCAGCAAGGTATTCTCTCGCAATCTTTGAAATAAGTGGTAACAGATAGTTTTGTGATAAGATAAAATGTCACGAGCAACAAGTAACAAAAGTAAATAAAGTGCAGCAAGGTGGCCCAATCCTTTTTGTAGCAAAGGACAAGCCTAGACAAACTCTTATATAAGGAAAAGCGCTCCCGAGGACACATGGGAATATCGTCAAGCTAGTTTTCATCATGTTCATATGATTCGCGTTGATTACTTTGATAATTTGATATGTGGGTGGACGGTGCTTGGGTGCTGTTCTTACTTGAACAAGCATCCCACTTATGATTAACCTCTATTGCAAGCATCCGCAACTACAACAAAAGTATTAAGGTAAACCTAACCATAGCATGAAACATATGGATCCAAATCAGCCCCTTATGAAGCAACGCATAAACTAGGGTTTAAGCTTCTGTCACTCTAGCAACCCATCATCTACTTATTACTTCCCAATGCCTTCCTCTAGGCCGAAATAATGGTGAAGTGTTATGTAGTCGACGTCCACATAACACCACTAGAGGCTAGATAACATACATCTCATCAAAATATCGAACGAATACCAAATTCACATGACTACTAATAGCAAGACTTCTCCCTTGTCCTCAGGAACAAACGTAACTACTCACAAAGCATATTCATGTTCATAATCAGAGGGGTAATAATATGCATAAAGGATCTGAACATATGAGCTTCCATCAAATAAACCAACTAGCATCAACTACAAGGAGTAATCAACACTACTAGCACAATTCCCGGACTTGGAGACAAGAATTGGATACAAGAGATGAACTAGGGTTTGGAGATGAGATGGTGCTGGTGAAGATGTTGATGGAGATTTCCTTCTCCCGATGAGAGGAGCGTTGGTGATGATGATGACGGTGATTTCCCCCTCCCGGAGGGCTGCCGGAGCCCTAGATTGGTTCCGCCAAGGTTCCGCCTCATGGCGGCGGAGTCTCGTCCCGAAAGGTTGCTTAATGTTTTTTTATCATCGAAAGACTTCATATAGGAGAAGATGGACATCGGAGAGCCACCAAGGGGCCCACGAGGTAGGGCGGCGCGCCCCAGGGGGGGGGGGGCGCCCACCACCCTCGTGAGCAGGGTGTGGGCCCCCTGGCCTTCATCTTTGGCGATGATTTTTCTTTATTTATTTTAAGATATTCCGTGGAGTTTCAGGACTTTTGGAGTTGCACATAATAGGTCTCCAATATTTGCTCCTTTCCAGCCCAGAATTCCAGCTGCCGACATTCTCCCTCTTCATGTAAACCTTGTAAAATAAGAGAGAATAGCCATAAGTATTGTAACATAATGTGAAATAACACCCCATAATGAGATAAATATCGATATAAAAGCATGATGCAAAATTGACGTATCAATGTCATCCGTGAGGTGCGGTACTTGGAGTGGCTGGCAAACCCAGTCGTCGTGCCCAAGAAAGGCGGGAAGGAACGCATGCGCGTCTGACTTCACCAACCTCAACAAAGCCTGCCCTCAAGATCCATTCCCGCTTCCGCGCATCGACCAGATTGTCGACTCCACCGCCGACACACACGGTTGTAAACTCTGGACGTAGTTTAAGCAGCACCGCCCAATTGTCCTTGACCGTGGACACGGCTATTCGAATAGTTTTACACTCTGCAGAGGTTGCACACTTTACCCGCAAGATCCGGGGAACTTCCGTGTCATCCACGACCCGCGGTACTTCAAGTACCGGGGTAAGCACCCGATCACTATCTATCCCTAGACGACACTAACAAGGAGGCCACTCGTTGTTCCGTATCCTTACGATGTACATCATACGAGACTCACTCGAGATCGTAACATCCGAGAGGGGACACAACGGTGTATCCGGTGCCTTGTGAAAACAGTCATGGCCGCCCTACCTGGCACGACCCCGTCCCGAGAGAGAGCACCAACTCTCCCCCGTCACTAGTAATGCGGGCTCCAAGCTAGTATCAACCTAGGTAATCAATAATGCCCTTTCCCATATAAGGGTAGAGTGGTTGCGCATGTAAGGTTGGGACAGTCGACAAATCTTAAATCTAATCTGTTTTCGAAACAACACACACACTTCCCTCGGTACACCACTTCGTCATCAAGTGGTTACCCATTCCATCATCTCCCTCGGGCATAAGTGGCACCCGACGGGGTTTTCGAAAAAGTCTTTTGAAAAACTTTGCCTCCTTCACCATGCATATACCCGTCCCTTTTGCGTAGCACTACCTTAGCATCCTATCTACTCCCACCGGCATAACCCTCATAAGAAGGTAGGGTCATGCACAATGCAAGTATCAACGAGGAATTACGGTGGCAACCATCGAAGTGGTTATCACCTCATCATGATTCCATTGTGACAACAATATGGTGCTATATGACATGCATAAAAAGGGTTTCATAGACATGGTCAAAGGGCTGCTTGCCTTGTCTTTCAGAGTCTTCAAATCTTCTGGTCCTTCTCCAAGTACTCCGTCTACTTCGTCAACTAACATCGGTAACAAACACAATAAGCAACACTACAAGGCAAAAGTAAAAGTGCTCTAAAAATATGGATTTGACTTTTCTAGGACTTCCCTGGTTATATGAAAAATAACCAGGGCGGTTTCACTAGAATTGGATTAGTGAATATTTCTGCACATTTCAATATGATGGAATCAAGGGGTTTATGGATTTGCAAGAAGTGTACAATAACATATTTTTGAAAAATGAGCAAAGGCACCCATTTAACAAAGGATGATTTTAGAAGCATCTAGGAATTGGTTTCACTAGATTTGGAGTTCAAATGATTTCTCTATGAATTTGCAAAGTTGGCTATATATGAAGAAACAGACCATTATTTGAGGTGATACGGAAAGTATTAGTAAAAATGTTCAAAAACTAAGTTTTGAACTTATAGACATCTAGGATTTTGAATCATGGAATTTGGATAAGAAATGGGCTCTCTGTGATTTTCTAAAGTTTATCAAAGAAATGGAAAAAAATAGGATTTGCTAATTATTTGTGAAAGAAATATTTCTGTAAAAATGTGCAAGTAGCACCATGTGATAGGGAATGAATTTAGAAACTACTAGAAATTTGAATCATCAAATTTGGAGTTAATTTGAATTGTTTAGAGATTTTTGAAGTTCACTGGATAAAGAAAATGAGAAAAGGGTTTTATACCTAATCTCACGCGCTGAGCGTAATTTAGCCGGGCAGCGCACTGGGCCTGGCCCAGCTCCTCGCGGACCCCCGAAGGGAAGCGTAGAACGGTTGGCCCGTCTCCACTTAAATGACGTGGCCGGCCGGCGGGGTCACTGACCTGCGGGGCCCACCCGCAGGGTCTTCTTCCTCCTCCCGCGCTCGCGACAGGAGGGGATCGAGCCCGTCAGACGCCTTGCCGGGCGCCTTCCCCCGGCAACACAGGCCACCTCTGGCCAAGCCGCGGCCACCGGAGGGGTCGCCAGGGAGCGGAGCATCAGGGGCTCCCCGGGGATGGATGGGAGGGTGGCCGAGGCGCCTTGGCACTGCCAAGCGGGCGGACACCAGGCGATGATGGGAAGGCGCAAGTGCCCGTGGTCGAGGAGATGGGGGGGAAAGGGTCGCCGGACCCTGGATGCTTTCCTGGTGAGGAGAGGAGGAGGGGAGAAGCCCGCCCTTGCTCGAATCAGAGTGGAGGCCGGCGGCGGCACTCCGGCCATGGAAGGTGCTAGAGGGCACGAGGGGGAGAAGGAGGATGTCTGAGGGGTGCACGGGAGAGAGGAGGTTCGAAACCAAGCGAGAGAGAGGGCCGGGGTGGCTTAAAATGGGCGAGGCCGCGGTGCACCGTGGGCAGCGTCCATGGACGTGCTCGGGTGAGCTCATGGAGGGAGAAGGAGGGCGAGGGAGGAAGGGGCCGACAGTGTTGCGTGTCGTGGACGCCGAGGCGGCCTCGGGGGACACGATTCCGGAGCCCAAGGTCGATGGGAGGCCTAGGAATGGGCGTGCTACAGGTCTTGGGAGCAGCAGCATGGCGTGCTCAGCCTTGAGCTCTGCACGCCATGGCATTGTTTATGTGCCAGGGGCGTGTCCACTAGTGTTTGGGGCTTTGTGGTGTGAGTAAACAAAGGGGAGGAAGCATTGGATGCCATGGAGGGCCACTGGAATGAGGAGGGAGGTGAGAAGGGAGGAGAATGCTGCTGTCCAGAAGGGTAAATGGGGGTGTTTTACCCCTCAATCATTGAGCTAAGGCCAGAGAAGAGTTACTGGAGATAGGAGAAGACTAGGAGGAGCTGTGGTAAAAATTTGAGCTCAAGGAGAATAGTGTAAGTGGTCGAAACAGTGATTTTTGAAAAGTGACAGAAGGTGTTTGATGCAAATTTGGGCAAGCAAATTAACTCCACTTGACATGAGAATTAACAGGATCAAGTGTCACACATAATTGAGGTTGACCACCAAGTTTGAGTCCATTTGAAGAAAGTTGCCAATGTAACTTTGGTAAACCCTAGAAACCAAAGCAGAAATGGCTTTACCAAGATTTAGTCATGCAAATCTATTCTCCTTGATGCACCACTTGGTGTAGTGTCATAATTTGAGGATTTGAACATGTCCACAAAAATTCAGATCAAAAGGACACACTTGGCAATGTAGAGTTGTTCAAATTTGGTTCTGGACAGAAAGGGTTTTGGGGTACTTTGATCAAGATAACATTCTCTCCAACTTGTGCCATTTGGTCTAGATGCATTATTACACCATTTGAGCATGTGCACCAAGTTTGAGATCATTTGGACACGTTTGACAGTGCAAAAATGTTCAAACTAGAAAAAGGACAGAAGTGGTTTTGAGAGGGTTTCATGGGTTTATACTATTCTCCATGACATGGTATTTAGCAAGATCATCAAGAATGTCATATGTGACATGCTGGAATTTTCTTGGATTTTTATGGAAATATTTCCTGTAGAAATATTTCAAATCCTTGAATGGGCAGAAATGGTTTTGGGAGGTTTTGTCCAATATTTTGATCATGACCATGTGTTGAAACTCATATATATGGAAAATATATGTCCATTGAGTCTCCCTAATTTTCCTCAAATATTTTTAAAGCTTTAAAATAATTTTAACCTATTCAAGACCATTTCTGGTCTTAAGAAAAAGCCTTTAAATAAAATAGGAAATTAACTTTTAAAATTATATTTTTGTGGTTTCTGGGTATCCTATATCTAATAGGAGTCAAACATATTTATGGAAAGATTGTTACTGCCCTTAATTAAGTACTTGCAGTGCAAACCTCAATTCAGGGGTTTTTGGAAAACTAATTTTTGAAAATACTTTTGGCCAAATTATTTTTGTAAGAAGATACTATATTGCTCTATACACATGGCATGATCATTGGGAAAAGGTTTTGGATCAAGGAGATGAAGTATAGGAGTTGGGGATTTATTTGATTTTTAGAGCACTTGCAAACAACACACGAAATCCAATCAAGGCAAGGTCCAAAACACTCAAAAGTTTTTGTGAAACCACATTTTATCATGATTTATTAGCTTAAGTGTTGTGGCATGAAAATCAGGGTGTGACACTCCCTGAGGTTGATGCGACCATGGGGCCACCCTCAGTTGTTTATCACCAGCACGGAGCATAGCGCTTCCGCACTTGCACGGGCATAGCCGCTCCTCGACCGTGTCGACTGCCAGCACGGAGCATGGTGCTTCCACTGGTGCGTGGGTGTGGGCTCCCTCTGAGTGGAGCCCCCAGGCCGTGTACAACCCCGCCCTGACACGTGGCTTGCACGGCAAGGCTAGACGAGGTGTGTCTGGGCACTCGTGAGCCAGCGTTGGACTCACGAGGCCCTACCTCAAGGCGGGTTGCGCCTGGTCTTGATTCTTGATGGCTGTGGTGGACCTGCGTGATGGTTAGGCGACCTGCGCCAGATGATTCTCTTGAGTTGATCACATGAGAAGGCCAAACACCAATGACCCCAGGAGGTGGCGTGAATGGGGCCGACCCGCCAGACAGAGCTCAGTCGTTGGGTTTATCGACGCTGCAGGGACGAACCCGAGCACAAACGCAGTGCCCGCTCTTCTCACGCGAACAATCCTGAAGAAAGACGACCGGCACGCGGCTCCCGTGGTGGCGAGGCACCGGGTCGCGCGCTCCAGCTTTTCATCCGCGATTAGCTCATGCGAGAACAAGGCACCAAAGGCCATGGGAGGTGACGTACACGGGAGCTGGCCCGCGAGCCAGATCTCAGCCTCTTGGGTTTGGCGACGCTACAGGGACGGACCCGAGCACAGACGCCATGCCAATCCTTAATCATGAGGCGGTCGTGGGTGGGTTTGCAAGGGTGCGCGACGTTCATGGTATCGAAGTACCGGACAGGCAGGTGATAATCGTAAGATGACTCAAGCAATGCTAGCTCAGAAATGCAAGAACGATACATGCCACAGGTATGGACCCATGCGGCCTGGGGATGATGTAGCCCGAAGGGCGCCCCCAACAGAGTAAACTAGAGATGCAAAAGGGATACACGTCGCAGCGACGGGCCCGTGCGACCTAGGAATGATGCAGCCCGAGGGGCGCTCCCAGCTGAATAAACCGGAAAATGTCACCTGGCACCATTGTCGACGAGGTGTTGGGGTAGTTGAAGACGCATGATGAAGAAGTCGTTCCTCATGAGCCATGAGGATCCTGAGCCTTAGGAGGCTCTAACTGGCCGGGAGGCTTGTGAAGAAGTGTCGCCATCTCCGCCAGGACCGCCTGGTGCCTGGCCTCCTGAGCCGCCAGAATGCTCCGCGAGTGGTGCTGGAAGGTGATAGTCGTGTTCGGCAAACCGAAAGGCATGCGAACGTAGCTGTCAGGTGGATCTCCTCACCGGCCAATGCACGATGGCCAGAAGTGTTCTTGAGTTGCGGCCCTGTTGAGCCCTGGAATGTCGACGCAGACGCACAGCTCGTCGTCCGCACCAGGACAAGGAGCTGCGCCAGGTGGTGGGCGGCGGTCGCCGCGCATGGCTCTCACCTCTTGAAGCTCCTTGGTGGTCTTGGTGATGAACTCCTAAGCACCAGGCACCTCGTGCCTCATGCCGTGATGCGGGAAGTGTGCGGCGAAGCACGCCTCCACGTGGTGCCCGAGCGCCTCCCTCGTGACGTTGGCTATGTCTGAGGCCTTGCAGAAAAGAGCCCCCAAGCCTAGCCCGAGGAGGGAGCCGGGCGCGCCTTCCTATGCAAGGGAGGGAGGCGCCCCATCCGTAGGCGCAGGTCCCGAGGTGGTGCCGCTGGAGACGCCGCTCTCCTGAGGCCCCTGATGGAGTAGCTGCTTCTTCTTCTTGGGGACGGCCTCAGGAGGGCAGATGATGCCTTCGTTGTCTGGGTCTTCGACTGCCGTAGGCTGGTAGACGCGCTCGAGGGAGCACACCGTGTCCTTCTCTTGGCAAGCAAGCATGTTGACGCCGCAACTCCCTCGCATCTTGAGGATGTTGGAACCATGATGAGTCACCGCCATGAACTTGGCCAGGGCCGGATACCCGAGAATAACGTTGTAGGGAAGGCGAATGTGGGTGACGTCGAAGTTGATGAGCTCAGTGCGGTAGTTGCCGCGCTTGACGAAGGTAACAGGGAGGCAGATCTGCCCTATCGGGGTGGTGGAGCCGTCGGTCACTCTTGAGAAGGGCTTGGTGGGCTGCAGCTGATCGTATGGCACTTGGAGGCGGTCGAATGTGTCGATGGAGAGAATGTTGAGTCCTGCGCCACCGTCGATGAGGATCTTGGTGACTTGGACATTGCTGATGATGGGCGAGCAGAGCATCGGGAGGGCGCCGATAGTTGCCGCGCACTTGAGCTGGTCGGACAAGCTGAAGGTAATGATGCACTTGGACCACCTAAGTGGGCACGTGGCCTCGAGCCTGGGGAGGGTCGCGTTCACCTCACGGGCAAACTGCTTGAAGACGCGCTGGGAGGCTAGGGACTGAGCGCCGCCCAAGATGCAAGCGATGGTGCGCGGCTCCTGGAAGCCCCTAGCCCCTTCGTCCTGGTGATGGTCGTCGTTCCTCCTTGGCGGCGGCAGCGGAGGGAGGCTAGCCTTGCCCTGATGACGGTCCTCACGAGGCTGATCCCTCCAGGCGCCCTCGCGAGGCTGGTCCTACCAGCGATCCTCACGAGGCTGGTCGTGCCACTCCTGGCGGGGACCGTCGTCTTCCCAGCGTCCTCCACTTCGTCCTCCTCTTCGGCCATGGCCTCGGTCGTTGCACTCAGGGCGTCGACCGCAGTGCCCATCGCGGATGGCCCTGAGCTCTTGACAGTCGCTAGTGCTATGGCTGTGTATGTTGTGGAAGGCGCAGAACGGGCGACTGCCCTTGGATGACTCCGGGTGGTCGCTGTCGGCGTTCGGGGAACGGGGGTCCCCAGACTTGCCTGGCTGCGGCCTGCGGCGTGGCTCAAGGAGGCCCAGGACGGCCCATCTTCATCAACACAAGCTCAAGACCCTCGCGAGGGGCCAAGCCTCGCGGGGCGGACGACCAAGAGCTTCCTCAGGGGCGGCCTCGTCAGGCTGGCTCATGAGGAGGCGGAGAGCTCAAGGCAGGGTACCTCACGAGGTGCCCGTGACGCAAGCCATGACGACCAAGGGCGCCAGTCGGGCGCCAGCCCGCGCAGCGTCCTCCTTTCCTCTTTGGTGCAAAGGGGGCAAGCGCAGGCAAGAGCATCAAGCACAGCATCCGCTTTGGTGCAACAAGACCAAGACCAGCCCCAACGGCTGGAATGCGATCATCGTGGAGCCCAAGCAGGCGTCATCACGAGCCTTTGGCGGCGAGGACCAACTTTAGTCAGGATAAGTGTACCCGCTGTTCCCCTTCAAAATGGCCAATTCCTGGCGCCCTTCCCGCTCAATATTTGGGAAGAGGCCCAGGGCCTTCGTCTATATAAGTAGAGCTAGCCACCATAGAATGGGGGGACGGAGGATCCAGCATTCGGAATCCAGAGAGAGAGAAACCCGCTCCTCAGGCTAGAGCGACGGGATACCACTTAGCAGTTCATCACACCCACCAAGAACAGACCCTCACGAGGCTATTCTTCCCTGTACTGTTCTTCATCAGCCCCAGAGGCAATCCACACACCACAAACTAGAGTAGGGTATTACACCACAACGGTGGCCCGAACTAGTATAAATCTTGCGTCTCTTGTGTTGCTCTTGTTAGTAGTTTAGGTCCCTGCGATTCGGCGAGGTACGAGACGGTGGAGGGTTGGATCTCTGCACGCACCCCAGAGTTCGAACCTTAAGGGTCTTCCGGAACCCGTAATCCGACATTTGGCGCGCCAGGTAGGGGTGCGCCGGAATCTGCCTTTCGTCGCGTCGTTCTTCCCCGAGCACCGCAACCATGTCTGACGCTCGTCGGGCTCGCGCCGAGCGCCGAGCCGCCCTCGCTTCCCACGTCGCCCAGACGGCTCCCGTCGGCGGACGTCCTCGTCGTTCCCCGTCACCTGCTGTCAACGCCGCCACCGGCCCGGCGGGGAACGAGCAGCAAGCGTCGTCCCAGCACCCGTCCATGAGGCGGGACGGCCGCACCGCCACGCCTTCGCTCACCCCGCTGGTTCTTCGTCGCCGCTTCGCTGCGCGCCATGGAGGCCCGAGCTGCACTCATCGCGCTAACGAGCTCTGCGCTACCGCCCGTCGACGACGCGTCACGAAGAATGGCTCGACCGCGCCGCCGAAGCTCGTCCCATCGGGAGGCGACCCCCGCCGTCTGCTCGCTGCACCGCACTCCCACCCCCGCGGGGATGAAGCTCCGGGCGCCTCCGCCTCCTCCTCAAGACGGCGCCACAGCTCCAAAGCGCGCGGCCACAGGAGGAACCCGTTCCGCCCGAGCGCCGGCAACAAGAAGAGCTGCCAAGAAGTTCCTCGCTCGCAAGAAGCTGCCCGAGCGCTCCCCGCTCCAGCATGTCAAGACCCTGCGCTGCCCCCAGCCGCGGCGCAAGGAGGCCTGCAGGACCAAGCTCTCTACCGTCCGAGGCCCCCCGCGGCCACGGCGGGCTACCGCGCCTTCACCACCGAGCTGCGCGGCGTCGCGTGGCCCGCCAAGTTCAAGCCAGACCTGCCCCCACGCTATGACGGCACGGCTGACCCTACGGAGTTCCTCCAGCTCTACGAGCTGGGCATCAAGACTGCCAACGGAGATGAAAAGGTCATGGCGAACTGGTTTCCCATGGCGCTCAAGGACGGAGCCCGCACCTGGCTCCTGAATCTGGCCCTAGGCACGATCTCTTCCTGGGCCGAGATGCGCACCCGCTTCATTGCCAACTTCCAAGGTACTCGCGACCGGCCACCCGCCGTGAGCGACATGCGCCGGATCAAGCAGCAGCCAGGGGAAACCCTGCAAAAGTACATCCAGTGCTTCAACAACGCGCGCCTCAAGATCCCCAGGGTAACAAAGGAGGCCATCATCTCTGCCTTCTCCGACGGAGTGTGCGACGTCAAGATGAAGGAGGAGCTGGCGATGCATGAAGATCTGTGCACCTCCACAGAGCTGTTCAACTTGGCGACCAAGTGCGCCAGGCTGAGGAGGCGCCTCTCCCTCCTCGAGCTGCTGCCGTGGATCCCGAGAAGAAGTCCAAGGCCAAGGACGTAAAAGCGCCAAGGGGCTGCCGTGCTCGTGGCCGAACCAGACACCAAGCGGGCGAGATCAGCCCGAGTCTTCCAAGGGCAGCCGATCTGCGTGTACCACGACCTCCACACCCACAACACCAATGAATGTCAAGAGCTCCGGCCGTGTGCGAAGGAAGGGTCGGCAGACGCCCTGGCGCAGCGACCGGCTACGGCCGAGGAGGAGGAAGAAATGCAGGGGCCCGGGAAGACCCGCGGCCCGCGCCAAGGGTGGTGCGACCAACCTCGCGAGGACCGTGGCAAGACCCACCTCGCGAGGGGGTGGAGGGATCATCCTCGTGAGGATCGCCCGCAAGGGAACGCAGGCCTCCCTCACGCCGCTGCCACCAAGGAGAATCAAAGACCGTCATCGGGCGAGGGGCTGGGGCTTCCAGGAAGCTCGTGCGATCGCCTGCATCCTGGGCGGAGCTCAAGCCCCAGCCTCTCACCGCATCTTCAAGCAGTTTGCTCGTGAAGTGAATGCAGTCCTCCCCAAGCTCGATTCCACGCGCCCTGTCAGGTGGTCGGCGTGCGCCATCATGTTCAGCTCATTTGATCAGCTCAAGTGCGCAGCCACAGCCGGAGTTCTCCCAATGCTTTGCTCCCCAATCATCAGCAACGTGCTGGTCACCAAGACCCTCATCGACGGCGGAGCAGGGCTCAACGTCCTGTCCGTGGAGACATTCAACAATCTTCAAGTGCCCTACAGTCAGCTTCAGCCAACCAAGCCCTTCTCCGGAGTCACCGACGGCTCCACGGTCCCGATCGGGCAGGTCCGCCTTCCTGTCACCTTCGGGGCCCGCGACAACTACCACACCGAGCTCATCGACTTCGACGTCGCCCACATTCGCCTGCCGTGCAACGCCATCCTCGGGTACCCAGCGTTGGCCAAGTTCATGGCCGTAACCCACCATGGCTACAACATCCTCAAGATGCCAAGAAGCGGCGGGGTCATCACGGTGCCCTGTGAAGAGAGAGATGCAGTGTGCTCCCTGGAGCGAGCTTTTTAGGCCGGGTCGCTGGAAGACCCAGACCACAGCAGCAGGACGCCTCCCGAGGCAGCACCCAAGAAGAAGAAGACATCGACCGGCCCGACTCATCAAGAGACAGGCCCCTCGTGGGGGCCCTTGCCGGGCGAGGGAGCCTCCTTCCATCGCATAGGAAGGCGCGCCCGATGCCCTCCTCAGGCAGGGCTCGGGGGCTCTCCTCTGGAGGGCCACCGACCTCGCCAAGGTCTCGAGGGAGGCGCTTGGGCACCACGTGGAGGCGTGTTTCGAAGCACGTTTCCCGCAAGCAGGAGCAAGACCAGGAGGACAGAACCCTCGAGAGTTCATCAGCAAGGCCATTCAGGAGTTACAGGAGTCAAGGGTCATGAGGGGCAGCCGCCGCCTACCACTGTGGCCCCCATCCGAGCAAGGATGGTGGGCTGCGCGTCTGCATCGACATACCAGGGCTCAACCGAGCCGCATCTCAAGAGCGCCTCTGGCCCTCACGAGTGGGACGTTGCGAGGGTCTGCCCCACAACTACGTACGCATGCCTTATGGCCTGCCAAACGCGGCTGCTGCACACCAGCGTCTCATGAGGACCATCCTGGAAGCTCAAGAGGTCAGGCACGCCGCAGCCCTGGTGGAGATGGAGATGGCCCATGAGGGGCCGCCAGCGCCTCCGGAGCCTCCCGAGGCCCCTGGGCCTGGGGGCTCATGAGGATCGGCTCCCGCAGCCCACCGAGTTTGCTACATCAACAACCCTTCATCCCCAACATCACCAGGTGACATCTTTAAGTTTTATTTCCGGCTGGAAGCGCCTTCAGGGCCGCATTATTCCCAGGCCGTGTGGGTCCATCCCTGCGGCATGTATCCATTTTATTTCATGTCTTTAGCTTATCCTGTTGGGGGTGCCCCTCGGGCCGCATCATCCCCAAGCCGCTCGGGACAGTCCCAACGGCATGTATCCATCATGCGTTTTCCTTAGGATTATGCTCTCGCTCCACCATGCTTGTTATTTGGTGCCTTCTCCTGGGTGGCGAAATCTTGCACGTTAAAGGGGGTGCACAGGCATCGCGACTCGTGGCTCCTACCGCTCTCCGCCTCACCCTCTGGTCTTGTCCATGGCATCGCGACACGGCTTGCCAAAGCGATTTCAGAGAGACCATCCCGAGCCGGACCCGAGGGCGTAGAGTTTCATTATCCAATCCAGCTTATGCGTCAAAGGGGGTGCACGAGAATCGCGACTCAGGCTCCTTCCGGCTCTCCGCCCTCACCCTCTGGTCTTGTCCACGGCATCGCGACTGGCTTGCCAGCTGACGGTAGAGACCAGCCCGAGAGCGGGACCAAGACGAGAGTTGATGCGTCGACCCAGCTTAGCAGCGTTAAAGGGGGTGCCTGAGCATCGCGACTCAGGGCTCCTACCGGCTCTCCGGCCCTCACCCTCTGGTCTTGTCCATGGCATCGTGACCTGGCTTGCCAGCGACGGTAGAGACCAGCCCGAGAGCCGGGACCCGAGGACGTAGAGTTGTGTCATCTAACCTAGATTGCGCGTTAAAGGGGGGTGCCTAAGCATCGCGACTCAGGGCTCCTACCGGCTTTCCGGCCCTCACCCTATGGTCTTGTCCATGGCATCGCGACCTGGTTGCCAGCGACGGTAGAGACCAGCCCGAGAGCCGGGACCCGAAGACGTAGAGCACTGGCATCTGGCCAAGTTTGCAGGAACACACTCGAAGATAAGGCTCAGAGCCAGGCGCAACCCGCCTTGAGGTAGGGTCTCGTGAGTCCCGCGCTGGCTCACGGGTGCCCAGATACACCTCGTCTAGCCCTACCGTGCCAGCCATGTGTCAGGGTGGGGCTGTATCGCTCCGGGCTCCTCCGGGGGGAGCCCTCTCACGTTCGATGGAAGCACCATGCTCCGCTACTGGCCGACGACACCGCCGAGGAGCGGCTATGCCCGTCACGCATGCGGAAGCGCTATGCTCTGCTGGTGATAAACAACCGAGGGTGGCCTCGGGTCGCATCAATCTCGAGGAGCCCAGAGCTCGATGTCGGCCTCGTCGCAACGCCTCCCTCGGGGCGCGCCCTTGAGGGCTGGGCTGCACGGGCTGCGCTGAGTCACGCCGGATGCATCGCCACTCCAGCCAGGCCCCTCGGGCCTGGTTCGTCGCACGCCACTCCCCGAGCGGAGCCAAGGTACGCATGCCGTTTGAGCGTCGAGAGTTCGTCCACGCGCACCCCAGAGTTCGAACCTTAAGGGTCTGCCGGAACCCGTAATCCGATAGTCGCGGCCGCGCTTCATCTCCAGTTCGACCGCGAGCACGGCCGCTCCCTTGCGCTTCACATCCTTAGCCTTGGCCTTCTTGTCTTCTGGGTCGACAACAGGGAGCTCGAGGAGGGAGAGGCGCCCCTCCTCAGCTCTCGTGCACTTGGTCGCCATGTTGACCATCTCTAGAGCCGTGCATAGGTCTTCGTGGATGGTGAGCTCCTCCTTCATCTTGACATCGTGAAGGCCGTCGGAGAACGCGGAGATGATGGCCTCGGCCGTCACCTTGGGGATCTTGAGGCGAACGCTATTGAAACGCTGGATGTACTTCTGCAGGGTTTCCCCTGGCTGCTGCTTGATGCGCCGCAGGTCACCCGCGGTCGGCGGGCAGTCGCGAGTGCCCTGGAAGTTGGCGACGAAATGCTCGCGCATCTCGCCCCAGGAGGAGATCGATCCCGCGGGCAAGTTCAGGAGCCACGAGCGCGCGCCATCTTTAAGGGCCATGGGGAACCAGGACGCCATGACTTTCTCATCGCTGTTGGCCACCTCGAAGCTCAGCTCGTAGAGCTGCAAGAACTCAGCAGGGTCGGGGGTGACGTCATAGCATGGAGGCAGGTCGGCCATGAACTTCCCGGGCCAGACGATGCTACGCAGCTCGGGAGTGAAGGCGCGGCAGCCTGCTGTAGTCACTGGAGCCCGTCGCGGGGGCGGAGACTGATCCTGGTATCAGCGCGCCGCCACCGCAGGTGGCGCACGGTCCTGCCGCGGTGGTGCGGGGAGTGCAGGAGCATCTTCTTGCGGTCGAGGGACCTCCTGGAAGCTTCCTTCTTCATGCGCAGGTGCCTTGCATGGTGGGTCATGCCACGGGGCCGCGCGTCTTGGTGCGAGGGCGACATCTTGACGTGGAGGTGGTGGAGGCACTCCATGGGCTACGTCGCCCGCAGTGGGAGGCGGACGAGGCAGCGAGAGGACGATGCAGGAGAGCCCCCGGCGGCGCTGACGAGCTCGGCGATGCGGTCCAGCCAGTCCTCATAGAGGTCGTCGACTGGGTGGTTTCATAGGACCTCGCGCGCCATGAGGAGCGCAGCCTGCACGTCCACGGGGCCGCGGCGAGCGTGAGATGACGAGCCGACCGGAGTCAGCGACAGGGTGGCATTGCGTCCGTCCCGCCGCACAGAAGGGTGCAGCGACGAAGCCTGCTGCTCGTTCCCTGCCGGGCCGCTGGCGGCGTTGGCAGCGGGTGATGGAGAGCGACGAGAAGGCCTGCCGACGGGCGCCGTCTGGGTGACGCAGGCGTTGAGAGCGGCCCGGCGCTCCGCACGGGCTCTAAGAGCATCTGCCATGGAGGTGGTGGAACCGCGGAGCATGGATCAACGGAGGGAAAGCTTCGGCGCACCCCTACCTGGCATGCCAAATGTTGGATTCTGGGTTCCGGCAAACCCTTGTGAGATTCGAACTCTGGGGTGCATACGAAGGACTCTCCCTCTCGCTAGTTTGCTTGCTCAACAATCTCACAGCCTAGCTCATCGAACCCGAAGAACACGAGACACAGATGTTTATACTTGTTCGGGCCACCGTTGTGGTGTAATACCCTACTCAAGTGTGGTGGTGGTGGATTGCCTCGAAGGCTGAGGATGAACTAGTACAATGGGTGAACCGCCTCCGGAGGAGAGGTGTCCTTGAGCTCTATGTGCTGGTGTGTGTGAGGGTGATCCGGATGATCTCTTCTAGATCAGTTGCCTCCTCCACCTTTTATGGTGGTGGCTAGTCCTATTTATAGTGGCTCTGGTCCTCTTACCAGATGGTAGGCGGGACGGGATCCCACAACGGCCAATTTTGAAGGGAGACAACTAGTACAAGTTATCCTGCCAAAGGCTTTGGTGGAGACGCTGTCGTGGGCTCCGCGATGACCTCCATCCTGGTGTCCTGCTGGTCTTGGTCTCGTTGCACCGATATGGAAACCTTTGCCTGATGCCTTGGGACTCCTCTCCTGCGCCTACCTCTTTAGCACCAAAGAGGAAACTGGTACACTGCGCCCGCTGGCGCCCGCCTGGCCTTGGTCATCACAGCTCATGTCATGTGAACCTCGCGAGGTGCCCCTTGCATAGATATCTCCTGTCAGGAACCCGATTCCAAGTCACATTGATCTAGCCGGTAACACCTCATATCACTTTGCGGGCTCGCGCACGGTATTCCCACGGGTGTTGCCTTACCATGGCCCGGGACCTTTGTGCCTTTTGGCTCACGTATATGATAGTGTCGCTAGCATCCATATAACAGAGAACCCGGTCCGACATGGCTAGTCGTGAACCCAAAGCGGCACTAACCCATGGGGACAGACATACATGAATCACATCGAGCATGTCGATTGGCCGTGTGAATCCGGGCTGTAGCACTGGGCTAACAGGACTCCGGGAACCCGGGCTGTAGCAGGCTAGGCAGGACTCCGGATGTCACCGCGTGACATTTCCCCGAAGGGACAGACACAGGAACGAAGTGAAACACATGCCGGCCAGTCAAGTGTCCTAAGCAGTAGTGCTGGGCTAGCAGGACTCCGGTGAACCGGGCTGTAGCGGACTACTATGGCTCAAGGAAGCACTAGACTACATTTCCCCATAAGAGAGGCTGCCAAGGATAAACAACTAGATTGTCGGATCCCACACATACCAAGCATTACAAACATACACACAATATGCTCGATATGTGTAAATACAACATGGCATCACAACATAACTCTACGACTCAAGTATTTATTCATTAGGCTCCGAGGAGCCAAGATATTACAAACATGGGTCTCATGACCCAACATACAGAGCATACAAGCAACAAGCACAAGCGGAAGCTTAACATGTCTGAGTACAGACATCTACAAATGAAAAAGGCTGAGAAGCCTGACAATCTACCAGATCCTGCCGAGGGCACAAGATCGTAGCTGAGGTAACAAGCTAAACGTCGAAGTCCACGCGGAACTACTAGCGAGACTGACGTCTCTCTGCAAAACATAAAATAAGCAAACGTGAGTACAAATGTACTCAGCAAGACTTACATCAGAACAAACTACATATGCATCATTATCAACAAAGGGGGTGGTGGAGTATGACTGCAGCAAGCCAACTTTGACTCGGTGGCTATCCTACACTATGACTGCAAGTAACTCTTTTGAGGTGGCGCACACGAGTCCACATATTTACCATATCAATACACCACTATGGATCCGCTCCCGTCTCCCAACGAGAACGCCAGCCATAGCACTCACGCTTATCTTGCGCATTTTAGAGTATCCACTTTCACTTGTCTATGAACTGTTATAGGCAACCCAGAAGTCCTTTACATGGACACGGCTATTCGAATAGATCATATTAACCCTCAGGGTGTACTTCTTCACACACGCTCTCACCACTTACCACCATGTACACCTCGTGTATCTCGGCAACCTTCAAGCGGAAGCACGGCAAGGAGTCGGCCACGACCTGACTAACCACACAAGTCTCTAGTCCAGGTTTATCGCCTATTCGGGTTCCATCCGCAAGGAGATCCGGCCGGTGTCGCCACGGCCCCAAATGATGTGTGCGGTTCCCAAGCCCACCTTGGACGGGTGGTTCTAGCTTGGTACACCGTGCCACAGTGCCTAGTCTGTCCCAAGCCCACTGCACTGGGTGCCACTTGGTAGACTACTAACACTACCTACAAACACCACAAACTAGTTGCAACTCCTGGGACAGAGATCAGGTTGATTAATAAGTCGAGAGGGGCACTTAAGCATTCCAATGCGTGGTAGTAACTGCTCATGGATCACAAACACAGAACTCTGTTCACGAGGGCCAGGCCAATGAGACAACCCACCATGTACTCCTACATGGCCTCTCACCGCTACCTTTACCAAATCGTGTTCACACACTTAGCTCTCAACAAGATGGGACATGTTCACACACCTCCGATTCATCCCCGATGAATCAGACTGACTCAACTCTAAGCAATAGCAGGCATGACAAACAAGCATGAATGAGTAGGCACAACAGGCTCAAACAACTCCTACTCATGCTAGTGGGTTTCATCTATTTCTTGTGGAATGACAGGTCATGCAGAGGATAAAGGGGTTCAGCTACCGCAGCAAGTAATGTGGATGAATCGTTGTTGCGCTAATGCGATAAAAGAGAGCAGAGCGAGAGAGTGGGATTGTATCGGAATGAACAAGGGGTTTTGCTTGCACCGCACTTCAAGATAGTATAGCTCTTCATCGGTGTCATCGAACTCATCGTCGGTACGTCGTCTACTGAGAGGGGACAAATACCGGCAACAGAGAAGGAACACAATCAATGCAATGCAACAATATGATGCATGAGTGTGACATGGAAATATTCTGTAACTTGAGCTAATGCAACTAGCAACAAGTTAAATGTAGTTGGTTTGAACCCTAGGTTCAAATTCAAACTCCATATGTGATTATTCAAATGCCATTTAGTTGATTTGACCTAAACAGTGAACAAAAGTTGTTCTAACATGCATGAAAATGGTACAGATGGATAGATTGGATTTTTTGATCATTTTTCATATATAATTTATCTCATTTGGAGTTACGGTAGATTTTATATGATTTTTTAGAAGTTTTGGGCATTTTTTGGAATTTCCTGAATAATTTGAAAATAAACTAAATTCCAGAAAAGGAATATTGCGTCAGCATGGCGTCATGCTGACCTCAACAGGGTCAACAGGGCTGCCCCGGGTCAAACCTCGATCGCGGACCACTTGTCGATGACACAGTCTTGCCTGTGGTCAATGACAGTGGGTCCGATCAATGACCACGCCAAGAAAGTCAACTTTGACGTGTGGGCTCGATGGATTAGTCTAATTACAAAATTAGTGGGCGCTGGGGCCCATCATCGGCGTCATGGGTGATCTAGCTGGCCGTGGTTAGCGCTAATGATGGGGCCACGTCATCATCGCCGGACTTTGGCCGGCGACGACCAGCCCGACGGTGGAGGTTCACCATGCTCCCGCTACAGGGCACCATTCCACGCGTGGTTTCCGGCTACGGGTTGCTGTGGTTTGCGTGCATCTGATGGAGCAAGCGAGAGGAGCTGGGGTGAGCTGTGGCGTCGGCGGTGGCGAGCGAGGCGGCGGCCGGAGTTCGGGTTAGTTTGGCCTCGGCGTTGGGATGCTCGGGAGGAGGAGCTGGTGGGAGCAGCGTGCTCCTGGGAAGGCACTGAACGCGTTGACGCGCTCAGGCGCGAGCTGTGGTGGCTAGAACGACGGCGGCATCATGGCCGGCGGCCATGAGCTCACGGGTGTGGTGGAGGATACGACTAGGGAACGAACGAGCGAGGGGGAACAGGGGTAAAGGCGGCGTGGATCACAGCGCGTCGTTTGGCGGTGTCGGATGGCTCGGGGAAGCGTCGGAGGCGACGTACGGGCGGCGGCGATCTCCGGTGCCCGACGAGGGAAACGACGATGTTGGCGGCGTCCAGGGGCTTCCGGCGTCTTGAGGATCGGTGAGGAGGAAGAGGGCATCGGGGCGGAGCTCGTAGACTGCTCGGGGTGTCGTCGGGACGGCGGTGGTCGCGGCAACGGCGAACGGCGGCGATGGGCGGGTTCGGTGGCGTAGTAGGGAGAGAGCAGAGGAGGGAGAGAGGTCCAGGGAGAGAGGAGAGGGGCCAGGGGCTGCGTGGCGTCGCCTGGTGCATCGAGGAGGAGCCAGGCAGGCTGGGAGGGAGGAGGTGGAGGCCTCGGGCGAGCTGGCATCGACACGCCTCTGCCTACTGGCAGAGGTTGAAGACGGTGGGGAGTTGGGCTGGGCCTCAGCCACAGTGCTAGGCCAGATGGAGCGCTAGGTGGGCTGCAGGTAAGTCCAGGTAAACCTTTCTCTCTGTCTCTAATAATTGTTCCTGTTTTCTATTTTGCTTTTCTGTTTTTGATTTAGTAATAATACTAAACCATTTTTAAAACTCCTGAGAAAATTTGTAGGCACTTTTAAAAAGTTTACTAACAGCCCTCAAATGTTTTCAGAATTATTGAAGCATTTAAAATATTTATAGCCATTAAATGCTCCAATTCAAATACTTATGATTTAATCCAAAAACCTGAAATGACCTAGGGAAAATATTCACCAATTTTTGTCACAGGTTTTCACCAGTTTCAAAAGTGGTGGACTTTTCCTAAAGTCACTTTGGGTTTATTGGAAGTGATTTTATTTGAGCCTATTTGAATTTATTTGGTGCTAGGGATTGAACAATCCCCATTTCAAGTTCATTTGAAAATTTAAACATGATGCACACATAAAGGGCTAGCCTAGTGCATTCCAGGACTAGGGATGTGACAACTCGCCCCCACTAACAAGAATCTCGTCCCGAGATTCAAGTCGTGATGTAAGAAGTCAGAGGGGTCACAAGCTAACACGATCTTCACGATCCAACTGTCCTTCTCAAGATGTTGATTCATTGCTTCATATTGATCTTGACGTCTTTGCTTTCTAGATCTTCATCCAACTTGATGATGTTAGAAAGAAACTCTATCGGAAAGGATCATTTAAACTCTCCATACCAGGCTAAGGCAATTCACAACGATCGTTTGAAAGGGGTTCGAGGAAATGGCGTACTCAGTTCGGAAAGGAAACTATGGTTATAGAACAACTCGGCAAACGGAAGGCACGTTCCAATTGATACCGAGGATATAACCTAGTGACTGAGTGTGCTCTCAAGAAATTGAGCATTTACATATTCATCAGAGTTTTACCAACATCCGTGCCGAGGATCCTGGCAGCACATCTTACTACCATGATGAATAGTGATGGATGATGCGGATACAAAGGAAGATAACACCTTCTCAGACTTCCCCTTAGCGAGCCCAAGAGAACGAAATCTGGATGATCGACCGAGAGACATTTAGCACTCCGCTTCTAATGTTCTCCTTGATGTACTAGGTATCACGATCATGCTTAAAAGCATCGACATGGCCATCAAGTAAAGGTCGGACTTCGGAAAACAAAGGATCCATATGGAACAATTTCTATAATAAGTCACTCGAATTCCTCGTGGAGAAGATTGGTCAACTTGCTCAATCAAGATACTACAATAATAGGTCTTCCAACTAGGTGTGTCTGCCAACATCAACCTTGCCAGAACCTACGCCATAGATCTTGGAAAAGTTCCAACCATCATATCTGCCTGAGATTCAGATCTAGCTGGTAGCAGGATATTCCAGACTCATCAAGTCTAGAAGGAAAAATGAAAGTTTGCAACACAAATCGACGAGATGACGTTGCGAGATTCTCGGGAAATGAACTACGATAGCAAGCTCCAAAACATGAGCTGATTCTGCTACACACATGTGAACATACTGTCGCAGACAATCATGACCACATAGTAGTCTTATAATGAAACACTACCGAGTTCAGTTGGGAACCATCGACAAGGATATCGAAGTCTCCACGCGTGGAAGTCCAAAGGATTAACCTTAGAACAGACTCCATTTTTCTTGAACAAGTCAATCAGTGGCTTGGTGTGCTAGGGATACATATAGAATGAAGGTTGCAAGTCTCCAAACCATAGAATACTTTGCACATATACATGACTGACTTGGAATGGTTCCAGAGGAAGCAAAAACAATCTTTCTCGAACTCAGGGTGGCAACTTGCACCAAATGCACGTGAATTAGAGGAAGTCACTTCTTTCATCCAACATATTCTTCACGAATAGGACATGAAGATAATGCTTATAAAAGTTTCCAACACTAGGTTGATGTTCAACATGAGTCATGGGGGAGACAAAAAGCTGCCGATGGGCTAAACAACAACTCATCGGAATTTCCATATCACTGGACTTCCGCCATCATGTGAACATGGTGATAGTATTGGTCAGACCAAAAGATGTATTGGTGTATGCTCGAGGGATCAACCACGAGTAAGACAACATTATGAATATCGTTGGTTCCAACTTGATTTGACGATAGCCCACACTCAAATCAAGGTTTGGTTAGGATGATGGGTCCAGCAATTGATCGCGAGGATCAATCAATGAAGACATCACCTTTCTTCAACACACATACAAGATATCCCTTAGAATGAACTAAGTCGGACAAGCTTTCATGTTCCAACTCTCCAAGTTGTTGTTAGCTTAACCAACTACCTCAGGGGTATCCAACACAGATTCTTGGAGAAGGGGATGGTTACAAGGAACCAACTTGATCACGAACTCAACGTAGCGGTCAGGTGACAACCTGGTGATACCACCGAGAAGATATTCGAAAAATCACGAACCACCGATATGTCCATAAGCTCGAGAACAATCTTGCTTTTCAAGGCAAGATGACATGATCATAAGAGCAAGGAATTGATACAATCATAACTCATTGATCGAAGGGTGCACCAAGAAAATGGACCAGGTAGCACAATCAATCTTAGAATAGTGGTCCAAAAACCAACAAGCTAAGAATGATATTATTGCCCATTAACTACCAAGCAAAAGGGTTGCTAGGAGTATTGATTTCACACATCGTAGTTCACTTGTCGGCATTCCGGTTACAACAACACGGGACCGAGGAAAGAATAATTATGGTGAGAAGTATCACTGCGTCAAGAATTCATAAGAGGTGGTGCAATTTTCTTATGACATTCTTGACATAAGATAGTAACACTCCAGGTGGAACAAAATCAAAAGCTGGATGGGCACTTTGATCTGCGGAATACAACTGCTTTGACCCAATCCTAGATATGGATGAGGTACAAGAGTTTGTTTCTCCTAGTCATTCCAGAATAGAATGGCTTGACGGACCACAAGAGTAGTAGGCATCGATTAACGGATGCACACATGCTCTTGACTATCAATTGATAGACGAGGGTCGGAAGACAACTAGAATGGGACAACTTAAAAGAACATATGAGTTTCTGAGTTGTGGATGCATGGACTAGCATGTCGAACAAGTTCAACATATTTCTTCCGGATAACCCATGCAGAAAGGTTGAACTGGCAGAGTCGCAAAATAGAATGGAGAACCCATCACGAGCACTCTGG
Organism: Aegilops bicornis; assembly: GCA_021605145.1. Classification (NCBI taxonomy): domain Eukaryota; kingdom Viridiplantae; phylum Streptophyta; class Magnoliopsida; order Poales; family Poaceae; genus Aegilops; species Aegilops bicornis. Next base: position 348,291,162 of record CM038669.1, read on the forward strand.
TTGTGATCTTTTGGTTCAACGAGGAACTTCTGCCATAAGTAGTTCATGGTATTTGGAAGAAGGATATACCACAGACCTCGAGGACTAACGCAAAGGTTACTAATAACCTAAGGGTACGAGCAACACTATCAACACGAGGTAAGTAGAGTGAATCTTGGGTCAAGATCCCAGGAGTAGAATACCTACTACTAAATGGCATCACGGGATGCTTTCGAGAATGATGGCCAGAATCATCACACTGGGAACACGAGGCATGGCTAAATTACTAGGTGATACTCTAGGCACCTAGGGTCATAATACTAGTTCCAACATATATGTCAAGGCAAGGAGTACCTCAACAGATGATTAGTGTGCTTATTCTGACCAAAAGGACACCGTGAACAGGAAGGAAGAATTTGCAAATGCATCAGATAGTTTAGAAACCTGGGATGACTCGGACAGCATAACGGCTTTAAATGCTCAAAAAGATTTGAGACATCATGCAAAATGGTGGCATAACCACTCAACAACATCATATCAAGGTTCCGAGATCAACAGTTAACATACAGAAATAGTAGGAACTGAACTGAGGCTTAAATTCAACAATCTTAAAAGTCTATGGATTAGTAACACGTCATCCTGATAGATAGATGAGAAGGCCTAGTTCTTAATCCCCGTAGAAGAGAAGAGGATGACTCAGATCAGAAGGCCATGAGGTATAAGGAGTAAAAAGAGCCTTACGTTCCTTCCACAAACAATTCCCTTACATAACTAAAGCATTTCTAGACACAACTTTGACCAGTTTGGCTTGGTAAACCTCTGACAGCAACAAAGCTCGATACCAAAGCTGTCAGACCCCAATTCCAAGTCACATTGATCTAGCGGTAACACCTCATATCACTTTGCGGCCTCACGCACGGTATTCCCACAGGTGTCGCCTTACCATGGCCGGGACCGTTTAAGCCTTTTGGCTCACGATATGATAGTGTCGCTAGCATCCATATAACGTAGAACCCGGGCCGACATGGCTAGTCGTGAACCCAAAGCGGCACTAACCCATGGGGTGGCATACATGAATCACATCGAACATGTCCGCTGCCAGCTGTGAATCCGGGCTGTAGCACTGGCTAACAGGACTCGGGAACCCGGGTCAGAAAGTGAGCTAGGCAGGACTCCGGATGTCACCGCGTGACATTTCCCGAAGGGATGAACCACAGAACAAAGTGAAACACATGCCGGCCGGTCAAGTGTCACGAAAGCGTGATCTTGGGCTAGCAGGACTCCGGTGAACCCGGCTCTAGCGGACTACTATGGCTCAAGCAAGCACTAGACTACATTTCCCCATAAGAGAGGCTGCCAAGGAAAAACAACTAGATTGTCGGATCCCACACATACCAAGCATTACAAACATACACACAATATGCTCGATATGTGTAAATACAACATGGCACCACAACATAACTCTACGACTCAAGTATTTATTCATTAGGCTTCGAGGAGCCAAGATATTACAAACATGGGTCTCATGACCCAACATACAGAGCATACAAGCAACAAGCACAAGCGGAAGCTTAACATGTCTGAGTACAGACATCTACAAATGAAAAAAGGCCGAGAAGCTCGACAATCTACTAGATCTGCCGAGGGCACAAGATCGTAGCCGAGGTAACAAGCTAAACGTCAAGTCCACGCTGAACTACTAGCGAGACCGACGTCTCTCGCAAAACATAAAATAAGCAAACGTGAGTACAAATGTACTCAACAAGACTTACATCAGAACTAACTACATATGCATCATTATCAACAAAGGGGGTGGTGGAGTATGACTGCAGCAAGCTAGCTTTGACTCGGTGGCTATCCTACACTACGACTGCAATTAGCTCTTTTGAGGTGGCGCACACGAGTTCACATATTCACCATATCAATACACCACTATGGATCCGCTCCCGTCTCCATACGAGAACGCCATCCATAGCACTCACGCTTATCTTGCGCATTTTAGAGTATCCACTTTCACTTGTCTATGAAGTGTTATATGCAACCCAGAAGTCCTTTACCGCGGACACGTCTATTCGAATAGATCATATTAACTCTGCAGGGGTGTACTTCTTCACACACGCTCTCGCCACTTACCGCCATGTACACCTCGTGAATCTCAAAGAACCTTCAAGCGGAAGCTTTGGCGAGGGAGTCAGCCACGACCGACTAACCACACAAGTCTCTAGTCCAGGTTTATCGCCTATTCGGGTTCCATCCGCAAGGAGATCCGGCGGTGTCGCTCACGGCCCCAAACGATGTGTGCAGGGTTCCCAAGCCCACCTCGGCAGTGGTTCTACGCTTGGTACACCGTGCCACGGTGCCTAATCATCCCAAGCCCACCTGCAGGTGCCACTTGGTAGACTACTAACACTACCTACAAACACCAGAAACTAGTTACAACTCCTGGACAGAGATCGGGTTGATTAATAAGTCGAGAGGGGCACTTAAGCATTCCAATGCATGGTAGTAACTGTTCATGGATCACAAACACAGAACTCAGTTCCTGAGGACGGTTGCAATGAGACAACCCACCATGTACTCCTACATGGCCTCTCACCGCTACCTTTACCAAATCGTGTTCACACACTTAGCTCTCAACAGTAGGACATGTTCACACACCTCCGATTCATCCCCGATGAGTCAGACCTGACTCAACTCTAAGCAATAGCAGGCATGACAAACAAGCATGAATGAGTAGGCACAACAGGGCTCAAACAACTCCTACTCATGCTAGTGGGTTTCATCTATTTACTGTGGAATGACAGGTCATGCAGAGGAGGATAAAGGGTTCAGCTACCGCAGCAAATAACAGATGAATCGTTTTGTCCTAATGCAGTAAAAGAGAGCAGGAGGCGAGAGAGTGGGATTGTATCGGAATGAACAAGGGGTTTTGCTTGCACAGCACTTCAAGATAGTATAGCTCTTCATCGGTGTCATCGAACTCATCGTCGGTACGTCGTCTATTGAGAGGGGACAAACACCGGCAACAGAGAAGGAACACAATCAATGCAATGCAACAATATGATGCATGAGTGTAACTTGAGCTAATGCAACGAGCAACAAGTTAAATGAAGTTGGTTTGAACCCTAGGTTCAAATTCAAACTCCATATGTGATTATTCAAATGCCATTTAGTTGATTTGACCTAAACAGTGAACAAAAGTTGTTCTAACATGCATGAAAATGGTACAGATGGATAGATTGGATTTTTCTGATCATTTTTCATATATAATTTATCTCATTTGGAGTTACGGTTGATTTTATATGATTTTTAGAAGTTTTGGGCATTTTCTGCAATTTCCTGAATTATTTAGAAAATAAACTAAATTCCAGAAAAGGAATATTGCGTCAGCATGGCGTCATGCTGACCTCAGCAGGGTCAACAGGGCTGCCCCGGGTCAAACCCGACCAGTCACGGACCATCGGTCAGATACGTTGTCGCCGAAGTCAATGACAGGTGGGTCCGGTCAATGACCACGTCAGCAAAGTCAACCTGACGTGTGGGCTCAGTGGATTAGTCTAATTACAAAATTAGTGGGCGCTGGGGCCCATCTGTCAGCGTCTGTGGGTGATCTAGCTGGCGGTGGTTAGCGCTAATGATGGGGCCACGTCATCATCGCCGGACTTTGGCCGGCGACGACCAGCCCGACGGCGGAGGTTCACCGTGCTCCCGCCACAGGGCACCATTTCACGCGTGGTTTGCGGCTACGGATTGCTGTGGTTTGCGTGCATCTGATGGAGCAAGCGAGAGGAGCTAGGGTGAGCTGTGGCGTCGGCGGTGGCGAGCGAGGCGGCGGTGAGAGTTCGGGTTAGTTTAGCCTCGGCGTTGGGATGCTCGGGAGGAGGAGCTGGTGGGAGCTGCGTGCTCCTGGGAAGGCACTGAACGCGTTGATGCGCTCAGGCGCGAGCTGTGGTGGCTAGAACAACGGCGGCATCATGGCCGGCGGCGATGAGCCCACGGGTGCGGTGGAGGGTACGACTAGGGAACAAACGAGCGAGGGGGAACAGGGGGAAAGGCGGCGTGGCTCACAAGGCTGCTGCTTACAAAGGTCAGATGGCTCGGGGAAGCGTCAGAGGCGACGTACGGGCGACGGTGATCTCCGGTGGCCGACGAGGAAAACGGCGATTTTGGCGGCGTCCAGGGGCTTCCGGCGTCTTGAGGATCGGTGAGGAGGAAGAGGGCATCGGGGCGGAGCTCGTAGACTGCTCGGGGTGTCGTCGGGACGGCGGTGGTCGCGGCAACGGCGAACGGCGGCGATGGGCGGGTTCGGTGGCGTAGTAGGGAGAGAGCAGAGGAGGGAGAGAGGTCCAGGGAGAGAGGAGAGGGGCCAGGGGCTGCATGGCGTCGCCTGGTGCATCGAGGAGGAGCCAGGTAGGCTGCGAGGGAGGAGGTGGAGGCCTCGGGCGCGCTGGCGTCGACACGCCTCTGCCTACTGGCAGAGGTTGAAGACGGTGGGGAGTTGGGCTAGGCCTCAGCCACAGTGCTGGGCCAGATGGGGCGCTAGGTGGGCTGCCGGTAAGTCCAGGTAAACCTTTCTCTCTCTCTCTAATAATTGTTCATGTTTTCTATTTTGCTTTTCTGTTTTTGATTTAGTAATAATACTAAACCATTTTTAGAACTCCTGAGAGAATTTATGGGCACTTTTAAAATGTTTACTAACAGCCCTCAAATGTTTTCAGAATTATTGAAGCATTTAAAATATTTATAGCCATTAAATGCTCCAATTCAAATACTTATGATTTAATCCAAAAACCTGAAATGACCTAGGGAAAATATGCACCAATTTTTGTCAGAGGTTTTCACCAGTTTCAAAAATGATGGACTTCTCCTAAAGTCACTTTGGGTTTATTGGAAGTGATTTTATTTGAGCCTAAATTCATTTGGTGCAAGGGTTTGAACAATCCCCATTTCAAGTTCATTTGAAAATTTAAACATGATGCACACATAAAGGGCTAGCCTAGTGCATACCAGGACTAGGGATGTGACATCTCCGCTCCTCAGGAGCCAGCCTAGTGAGGCCGCCCCTAGGGAAGTATTGGTGTCGTCCACCTCGCGAGGCTTGGCCCCTCGCGAGGGTCTTGAGTTGTTGTTGTCAAAGCCGGGACGGTGGTGGAGCCATGCCATGGGCCGCAGGCAGGCAAGTCTGGGTACCCCCGTTCCCAGTACACCGACAACAAGGGCTGCTCCGCCTAGAGAGGCCCCCACCGCGGGAGGAGGCACCATTGCAAACACCTAGGATGACGCTGGACCCTGAAGGAGTACGTCCGCGCCCCCGAGGAGCAACAGGAGGGGTCGCGGCGTGCTTACGGGGGCGACCAAGCCCCCTCTTGGGCGGTAGCAAGCCAGGCCCCTCCTGGCGAGCCTTCCCTTTCTCCGTGGCCGAGAACCTCTTCGTTGGCGCCATGGGTGTCGTGACAAGACGGCCAACGAGGAGGAAGAAGAAAGGGGCGGGCAGTGAGAAGAAGCAAATGACCAACAGGGGCTCCGCCCCTCTCCCCATTTATAGCTAGAAGGAGGCCAATCGTCGACCTCCACGGTTGCACGCAATGATGGTTTTCTTCTGCATGCAGCAGGGTTTCGTCGAGTCGAACAGTTGCCGACGCGGCGTGGGAAGCGGAGGCACCCACGTACCATCAATCACCACGCGTCAACCAGGGCCGCAGGCGGTTGGGCCCGCGGCACTCCGCACTTGCACTTTGGCTTTGCCTTGAAGCCAAGTTCGAGCGCGCCTTGGGCCCGGGGCTACTGTCGGCGTCCTTGGAACGGGGGTGCCCAGACTTGCCCGCCTGCGGCCCATGGCGTGGCTCCAACAATGGCCTGGTACGGCCCAGATTCGGCAGCAACCACTCAAGACCCACGCGAGGTGCCAAGCCTCGCGAGGCAGACGATACCAAGACCTCCCTGGGGGCGGCCTCTCTAGGCCGGCTCCCGAGGAGCGGAGATACCTATGCAGGGGGCACCTCGCGATGTTCACATGACGTGAGCCGTGACGACCAAGGCCAGGCAGGCGCCAGCGGGCGCAGTGCACCAGTTTCCTCTTTGGTGCTAAAGAGGCAAGCGCAGGCAAGGAGTCCCTAGGGATCAGGCAAAGCTTTCCATATCGGTGCAACAAGACGAAGACCAGTAGGACGGCAGGACGGAGGTCACCACGAAGCCCACAACAGCGTCACCACCAGAGCCTTTGGCAGGCGAAGACTACTTTTGTCAGGATAACTTGTTCTAGTTGTCTTCCTTCAAAATTGGCCGTTGTGGGATCCCTTCCCTCCTACATTTGGGAAGAGGACCAGGGCCTCTATAAATAGGACTAGCTACCACTATAGGCAGGGACAACGGGGGAGCTGATCTTGGATTGGATCCATTCCATCCTCACATCCACGAGCTCATCGAGCTCAAGAACACCTCTCCTCCTCAGGCTGTTCATCCACCGTACTAGTTCGTCTTCAGCCCTCGAGGCAATCCACCACCACACTGGAGTAGGGTATCACACCACGCGGTAGCCCGAACCAGTATAAACCTCTTTGTCTTGTTTTCTTTGGGTTCATCGAGCTAGGCCGTGGAATCGTTGTGTAAGCAGGCTGGGGAGAAAGAGTCCATCATGCGCACCCTATAGTTCGAACCTCTCAAGGGTCCGCGAAACCCTGAATCCGACAATCTCTGGGCCCTCTTGGTAATGCACATCATATAAGCCTTGCAAGCAATGTAACTAATGAGTTAGTTACAAGATGATGCACTACGGAACGAGTAAAGAGACTTGCCGGTAGCGAGATTGAACTAGGTATAAGGATACCGACGATCGAATCTCGGGCAAGTAACATACCGATGACAAAGGAAATAAGGTATATTGTTATTGCGGTTTGACCGATAAAGATCTTCATAGAATATGTAGGAACCAATATGAGCATCCAGGTTCCGCTATTGGTTATTGACCGGAGATGTGTCTCGGTCATGTCTACATACTTCTTGAACCCGTAGTGTCCGCGCGCTTAACGTTCGATGACGATTTGTATTTTGAGTTATGTGTTTTGGTGATTGAAGATTGTTCGGTGTCCCGGATGAGATCATGGACATGACGTGGAGTCTCGAAATAGTCGAGAGGTAAAGATTGATATATTGGACGATGATATTCAGACACCGGAATGGTTCTGGATCGTTTCTTGTAATTTTCATAGTGCCAGGTGGTTACCGGAACCCCCCTCCCCTGGGGAAATATTGGGCCTACAGGGGCCTTAGGGGAGAGGGGAGGCAGCCCAGAAGGGGTGGTTGTGCCCCCCTCCATAGGGTGTCCGAATTGGACTACGGGAGGGGCGTTCCCCCCTTTCCTTCTCCTCTTCCCTCTCCCTTCCCCTTTCCCCCTTCATAAGAAAGGAAGGGCGGCCGAATAGGACTTGGAGTCCTATTCGGTTTCCCCCCATGGCGCGCCCCTCTAGGCCAGCGGCCTCCTCCCCTCCTCCTTTATATACGGGGGCAGGGGGCATCCTAGAACACATCAGTTATTCTCTTAGCCGTGTGTGGTGCCCCCCTCCACAGTTTACTCCTCCCGTCATAGCGTCGTAGTGCTTAGGCAAAGCCCTGCGTGGATCACATCACCATCACCATCACCATGCCATCGTGCTGATGAAACTCTTCCTCGACCCCCTGCTGGATCAAGAGTTCGAGGGATGTCATCGAGCTGGACGTGTGCAAAACTCGGAGGTGCCGTACGTTCGGTACTAGACCGGCTGGATCGTGCAGACGTTCGACTACATCAACCACGTTAACCTAATGCTTCCTCTTTTGGTCTACGAGGGTACATGGACACACTCTCCCCCTATCATTTCTATGCATCTCCTAGATAGATCTTGCGTGATCGTAGGAATTTTTTTGAAATTGCATGCTACGTTCCCCAACACCCACCGCTCCTCCCCTTCCATTGAAGCCGAGCTTGGTGGCTGAACAATGTTGGTCGATTAGCCACTTGGCGATGATGTCGAGGCGGATAGATTCACTTCTTGAGGCTTCAAAGCCGGAGTTGGAGAGAAGCGATGTGGAACTGGAGAAGACAAAGCTTCAGTCTCGGGGCTCATGGCCAGAGACGGGGAGCAGACACCGGCGATCATTTACTGTAGGTATTATATCTCCAGAGTCAAGCGAGCACCGTTTGTAGTTGAGGTATGTCTGAAATGTAATAAATTATGTCATGTTTATATGAAATACAAAATGTTTGCGTGAATTAATTTCGTCCGGTTAATATGAAATACGGCCGTGTCTGCACGAATTTCATTCGGTTAGTTCAGATAGTAATTGAAATTTATGCGGGCAGCGTTGGATGGCTGCCTCCCGCATCTGTGTCCGTAGAATGGTCCTCCTCTATCCGCGGACAAATGCAGGAGGAAACGTTTGCGGGTCATCATTGGAGATGCTCTTACCCATCTTAAAATGCAACTTCCCGAGCCGTTTGGATGTTTAACTTGTGAGTTCGGAAGAGCTTCTAACTAGGGGAGCAACTAACCGTGGTTACCCCTTGCGGCAACCCCTCGAATGTCACTTTGGTGGAATGAGAGCATGTTAAGTGACGCGCTCTCGGCCACCGTCATGTGTCGCGTGTTAGGTGCTCCCTCGGGATATTTTAAGTTATTGATTTTACAAGTTTTCGGGTTTTAGATGGGGTTTTCTCGGTTTTTTCTGCTGTTCGGTTTTTCCTTGCTTATGGACAAAACAAATACGAGAAAAATATGGTTTTTTAATTCCACGAGAAGAAAATCTATGCCTCTCGGAAAAGAATAGAAAACATGGTTTTTTTCTTTCGTGGTAGGCATAGATTTGCCCCTCTTGGAGGCACGGTTACACTACCTTGTGCGTTTGGGAAACTATTTGACACAGCGAGCATCCAATAAGATTTTCCATAGTTGATGCCTGTAGGCATCAAATAGATGAGGTGACGGTGAGGTGAGCACAATAGGCCAGCTCAGTAAGCGTGCTAACCTTTGTTTCAGTAGGCATGCAGCGCGGTTTTCCAGTTTATTCATTTTGCTTCATTTTTATGGTTTTCTGCTCTTCATAAATCCACCTCTTGTGAAGAAGCCTATGATTTTTCTAGATTATAATCAAATACCCATGTTAATCATAAGGATCAAAGATGGCATGTCACTCTATTCGTGTATTTTAGAAATCCTGCAAATCAAAGAGGCTTGTAGTAGTGTTCAAAACTGCATGTAACAACCACTAATACGTTCTCTTATTTTGTAGACAAGATTAGGCCTTGTAGTGGATAATGTGATACAATATAACAACCAAATCGAATGCCTTGATCTGCATCTCTCAGAAATTACTTTGAACTCCTATCGAGGGACCTTACTAAAGGTTATATTCGCCAGGTTCTTTGTTGTGAGAGCAAGGGTCCTAAAGGTAATGAGGTTTGCCCTAGATTTATTTCGCAAAAATGAATGGTTGCTGATCAGCGCCAGCGGCTACAGCAGAATGGAAAAGGCTCTACAAAAGCTGAATTTCATTTTGGAAGTTCAGTTGACAGAGTAATCAAAAGTCATTATGTCAAGCCCGTACATGACTTGTCAGTGGCTGATCCCTTTGCAGAAATGTTGAGGTTTCAAAACATGTGTTACAGCTGGTAATATCAGTTTGAACCTCTCATATGTCTGTGTTCAGCTGATCAACGTGAGCGTCTGCAGCTGTATGAGCTGAATTTCATTTCTAATATTAGTTTGAACCTTGTAATCTTCGAATTTCATTTCTAATATCAGTTTTAACCTTGTAATCTTGGAATTTGAACCTTGTAATATTTTGCACTTTGTGGTACAATCATAGAAATGACATCGTATGAGACTCGTATATTGGTAGTACTATTTTGACTTTAATATGCAATGGACGATTAATATTTGGATCTCAATGGACTTGATTTTATTTACCATTCTCGAATGTGTTTCCCGTGTTGATCCATTATTGTACACAGTTGGTTTCTTCAACGGTGTGCCCTGTAGAGCGCAGAATTATTGCACTCGAGTGCCCATCGTTACCCGTCTGTGAATCTTTGACCTCATCATCCACGGGTAAACTTATTGTCGAATGTGTGCCTTGCTTTAAGTCATTCCACACACTTTGTTTTTGTAAAGCTTTTGCCAGTAAATTAACGCCCATGATACCTCTTCTAGCAGACGCCTTCCCAAATGAGCCAGGTGGGAAGCTTGGGTGCGCGTGGTAACCTGCGTGGTTGTGCGGGAATAGGCTCACCAAAGATACATTTGGCAACTCTTCGAGCCCACACATGGTCAAATGAAATTTGTGTGGGGTGCTCAAGCATGCACTGGAATCCTCCACTAGGAACACGATGACAGGACGTGGTGATTACAGGCCGTCAGGCCCCCATTTATTACCGCAGCCATGTAACCCTTGTGTCTCTTCAACCTTTCGATCATGCCCCAGTATTGCAAGAAGCACATGATGACCCACAAGTATATGGGATCAAACGTAGTCCTTTCGATAAGTAAGAGTGTCGAACCCAATGAGGAGCAGAAGGAAATGACAAGTGGTTTTCAGCAAGGTAGTTTCAGCAGGCACTGAAATTGTCGGTAACAGGTAGTTCGATAGCAAGATAATTTGTAACAAGTAACAGTAGCAACAATAAGTGCAGCAAGGTAGCCCAATCCTTGTTGTATCAAAGGATAGGCCGGAACAATCTCAGATAGTAAGTAAAACGTTCTTGAGGGCACACGGGAATTTCATCTAGTCACGTTCATCATGTTGGTTTGATTTGCATTCGCTACTTGGATAATTTGATATGTGGGTGGACCGGTGCTTGGGTGTTGTTATTACTTGAACAAGCCTCCCACTTATAATTAACCCCCTTGCAGTCATCCGTAACTAGAAAATAAGTATTAGGATAAAATCAAACCATAGCATTAAACATATGGATCCAAATCAGCCCCTTACGGAATAGCACGTAAACTAGGGTTTAAGATTCTGTCACTCTAGCAACCCATCATCTAATAACTACTCCACAATGCATTCCCTTAGGCCCAAAGATGGTGAAGTGTCATGTAGTCGACGTTCACATAACACCACTAAGTAAATCACAACATACATATCATCAAAATATTGAACACATATCAAATTCACATGATTACTTGCAACATGACTTCTCCCGTGGCCTCAAGAAAAAGGGCAACTACTATGTTTTGTGGTCACCGGGTGGCCCCCCTATGGTAGTTATTTGCTCTAGTATTTTTTATATACTCCAAAATAATTCTCCATAAATTTTCAGCTCATTTGGAGAAGTGCAGAATTGGTATCTCTGACGTAGCTTTTGCCGGTCCAGAATTCCAGCTGCCGGCATTATCCCTCTTTGTGCAAACCTTGCACATTACGAGAGAAAAGGCATTAGAATTACTCCTTAGACCATTATTATGCATAAAAACATTATAAATAATAGTAGGAAAACATGATGCAAAATGGACGTATCAACTCCCCCAAGCTTAGACCTCGTTTGTCCTCAAGCGAAAGCCGATATCAAAAATCATGTCCACATGTTTAGAGAGAGAGGTGTCGATAAAACAAAATACAGACATAGTAGCATCATGCTTATTATTATAACAGCAACAAAATTTATCAAAAACTTCATATAGCTTCTCATGAACAAGTAACAATTCATCACAACATCGAACTAGAAAGAATAAACTTTATTGAAAACTAACAAACTATGTTCTCACTCAACTTTGCAACTACAATTCATCATATTTTCAGGAAGGGTATCGAATCAGAGCCTTTTGGCAAGTCCACATACTCAACCATCATTTAGTCTTCTATGATTGCTAACCCTCACAGCATACATATGAGCAAAAAGTTTCAACCGGACACATAGAAAGATAGGGGCTTATAGTTTCACCTCCCAACTTATTCTTCTCAAGGGTGATGTCAACAATAATAACTCATGATCACTCACATTCAACTGAATATATGTGCCTAGATCTTTCCCCACCACATAGTGCTTGCAAAAAGAGAAAATAAAAGGAATAGAGAAGAAAACTTTGAATCTTGCATAAAAAGTAAATACATGAAAGTAAAAGATAGGCCCTTCGCAGAGGGAAGCAGAGGTTGTCATGCGCCTTTTGGTTTTGTGTGCACAATCTCTTAATGCAAAAGAACGTCACGTCATATTGCCCCTTATGATAGGAACCTTTATTATTACTTTGCCATCACAAGTTCGTACAACGCTTATTTTCCCTTACACTAAAAGATCAAACACATTTAGGAGCAATTTTTATTGCCTTCTTGCACCGATGAGAACTTACTTGAAGGATCTTACTCAATCCATAGGTAGGTATGGTGGACTCTCAAAACATGAATTTGGGTTTAAGGGTTTTGGATGCACAAGTTGTATCTCTACTTAGTGCGGAATTTTTGCTAGCAAAGATATTGAGAAAGCACCACATGTTGGAGGATCTATGACAATATAGCTTCTATGTGAATATGAACAAAGATAAATCATTACATTGTCTTCATTGTCCAACATCAACGGTTTGGCATAAAATATTTAATGGGGGCTCACAATCATAAAAGATGTCCAAGATAGTATATTTGCTTGTGAATCTTCTCTTTCCCTATTAATTCTTTCATGAGTTGCATCATTGACCAATGCTATGTTTGTCAACTTTCAATAAATTTACCACTTATACTTTTCCTTATGTGATGTCATTACTTACCATAAGATTAGATATGATCTTTTTCATTATTTCCCGTTATTTTGGTTAAAACATAAAAGTAAAGAAGCAAAAAATCAAACTAAACTTTATTATATAACTCTCACTCGATTACATACATAGATAGATCACAAAACTAGCACTCAAAAATAGATCATACTACACTTTTATTCAACTAAATCATGGAATAGCTAAAGATCGAACTAATATAGGTAAAGGTAATGAAAGTGATGGTGATACGATACCGGGGTCTCTCCCCCAAGCTTGGCAAAAGCCAAGGGGAGTTCCCATACCCGCGTACTCAAGTCTCCTTCTTTGGTGATGATGGTGATGGTGTTGGAGAGGATGAGGTAGTAGTGGCTTCGCACTTCAGCTTCAGCAGGTACTCCAATCTACGGTTGACACTCCGAAGGGCGATGTTTAGCTCTTCCAAGAAAATAATTTCACGCGTGAGATATTTATTCTGAACGCATACCATTTCAAAGGCCCTAAAAGCCTTGATTTCGGTAGGGTGAGATGTTCGTAGTATGGTTGAAGGATATCTTCTTCTTTCTCAGCCTCCTGCGTGAGCATGGCTTGCCCCCTTCTTGAGCTTGATCCTCCATAACCTCTTCGACCTTGTCCTCCTTAGTGGCTTCTTTTAGTTCTTCCCTCTTTAGTTCCATCTTAAAGAGCCAAGCATATTCTTCTACGCTTTTGGAGGAGGGAGAAGATATGGTGCCTGGCTTGGTAGATCTGACAGAAAAGAGCACGAAACAAGGACAGAGGATTTCTCCGTGATGCGGTGGTCAAATCATCCAGGGGAGTATATAAAGATTTTTTTAATCTTGGGAAACAAGTATGTAGAAGGAAAACAGAGTCAGGATGGTGCTCGAGGGGCCCACTACCCACCAGGGCACGCCAGGTGGGGCAGGCGTGCCCTGATGTCTTGTGGGCACCTGGGTTGCCTTCCCGGTTGTTTCTTATTTTTCTATTTTTTCTAATATTCCAAAACTGACATAAAATATTTTTGCAATTTTTTTGGAGTCCATTTACTTACCGTATCACGTACCTCTTCCTTTTCGGGGTTCTGGAGTGTCCTGAAAGGTTTCTTTTATGTGTTCCTCCAGTGTCATGGTTTGAATAATATTAGTTCCTCCGGCGTACCTAAAATACATTGCCTAATTCTTTGCCCGTTGACCACCTTCGGATGAGTGCCTTCGGCATTATTGATCTTAATAGCCCCAGATCGATAAACTTCTTCAATAATATATGGCCCTTTACATTTGGAGAGAAGTTTACCTGCAAAAAATTGCAAACGAGAATTGTACAATAGAACATGTTCACCAACTTTGAATTCCCGCTTTTGGATTCTTTTGTCATGGCACCTTTTAACTTTTTCTTTGAATAATTTGGCATGTTCATAGGCCTGGGTTCTCCATTCATCTAGTAAGATAATAACAAATAACCTCTTTTCACCGGCAAGCTTGAAGTCATAATTAAGTTATTTAATTGCCCAATATGCTTTATGTTCTAATTCAAGAGGCAAATGACAAGCTTTTCCATAAACTATTTTGTACGGAGACATACCCATGGGATTTTTATAAGTTGTTCTATAGGCCCAAAGTGCATCATCAAATTTCTTAGAGCAATTCTTTCGGGACCTATTGACAGTTTTTTGTAATATTAATTTTATTTCTCTATTGATAAGTTCAACTTGACCACTAGACTGAGGATGATAGGGTGATGCAATTCTATGGTTGACATCATATTTAGCAAGCATTTTACGGAAAGCACCATGAATAAAGTGCGAACCACCATAAGCCATTAAATATCTAGGGACTCCAAAACTTGGGAAGATAACTTCTTTAAGCATTTTAATGGAAGTGTTATGTGATAACCCACAAGTATAGGGGATCGCAACAGTTTTCGAGGGTAGAGTATTCAACCCAAATTTATTGATTCGACACAAGGGGAGCCAAAGAATATTCTCAAGTATTACCAGCTGAGTTGTCAATTCAACCACACCTGGAAACTTAGTATCTGCAGCAAAGTGTTTAGTAGCAAAAAATATGATAGTGGTGGTAACGGTAACAAAAGTAAAGACAGCAAAAGTAATGTTTTTGGTATTTTGTAGTGATTGTAACAGTAGCAACAGAAAAGTAAGTAAGCGTAAACCAGTATATGGAAAGCTCGTAGGCACCGGATCAGTGATGGATAATTATGCCGGATGCGGTTCGTCAAATAACAGTCATAACATAGGGTGACACAGAACTAGCTCCAATTCATCAATGTAATGTAGGCATGTATTCCGAATATAGCCATACGTGCTTATGGAAAAGAACTTGCATGACATCTTTTGTCCTACCCTCCCGTGGCAGCGGGGTCCTAATGGAAACTAAGGGATATTAAGGCCTCCTTTTAATAGAGAACCGGAACAAAGCATTAGCACATAGTGAATACATGAACTCCTCAAACTATGGTCATCACCGAGATGTATCCCGATTATTGTCACTTCGGGGTTATCAGATCATAACACATAGTAGGTGACTATAGACTTGCAAGATAGGATCAAGAACACACATATATTCATGAAAACATAATAGGTTCAGATCTGAATTCATGGCACTCGGGCCCTAGTGACAAGCATTAAGCATAGCAAAGTCATAGCAACAGCAATCTCGTAACATAGTGAATACTAGGGATCAAACCCTAACAAAACTAACTCGATTACATGATAAATCTCATCCAAACCATCACCGTCCAGCAAGCCTACGATGGAATTACTCACGCACGGCGGTGAGCATCATGAAATTGGTGATGGAGGATGGTTGATGATGACGACGACGACGAATCCCCCTCTCCGGGGCCCCGAACGGACTCTAGATCAGCCCTCCCGAGAGAGATTAGGGCTTGGAGGCGGCTCCATATCGTAAAACGCGATGATTTCTTCTCTCTGAGTTTTTTCTCTCCGAAAGCCAATATATGGAGTTGGAGTTGGCGTCGGAGGGTGTCCAGGGGGCCCACGAGGTAGGGGGGCGCGCCCCCACCCTTGTGAACAGGGTGTGGGCCCCCTGGTCTTCATCTTTGGCGAGTTTTTTTTTATTATTTATTATAAGATATTTCGTGGAGTTTCAGGTCATTCCGAGAACTTTTGTTTTCTGCACATAAAACAACATCATGGCAATTCTGCTAAAAACAACGTCAGTCCGGGTTAGTTCCATTCAAATCATACAAGTTAGAGTCCAAAACAAGGGCAAAAGGTTTTGGAAAAGTAGATACGATAGAGACGTATCAACTCCCCCAAGCTTAAACCCTTGCTTGTCCTCAAGCAATTCAGTTGACAAACTGAAAGAGAAAAATAAAAACTTTTACAAACTCTGTTTGCTCTTGTTGTTGTACCTATGTCAAGCCAGCATTCAGGTTTTCAGCAAAGATCATAACTAACCACATTTGCAATAATTCCTAGGTCTCATGTTTACTCATATCAATAACAAAATCAGCTAGCAAGCCATAATAATAAATCTCGGATGACAACACTTTCTCAAAATAATCATAATATGATATAACAAGATGGTATCTCGCTAGCCATTTTTGAGACCGCAAAACATAAATGCGGAGCACCTTCAAAGATCAAGGACTGACTAGACATTGTAATTCATGGTAAAAGAGATCCAATCATAGTCATACCCGATATAAATTAACATTAATGAATGCAAATGACAGCTGTGCTCTCCAAATTAGTGCTTTTTAATAAGAGGGTGATGACTCAACATAAAAGTAAATAGATAGGCCCTTCGCAGAGGGAAGCAAGGATTTGTAGAGGTGCCAGAGCTCGGTTTTGAAATAGAGATAAATTATATTTTGAGCGGCATACTTTCATTGTCAACATAACAACTAAGAGATGACGATATCTTCCATGCTAAACAAATTATAGGCGGTTCCCAAACAGAATGGTAAATTTTATACTCCCCTCCTCCACAAGCATCAATCCATGGCTTGCTCGAAACAACGAAAGTGCCTCCAACATTCAATGGGTCCTGTGGGGAATTTTGTTTGCAATTATTTTGATTTAGTTTGCATAAAGCATGGGACTGGGCATCCCGGTGACCAGCCATTTTCTCGTGAATGAGGAGCGGAGTCCACTCCTCTTGAGAATAACCCGCCTAACACGGAAGATAAGGGCAGCCCTAGTTGATATATGAGCTATTCGAGCATGCAAAACAGAATGATTATTTGAAGGTTTAGAGTTTGGCACATACAAATTTACTTGGAACGCGGTGTAGATACCGCATATAGGAAGGTATGGTGGAATCATATGGAATAACTTTGGGGTTTAAGGGATTGGATGCACAAGCAGTATTCCCGCTTAGTACAAGTGAAGGCTAGCAAAAGACTGGGAAGCGACCAACTAGAGGGCGACAACAGTCATGAACATGCATTAAAATTAATAAACATTGAATACAAGGCATGAGTAGGATATAATCCACCATCAACATAAATATCGTGAAGGCTATGTTGATTTGTTTCAACTACATGCGTGAACATGTGCCAAGTCAAGTCACTTAAATCATTCAAAGGAGGATACCACCCCATCATACCACATCACAACCATCTCAATAGCATATTGGCACGCAAGGTAAACCATTATAACTCATAGCTAATCAAGCATGGTACGAGCAACTATGATCTCTAATTGTCATTGCAAACATGCTTATTCATAATAAGCTGAATCAAGAACGATGGACTCATCATATTTACAAAAACAAAAGAGGTCGAGTTCATACCAGCTTTTCCCATCTCAGTAAGTCCATCATATATCGTCATAATTGCCTTTCACTTGCACGACCGAACGGTGTGAATAATAATCAGAGTGTACGTGCATTGGACTAAGCTGGAATCTGCGAGCATTCAATAAACAGGAGAAGACAAGGCAATATGGGCTCTTGGTTAAATCAACAATGATGCATATAAGAGCCATTTCAACAATTTAATCATGGTCTTCTCCTAGTGACCTCCAAAGAAAAGAAATAAAAACTATTTACACGGGAAAGCTCCCGACAAGCAAAAGAAGATCGGGAAATATTTTTGGGTTTTCTTTTTAATTACTACAGCAGGAAAAATAAACTACTACTAATTTTTTGGTTTTTCGTAAGGTTTATTAAACACACAAGAAGAAAGCAGGAAAAAGGAAATAAACTAGCATGGATATTACAGTGAAAGAGTATGAGCACCGACATCTAGCAATGAGTGTGTGTGAACATGAATGTAATGTCGGTGAGAAATACGTACTCCCCCAAGCTTAGGCTTTTGGCCTAAGTTGGTCTATTGCCAGGGATAGCCTGGCGGATACCCGTAGGTGTAGCTGGGGTCGATCACGATGCAGCCGCTTATCGCCTCCTCGAGCTGCAGTGGCATCGAGACGCCTCCGCTCTCCTCTCGTACTCATCTGCCTCCTCTCCGTAATAATATATCTCCTTTGTCTCGAAAATCAAAGAAGGCAGGAGCAGGAAGAGTAACATGGACAACATGCCGTTTGTTAAAGATTAGTCGACATCTTTGGAGAGGTGGTTCAGTCCTCTCAACAAACTGGTGGGAAACCATAGAATCAAAATCCAAATAATTAGGGGGTAACTCCATATCACCCTCACTAATTTCTATCTCAAAAAAATTAGCTAAGCGGGTTGCATAAATTCCTCCAAAGAAATCTCCGTTATGTCTATTATGATGCAACCTACGAGCTACAATGGCTCCCATATGATAAGATTGGTCTCCTAACACAGCACTTCTGAGAATGCTGAGATCGAGAGCACACATGTGACATGCTTCATGCTTAGAATTTATGCATCTACCTATGAAGAGAGCAAAATAATGTATAGCAGGAAAGTGAATGCTCCCTATAGTGGCTTGTGTTATATCTTTAGATTCCCCCACAGTTATTCTAGCAAGAAAGTCTCTATATTCAGATTTAGGGGGATCCCTGACACTACCCCAAGATGGAAGTTTGCAAGCAAAAGTGAAATCCTCTAAGTCCATGGTATAAGATTTGTCACAAAGGTCAAACATGACTAAAGGAGAATTACGCGAAGATGAAAACTCAAACCTCCCCACAAATGAACTTGTGAGATCATGATACTGGGGGCATTTGTCAGCTTCAAAGTCCTCGAGACCGGCATTACGCAAATATGCGTTAAATTCTTCTTTGATTCCCGCTTGATCCATAAAATTTTCTGAAGGCCATTCACAGGGCCTCACATGAGCGTCTCTTGGTGGTTCGTCGTCAGCATCACGCATTGCAAGCCTGGGACCTTGCTTCCTTGAAGAACCACCTTGGAACATCTTCCTAAACATATTGTTTTCTCTGAAAAAATTCTGAAATTTTTAGTAACTTCAAACAAAAGTGAACCAACTTCAATAAAATTGATAGCAACTACTCCTACAAGTGCCTAGAGCCTCTATCAAGCATTAGAACTACTTGGAACAATATAAATTTGACATGCAAGCTCAAGAACATGGTCACCTATGCAGCACAAATTTGCAATAAATAAATCACTAGAACAAAACTAATTGGACCAATGGAGGAGTCACATACCAAGGAACAATCTCCCCAAGCAGTTTCGCGATAGGTGCTTTGAGCAAGGAGATTGAAAATCACAGCAAAAGTGGCTGGAACACAAGCTTGAGTTGGTTTTTCGGGTTTGTGTGAGGCAGAGGAAGAAGATGGGTGCAGGGATAAGTGGAGGAGGGCCACCATGGGCCCACGAGGCAGGGGGCGTGCCCAGGTGGGGAGGGCGCGCCCTCCACCTTCGTGGCCAGGTGGCAGCTCCCCCCGCGGTAATTTTTGCACTAAAAATCCTCAAATAATCCCGAAAAAATCATATTAAATTGGCATGGCATTCTGAGGACTTTTATGTTCCGGGTATTTTTATATTGCACGGATAAACCAGGAAACAGACAGAAAAATACCATTTTACTTTATTTCTACTAAGTAACAGAAAATATAAAGAGGGTACAGGAGGTTGTGCTTCTAGTTTCATCCATCTCATGCTCATCAAAAGGAATCCACTAACAAGGTTGATCAAGTCTTCTTAACAAACTCATTCCGATTAACATGGAACCGGAGAAATTTCGAATAACACTATGTTACCTCAATGGGGATATGGACATCCCCAATAATAAGTATATCATATTTCTTCTTGACAGTAGGGAGAGGAAATTCAAAACCTCCAAATATAATCGATGGAATTTTTTCCAATAGAGTTGATACTATGAACTTGAGGTTGTTTCCTAGGAAAGTGTACCGTGTGCTCATTACCATTAACATGAAAAGTGACATTGCCTTTGTTGCAATCAATAACAGGCCCTGCAGTATTAAGGAAAGGTCTTCCAAGAATAATAGACATACTATCATCCTCGAGAATATCAAGAATAACAAAGTTCGTGAAAATAGTAACGTTTGCAACCACAACAGGCACATCCTCACAAATACCGACAGGTATAGTAGTTGATTTATCAACCATTTGCAAAGGTATTTTAGTGGGTGTCAACTTATTCAAGTCAAGTCTACGATATAAAGAGAGAGGCATAACACTAACACCGGCTCCAAGATCACATAAAGCAATTTTGACATAGTTTCTCTTAATGGAGCATGGTATAGTAGGTACGCCTGGATCTCCAAGTTTCTTTGGTATTCCACCCTTAAAAGTATAATTAGCAAGCATGGTGGAAATTCCAGCTTCCGGTATCTTTCTTTTATTTGTAACAATATCTTTCATATATTTAGCATAAGGATTCATTTTGAGCATATCACCAATTGCATACGCAAAAGATGGGTCTAATCATTTCAAAGAAAGCGCTCAAAGTCCTCATCATCCTTTTCTTGGATGGTTTGGGAGCAAAAGGCATGGGTTTCAACCCATGGTTCTCTTTCTTTACCATGTTTCCTAGCAACGAAGTCTCTTTTATCATAACGTTGATTCTTTGATTGTGGGTTATCAAGATCAACACCAGGTTCAACTTCTACATCATTATCATTACTAGGTTGAGCATCATCATGAACATCATCATTAAAATTTTCACTAGGTTCATGTTCATTACCCGATTGTGTTTCAGCATCAGACATAGAGATATCATTTGGATTATCAGGTTGTTCGGCAATAGGTTCACTAGAATTTTGCAAAGTCCTATCATTTTTCTTTTTCTTCCTTTTATAAGAACTAGGTGCATCAATATTATTTCTCTGAGAATCTTGCTCGATTCTCTTAGGGTGGCCTTTAGGATACAAAGGTTCCTGAGTCATTCTACCAGTTCTAGTAGCCACTCTAACAACATAATCATTTTTCTTACTATTCATTTCATCAAGCACTTCTTTCTGAGCTTTAAGTACTAGTTTTACTTGAGTGGTAACCATAGAAGCATGTTTGCTAACAAGTTTAAGTTCACCTCTAATATTAGCCATATAATCACCCAAGTGTTTAATCATATTGGAATCATATTTCAATTGTCTACCAAAATAAGCATTAAAGTCATCTTGCTTAAACATAAAGTTATCAAACTCATCCAAGCACTGACTAGCAATTTTAGTAGGATGGACTCTAGCTTTATCATATCTATAGAGAGAATTTACCTTTACTACCTGTGTCGGGATATCGGGATCAGGAGGTTCTTCAGTGAATAAAGAATTGAGATCATATACTTCTTCAACAAAGTGTAGATTAAGACCATGTATTTCTTCAATAGGAGGTAAATTCTTAACATCTTCAGCTTTAATACCTTTTTCTTTCATAGATTTCTTTGCATCTTGCATATCTTTGGGACTGAGAAATAGAACACCTCTCTTCTTTGAAGTTGGTTTAGGAATAGGCTCAGCAATTGGCTCTGGAGCTGGCTCGGGAGTTGGCTCAGGAGGTGCCCAATATTTTCATTTGTCAACATATTATTCAATAAAATTTCAGCTTCATCCGGTGTTCTTTCCCTGAAAATAGAACCAGCACAACTATCCAGGTAATCTCTGGAAGCATCGGTTAGTCCATTATAAAAGATATCAAGTATTTCAGGTTTCTTAAGTGGATGATCAGCAAAGCGTTATAACTTGAGAAGCCTCCCCAAGCTTGTGGGAGACTCTCTTCTTTGATTTGCACGAAATTGTATATTTCCCTCAAAGCAGCTTGTTTCTTATGAGCAGGGAAATATTTAGCAGAGAAGTAATAAATCATATCCTGGGGACTACGCACACAACCAGGATCAAGAGAATTAAACCATATCTTAGCGTCACCCTTTAATGAGAACGGAAATATTTTGAGTATATAAAAGTAGCGCGATCTCTCATCATTAACAGGGCAGCTATATCATTTAACTTAGTAAGATGTGCCACAACAGTTTCAGATTCATAGCCATAAAAAGGATCAGATTCAACCAAAGTAATTATATCAGGATCAACAGAGAATTCAAAATCCTTATCGGGAACACAAATAGGTGAAGTAGCAAAAGCAGGGTCAGGTTTCATTCTGTCTCTAAGAGATTCTTTACTCCATTTAACTAGCAGCCTCTTAAGCTAGTATCTATCCTGGCATGCAAAAATAGCTGCAGAAGATTCCGCATCAAAAAGATAACCCTCAGGAATAACAGGCATATCTTCATCATCACTTTCATCAATATTATCAGTTTCAATAATTTCTTTCTCTAGACCTAACAATTTGTATATCTAGAAATTCACCAAGGTGCAAAGAAGTATCAAGAATATAAGTAGTTTAAACATAAGTATCATGCATAGCGTATGGCATCATCAATAACATGCGACATATCGGAACGAATAGCGTATAGGTTTAGGTGTCGCAAGCTTACTCATAATAGAAGGTGAATCAAGTGCAGAGCTAGATGGCAGTTCCTTAACTCCCCTCGTAGTTGAGGGATAAATTGTTGTCTTAGCGTCTTTCAAGTTCTTCATAGTGTCCAGCAGATATAAATCCCAAGTGACTCAAAGAATAGAGCTATGCTCCCTGGCAACAGCGCCATAAAAAGGTCTTGATAATCCACAAGTATAGGGGATCGCAACAGTTTTCGAGGGTAGAGTATTCAACCCAAATTTATTGATTCGACACAAGGGGAGCCAAAGAATATTCTCAAGTATTAGTAGCTGAGTTGTCAATTCAACCACACCTGGAAACTTAGTATCTGCAGCAAAGTGTTTAGTAGCAAAGTAATATGATAGTGGTGGTAACGGCAACAAAAGTTAAAGACAATGAAAATAATATTTTTGGTATTTTGCAGTGATTGTAACAAGAGCAAAAGAAAAGTAAATAAGCGTAAACTAGTATATGGAAAGCTCAGAGGCACCGGATCGTTGATGGATAATTATGCCGGATGCGGTTCGTCATGTAACACCATAACATAGGGTGACACAGAACTAGCTCCAATTCATCAATGTAATGTAGGTATGTATTCCGAATATAGTCATACATGCTTATGGAAAAGAACTTGCATGACATCTTTTGTCCTACCCTCCCGTGGCAGCAGGGTCCTAATGGAAACTAAGGGATATTAAGGCCTCCTTTTAATAGAGAACCGCAACAAAGCATTAGCACATAGTGAATACATGAACTCCTCAAACTATGGTCATCACCGAGAAGTATCCCGATTATTGTCACTTCGGGGTTGTCGGATCATAACACATAGTAGGTGACTATAGACTTGCAAGATAGGATCAAGAACACACATATATTCATGAAAACATAATAGGTTCAGATCTGAATTCATGGCACTTGGGCCCTAGTGACAAGTATTAAGCATAGCAAAGTCATAGCAACATCAATCTCAGAACATAGTGGATACTAGGGATCAAACCCTAACAAAACTAACTTGATTACATGATAAATTTCATCCAAACCATCACCATCCAGCAAGCCTACGATGGAATTACTCACGCACGGCGGTGAGCATCATGAAATTGGTGATGGAGGATGGTTGATGATGACGACGATGACGAATCCCCCTCTTCGGAACCCCGAACGGACTCCAGATCAGCCCTCCCGAGAGAGATTAGGGCTTGGCGGCGGCTCCGTATCGTAAAACGCGATGATTTCTTCTCTCTGATTTTTTCTCCCGGAAGCCAATATATGGAGTTGGAGTTGGCGTCGGAGGGTGTCCAGGGGGCCCACGAGGTAAGGGGGCGCGCCCCCCACCCTTGTGAACAGGGTGTGGGCCCCCTGGTCTTCATCTTTGGCGAGGATTTTTTATTATTTATTCTAAGATATTCCGTGGAGTTTCAGGTCATTCCGAGAACTTTTTTTTTCCGCACATAAAACAACATCATGGCAATTCTGGTGAAAACAACGGCAGTCCGGGTTAGTTCCATTCAAATCATACAAGTTAGAGTCCAAAACAAGGGCAAAAGTGTTTGGAAAAGTAGATACGATGGAGACGTATCATTATGATCAGCACTGCTAGTTGGAATAGCTTCTACCCAGTTGGTGACATAATCAACAACAACCAAAATATGTGTATACCCATTAGAGGAAGGAAAAGGTCCCATGTAATCAAAACCCCAAACATCAAATGGTTCAACAACAAGTGAATGATTCATAGGTATTTCCTGACCCTTACCAATGTTACCAATTCTTTGACATTCATCACAAGACAAGACAAACTTAAGGGCATCTTTGAAAAGGGTAGTCCAATAAAAACAAGATTGTAATACCTTGTGTCATGGTTTTGTCACGGCAGATGTCCTAGTGTGAGGACTTAGTCATGAGGCCATTGCAACTAGGAGGTTAGCTTGTCGGGGTTGAACAGGAATGAGAGACACGAGTTACCCAGGTTCGGCCCCTCACGATCGAGGTAATAGCCTACTTCCTGCTTGTTTGCTTATTGCTCTGGCGACCAATTCAAGGGAGCGGATTCGCTTGACCTAGCTATTGATCGATCATAACTTAGCCCTATATGCCCCTGAGACTCACCTTTATATACTGTCGGCGTTCTGGGAACGGGGTCCCCAGACTTGCCTGCCTGTGGCCCACAACATGGCCAAGCAGTAGGCCGTACGGCCCATCTTCATCAACAAGGCACCCAAGACCCCCGCGAGGGTCCAAGCCTCGCGAGGCGGACAACGCAAGACCTCCTCTGGAGTGGCCTAGCCAAGTAGGCTCAGGAGGAGCGGAGGTATCAAGGCGAGCCGAACCTCACGAGGCTCTCGTGACGTGAGCCATGACGAATGGCACTAGGCGGGTGCCAGGCGGGCGCCACTGCGCACAGCGTCCTTATTTCCTCTTTGGTGCTAAGGAGGCCAGCGCATGCAAAGAGTACCGAGGCATTAGGCAAAGGTTGCCATATTGGTGCAAGGAGACCAAGACCAGGAGGACGGCAAGGCGGAGGTCATCGTGGAGCCCAAGACAGCGTCACCCCAGAGCTTTTCGCAGGCAAAGACCGCTTTTGTCGGGATAGCTTGTACTAGCTGTCCCCCTTCAAATTTTCCCGCCGTTGTTGGCTCCCTTCCCGCTTGATATTTGGGAAGAGGACCAGGGCCTTTATAAGTAGAGCTAGCCACCACAGTAGGGGCATTGAATCCTCACGCCACAAGTTCATACGCACAAGAACACCTCAACCTCAGGAGGTTGTTCTTCCCTTGTATTGTTCATCATCAGCCCAAGAGGCAATCCACCACCACCACACTAGAGTAGGGTATTACACCACAACGGTGGCCCGAACCAGTATAAACCTCGTGTGTTTCTGTGTTTCGAGTTCGTCGAGTTCATCCGCGAGATCTTAGTGAGCTAGAGAGTAGATCACTAGGAGGGAAAGATTTCACGCGCGCCCCAGTGTTCGAACCTTAAGGGTTTGCCGGAACCCCACATCCGACATTTGGCGCGCCTGGTAGGGCTGCGCCGTAGTTTCCCTTCCAATAGTTCGTTGCTCCATCGCTCCATCGTTTCCATGGCGGACGCTCGCTGTGCTCGAGCTGAGCGTCGGGCTGCCCTCTTCGCCCGCGTCGCTCAGATGGCTCCCGTAGGCGGACCACCTCGTCGTTCTCCGTCTCCCGCCACCAACGCTGCCACCGGCTCGGCGGGGAATGAGCACCATGCGTCCTCGCTGCATCCTTTGGTGCGGCAAGACGGCCGCACCGCTACTCCATCACTTGCCCCTACCGGTTCTTCGTCTCACGCGCACCGCGCTCCCATGGAGGCACGGGCCGCGCTCATCGCGGCGAACGAGCTCCTGCGTTGCCGCCCCGTCGACGACCTCTATGAGGAGTGGCTCGACCGCGTCGCCGAGCTCCGGCGCCGTCCCACTCTCTGCCTCCCTCTCAACCAGCCGCGGGCGACGGGGCTCATGGCGTGCCTCCACCGCCTCAACCCCAAGACGGTGCCTTGGCACCAAGGCGCGCGCCTCCGAGGCATGATCCACCGCGCCTGGCGCCCGCATGTGAAGAAAGAAGCTGCCAAGAAATCTCACGGCCGCGAGAAGCTGCACCGGCGCTCCCCGTGCCACCTCATCAAGACCACGCGCTGCCTGCAGTGGCGCAGCGCGGACCTCGCCAAGACCAAGCTCCACCTCAGAAGCGGGCCACGGCGACCACGGCCGGCTGCCGCGCCTTCACCCCCGAACTACGTAGCGTCGCCTGACCAGGCAATTTCAAGCCAGATCTGCCTCCTCGCTACGACGGCACAGCCGACCCCATGGAATTCCTGCAGCTCTATGAGCTGAGCATCGAAGCGGCCAACAGCGATGAAAAAGTCATGGCGAACTGGTTTCCCATGGCTCTCAAGGATGGGGCCCGCTCCTGGATCCAGAACCTGCAGCACGGCTCGATCTCCTCCTGGGACGAGGTGCGCGATCGCTTCGTCACCAACTTCCAGGGCACTCGCAACCGCCCACCGGCCGCGGGTGATCTACGCCGCATCAAGCAACAGCCACGAGAGACCCTCCAGAAGTACATCCAGCGCTTCAACAACACCTGCCTCAAGATCCCCAAGGTCACGGACGAAGCCATCATCTCCGCGTTTTCGGACGGCGTCCGTGATGTCAAGATGAAGGAAGAGCTCGCTATCCACGAGGATCTTTGCACATCTCAGGAGCTGTTCAACCTGGCGACTAAGTGCGCAAGAGCTGAGGAGGGGCGCCTCTCTCTCCTTGAACTACCAGGTGCAGGAGCAGAGGAGAAGAAGGCCAAGGCCAAGGACATGAAGCGTTAAGAGGCAGTGGTGCTCGCAGCGGAGCCCAACACCAAGGGAGGCAGAGATCAGCCCGAGTCATCCAAGAACGGCCGACCGTTCTGCGCCTTCCACAACCTGAACACCCACAACACCAGCGACTGCCAAGAGCTCAGAGCCATACGGGAAGGACGCTACGGTCGACGCCCCGAGCGCAACGACCGGGGCTACGGCCACGGAGGAGGACGCGGAGGCGGACGCTGGGACGACCGTGGCCCACGCCAGGAGTGGCGCGACCGGCCTCGTGAGGACCGCTGGCAGGACCAACCTCGCGAGGGCGCCTGGAGGGACCCGCCTCATGAGGATCGCCTGTGGCAACGCCGGTCTTCCCAGTGCCGCCACCAAGGAGGAACGACGACCACCACTAGGACGAGGGGCTGGGGCTTCAGAGCCGCGCGGCGATCGTCAGATCTTGGGCGGTGCCCAGGCCCCAGCCTCTCAACGCATCTTCAAACAGTTCGCTCGTGAGGTGAATGCGGTGCTCCCCAAGCTCGAGGCCACACACCCGCTCAGGTGGTCCCAATGTGCCATCACCTTCAACTCAGCAGATCAGCTCAAGTGCGCAGCCACCGCTGGCGCCCTCCCTATGTTGTGCTCCCCAGTCATCAGTAATGTGCAAGTCACCAAGACTCTCATCGACGGCGGCGCAGGGCTCAACATCCTGTCCGTCGACACGTTCGACAACCTCCAAGGCCATATGAGCAACTCCATCCAACCAAGCCTTTCTCAGGAGTGACTGACAGTTCCACCACACCGATAGGGCAGGTCCGCCTGCCTGTCACCTTTATGGAGCGCAAGAACTATCGCACCGAGCTCATCGCATTCGACATCGCGCAAATCCTCCTGCTGTACAATGCCATCCTCGGGTATCCAGCCCTGGCCAAGTTCATGGCAGTCACTCATCACGACTACAACGTTCTCAAGATGCCAGGAAGCGGAGGAATCATCACGGTCCCGTGTGAAGAGAGGGATGCGGTGTGCTCCCTTGAGCGCGCCTTTCAAGCCGCAGCAATCGACGACCCCGACAGCAGAAGTGAAGGCCCTCCGGAGACCATCCCCAAGAAGAAGCTGCCGCGCCGCGCAGGACCTCAGGAGGATGGCGTCGCGGCAGGAGCCTCGTCAGGATCAGCGCCCGCTCCAGGGGCGCCTCCCTCCATCGCATAGGAAGGCACGCCCGGCGCCCTCCTCAGGCAGGGCTCGGTGGCTCTCTTCTGGAAGGCCTCAGACCTTGCCAGCCTCATGAGGGAGGCGCTTGGGCACCACTTGGAAGTGTGCCTGATGGCACACCTTCCTCCGGAGAGCACAGGGCAAGGAGTGCCCACCACCCAAGAGTTCATCACCAAGACCACCCAGGAACTGCAAGAAGCAAGAGCCATGTGCGGCCACAGCCGCTCACAAGGCGCATCTCCCCATCCAGGCGAGGATGCCGGGCTGCGTGTCTGCGTCGATGTCCCAGGGCTCAACAGGGCCGCATCTCAGGAGCGCTTCTAGCCATCGCATGTGGGCCGCTGCGAGGGCCCACCAAACAGCTACGTTCGCATGCCTTTCGGCTTGCCGAGCATGGCGTCGGCCTTTCAGCGCAATGTGCGGCAAGTCCTGGCGGCTCAGGAGGCCAGGTTCCACACCGTCCTGGAGGAGTTGGAGACGGTCTTCAGGGAACCTCCTGAACCCTCCGAGCCTCCCGAGGCTCAGTGTGCCGGTGGCTCATGAGGAGCCATTCCTTCAACACGCGGCTTCACCGCACCAACTCTACTTCGCCTACGTAACTGTGTGACATCTTCCAAGCTCGTTTAAGCTGGGAGTGCCCCTTGGGCTGCATTATTCCCAGGCCACATGGGTTCGTCCCTGTGGCATGTACCCCTTTGGCTTATGTCTTTAGCTTACTTTGTCGGGGCGCGGGCTGCATCATCATCCCCAAGCCGCTCGGGCCAGACCCAGTGGCATGAATCGTCCTGCATTTATCCAAGTTTATTTTCTCTTCATGCTTAACCTGCCAACGGCTATCACCTGCTCGATCATCACCTTCCCCGGGGCCTTCACACATGCACGACGCTGGTGCATGGGTCCGTCCCTGCCATGCTGACAAATCTGAGTGGTCAAGCTCTGGCTCGCGGCACGCGCCGCGCACGTCACCTCACCAGGCCCTCAGTGCCTTCACCTCACCCAGAGTAGCCAGTGGCAAGCTAACAACTGTAACGGCAAACCATGTTTCTACTTGTGCCTGCTCACAAGGATCCCGAGGGAAGGATAGCTAGCGGGACTGTGAGTCTCTTTTCCCCTGTGCGATTCGCTTGCGCGAAGGGGGGCTCTTGAGCATCGTGACTCAGGAGCTTTTACTGGCTCTCCAGCCCTCACCCCTAGCCTTGACCACGGCATCGCGACATGGCATACCAGCGGCGGCTGAGCTTGCTCGAGGGTCGGGACCTGAGGACGTAGAGCACTAAGGAGAGCATGAGGGGAGGGGAACTCGTATGGGCCGACCTGGCTATGCCGCATGAGTTGGCGCACAACCCTAGGGCGACAGCAGGAATCGCCGCGAAGTCAGCAAGATAAGTTTCTCCCTAGGATCGGCTAAATATCTGGGCCTAATGGTCACTCACGCCATGTGATGACCCACAAGTATAGGGGACCTATCGTATAAGTAAGAGTGTCGAACCCAACGAGGAGCAGAAGGAAATGATAAGCGGTTTTCAGCAAGGTATTCTCCGCAAGTACTGAAATAAGTGGTAACAGATAGTTTTGTGATAAGATAATTTGTAACGAGCAACAAGTAACAAAAGTAAATAAAGTGCAGCAAGGTGGCCCAATCCTTTTTGTAGCAAAGGACAAGCCTGGACAAACTCTTATAATAGGAAAGCGCTCCCGAGGACACATGGGAATATCGTCATGCTAGTTTTCATCACGTTCATATGATTCGCGCTCGGTACTTTGATAATTTGATATGTGGGTGGACCGGTGCTTGGGTGTTGTTCTTACTTGAACAAACATCCCACTTATGATTAACCTCAATTGCAAGCATCTGCAACTACAACAAAAGTATTAAGGTAAACCTAACCATAGCATGAAACATATGGATCCAAATCAGCCCCTTACGAAGCAACGCATAAACTAGGGTTTAAGCTTCTGTCACTCTAGCAACCCATCATATACTTATTACTCTGTTACCACTTAATGGTGAAGTGTTATGTAGTCGATGTTCACATAACACCACTAGAGGCTAGACAACATACATCTCATCAAAATATCGAACGAATACCAAATTCACATGACTACTAATAGCAAGACTTCTCCCATGTCCTCGTGGAACAAATGTAACTACTCACAAAGCATATTCATGTTCATAATCAGAGGGGTATTAATATGCATAAAGGATCTGAACATATGATCTTCCACCAAATAAACCAACTAGCCTCAACTACAAGGAGTAATCAACACTACTAGCAACCTACTAGTACCAATCCCGGACTTGGAGACAAGAATTGGATACAAGAGATGAACTAGGGTTTCGAGAGGAGATGGTGCTGGTGAAGATGTTGATGGAGATTGCCCTCTCGATGAGAGGAGCGTTGGTGATGACGATGGCGATGATTTCCCCCTCCCGGAGGGAAGTGTCCCAGCAGTATGCTCTGCCAGAGCCCTAGATTGGTTCCGCCAAGGTTCCGCCTCGTGGCGGCGGAGTTTCGTCCCGAAAGGTTGCTTATTATTTTTTTCTCATCGAAAGACCTCATATAGCAGAAGATGGGCATCGGAAAGCCACCAGGGGGCCCACGAGGTAGGGGCGCGCCCTAGCAGGGGGGGCACCCTCGTGGACAGGGTGTGGGCCTCCTGGTCTTCATCTTTGGCAAGGATTTTTTTTATTTTTTATAAGATGTTCCGTGGAGTTTCAGGACTTTCGGAGTTGTGCAGAATAGGTCTCTAATATTTGCTCCTTTTCCAGCCTGTAATTCCAAAGCCGCATTCTCCCTCCTTATGTAAAACTTGTAAAATAAGAGAGAATAGGCATAAGTATTGTGACATGACGTATAATAACAGCCCATAATGCAATAAATATCGATATAAAAGCATGATGCAAAATGGACGTATCAACTCCCCCAAGCTTAGACCTCGCTTGTCCTCAAGTGGAAGCCGATAACGATAAATATGTCCCCATGTTTAGAGGTAGAGGTGTCCATAAAAATAAAATACGGACATGAAGGCATCATGATTATTCTCATAACAACAACATATATAGATATTGTCATATGATTTCTTATGTTCAAGTAATAATCCATTCACAATGCAGAGTACGAATCATAAACTTTATTGAAAACCAACAAACTATAATCTCAGTCATTGAAGCAATTGCAATTTATCATAACATCAGAAAGAGTCTGTGTCAGAGCTTAATAGCAAGTCCACATACTCAACTATCATTTAGTCCTTCATAATTGCTAACACTCACGCGATACTTGTGGTTACGGAGTTTTAATCGGAGACAAAGAAGGATAGGGGCTTATAGTTTCGCCTCCAACCTTTTACCTCAAGGGTAATGTCAACAATAATAACTCATGCCCCCTACATCCAATTAGATATATCAATCAGGATCTTTCCAACACACTGTGCTTGCCAAAGGATGAAATGTAAAAAGGAAAGGTGAAGATCACCATGACTCTTGCATAAGGTAGAGGATAATAACAAAATATAGGCCCTTCGCAGAGGGAAGCAGAGGTTGCCATGCGCTTTTATAGTTGGATGCACAAAATCTTAATGTGAAAGAACGTCACTTTATATTGCCCCTTGTGATATGAACCTTTATTATGCAGTCCGCCGCTTTTATTTCTTCCACATCACAAGATCGTATAAAGCTTATTTCTCCCACACCAATCAATCATACATATTTAGAGAGAAATTTTTATTGCTTTGCACCGATGGCAACTTACTTGAAGGATCTTACTCAATCCATAGGTAGATATGGTGGACTCTCATGGCAAAACTGGTTTAAGGGTTTTTGGAAGCACAAGTAGTATCTCTACTTGGTGTTGAGAATTTGGCTAGCATGAGGGGGAAAGGCAAGCTCAACATGTTCGATGATCCATGACAATATACTTTATCTCAGATATAAGAAAACATAACTCATTATGTTGTCTTCCTTTTCCAACATCAACTCTTTAGCATGTCATATTTTAATGAGTGCTCACAATCATAAAAGATGTCGATAATAGTGTATCTATATGTGAAACCTCTCTTTCCTTATTACTTCCTATTAACTGCAACGATGACCAAAGCTATGTTTGCCAACTCCCAACAACTTTTAATCATCATGCTCTTTCTATGTGAAGTCATTACTCTCGATAAGATCAATATGAACTCTTTGTTTCTTTTTATTCTTTTTATTTATTTTCTTTTATTCACTCAAGATCATGGCAAAATAATCAAGCCCTTGACTCAACACTAATATTTATTATATAGCTCACGGACTCGATTACATAGAGAGATCATAAAGCAAAACTCAAAACTAGATCATGCCATAAACTTTATTCTACTAGATCAAGATACTACTAATAGGATTGAACTAAGAAAAACGGTAAAGATAGGAGATGTGGTTGTGATACGATACCGGGGCACCTCACCCAAGCTTGGCAGTTGCCAAGGGGAGTGCCCATACCCATGTGATTATGTCTCCATTGCTGGTGAAGAAGGTGGAGGTGTTGGATAGTCGCACATCGAGCGTAAGAGGTCCTCCAACTTGCGAATAATGCCCTTGAGTGCAACGATATGATCCTTCAACAAAATATTTTCACTTGTGAGATACTTGTTTTGAATACGAGGTAACTCAATCATCTTGAAAGCTTCGATTTCAGTTGGGGCGAGAAAGTTGTGATCAAGTTGAAGGGTGTCTTCCGCTGCCAGAGCTTGGTCCTCCGTGGCCTTCTTGATCCCTTCATCTTTGTTGATCTCCATGGGTTCTTCCCTCTTCAGCTCTATCTTCATTAGCCAAGCATCTTTGTCACCACTTTTGGAGGAGGGGGACGACATGATGCCTGGCCTTTACAACCCTAACAAAAAACAGCTCGAAACAAGAACAGAGGATAATTGCGTGATACGGGAGTCAAAACCTTCGGGAGAATATATAAGGAATTTTCACCGACCAAAATACATACCGTGCAAGAAAATGGAGTCTGGAAGGCACACGAGGTGCCCACGAGGTAGGGCCCTCCACCCTCGTGGGGCCCTCGTGTCCTTCTCGGACTGCTACTTATTTTTCTATTTTTCTAAATATTCCAAAACGGAGAAATATTGCCTTAAAAATTGTTTTGGAGTCGGTTTACTTACCATACCACATACCTACTCCTTTTCGGAGTCTGAAACGTTCCGGAAAGTGTCCTTTATGTATTCCTCCGGGGTTACGGTTTCAATAACATTGGTTTCAACATTTATGGGATTACCTGAGATATAGTGTTTAATTCTTTGACCGTTTACCACCTTCGATTTGTGCCTTCGAAGCTGTTGTTTTTATGGCACCGGAATGATAGACCTCCTGGATAACGTAGGGTCCTTCCCATTTAGAGAGAAGTTTTCCTGCAAAAAATCTTAAACGAGAGTTTTATAGCAATACATAATCACCTACATTAAACTCACGCTTTTGTATCCTTTTGTCATGCCATCTTTTGACTTTTTCTTTAAACAAATTGGCATTTTCATAAGCTTGGGTTCTCCAGTCATCAAATGAGCTAATGTCAAATAACCTCTTCTCACCGGCAAGTTTGAAATCATAGTTGAGCTCTTTAATAGCCCAATATGTCTTATGTTCTAGTTCGAGAGGTAAGTGACATGCTTTTCCATAGACCATTTTATACGGAGACATACCCATAGGATTTTTATATGCAGTTCTATAAGACCATAATGCATCATCAAGTTTCTTGGACCAATTCTTCCTAGACCTATTGATGCCTTTTGCAAAATTAATTTGAGCTCTCTATTACTCAGTTCTACTTGACCACTAGACTGTGGGTGATAAGGAGATGCAATTCTATGATTAACATCATATTTAGCAAGCATTTTACGGAAAGCACCATGAATAAAATGTGAACCACCATCAGTCTCTAGGGACTCCAAACCTCGGAAAAATAACTTCTTTAAGCATTTTAATAGAAGTGTTATGATCAGCACTACTAGTTGGAATAGCTTCTACCCACTTAGTAACGTAATCAACAACAACTAAAATATGTGTATATCCATTAGAGGCAGGAAAAGGTCCCATATAATCAAAGCCCCAAACATCAAATGGTTCAATAACAAGTGAATAATTCATAGGCATTCCTTGACGTCTACTAATATTACCGATTCTTTGACATTCATCACAAGACAAGACAAACTTACGGGCATCCTTGAAGAGAGTAGGCCAATAAAAACCAGATTGCAATACCTTATGTGCAGTTCTATCTCCAGCGTGGTGTCCTCCATAAGCTTCGAGTGACACTTGCGTAGGATCTGTTCTCGCTCATGCTCAGATACACAACGTCTAATAACACCATCTACTCCTTCTTTATAAAGATGTGGGTCATCCCAAAAGTAATGTCTCAAATCATAGAAAAACTTTTTCTTTTGCTGGTATGTGAAACTAGGCGGTATAAATTTAGCAACAATGTAATTAGCATAATCAGCATACCATGGAGTACTATGAGAAGTATTTATGACATTTAATTGTTCATCAGGAAAGCTATCATCAATAGGTAGTGGGTCATCAAGAACATTTTCTAACCTAGACAAGTTTTCTGCAACGGGGTTCTCAGCTCCCTTTCTATCAACAATATGCAAATCAAATTCTTGTAGCAGGAGAACCCATCTAATAAGTCTAGGTTTAGCATCTTTCTTTTCCATCAGATATTTAATAGCAGCATGATCAGTGTGAATAGTTACTTTAGAATCAACAATGTAAGGTCTGAACTTATCACAAGCAAATACAACTGCTAAGAATTCCTTTTCAGTAGTAGCATAGTTTCTTTGAGCATTGTCTAAAGTTTTACCAGCATAATGGATAACATTTAATTTCTTATGAACTCTTTGCCCTAGAACAACACCTACATCATAATCACTAGCATCACACATAATTTCAAAGGGTAAATTCCAATCTGGTGGGTGAACAATAGGTGCAGAGATCAATGCTTTCTTAAGTATTTCAAATGCTTCTACACAATCATCATCAAAGACAAATGGTATATCTTTTTGTAATAAATTATTCAGAGGCCGAGAAATTTTTGAGAAGTCCTTAATGAACCTCCTATAAAATCCGGCATGGCCAAGGAAACTTCCTATACCTTTAATGTCCTTGGGACATGGCATCTTTTCAATAGCATCAACCTTGGTTTTATCAACTTCAATACCTCTTTCAGAAACTTTATGCCCCAAGACAATACCTTCATTAACCATAAAGTGGTACTTTTCCCAATTCAAGACAAGATTAGTTTCTTCACATCTCTGCAAGAAACTCGATCAAGATTGCTCAAACAATCGTTAAAAGAGGATCCATAGACGGAAAGGTCGCCCATGGAAACCTCACAAATCTTTTCACAAAAGTCGAGAATATAGCCATCATGCATCTTTGAAAGGTAGCAGGTGCATTACATAAACCAAAGGGCATACGTCTATAAGCAAAAGTACCAAAAGGACATGTAAAAGTAGTCTTTGATTGATCTTTAGCCGACACGTATTTGAGAGAAACCAGAATAACCATCTAGAAAGCAATAATGTGTATGTTTGCATAATCTTTCTAGCATTTGATCGATAAAAGGTAAGGGGTAATGATCTTTCTTAGTGGCTTTATTTAATTTGCGGAAATCAATTACCATCCTATATCCTGTAATAATTCTTCGCGGGATCAATTCATCTTTATCATTAGGAACAACAGTAACACCTCCCTTCTTAGGGACACAATGAACAGGACTTACCCACTGACTATCAGCAATGGGATAAATTATACCTTCCTCCAGAAGCTTTAGTATTTCTTTTCTTACCACTTCTTTCATCTTAGGATTAAGCCTTCGTTGATGATCACGAACCGGTTTGGCATCTTCTTCCAAATTTATTTTATGTTGACATAGAGTGGGACTAATGCCCTTAAGATCATCAAGAGTATATCCAATAGCAGCACGGTGCTTCTTCAGAGTTTTCAATAATTTCTCTTCTTCATGCTCTAAAAGGTTAGCACTAATAATAACAGGATATATTTTCGTTTCATCAAGATAAGCATATTTAAGATTATCAGGCAACGGTTTAAGCTCAAACACGGGATCACCCTTGGGTGGAGGAGGATCCCCTAGGATTTCAACAGACAAATTATGTTTCAGAATAGGTTCCTGTTTAAAGAATACTTCATCTATTTCCCTTCTTCCATTCATAAACATATCATTTTCATGGTCTAGCAAATAATGTTCTATAGGATCACTAGGAGGTACGGCAATAGAAGCAAGACCAATAATTTCATCCTTTCTAGACAATTCTTCTTCACGTTGTTGTTTACTAAATTTAGAGAAATTAAACTCATGAATCATATCATCCAAGCCAATAGTAACAACATTCTTTTTGCAGTCTATCTTAGCATTAACAGTGTTCAAGAATGGTCTACCAAATATAATTGGACAAAAGCTATCTTGTGGGGAACCAAGAACAAGAATATCAGCAGGATATTTAGTTTTCCCACACAAGACTTCAACATCTCTAACAATTCCCACTGGCGATATAGTATCTCTATTGGCAAGTTTAATTGTAACATCAATATCTTCTATTTCAGTGGGTGCAATTTCATGCTTAATTTCTTCATACAAGGTAATAGATATAACACTAGCACTAGCACCCATATCACATAAGCCATGATAATAATGATCTCCTATTTTAACAGAAATAACAGGCACGCCTACCACAGGTCTATGTTTATCTTTAGCGCCAAGTTTAGCAATTGTAGCAGATTCGCCACAGAATTGAATAACATGCCCATCAATATTATCAGACAAGAGATCTTTAACAATAGCAATATTAGGTTCTACTTTGACTTTCTCAGGAGGTGTATAAGTTCTAATATTGCTTTTACGAACCACAATTGAAGCTTTAGCATGATCCTTTATTCTAACAGGGAAAGGTGGTTTCTCAACATAAGAGGTAGGAACAATAGGATCATTATAAGTGACAGTATTTTCTTCAACTTTAATAGGTGCAGCTACTTTTACTTCTATGGGAGGATGATATTTAAACCACTTCTCCTTAGGGAGATCAACATAAGTAGCAAAAGATTCACGTAAAGAAGCTACTATCTCAAAGTCAAGTCCATATTTAGTGCTAAACTTACGGAAAATATCGGTGTCCATAAAAGATTTAACACAATCAAACTTAGGTATCATACCTGACTCCTTACCTTCGTCGAGGTCCCAATCTTCAGAGTTATGCGTTTAATTCTATCCAATAAATTCCATCTGAATTCAATAGTCTTCATCATAAAAGAGCCAAAGACAAGAAGTATCAAGCATGGTGCGGTTGTTTTCAGAAAGCCGAGCATAAAGATTTTGAATAATTGTTTCTCTTGGGAGCTCATGATTGGGGCATGAATACAACATTGATTTAAGCCTCCCCCAAGCTTGAGCGATGCTTTCTCCTTTGTGAGGTCAAAAATTATATATAGAATTGCGATCACGATGAACAAGATGCATAGGATAATACTTTTGATGAAATTCCAATTTCAGTCTTCTATAGTTACATGATCTTGTATCATCACATAGCCTATACCATGTCAATGCATCTCCCTTCAAATATAAAGGGAAGACCTTCTTCTTAACAACATCATAGGTTATACCTGCAAGCTTAAATAGTCCTCTAACTTCATCCACATATATTAGGTGCTCATCAGGATGCTTTGTTCCATCTCCTACAAAAGGATTAGCTAGCAGTTTTTCCATCATACCCGAAGGAAATTCAAAGGGAATATTTTCATATTCATTTTCAGTAGGTTCATTAGGTTGAGAATCAACTCTTTGCTCTACTGGTCGGGGTGAAGATACCCCGAACAAGCCCCTCCGAGGATTACTTTCCATAGTAACAAGTGATAGTAAATTTCAGCACACTATATAAATTTTTCCTTACCAAATTCCACCTACCAAAGGCGCTTCGTTCCCCGGCAACGGCGCCAGAAAAGAGTCTTGATGACCCACAAGTATAGGGGATCTATCGTAGTCCTTTTGATAAGTAAGAGTGTCGAACCCAACAAGGAGCAGAAGGAAATGATAAGCGGTTTTCAGCAAGGTATTCTCTGCAAGTAATCTTGAAATAAGTGGTAACATATAGTTTTGTGATAAGATAATTTGTAACGAGCAACAAGTAACAAAAGTAAATAAAGTGCAGCAAGGTGGCCCCATCCTTTTTGTAGCAAAGGACAAGCCTGGACAAACTCTTATAATAGGAAAGCGCTCCCGAGGACACATGGGAATATCGTCATGCTAGTTTTCATCACGTTCATATGATTCGCGCTTGGTACTTTGATAATTTGATATGTGGGTGGACCGGCGCTTGGGTGTTGTTCTTACTTGAACAAACATCCCACTTATGATTAACCTCTATTGCAAGCATCTGCAACTACAACAAAAGTATTAAGGTAAACCTAACCATAGCATGAAACATATGGATCCAAATCAACCCCTTACGAAGCAACCATAAACTAGGGTTTAAGCTTCTGTCACTCTAGCAACCCATCATCTACTTATTACTTCCCAATGCCTTCCTCTAGGACCAAATAATGGTGAAGTGTTATGTAGTCGACATTCACATAACACCACTAGAGGCTAGACAACATACATCTCATCAAAATATCGAATCGAATACCAAATTCACATGACTACTAATAGCAAGACTTCTCCCATGTCCTCGTGAACAAACGTAACTACTCACAAAGCATATTCATGTTCATAATCAGAGGGGTATTAATATGCATAAAGGATCTGAACATATGATCTTCCACCAAATAAACCAACTAGCATCAACTACACGGAGTAATCAACACTACTAGCAACCTACTAGTACCAATCCAGGACTTGGAGACAAGAATTGGATACATGAGATGAACTAGGGTTTTGAGAGGAGATGGTGCTGGTGAAGATGTTGATGGAGATTGCCCTCTCCCGATGAGGGCAGCGTTGGTGATGACGATGGCGATGATTTCCCCCTCCTGGAGGGAAGTGTCCCTGGCAGAATAGCCGGGAGCCCTAGATTGGTTCCGCTTGGTTCCGCCTAAATGGCGCGGAGTTTCGCCCGAAA
Source organism: Aegilops bicornis (assembly GCA_021605145.1). Classification (NCBI taxonomy): domain Eukaryota; kingdom Viridiplantae; phylum Streptophyta; class Magnoliopsida; order Poales; family Poaceae; genus Aegilops; species Aegilops bicornis. The sequence goes on from CM038669.1 coordinate 348,330,328, forward strand.
GGTTGCTTATTATTTTTTTCTCATCGAAAGACCTCATATAGCATAAGATGGGCATCGGAGAGCCACCAGGGGGCCCACGAGGTAGGGGGGCGCGCCCCCCACCCTCGTGGACAGGGTGTGGGCCCCCTGGTCTTCATCTTTGGCAAGGGTTTCTCATTATTTTTTATAAGATGTTCCGTGGAGTTTCAGGACTTTTGGAGTTGTGCAGAATATGTCTCTAATATTGTTCCTTTTCCAGCCCAGAATTCCAGCTGCCGGCATTCTCCCTCCTTATGTAAACCTTGTAAAATAAGAGAGAATAGGCATAAGTATTGTGACATGACGTTAATAACAGCCCATAATGCAATAAATATCGATATAAAAGCATGATGCAAAATGGACGTATCACCATGCCGCAGCCCCGTTGCGGCCAAGTCATTTTCCTTTCTTGCCTTACCATGGCTGCTTGAGCGCTAAGGGGGACTTCCCGAGGATCGCGCCTCAAGGGCTCTTACTGGAGCTCGGGCCGCACACCTCCTGGCCCTGACCACGGCACGCGACCTAGCATACCAGCGACGGCTGTAGCCTGCCTGGAGACGGGGATCTGTCAGCGTAGAGCAATAAGCCATCACGAGGAAAGAAAGGGGGGACCAAGCCTTAACGTGCCATGCGCTCATCAAGTTTTTATAACAAGAAAGATAAGCACCAAAGACATTACAGACCCTTACATGCCCCCGTGGGGTGATCCATGATCCTTCGCAGGAAACAAAAGCTGATACTAAGGGGAATCCTGTCTACACCCTTCCGTGGTAGACGCCATCATCTACAGTGGGCCACGGGAGGCCAGCGCCAACCCCATCCAGATCAGCGGCGGCAACGGCCGGACGCCACAGCCCTGCTCCGAGCGCGGCGAGAGCTCTGGGGCACGTAGCTGTCGTCGCTCGTCTCTGGAGTCTCGTAAAGCTCAGGAGAGCTGCTGGACTCCCAGGGGCTGCTGCTGTTGGAGTAGCTGCGGGCGGAGCGCGCATCGGTTTGGCATTCCTCCCCAGGGCAGCACTCCAGGGGGCGGCCCTCGGCGTTGAAGACCTTGAAGAAGAGCGTGGAGGCGACGTCGTACTCGCAGTGGATAGCGAGGGCTCCTCTCGCACGGCAGACCCGCGCGATCTCGCCCCAGCCGCGAGTCATGAAGATCTTGCCGGGGGGGCCGCTTCGATCTCCGCTCCGGTCGCCGGAGCGCTGCAGTCAGCACGCTACAGCCAGAGCTCGAGAGGCCCCCTCAGCGGCATCGCATGGGATAAGAACAACAGGAAGCGGATCCAGGAGCTTGGAGGCATCGGCGCCCACAGCACCAACTCGCGCGAGGAGTCCGCGGCGTGGACCCCAGTGGCGACGACATGTGACGGCGTGGCGCAGTGGCCCTGGACACAGGGCGGGCGGTGCTGCTCGTCACTCCAACCTCCCGAGCCCTCGGCTCGGGCGTACAACGATAGCGGGTACCCCGGAGGAGGCCGCTCGCACCAAGGCCTCGTCACCACCTGCATTGCCGCTTCATCACGGCGATGGATCAACCTCTTCTCCGGTGGAAGTGGCCCCGGATCGTTATGGGGAGCTTTTTCTTTTCTTCGGCGGAAAACCTTCTGATGGGCGCCATTGTTGTCAGTAGTGGAGCAAGGACGAAGAAACAATCAAGCAAGGAAGAGATGGGAAATGGGGGCTCCGCCCCCCTCCCCATTTATAGCAAGAGAAGGCCAACCGGCGTCTCCCATGATCGCAGGTAATGATGGTTTTCCTTGCATGTCACAGGGACTTGTCAAGTCGTGCAGTTGCCGAGGCAGCGTGGGGAAGCAGACACGCCCACATCCAATCAACCGCCACGCTGCCGACCGAGGTCAAGAAGCTTTGGAGCCAGCGGTGCTCTGAACTTGACCCTTGGCTTTGCCGCTGGCCAAGCCCGAGCGCACCTTGGGCCCGGGGCTACTGTCGGTGTTCGGGAACGGGGTCCCTGTGACTTGCTCGCTCATGCCCACAGCGTGGCTACAAGAGGTCAGACGGCCCATCTTCGTCAACAAGGCACCCAAAACCCTCGCAAGGGTCCAAGCCTCGCGAGGCGAACGAGGCAAGACCTACTCTGGAGTGGCCTAGCCAAGCAGGATCGCGAGGAGCGGAGATATCAAGGCGAGCCGAACCTCACGAGGCTCTTGTGACGTGAGCCATGACGAACGGCACCAGGCGGGCGCCAGTGCGCGCAGCGTCCTTATTTCCTCTTTGGTGCTAAGGAGGCCAGCGCAGGCGAAGAGTACCGAGGCATCATGCAAAGGTTGCCATATTGGTGCAATGAGACCAAGACCAGGAGGACGACAAGGCGGAGGTCATCGTGGAGCCCAAGACGGCGTCACCCCAGAGCTTTTCGCAGGCGAAGACCGCTTTTGTCAGGATAGCTTGTACTAGCTGTCCCCCTTCAAATTTGCCCACCATTGTTGGCTCCTTCCCGCTCGATATTTGGGAAGAGGACCAGGGCCTATATAAGTAGAGCTAGCCACCACAGTAGGGGCATCGAATCCTCACGCCACAAGTTCATACGCACAAGAATACCTCAACCTCAGGAGGCTGTTATTCCCTTGTATTGTTCATCATCATCCCAAGAGGCAATCCACCACCACCACACTGGAGTAGGGTATTACACCACAACGGTGGCCCGAACCAGTATAAACCTCATGTCTTTCTGTGTTGCGAGTTCGTCGAGTTCGTCCGCGAGATCTTAGCGAGCTAGAGAGTAGATCGGTAGGAGGGAAAGACTTCGCGCGCACCCCAGTGTTCAAACCTTAAGGGTTTGCCGGAACCCCACATCTGACATATACAGGTCGAGACCCAGGGCTTACAAGAGTCTGGGTCTTAATACGATCCGTGACTTAGCATATTTACAACTTTTCTCCCAAGTAAGGAAACTCTTGGTGACTTGGGCTTCGGCGTCACAAGTCGCCGTCTTCAGATGCTAAGCCCTAAACCGGCCCACTCTCTGTACTGCCCAACCAGTCTAGCTCCTGGGTGCTGCTACCTCTTGAGCACTGCGTTGGATTTCCCCGAAGAGGAGAGGATGATGCAGCAAAGTAGCGTAAGTATTTCCCTCAATTTTGAAGAACCAAGGTATCAATCCAGTAGGAGGCCACGCACAAGTCCCTCGTACCTGCACAAAATGATAGCTCCTCGCAACCAACGCGATTAGGGGTTGTCAATCCCTTCACGGTCACTTACGAGAGTGAGATCTGATAGAGATGATAGATAATATTTTTGGTATTTTGGTATATAGATGCAAAGTGAAAAGTAAAAGGCAAAGTAAAAACAAAGCAAGTATTAAAGTGATGGAGATTGATATGATGAGAATAGACCCGGGGGCCATAGGTTTCACTAGTGGCTTCTCTCAAGAGCATAAGTATTCTACGGTGGGTGAACAAATTACTGTTGAGCAATTGACAGAATTGAGCATAGTTATGAGTATATCTAGGTATGATCATGTATATAGGCATCACGTCCGAGACAAGTAGACCAAACGATTCTCGCATCTACTACTATTACTCCACTCATCGACCGCTATCCAGATGCATCTAGAGTATTAAGTTAAAAAGAGTAATGCCTTAGGCAAGATGACATGATGTAGAGGAATAAATTCATGCAATATGATAAATACCCCATCTTGTTATCCTCGATGGCAACAATACAATACGTGCCTTGCAACCCTTTACATCCTTTGGGTAAGGACACCGCAAGATTGAACCCAAAGCTTAGCACTTCTCCCATTGCAAGAACTACCAATCTAGTTGGCCAAACCAAACGGATAATTCGAAGAGACTTGCAAAGATAACCAATCATACATAAAAGAATTCAGAGAAGATTCAAATATTATTCATAGATAAGATGGATCATAAACTAACAATTCACCGGTCTCAACAAACACACCGCAAAAAGTAGATTACATCAAATAGATCTCCACGAGAGAGGGGGAGAACATTGTATTGAGATCCAAAAAGAGAAAATAAGCCATCTAACTACTAGCTATGGACCCGAAGGTCTGAAGTAAACTACTCACACTTCATCGAAGGGGCTATGGTGATGATGTAGAAGCCCTCCGTGGTGGATGCCCTCCCATGGCTCAAACAGCTCCAAGATGGGATCTCATGGATACAGGAAGTTCCAAGGTGGAATTAGGTTTTGGCTCCTGTTACGATCGGTTGGGGTAATGCGTAGGTATATATAGGAGGAAGGAGTACGTCGATGGAGCAACAGGGGGCCCATGAGGCAGGGGCGCGCCATAGGGGGGGCGCCCCCCACCCTCGTGACCGCCCCTGTTACTTCTTGGAGTAGGGTCCAAGTCTCCTGCATCACGTTCTGTGAGAAAATCACGTTCCCGAAGGTGTCATTCCATTTGGACTCCTTTTGATATTCCGTTTCTTCGAAACTCTGAAATAGGCAAAAAACAGCAATTCTGGGCTGGGCCTCCGGTTAATAGGTTAGTCCCAAAAATAATATAAAAGTGGAAAATAAAGCCCAATATAGTCCAAAACAGTAGATAAAGTAGCATGGAGCAATCAAAAGTTATAGATACGTTGGAGACGTATCAGGCATCCCCAAGCTTAATTCCTGCTCGTCCTCGAGTAGGTAAATGATAAAAAGGGAATTTTGATGCGGAGTGATACTTTGGCATAATTTCAATGTAAATCTTCTTAATTGTGGTATGAATATTCAGATCCGAAAGATTCAAGACAAAAGTTAATATTGACATAAAAATAATAATACTTCAAGCATACTAATCAAAGTAGTCATGTCTTCTCAAAATAGCATGGCAAAAGAAAGTTCACCCCTACAAAATCATATAGTTAGGCTATGCTTCATTTTCGTCACACAAAGATGTTCCCAACTTCTATACCCCCGATGACAAGCCAAGCAATTGTTTCATACTTAAATAATCTCAAACTTTTTCAACCTTCACGCAATACATGAGTGTGAGCCATGGATATAGCACTATGGATGGAATAGAATATGAAGATGGGAATTGTGTGGAGAAGACAAAAAAAAGGAGAAAGTCTCACATTGACGAGGATAATCAATGGGCTATGGAGATGCCCATCAATTGATGTCAACATGAGGAGTAGGGATTGCCATGCAACGGATGCACTAGAGCTATGAATGCTCAACAAAAGAAAACTAGTGGGTGTGCATCCAACTTGCTTGCTCATGAAGACCTAGGGCATTTTAAGGAAGCCCATCGTAGGAATATACAAGCCAAGTTCTATAATTAAAAATTCCCACTAGTATGAAAAGAAACTTACGAGACTCACTATACGAAAAACATGGTGCTACTTTGAAGCACAATATATGAGACTCACTACATGAAGAACAAGGTGCTACTTTGAAGCACAAGTGTGGAAAAAGAGATAGTAGAATTTCCCTTTTTATTTTTTTATTTTTTTTGGGCCTTTCTTTTTTTTTCTTTTTGGCCTTTTTTTTGGGCAATGATCTAATAATGAGGATCATCACACTTCTATTGATTACAACATAAGGATTACAACTCGAAACTAGAACAAGATATGACTCTATATGAATGCCTCCGGCGGTGTACCGGGATGGTGCAATGAATCAAGAGTGACATGTATGAAAAATAATGCAAGGTGGCTTTGCCACAAACACGATGTCAACTACATGATCATGCAATGGCAATATGACAAAAGTAAAGTATGTCATGATGATGATGAACGGAACGGTGGAAAGTTGCATGGCAATATATCTCGGAATGGCTATGGAAATGCCATAATAGGTAGGTATGGTGGCTATTTTGAGGAAGATATAAGGAGGTTTATGTGTGATAGAGCGTATCATATCACGGGGTTTGGATGCACCGACGAAGTTTGCGCCAACTCTCAAGGTGAGAAAGGGCAATGCATGGTACCGAAGAGGCTAGCAAAGGCGGAAAGGTAAAAGTGTGTATAATCCATGGACTCAACATTAGTCAAAAGAACTCATATACTTATTATGAAAATTTAGAAGTCATCAAAATCAAGTACTACGCGCATGCTCCTAGGGGGATAGATTGGTAGGAAAAGACCATCGCTCGTCCCCGACTGCCACTCATAAGGATGCACAAGCCAGGTACACTTCATGTTTCAAATTTGTTACACAACTTTAACCAAACGCGCATGCTACGGGATTTGCAAACTTCAACACAAGCATTTCTCAAATTCACAACTACTCAACTAGCACGACTTTGATATTATCACCTCCATATCTCAAAATAATTATCAAGCATCAAACTTATCTTAGTATTCAACGCACTCAAAAGAAAGTTTCACATATCTTGAATACCAAGTATATTAATATTAAGCAAATTACCATGCTATTAACGACTCTCAAAATAATCTAAGTGAAGCATGAGAGATTAATAGTTCCTTTAAAAAAAATCAACCACCGTTCTCTAAAAGATCTAAGTGAAGTACTAGAGCAAAAATTATCATGCTCAAAAGATATAAGTGAAGCACTATGAGCAGAACTATCAAGCTCAAAAGATATAAGTGAAGAACATAGAGTATTCTAGCAAATTCCAATCAAATTGGCTTCTCTCAAAAGGTGTGTACAGCAAGGATGATTGTGGTAAACTAACAAGCAAATACGCAAATAATACAAGACGCTCCAAGCAAAACACTTATCATGTGGTGAATAAAAATATAGCTCCAAGTAAATTACCGATGTAAGTAGAAGAAAGAGGGGATGCCTTCCGGGGCATCCCAAAGCTTTGACTTTTTGGTGTCCTTGGATATCTTGGGGGTGCCATGGGCATCCCCAAGCTTAGGCTCTTGCCACTCCTTGTTCCATAATCCATCAAAAGAATTCACCCAAAACTTGAAAACTTCACAACACAAAACTCAATAGAAATCTCGTGAGCTCCGTTAGAGAAAGAAAACAAAAGACTACTTTAAGGTTCTGTAATGATCTCATTCTTTATTTATATTTGTGTTAAACCTACTGTATTCCAACTTCTCTATGGATTATAAACTATTTTACTAGCCATGGATTCATCAAAATAAGCAAACAACACACGCAAAACAGAATCTGTCAAAAACAGAACAGTCTGTAGTAATCTGTAACTAACGCAAACTTCTGGAACTCCAAAAATTATACCAAAATTAGGAGACCTAGACAATTTGTGTATTGATCAGCAGCAATTGGAATCAGTATTTTATCACGTTTTGGAAATTTTTAATAATTCGGGCACTGAGCGCAAAGTTTCTGGAAATTACAGCAAGATCAAATAACTATTATCCAAGAAGATCCAATAGGTCTAGCTTGGCACAAACACTAATTAAAACATAAAACCACATCTAAACAGAGGATATATGGATTATTTATTCCTAAACAGAAGAAAAAAACTAAAAATAAAATTGGGTTGCCTCCCAACAAGCGCTATCGTTTAACGCCCCTAGCTAGGCATAAAAACAAGGATAGATCTAGGTATTGCCATCTTTGGTAGGCAATCCATAAGTGGCTCTTATGATAGATTCATATGGTAATTTTATTTTATTTCTAGGAAAGTGTTACATGCCTTTCTTTAATGGAAATTGGAATCTAATATTCCCTTCCTTTATATCAATAATTACACCAATCGTTCTAAGGAAAGGTCTACCAAGAATAATAGGACATGAAGGATTGCAATCTATATCAAGTACGATAAAATCTACGGGCACATAATTCCTATTTGAAACAATAAGAACATCATTAATAGGTTAGTCCCAATAGACGTTCCCGAAGGTTTCATTCCGTTTGGACTCCGTTTGATATTTTGTTTCTTCGAAACACTGAAATAGGCAAAAAACATCAATTCTGGGTTGGGCCTCCGGTTAATAGGTTAGTCCCAAAAATAATATAAAAGTGGAAAATAAAGCCCAATATAGTCCAAAACAGTAGATAAAGTAGCATGGAGCAATCAAAAATTATAGATACATTGGAGACGTATCAGGTGCCTCGGCCCATCTGGATTCTTGCTTCTAAGCCGCCATCTGGATAACCCGGCCCAATCATGGCGGGTTATATCATAGGGTTATATCCCCAACATTAGGCCCTAGATTGATTTGAATTTATTCATGTCAATCTCCACCCTTCAACCTGGTGGCTCATCTTCCGATCTAGTCCACATCTTCTTCAGGTCATCAAGCGCCGGCTTAGAACACTTTCAAACTTATCAATCTTCACATCTTACTGCTGACGTCACATTCAAAAACCCTAGAAATCCTTGATGACATCATAGATAATCTTTAAGCATATCTGATTATCCCGAAAATTGAGGCATCTTGTGCTCCGAAAGTTACTGTGCCCCCTCGCATTTCGCGTCTGCCTTTTACTCTTCGGTCCTTTAGCTTATAAATAGACACGGGGAGTCCTCTTTTTCACTTTTACTCCGCCCCTGCCGCTTGTTATTCCTCAAGCCGAAGCTCCTCGTTGCACCGTCACCTCTGTTTGTCCGCCGTCGGCGAACTCATCCAGGATTGCGACGCCATCGCCAAAGGCTCATCACTGTTGTCCTCGGCAACTGTCAGGTTCTTCTACAGATTTGTAGCAGTTCATCAGAGTTGACACCTTCATTATCACCATTGCTAGCATAGATGTAGCTTGATAGGTTTTCTCATAGAAATATATCGGCGGGAGTGGTGACACCATTTTTGCATCTGAAAATACTTAAATGCCCTTACGACTCCCTTAGCTAGGCATCCACTGTTCCAAAGCTTCGTGTTAGGTTTAACATTATTTTTCCTTTTAGACTGCTTGGTAGATCCGTAATTATAACTGCTTTGGTAGAAACTTGTTTGTGTCATACTTGGCAGAATTTTACAAAACCCTCCATTTAGTATGAGGCACCTCCAGGCTATCTGGCGGCTAATCATTGTAATCACAACCTGCTAGATATCAAAAACGGCCACTGTTGCTAAGTCGGGTCATCTGTTGGGCGACTCATTCGCCATTAATGATTAAGCCATCTTGTCTTTAATCACAACCAGCAGTATTGTGTCATTGCACAATTGACATGGTGAGTTATCATCTCATAAGTAATCCGCCATTTATACTTATGTAGTCATCGATCCTTTTTTAGGCGATTCAATATGTCAAAAACTACCATTTGCAACTAGGTGCCGTCTCAAGTCTCCAAACTCGTGCTCCAAGATTATGTAGCACAAGGCTTTCTGCCGACTCAAGAAGAGATTGGTTGGCGAGCCACCCAAGGAGATGATGTCACTCGACCCGACAAAGGAGAGGTTGTGGTTTCTATAGACCATCTCATGAGAGGCTTTTCCCCTCCCGGCTCAAAATTCTTTCGGGATTTCTTAAACTTCTTCAACCTTCATCCTCAAGATCTTGCTCCAAACTCTATATCCAAGTTGTGTTAGTTTCAAGTCTTCTGTGAGGTGTATATGCAGATGGAACCCATAGTTCCCCTTTTGAAGGAATTCTTCTATGTCAACCGCCAAATGGAATTTCTTGATGGCCCCTATCTAGAGCTTGGCGGGATCTCAGTTCAATGGCGGAGAGACGAATCATTTCCTCCAGTCACCTTACCAAGTCATCCTAAAGGATGGGTTAAGACTTGGTTCTACTGTAGGAATACGGCTCCCGCTGGTGAAAACCCCTTGCCGGGTTATAGAGCTGATCGGCTTCCAATGGATTTTGTCTTCCAATGCCGAGTTATTACAGAAGAGCATGCTCAAGCCATCCCTGTGTATTCAAAACTCAAGGACCTGCTAGCCCATGGCTTAACTGGGGTTGATCTAACCCACTGTTGGGTTGCCTGGAGGATCCTACCATTGAGCCGCCGTAGCAATTTGATGTGCAATTATTCCGGCGGGTCAGACGATCCACAACGATATAGCAACACTGACTTGGAGGCTGATGAAATCAATAAAATTGTGAAGAAATTACTTGTAGAGCCTCAAGACGGGGTCCCAAGAGGATGTTCTTCCCCTTGTACTATTCATCATCAGCCCAAGAGGCAATCCACCACCATCACACTGGAGTAGGGTATTACACCACAACGGTGGCCCGAACCAGTATAAATCTTGTGTCTTTTGTGTTGTGAGTTCGTCGAGTTCGTCCGCGAGATCTTAGCAAGCTAGGGCGTGGATCGGTAGGGAGGAAATCTCCGCGCACACCCTAGTGTTCGGACCTTGAGGGTTTTGCCGGAACCCGTGATCCGACATTGCCAAACTTAGGTTCCCCCGAGATGGTGTGCGGATATGATGGACTGTTCGGAGGCGTTGGTGGATGAGTGGTGCTCGCCCCAATGGCTAGCCCAACACAACAAGGCCAGGGATAAGCGTTCCCAAATGCGAAGTGTGCCACACCATCAAGGGAGCTCCAACCTGTTTGAGTACGGGGATCACTGGGTATGTGGGTTTAGCCCTTAAAGATTCATGCATTTTCATTCTTCATGCTAGCTTCAGCCCTTAACTAATATGTTGTTCCTCTCTTTTAGGCGAAACACAACAAGAAGGAACTGCCACCGCTGTACGACCTGTATGCCATGGCCCATGTGGCCCCGTTCAAGAAGGCCAAGGCATTCTCTGAGGATGACCTCAATCATCCAGAGAGCTTCACCAACATCTCCTCCCACAACAAGCTCGTGAGGTACAAAGACTGGGGGAAGTCGACGAAAGGGGATGACTTCAACCCGAGCCAGAGTCCTTTTGATATAGAGCTCGTGATGCTATCTGGTGAGGGTAGGAAACATGGCTCGTCAGCCATTGGGGATGGACTGATACATTGTCCTAGCAGTCTCAGGGAGATCAAGAAGCGCCATGCGAGGTCTCTTCCTGACATACCGCCTCGACCACGGCCAGTCGACCTCGCCATCGAGGCTAGGGCACATGAGCTTCTGGTGGAGGCAAACCGGCAGGCCAAGGAGAGGGAGACCGAGCTGGAGCAGAGGCCGGCTAGGATGCTGGAGGAGGAGAGGAACCGGAACGACGCGTCTCATCGGGCCCTATTCGAGATCCTCGTGGTAGGTTTCTCCTGCTTATTAGCCAAATCATGCATGTAATGTTCATTTCATTACTAACTAATATGACCGACTCGTGAAATCAAAATGTGCAGTCCGTGTGCGAGAAAAACGGTCAGACCCCTCCGCCGATGCCTCAGACTGCTATAGCGGACACAGTGAGTTTCATTTGAATGGTCATTAGTTACTAGTATTCACATTTCAGTTGCATCATGCTAACGAGTCATTGCAAATGATCTTTGGTGCAGCATGCCTCCCGACAAGCATCGACCGATCCTTCTCCGTCTCGCACTGGCGCAACCCCGACCCCGTCCACTCCTTCTCCACCTGACACTAGCATAAACCCCACCGGCCCTTCACTTGCGTGATGACGGTAACATTTCTCTAGTGTTTTGCCTACCAAATGCATAAAGACCTAGACTTAGCTTTATTTTCTCCAAAATGGTTACCATATTGACCTAGACTTGGCCAATCTTCCTACAAAATGACATAATTAGCTTACTTAGCTCCAAAATGATCTATACTTCACTAAATTAGCTCAAATGTGCTTAGTTACCTAGGTTAGCTAAATAAAGACCTATACTTAGCTTACTTATGTCAAAAATGGCATAATATGCTTAGTTAACTCAAAAATGGCATAATTAGTTAAGTTAGCTAAAAAATGACCCGTTTTACCTAGGTTTGCTCCAATATGATCCATTTTACCTACGTTAGCTCCAAAATGAGCAAGTTTATCTAGGTTAGCTCCTATATGATCCATTGTACCTACGTTAGCTCTAATATGATCCATTTAAGCTAGGTTAGCTCCAAAATGATCCATTTTACCTACATTAGCTAAAAAATGGCATAATTACTTATGTTAGCACAAAAATGACCTATACTTACCTTAATTTCCTCCAAATTGACATAGTAAGTTTAGTTAGCTAAAAAATGGCATAATTACCTATGTAAGCTCTAAAATGACACAAATAAGGTATGAGAAGAAGAAAAGTAAGGAAGAGGAGAAAAAGAAAGAATAGAAGAAGAAAGAGAAGAAAAAGAAAGAATAAAAGAAGAAGAATGAGAAGGAAAAGGGTAAAAACCTTCTTCCTCTTCTTCTTCTAACTTGCTTACTCCCATTTTTGCAGATTTGATTTACTTCATGGAAGCTAGATTGATGTACTGCTAGTTTTAGTTTCTGTTTTGATTTTTGTGTTTATAAACAATGTATGTTGAATAACTCCGTGAAACTATCTATGTATGTTGATGAACTCTGTGAAACTATGTATGTATTGGACGTTTTAATACCCTATGTGTTCTGTTGCGTTGATGGACTGCTAGATGATGGATACATGGGCTACCTTTGAGGTTGAAACTATATATATAATTTATGTCTTTTGAAAATGCAAGGATATAACAAAAAAGAGAAAAACAGGGGCTACACAGGAGCTCTGCCATCTGCTGGCTGACGACAAAGAGCTTTGCCATCAGCCAGCAGACGGCAAAGCTGCCACGTGGCAGCTACCTGTGCAACCTCGGGCACTGGCTGGCCTATTTGGTTACTTTGCCGTCCGCTGGACTGTTTGCCGTCTGCCAGGGGACGACATAGCTTGACACGTGGCAGCACCTGGGGGATGGCCTATTTCGCTACGATGGCGTCTGCTAGCAGACGAAAAATGTGCGATTGTCTTTGCCATCCGTCAGCGGACGGCAAAGCACGCCGTTAACCCCTTAACGGACCTAACCTGGTACTTGTGCCGTCCCAGCTCTTTGCCGTCCGCTAGCGGACGGCAAAGAGCATTTCATCTTTGTCGTCCGCCAGCAGACGGCAAAGAGCCTTTCGTCGTAGCCTATTCAGCCGGACTTGTTGCCATCCGCTGGCGTATGGCAAAGGCCTTTGCCGTCAGCCATGCATGCCTTTGTTGTCAGCCATGGCGGACGACAAAGTGCCTGATTCCTATAGTGTGTGTTTTTTAATGTATCATCTTGCTCACTGGGCCAAAGCCAAGAAAAGAAAAGTGGTCGAGTCTTCCACTAACCCAGAGATTCCTGAGTTGGAAGATCAGGTCTTGGTGACCCCTGAGGACAACATTGAGAACCCCGAAGATCATCAGGTTGAACCGCTCCAGCTTAATGACCCATCTGGAACTGAAGATATGGATACTGAAGCGAACCCGGCGGATAATCTTAACCTGCCAAGCTCTGCCCCAGTTCTGAGTCCTACCAAGGCGGCTTAAAACGTTCTTCTTGAGAAGAACAATGATGATGTTACCATTATGGATGAGGCTTATCAGCCTCCAGAAGTCTCCTACGTGTTGACCAAAACCACAACCAAAGCTAAGACTCCCTTATTTGAGAAGGGCAAAGACAAACATGAACTGCCTAGTTATGAGGAATTCAACGCTTAAGAATTACATGCGGGTTATCTGAGCTGCCTCTCCATGAGCCGGGACCTAGAAGCCGGCCTCGTCAATATGATGAAGACAAAATATGAGGTATGCCCCATCAGATAGTCCTCGGCATATCTATCCTCATGTAGCCCCCAAGGGTCGGGTTATCATCTTGATGATAAGTCGGCTCTTAAGTATATGTCTTGTAGAGAAAGAACATTAGGTAGCCCCCAAGGGCCAACTCAAATTCATGATATGAGTCGGGTCTTTTGTAGATAGAGACTTTGAAGAAAAAGGACCTGTAGTACCCAAGGGCCGGGTCAACTTCCATATAGATGCGGGTTTTTTATGTATTGGAAAGAAAAAGATATGCACTAGCCCCCAAGTGCAAAGTGGATTTCTTGCAATCTGCTTGGGACTTGCATTATAAGCGGAATTTTGTTCATCGTAGCCCCCAAGCGCCAGGTTAAACATAGTTGCCGGCTTAACTTGACTTCTTTATGTGACAGGAAGCTTTGAATACGGCCGAGTCAAATTTGACTGGCCTAAAAAAATAACTTGAAGCAGAACAAGCTCTGCGAGCAAAGGCTGAATCAAGCCTACAATCTTCGTTAGGATAGTTGGATAAAATCAAGGCGGGATTTGAATCTGAAAAATAGTCCTTTAATACTGAAAAAGGCGCCCATTTAAAGCATGCGGAAGATGCCGAAGGCAAACTTAAGCCAGTGGCTGAAGAATTAGCTGGCATAAAACATCATATTTCGCAGATGATCAATGCTATGTTTGGTAAGTGAAACTTTGAATGAATAGCATAACCCGCCTGGCGACTTGCATATTTTGAAAATAACTTGCCTTGTGATTCTTGTTGTGAAAATATTGCGGGTAGCAGAAGAGCCAATCTTGGCCAAAACATTCTTATGAAGCTCAAGGCTGTATATTCCTTAGCAGAACTAGTATATGTTGGGAGTCTACGTACCATTGTGACTGTCTCTAGTGGCCGAAAGCCGCCGCAACGCATAAGAGATGTATTGGACCAATTGTCCATCATGCCAAATCAAATTGAAGAAATCAGTCACCCACACACGTGCCATGAAATCCTTGAGTCGGGTCGTCGCTTAGGGCATCTCCAGCCGCGCCCCCAACAGGCCCCCCAGGCCACTTTTTCAGCGCCGGCGCCAAAAAAACGGCCCAGTCGCGCCCCCAGGACGCCGAAAAACGCCGGTTCGGACCTTTTTTCCGCCCGGCGGTCACAGTCAACCAGCCTTACTGGGAGCCGTTGGGGGCTCCGGCGCTAGGGAAAAGCACGCCTGGCCCACACTGACAGGGGAAAAAGTCAAGGTTTTCTTCCCCCGACTTGCCTCGCACCCCCCGCGCCCTCGGCCACCACTAGCTATATCCCGGCGATGGCCGCCGGCCTACTCCGCTAGATAGCCATTCCCCGCCGGAAAATAGCAGCGCTTCACCGCGGCAGCCCCTCCCGCAGCAGGCGTTTCCGCCGCCGTTTCCGCCGGAGGTGCGGTTTAACGGCGGGTACACGCCCACCGAAAGCGCAAGGTGTTGGCGTTTTGACCGTGTCGGCGATGGACTCGGATGAGGAGGAAGAGCTCGCCGTATTGCCGGAGGAGGAAGCCGCGGTAGCGTCCGTGAAGAAGAGCATCCGATGGTGCTTTCGCCGCCCTCGCCAATTCTTTGGCGAGCAATGAAAAGCTGCGTCGAGGTGGCTCGGCGCCGGGGTGGGTGAAAGCAAAGAACCGGCATCGTCTGCAAGGCTACTGCATGCTCTACTCCGACTACTTCGCCGATGCTCCACTTCATGGTGAGAGAACATTTCGGCGTCGTTATCAGATGAGCCGAAAGCTCTTCCTCAGGATTGTGAATTCCATCCGGGAGTTCGACAACTACTTCAAGTGCAAGATGGATTGCACTGGCGCTCTTGGATTCACCTCCATCCAGAAGTGCACGACAACGATGAGGATGCGTCAGGAGATCCGAGACCCACAGGTGCATCATCAACTGCAGAAAGATCTGATTGAGCACCTATGGAGGCTCAAGTGGGACGCCGCGTGATGAAATACGAGTTTTTATTTGTTGAACTATATAATTTGTATTGAACTATTTGTTGTTGTAGTATTTTGTTGAAGTATTTGATTTTTCTGTGATGAAATATTTGATAAGGAATAATTGTGTTGATAATTGAACGCCGAGACACGGCGAAACCACGCCGAATATGGGCCTATTCTCGCCCATATGGGCCATTTATTTGCCGAAATTGGGCTGCAAAGTGGGCCAATTTGGCGCTAAAGCGACGACTCGGCGCAAAACCGCCCCCAGCGCCGAGTGTATCGCCGGCTCGCCCCCAGGGGGCGATTTATATGCGTCATGGGGGGCCAACGGCTGGAGATGCCCTTACGCCCCAGTTAGACCCAGCATAAATTGCCGGTGGGTTCCCGCAATTTAAAGATGATGGGACTAAGTTTTCTGCAGCCGACTGTGCTTGATGTGTGAGATCGACATGAGTACCGGCGAGTCAACTCGTCGAAGATATGGACCTGAAGAAATATCAGGCGACTTATGATAGCAACAATGCTTGAGTACAGCCACCAACCTTTGAAGCCGTGGATCAGACCTCACAATGGCGTAAGCATATCTTTGCCCCCGACGTTGACCCATCCCTTATATTGATTGAACAAGTCGTGTTCCATGCTTTAATAGGTATCAACTGGAATCTGGACTCTCAGATCCAAGAAGTAGAAGAGACGGCGTAGGGTAACCTGGAGGCATCCACTACAGGGGGTCATCAAGAAGTCAACCGAAACGGCACAGAGGCTGGCTTGTAGCAGTAGTTTATACTCTGCTGAAAAATTGTGAATATTCTGGGCTCGGCTATAGCCATGTAATAGTTGTTGCAAAACACTTGGTTGCCCTAGTCGTGCCTTTGTGCACGTTAACTTTTTCGCAAACACTTAACGCCCTATGGGTTGGAAAGATTCTGTGATCACTGCACGCGACTTAACCCGTCTTGGGCGTCTTATGTTGAAACCATTGTTTTGCTTGTGCTTCATAAACCACCTGCATCAACTTGTAAGTGCAGAAACTTCTGTATCTGCAAAAATTACACCAAGTTATAATTGGCATTAAATAATTCCGGCGAATTCTGTACCGGCGACTTATAGTCATAAAAACGATTGCTGAAAAGCAGTGCTGAATTTAATAGTTTGGCGACTGATGGCCGAAAACTCCATATTCATCACAAGCAACCCGGAGTTCTTTTGACCTGGAAAAATATAGGTATTGCCATAGCGTGATAAGAGAAAATGATTCCTGCGAATCAATAGTGATATCACTACTAGAAAAATGGCTATAGCTAATATTGACATTAATGGCGGACCATGTATGTGGTGCGCCAGTGCTATATAGCAGTGGCGCACCAGATGTAGGTGCGCCATTAATGGCCATATTACTAATGGCGCACCAGGTGAAAAGTGTGCCATTACTAGGTTTGACCAAGGTTTGACCCAGTCATACACATAGTAATGGCGCACTTTGTATAGGTGTGCCATTACTAAGTTGACATAGTAATGGCGCACCTTTACAAAGTGCGCCATAACTATGTGTATGACTGGGTCAAACCTTGGTCAAACTTAGTAATGGCGCACTTTGCATAGGTGCGCTTATTACTATCAAACAACTTAGTAATGGCGCACATATACAAAGTGCGCCATTACTAACTTTGACCAAAGTTTGAGCAAGTCCTACACATAGTAATGGCGCACTTTGTGAAGGTGCGCCATTACTAAATGCAACCCCCCCCCCCCCCCCATGGACCGCCTTTTAAGTTTAAAAAAAATACAAATATGAATTTCGACTTTATTTGCAAAATCTCTCTGGAATTTAGTAAAATGGGCATAACTTTTGAATACGAACTCGGATAAAAAAAGTTTTTATATGAAAAATAATCTACTCGAAAAGTTACATCCGAGTTCAAGGGAGGGAACCCCGTTGAAGATTTTTAGAATCCCGAAAAACCTATCAGAATAAAAGATACGTGACTTTTAAGATCTAGAGGGGGGAATGGAAAAAAAATTCAAACTTAGTAATGGCGCACCATTTGCTAGGTGCGCCACTAGTAACTGAAAAAAAATTGTTTCGGATTCTTTTTGGAAAAAATGTTCAAAATATGATACGTAATATGACCGGGAAGTTTGAAATATTTTTTCAAAATTTCATCACACTCATGAACATGAACAAAGTCCTAGACATCAACAAGGTTTAATAGGATTGATATGATAGATATATCAACAAGTGCCTGTTAAGTGAGCTGGTGTTGGGGTTGGATAGAACTGAGAAGTTAAGCGTGCTTTGGCTGGAGTAGTGTGAGGATGGGCGACCTTCCGAGAAGTTTGACCACAGAGTGCGATTTGACTTGAGATTAAGCATATTGACCCGAGATTAAGCCATAGTGACCCGAGATCACTGTTCAAGATATCTTCCGATATTCCGATAAATCGGCCGATTTATAGCTTACATTGTCTTACCAATAAGATAAATCGACAGGTAAATCACTCGATATGGTGATAAATCGGCCGATATGCCGATAAACTGGCCGATTTACCCATTATCACGGGTCGGCCGATAAGTTCCCGATAAGCGATATCCCCAACATTGCCCGAGATTAAGAAAAAATTGAAAAAAAAAATTGAATTTTTTTTCTGAAAAAATATTTGAATAAAAATGTTAGTAATGGCGCACTTCCATGTGGTGCGCCATTACTAAGTTAGATAGTAATGGCGCACGTCTAGGCATAGTAATGGCGCACTATGTGGTGTGCCACTATTATCTAGGATACTAATGGCGCACCAGAGGTGCGCCATTACTATTTGTTACTAGTGGCGTGTTAATAGTGGCACACCTATAGTGCGCCATTAATAGCAGAAACTGGTGCGCCACTGACAACCTTTTTTCTAGTAGTGTATATATTAGGATAAGTCGGCTTTCGAGGCTCGACAAAAAGACTAGCTTTCGAGGCTCAAGTCTTCCTTCGGTGAAGCTGGCATGATAGCCTTGGTTTATCCTTGCTTTCTGCAAGCCAGCTCTCACATGACTTAAGCCACCGTTTTAAGCTTGACAAGTTCAGGGTCATAAAGATTGACTGTCAATAGTACGGTGGGGTCATCTGTTCCAAGTAGCATCAAGCATACAGGCAGGTTTAACCAATAGTGTGGCGTTTTTGCCGGGTCAAGAGGGTGAGAAAGCTAAAATCGTTGAGTTGGAAGCCCCCAAGTGCCCTATGATCAACAAATAAAAGACTCATGCACAATATATGAAATGAAACAACGGAGGCCCCGAGTTCCGGGGATGCCGACTTTATTATATTTGATCATAAAAGATATATACATTATATGTATGTACAAGAACTAGAGCCAATGGCTCAAGTGTAATAAGGCCGAAGATGAGCAATATTTCAAGGCCTGTTGGTCTCTTCCTTAGAGGTTCGCGACTTCTTGTGCTCACGTATATCAATGAGATAATATGACACATTTTTGAGGTTTTTGCTAACCAGAAAAGGCCCTTCCCAAGGAGGTGAAAGCTTATGCATACCTGCCTGATCTTGAATTAGACGGAGCACTAAGTCGCCCTCCTGGAAAGTGCGGCTTCGAACCCTGCGGCTATGATAACAACGCAGGTCTTGTTGGTAAATCACAGATCAAGCCACCGGCAGATCACGTTCTTCCTCCAAAGCATCCAAAGCGTTCCGTCGCGTCATCTCATTATCTGTTTCAACGTAAACCGCCACCCGGGGCGAGTCATGATGGATGTCACTTGGAAGAACCGCCTCTGCACCATAAAACCATGAAGAACACCGTATATCATGTTGATCTGTAGGGGGTAGTCCTTATGCTACATAGAACTGCAGAAAGCTCTTCAACCCAACAACCCGGAGTACGCTCCAGGGGAACCATGAGTCGGGGCTCGATCCCCCGCAAAATCTCCTGGTTAGCACGCTCAGCTTGGCCATTGGACTGTGGATGAGCCACGGATGAAACATCTAGCCGTATGTGTTCCTTTGACAGAACTCTTTCATAGCACCTTTGGACAAATTTGTCCCATTAACATTGATAATAGTATGAGGATAACCAAAGCAGAAGATCAGCCTTTTCACAAACTAAATTGCAGTCGCTGCCTCACAATTACTCATTGGCTCTGCTTCAACCCACTTGGTAAACTTATCAACTGCCACCAATAGGTGAGTTTTCTTACCCTTGGACCTCTTAAAGGTTCCAACCATATGAAGCCCCCAGACCGCAAACAACCAAGTTATTGGGATCATCCTCAACTCTTGAGACGGCACATGAGCCTGTCTTGCAAGCTTTTGGCAACCATCACACTTTCAGGCAATATCCTCCGCATCGGCATGAGCCGTCAACCCAAAAAAACGTGTCTAAAAGTTTTACCACTAGAGATCTTGACCCGGCATGATGACCGCAGTCCCCAGCATGGATTTCTTGAATAATCTCATGACCTTCCTCAGGGGAAACACAACATTGGAACACGCCTGTTACGCTGCACCTGTGTAACTCACCTTTAACAATTGTCATGGACTTAGATCACCGGACGATCTGCCGCGCTAAGAGCTCATTTTCTGGTAACTCGCCCCTAGCAAGGTAAGCCATATAAGGCATCGTCCAATCCGGAGTAACTTGACCGAAGGATTGTGAAGCACATCAAGGAGCACATTGGGCGGCGCCGGCTTACGCTGAGATCCAGGCCGGGACAACGCATTATCCACCTCATTATGCCGTCGGTCTATGTGATCCACTTGACAAACCTGAAAGTGACCAGCAATATTACTCACTGCTTGACGATAAGCCGCCATGAGCGGGTCTTTAGAATCCCATTTCCCTGAAACTTATTGTGCCACAAGATCTGAATCGGCAAGGCACCTAACCCGGCTCAGGTTCATCTCCTTGGCCAGTCGGGGCCCATGTAACAAAGCCTCATATTCAACTGCATTGTTAGTACATGGAAACATCAGCCTTAAAACATAACAAAACTGGTCACCTCGAGGGGAAGATATGGCAACTCCAGAACCGAGCCTTCCAATTGCCTGGATCCATCAAAGTGTATCATCCAGTATGTATGATCCAGCTTCTCCTCAGGCGTTTGCAGCTCCATCCAATCATTTATGAAATCTACCAAAGCCTGAGACTTGATAGCAGTCCTGGGCACATACTTCAGATGATGTGGCCCAAGCACAATTTCCCACTTAGCAACCCGACCTGTAGCTTCTCTGTTTTGTATGTCATCTCCTAGAGGGGCTGAATTGACCACAGTGGTTGAATGTCCAAGGAAATAATGTGTCAACTTGCAACTCGCCATGAATACTCCAAACACCAGCTTCTACCAGTGTGGGTACCTTTGCTTAGACTCTGTTAACACATCACTGACATAATAAACCGGCCGCTGGACTGGATACTCTTTCCCTGCCTCCTTGTGATCAACAACAACTGCTACACTGACAACTTTATTATTAGCTGCCCCATACAGGAGCATCAGCTCTTTGTCAACTGGCGCAGCCAAGACAGGCGACTTAGCCAACTGCCTTTTGAGGGCCTCAAATGCCTCATTAGCAGCATCGCTCCAGACCAAATGATCAGTCTTTTTCATCATCTGATAAAGGGGAATCGCCTTCTCACCAAGGCGGCTTATGAACCGGCTCAGAGCTGCAATATGACCCTCCAGGCGCTGAACATCATTGATACAGGCCGGCTTAGACAACGAAGTGATGGCTTCAATCTTCTCCGGGTTGGCCTCAATGCCCGGTTCTGAAATGAGAAATCCTAGCAATTTACCAGCTCGGACACCTAAAACACACTTGGTCGGGTTAAGCATCGTCTTGTACACTCGTAGGTTGTCAAAGGTCTCCCTCAAATAATCAAGCATAATCTCTTTCTTTCTAGACTTAATCACAATGTCGTCCACATAAGCGTGCACATTGCGTCCAACATGTCCATGCAAACAACTTTGAACACAATGTTGGTGAGCGCATGGGCACCCTTGAGTTCAAAAGGCATAAGAACATAGCAAAAAGCTCCAAAAGGTGTGATAAAAGTTGTCTTCTCCTGATCCTCAACCGCCATATTAATCTGATGATAACCAGAATAAGCATCCAGGAAACATAGCCTCTCACAACCCGTCATTACATCAATTATCTGGTCGATATGGGGAAGAGCAAAAGGATCAGCTAGATACGCCTTATTGAGATATGTGTAATCAACACACATACGCCACGTGCCATTCTTCTTGAGCACAAGCATAGGGTTAGCCAACCACTGCGGTTGAAAAACTTCAATTATGAACCCAGCCGCCAAGAGCCGGGCTACCTCTTCTCCAATAGCCTTACTCCTCTCCTCATTAAAACGACGGAGGAAATTCCTGACCAGTTTCATCTTAGGATCCACATTAAGGTGGTCCTCAGCAAATTCTCTCGGTACAGAAGGTTTCCATGCAAAGATGTTTCGATTCTCATGGATGAACTCGATGAGCGCGCTTTTCTATTTGGGATCCATGTCAGTCCCCACAGTGAACGGCTGAGTAGAGTCGCCGGGAACAAAATCAACGTGTCTGGTGTCCTTTTCCGACTTAAACTTCAGTAGAGGGTCCTTCTTAGTAGTGGGATTTTTGAGAGGGGTCATATCAGCCGGGTCAAGGTTATCTTTATAAAATTTGAGCTCTGCAACCGCACAAGCCATCTCTACATAAGCAACATCTCCTTCTTCACATTCCAAGGCTATTTTACGATCACCATGAATCGTAATTGCGCCGTTTGGCCCTAGCATCTTAAGATGCAAATATATGTAACAGGGGCGAGCCATGAACTTAGTGTAAGCCGGCCGTCCAACCAGTGCATGATATGGACTTTTGATCTTCACCACCTCAAACCACAGTGTCTCTGCTCTGTAGTTGTACTCATCACAAAAAGCCACCTCAAGAGGAATCTTCCCCACAGGATAAGCCGACTTGCCAGGAACCACCCCGTGAAAAACAATGGGGGACGGCTTGAGATCCTCCTCTATTAGGTTCATTTGCCGAAAAATGTCATAGTATAAGATGTTGATGCTACTGCCACCATCCATAAGCACCTCAGTGAATTTATAACCACACATTTGAGGGGCTACTACCAGGTCCAGATGACCCGGATTATCAACACGGGGCGGGTGATCCGCACGGCCCCAAGTGATCGTATGCTTAGACCACTTTAAATATTGTGGAACTTCCGGCTCAACCATACTGATCGCCCGCTTATGGACGTTGTGGTCACACTTGCAAGTACATGTAGTGAAGACATGGTCTTGGCCACTTTTAAGTTGCTTAGGATTACTCCGGTATCCTGATTGATTGTTCTGCTGCTGATTTCCTTGACCGGAATACTGATTATGACCACAATGGTTCCCTTGATCCTGATAACCAGAACTTGAGTCGCCACCGCCAAAGCCGGCTCCCTGAAAACCGCCTAAGCCTGACCCGTCGGGCGGCCCATTACAATTGCCATGGTGCTGCTGAAAAAGATTGATTCCTGAACTCCCGCATGATATAACAATCCTTCCAAGCATGAGAAGATGGCTTGTTAGGAAAACTGTGCTTTGGACATGGCGCATTAAGAGCCACCTTGTAATTCTTGGGCTTTCCCCCAGCATAAGGTTGCTTCCACTACAAAAAAAAGACACATCCGTGACATTTTGGGCCGAACGAATTTTTTTCTATCATACATATGACACTTCTATGACGATAATAGTGAAAAAACCCGGTATCATCATAGATGTGGTGGGCTCCTACTTCTATGACAAAAAATCATGACAGAAAATGGGCTTTTCGTACTGGGCGGGCCGGAGACGCAGCTGCATGACATTCTTTGGGCCGTCCATGACGGAAAAAATGTGGTAGAAGCGAGGGGGAGGAAAATTTCGGGAGTTCCAGTTACGGTGGGAGGTCGGGGGCGGCGATCGCATTTCTCTTGTACATGTACGCGCGTGTGTGCGAGGCATTGGCTCTAACTGAACCCGAGCGTGGCGTTGGGCTCTAACTGAACCCGAGCGATTGCACTGCAGGCTACACATTACTGAACCCGAGCAATTGATCGATGGTTGTTAAATGAACCCGATCGAGCGATTCCTTCGCTACTGCTGCTAACTGAAGCCGATCGATGCTGCCTCGGGGATGAACAGTGAGCGTTGCGGGGGAGGGGGTTGGATGAACAGTGAGCGGTGGCGTTGCCACTGGATGAACAGGACCCCCGTGGTGTGGTGGAGGGCTAGATGAACAGTAGACGGTGGAGGGGTGGGCGTGGAGGGGTGGTTGAACAGGACCCCGTGGAGTAGCACGCGGTGGAGGCTGGATGAACAGGAGCCCGTGGAGGCTTGAGGAGGTCGACGGTAGCCCATGGAGGCTGGAGGAGGTCGACGGTGGAGATGAACAATATCCCGTGGTGTCCTGTTTTGCGGTACGCCACACCCCTCCCGATGAACAGGACCCCCGTTTCGACCGTAGCCCTCCAACACAAGTCCGTTTAAATGCCTGCTTTTGCGGTGCGCCACACCCTCCCGATCAACAGGACCCCGTTTCGACCGTAGGAGGTCCGTTTAAATCCGTTTTGCGGTGCGCCACACCCCTCCCGATCAACAGGACCCGTTTCGACCATAGGAGGTCCGTTTCGTCCGTTTTTCGGTATGCCACACCCCTCCCGATCAACAGGACCCTGTTCCGAACGTAGGAGGTCGGTTTCCTCCGTTGTGCGGTACGCCAGGCCTCGTTTCCATCGCCTGTTCCGTCCAAGCCGGTTGGCTCCCACGCGTTCCGTTGCCTCCCGATGAACACGACGCATTCCGTTGCCTCCCGATGAACACGATGCATTCCGTTGCCTCCCCATGAACACGATGCATTCCGTTGCCTCCCGATGAACACGACGCATTCCGTTGCCTCCCCATGAACACGGCGACGATGCTGTTTCTCCGTTTCGACCCAGCCATGTACACGAGCCCCTGGCCGTACGTATGCGCGATTAGGCGTTCGAGACCCTGCCCGTATGTACGTACGTGGTCGTATTTTCTTTCTTGCACCCTCGCGGCTGTACGTACGTGTACATGCTACGTGCGCGCCTCTACAACGACCAGTATGTACGTACACATTCACGACCAGAATGACAACACTACGTACATTTCGACCAGGTGGGTCCCGACTGTCACGCACTTCCTTGCCTGCGAAGTTGTAGCTGGTGGGTCCCAGCAGTCAGGGGGGCGAATCGTTTTTTTTTGCCCGGACGCACTTCCTTGCATGCGAAGATGTAGCTGGTGGGTCCCAGCAGTCAGGGGGAAATGTTTTTTTCATGAAATACGGTGGCCCGTCCGGTGGGTCCCCGCTGTCAGGTGGAGGAATAATTATTTTGCGCATAAGAAGGAGGCACTTCCTTGCTGCGGCCGTGGACCCAGCTGTCAGCTTCTCCACGTACAGTCCACGTCCGATGGAAGCCACTCCTTGACCACGCCGCGCCGAGAGCACCAGGGCGGTGGACGACGGCGAGGTCTAGGAAGGGGACAACGCAGAGCCGGGGAAGACGCGATAGTGGATGCCCACACGTAGAGGAGTACGAGGGTTCACTGGTTCACTGCGGTGTGAGGCTGCCGTCGCCACAGAATAACAGGGGGTGTGGGTGAGTAGAGGGATGGCCTGGCCAGCGGTGGGAGTAGTAGGGGCGATGAGGCCTCAGCCACATCGCAGTCGGCCACGGGAGGCAGGAGCACGGGGCACGACCGGCGCTGGTTTGGGCCTGGAGCAAGAAGAACAGAGGTTGAAGAAGCACTACGACCGTTGGATGGACATCGTACAGTCACTGGAGCTAGAATCGTGCATATTGACTAAGTTGACAAAGCCCTCCGTCCCCGTCAACTTAGTAGCCCACAAGTCAGCCTGCCACTATATTGGGTCCCAGCTAACAGGGGGAGTATTCATTTTTTTGTGCGTAATAAGGAGGCACTTCCTTGCGTGCAAAGATATAGCTGGTGGGTCCGAGCTTTCAGCGGCGGTACAGTTTTTTCGTGAAATACAGAGGCCCTTTCGGTGGGTCCCTGATGTCAGGTGGAGGAATCATTATTTTGCGCGTAATAAGGAGGCATTTCCTTGCATGCGGCCGTGGACCCAGCTGTCGGCCTCTCCGCATCTGATCCACTTCAGATGCATGTCGATTCGTTGACCCACGTTGACCAGGCCGCGCCGAGAGCACCAGGCGGTGGACGGCGGCGAGGCCTAGGAAGGAAACGACACGGAGGTGGGAAGACTTCGCAGCTTGTTTCTCTGTGAAGGAGAGTATATTTGTCTGAGGGTTTCTTGGTTCGTCTGCCCGTCACGGAGAATAACAGCAGTGTGGGTGAGTAGAGGGATGGCTAGGCTAGCGATGGGAGTACGGTGGGGCGGTGAGGCCTCACGGCAGCACAACCGCCACGGGAGGAGGGAGCAGGCAGTCCGGGCGCTTGTTTGAGCGGCCGGAGCAGGAAGAGCAGAGATTGAAGAAGACGACGGCCGTTGGATGGACATCCAACGATCCTTTGCTTGTGCGTCAACCTTTTTTTAGGAAAGCCTCAAATATGTGGAAAACAACATACAGCCCATCTGTCATTATTTCTAATAATTTACAACCCATTTGCTAATTCTTAAGGTTTTTTTGGAGCCCATATTCTTTTTGTTAGCATTACAGCCCATATTGTGGCCACAGTTAAAAAATTATACGAAATTTTGCATATTTCGGTGTGGTCCGAACTGTTTTTAATCCCAAAATTTCGAGTCACATTCAAACTGATTTTAAAAATAAATATATATCAATATAAAATCCAACAAATTCTCCATGCATAAAAATTAATGTAATTTAAAATCTCGGAATGAAAAAAAGATATTTGAAACTAATTGCCGGTTTGATATGTTTTAAAAATGTACATCCCATTTCTCATTACTGATAGCCCATTTTCTCGGCTAGCCGAATGAAGCTCTCCTCGTCTTGAAAGATTTGCAGCCCAACAGGCCTGACAATGCGACTTACTTGGCAAATCACAAAAAAACTGGGCTGTGGCCGTGGACCCAGCTGTCAGCCTCTCCATATACAGTACTCTTCCGATGGAAGTCGGTCGTTGACCACATTGACCACGCCGCGCCGAGAGCACCAAGGCGGTGGACAACGGCGAGGCCTAGGAAGGGGACGACGCAGAGTTGGGGAAGACGCGGTAGTGGATGCCCACGCGGAGAGGAGTACGAGGGTTCACTGGTTCGGCTGGCAAGGCCAGTCGTCACCGCAGAATAACAGGGGTGTGGGTGAGTAGAGGGATACCACAGGCCAGCGGTGGGAGTAGTAGAGGCGGTGAGGCCTCCATGACATCACAACCCGCCACGAGGCGAGGAGCACGGCACGACCGGCCATGCTTTGTCTTGGTGGAGCAAGAAGACCAGAGGTTGAAGAAGCACTATGGCCGTTGGATGGACATCGTGCAGTCCTTTGGAGCTAGAATCGTTCATATTGACTAAGTTGACAAAGCCCTCCGTCCTCGTCAACTTAGTAGGCCCTAAGTCAGCCACCCACTATGGTGGGTCCCAGCTAGCAGGGGGTATTCATTTTTTGGTGCGTAATAAGGAGGCACTTCCTTGTGTGCAAAGATATAGCTGGTGGGTCCGACCTGTCAACGGAGGATACGTTTTTTTCGCGAAATACAGAAGCCCTTCCCACGTAGAGTGCACGTACAGTGCGTAATAAGGAGGAACTTTCCTTGCGTGCGACCATGGACCTCGTGGGTCCCAGCCGTCAGGCTCTCCACGTACAGTCCTCTTCCGATGACTCTTGTATGTTGACCACGCCAGCCCGAAAGCACCGAGGCGGTGGACGGCAGCGAGGCCCCAGGCGAACGACCGGAGATGGGGAAGACGCGGCGGTGGAGTCGCAGATGGAGAGGAGTGGGAAACTTGACTGGTTGGTGCGGGGTGGGCCTACACTCGGCGAGAGAATAACGGGAGGTGCGGAGTGGAGGGATGGCCTGGCCGTCGGCGGGTAGCGTTTATTTGAGGAGCGCAAAACAACGCCTTTGGGCCTTGAAAAGGCTGGAGCAGTTCCGGCGGCTGGGGAAGAAGACGAGAGATTGAAGAAGAATGTCGGCTGTTGGATGTAAATCCAACGCCTTCTTAAACTTCGACTTCTTGGCCCACATGTCGGCCAGTCCATTTGATTTTTAGTCCATTTGGTGGGCTGGGTGAAACAATGATGTAGCATCTATGCAGCCCGTTTAAATCCCATTTGCATTTTTCTCGAAATCCGTGGACTTGCTGGGCTGGGTGAAAAATATCATGTTGGGCTAGACGGAGAAATGTTATAAAAACATAAACACATGATTGCACGTCAGTAAAATCTTTGTAAGCTTATGTACGCAATCACTAGGAGTTAACTTGGCAAGTTATATATAAACAATTATTATTGGAGTATTATTTTGTAAGAACTTTCAACTTACGAAATAAAATATCATTTTAATTTGATGAGTTAATAGTACGTGGGGTATTATTATTTTTTAGGCTAGACATGGGACAGTTGAGTTGGTTCTAGGGGAAAGTACTGGGAGAAAACTCAATTTACATCGAAAAAGAAAGTGGGAGAAAATTCAGAGACCTGCTGGGTCCACCTGAGGAGAGGAATATGTTGGGAGGAAGGAGATTCAAAGCACGACAGCCGAGTGAACTAGTTTTTTTACGGACAAGTGAACTAGTTTACATACATAAGAAAATAGCCACTAAAAAAAGCAATCAGGTTAATGAGTTCTTAAAAGAAATATTTCGGACAAAACAGATAATTATGACACATAGGCTAATGCATGAAACACTCAGATGATAAAGGTGCTTATAAACAGATAAAGTACAACATCTTGACCTTCACGCACGCTTGATCGTGATGCTTTGCGGCTGTCCGTGTACTCGTCGGTTACGGGAAGCAGACACGCCCTCATGTCCAAGATCTGCTTGTACATGTCGTAGCATGCGTATGCGTCCTTGGCCGCGTAGGTTATGTAGGCTAGATTCAGAGGTACCTCCCACGTGTTCAGGTCGTCTTCTTTCATGTTGGCGTATCAGGGGTCGATGATGGTCTCAGCGAGGTCAACCACGGAGTCCTTCTCCTGCCCGTTCTTTGTCGGTGTACTAGAGTAGGGTACCCTAGTATCCCGTACTCGTGCAGACAGATTCTGCACACCTGTGGCAGGGTTTGCCTCGTCACCGCCAAGGTCCTCCGTGGCTCCTTGAGCCATTCAAGAACAAAGTATTTGATTAAGAAAACAAGGCCCGGCAAGAGGAGCTTGTCGGGAAGGCCACTCAAGGCACGCAGAAGACAAGGCCCGGCAAGAGGAGCTTGCGGGAAGGCTCAGGCGCGACAAGCCTCCGGACGCGAGAAGGATTCGGCCGCGGCAAGGCGCTTGCCGCGGCAGGCAACCTCTCTCCATCTCCGCTCCAGCTCATCCAGCGACGTGTCGCCATGTGACCGTTCCATGGGCGCGTGTCGAGAGGCTGTGCAGCCAGCGGAGAGCAGCGATAAGCGGCGCTGACAGGCTTGCCATTGTGGCGAGCGGTGGCGCATCTGACGGTCTCTGTTGCACTGTTTGGGCGACACTGACGGTCATTTATTGCTTTTGTCCCTTGCCGTCAGAGTTAGGTATTTTGCACTGTACACTGTTCGAGTAGGTGTACCAACTCCTGTTTTTACATTTGTACCCGCATCTACGTTGCCACAGCCGGAGACCCTTGAGCATATAAAAGGAGGCCCATGTGCAGCGTGGGGGGTTCGGTTCATTCGACTCACTCGAGACCAGATACACCCACGCTAGGTTTTGTAGCTCTCATCGCTCCCTGGCAAGAGCAGAATACATCAGACAAGCAGCAGTAGGAGTTTTATCTCTCCGGAGAGCTCCGAAGCTGGGTAAACTGCTCGTGTGCCTCGCCTCGATCCGCTCTTCGTGCGATCTCCGCCCCCCTCCGAACCACAAAGGGGCCTGGTCCGCCGGCCCCATAGGTGTCCGCGGGTACGATCAGCCTCCCCGACATCTTTGGCGCGCCAGGTAGGGGGCGTCGAGGCCGTGTGAATCTGATCCGGCGTTCACACGAGCAGCGTCCTCAACATCTTCCTCAACATGCCACCGAAGAAGAAGGCTTCGGCGGCAGCAGAAAGCCATCCGCTGCACTCCACTCTCACCGCAGCAAAGCGGGTGGTGGGGCGACGCCGGCGGAGGAACGGGCGCCGATGAAGGTATTCGCGACGTTGCCAAGTCCAAGGACAAGGCCCCACAAACCTCGGCGTCCGCGCATCCCCCGCGCCCATCTCAGGAGACGCGGGACCAACATCGTCATGGCGTTCATAATGCCATACGTTCGTTGGATCGAGACCCTCAAGACCAGCATGCGCGACAAACATGCTGGCACGAGTGAGATCTGATGCGCCCGGACGGGTGCTGCTCCTTCTAACGTGGTTAGAAGTCCGAGCATATCCGCTCCTCGCACCGCTCGCCAATGCCACCCACTACTCCAGCAGAAGCTCGTGAGAGCTCAGCTGCTCTCGACTACCCTCCAACAGCCAACAAGGTCGACGAGTGGAGGGCCACTATCCGAGCCTCATCGGCTTTGCCAACGCGGCGCTCGCGGCAACCGCGCCATCATTGCCACGGCGAGACGACAAAGGCACGAGCGGTGGCGGCAGGACTGTCGGAGGAGCAACCACCGTGCACTCTCCGCCACGAAGGCCAAGATCGCCGACCCACGGATCCACCTCGACAGCGACTCCACCGCGTCGCCATCGGATCCAGCGAGCTTCGCCGCGATCAGCGCCAAGTTCTTCATGAGCGACAACAAGAGGACGCTTAGAACTCGCGCCAGCGCCGGAGAGAAGCGCGACGTCGCGACGACAAGCGCCGGGCCTTCTGTTCACGCGTCGCGCCGGAGGAGCCACGCGACTTGCCGTCTGTGATAGGTTGCCCTGCGTTCACTCGTGAGCTGCGGCAAGTCCGATGGCCCAGCCGTAAAAACTTCAAACCAGGCGTGCGGAGAAGTATGATGGCAGGGCGCATCCGTCGGAGTTCCTCGGCATCTACACCATCGCGGTGCAGGCTGCGAGGGGCGGGGCGACAAGATCCTCGCCAACTACTTCCCGCCGTGCTCAAGCCCGATGTCGAGATCTTGGCTCATGCACTTGCCGGACAGCTCCATATCCTCTTGGGCAGATCTGTGCCATCAGTTTGTTGGCGCCTTCACAGGTGGCCACAAGCCTCATGGCCAAGAGAGTGACCTTCATCTGCTCGCCCAGAAGGAAGGAGAGTCCCTGCGCAAGTTCATTCAGAGATTCAGCCGTGTGCACTACAACATCCCAGACGTCCACCCTGCCGCGGTGATCAGCGCATTTCATCAGAATGTGCGGAACCGCAGGATGAGGGAGGAGATGGCGATGTGCAAAGTCAAGGACATCAGTGAGCTGTACGCCTTGGCCGACAAATGTGCACGCGCTGAGGAAGGGAGGAGACTCCTAGGAGAGAATGCGGAAGCGAGATCGTGATGAGGACACCGCCCGACAAAGAAGGGCGGCGGCGAGGCAACATGAAGAAGAAAGGTAGAGAAGTGCTAGCTGTTGAGCAGTCCGGCAACGGAGGTGGCGACAAGAACGCCAAGGCTGGTGGCTCCGGCAAGGAGGTTGCGGCAGCGCCAACCACCGGTCGGTGGCGGCCGCCGACAAGCGGGGCGGCTCCGGCAAGCGATCGCAAGATCCACCGCACCAAGGGCCACGACCTCCAGAGCTGCAAGAAGGTCGAGCAGCTTGTCGAACAGCGAGGAGCTGAGTATGAGCGCGCGACAAGCGAAGGCCCGTGAAGGTGCCGGGGAGCAAGCAAGAAAGCGTCCGGCGGGGACGCCGCGGCAAGGCCAAGCAACGGCAAGGAGACAGACCTCCCGGCGCGACAAGGATGTGATGACGACGACGAAGATATGGAAGACGCAGCGGCTGATGAGCAGGAGTTTGAAAGCCACGAGAGGTCCTTATGCGTTGACGGAGGTGCTTCCTGCATACCTCCCACCGCCAACTCAAGCAATGGATGCGGGAGGTCAATGCAGCGGAACCATCCGTAGAGTCACGCAAGCCTCGAAGTGGTCCAAGACGCCTATCATTTTTATATTGAGGACCACCCTGATCGCATAAGCTGCGGTCGGGTGCCCGCCGATGTTGGTCTCACCAACCATCCGCAACCTCAAGGTCACCAAAATGCTAGTTGACGGCGGGGCGGCTTGAATCTGATCTCCTCGCGGTGCTCCGAAGCTTCAAATCCACGACGGCGAGCTCGAAGAGACCGACACTTTCCAAGGAATCAATCCGGGAAGGAGCAAGCCGAAGGGAAGATTACGTTGCGGTAACATTTGGCGTGAGCTGAACTTCAGGATCGAGAGGGTCATATTCGACGTTGCCGATTTCCCATTGCCTTACAATGGGATACTTGGCCGTCCATCACTCGCCAAGTTCATGGCAGCCTCTCACTACGCCTACAACTTACTCAAGATGCCAGGCCCGATAAGCGTCATCTCTATCCATGGCGACAAGAAGGATGCCCTTATCTGTGCCGACCAGATCTACCGGGATGCAGCAGCCGCGACAGGCTGCCAAACACTTGCCGCTGAAGCTCCCGGGGGGAAGAAGACAAAGTCCAAGTCCGGCAAGGGCTCTGATGCTCACTCCGGCAAGCGCACCTCTTCGGAGTGCTGCGCTACCGTCGAGGGTCTGGCAAGGGCTCTGATGCTCACTCCGGCAAGCGCACCTCTTCGGAGTGCTGCGCTACCGTCGAGGACGCACCATCGAGCTCCACCGGCAAGTGCAAGAAGATGGTGGCTCCGCCAAAGACCAAGAAGGTGCCCGCCAAGGAGGGCGGCAGTGGTACCTTTACCATCGGTGCCTCTCTCGACCCTAAATAGGACGGCGCGCTCGTTGCTTTCCTGCGGGCGAATGTCGACGTGTTTGCATGGCAACCGTCTGACATCCCCGGTGTTCCTAGGAAAGTGATTGAGCACCGCCTGGCCGTTTGTCCTCATGCGCGGCTAGTCAAACAAAAAGTCAGGAAGCAAGCTGTGGAGTGCCAAGAATTCATAGCCGAAGAGATCAAGAAACTGGAAGTAGCAGGCCTTGTCAGAGGAGTGCTCCATCCTACGTGGTTGGCCAATCCTGTAGTCGTGCGCAAGACAAATGGAAAATGGAGACTTTGTATTGACTTCACGGATGTTAATAAAGCTTGTCCCAAAGATCCATTTCCCTTGCCGCGCATTGACCAGATTGTTGACTCCACGGCTGGATGTGATTTGCTTTCGTTTCTTGATGCATACTCGAGATACCATCAGATCTTCATGGCTGAAGAAGATGAGGAGAAGACCGCATTCATCACACCATGTGGCACATACTGTTTCATACGGATGCCTTTCGGTTTGAAGAATGTCGGTTCAACATTCTTGAGGTAGTCCATGGCGCTTTTGAGCCGCAAATGCACGCGAAATGTAGAAGCCTACATGGATGACATAGTGGTCAAAAGCAAGGACAAAGCAACTCTGGTTCAAGATTTGGGCCGAGACCTTTGCAAATCTGCGCAAGATCAACCTCAAGCTCAACCCCGAGAAGTGCGTGTTTGGAGTCCCTTCCGCAAGCTTCTCGGGTTCTTCGTGTCTCAGCGAGGGATTGAAGCTAATCCTGACAAGATCAAGGCCATTGAGCAGATTGAAGCACCAAAGCGCGTCAAGGATGTACGAAGACTTGCCGGTTGCGTAGCTGCTCTCAGCAGGTTTATCTCTAGGTCTGCTGAGCGCGCCCTGCCATTTTTCAAGATTTTGAAAAAGGCAGGTCCGATGAAATGGACTCCCGAAGCGGAGGCTGCGCTGCAGGACTTGAAGAGATACCTGTCCTCCACTCCAACACTTGTCGCACCTAAGCCACAAGAGAAGTTGCTGCTATATATAGCAGCAACCAATCAAGTGGTTAGTGCTGCGTTAGTAGCGGAGAGGGAGGCGGATGACGAGCCAAAGCAACCATGGCAAACACATCCAGCGACAAGCGGGGGCTTCACGACAGGCTCTGGTCCCGACAAGGGCGACTCTCTGTGAGACGCATGACCAGATGCGTAAAAGGATGGTGCAGCGCCCAGTCTACTTTGTCGATTCCCTCCTGCAGGGGCTAGGTCAAGGTACTACGGTGTGCAGAAATTGCTTTTCGGCCTCCTCATGGCCTCGAGAAAGCTGCGCCATTACTTCCAAGCACATGAGATCACAGTTGTCACTCGCTTTCCATGAAGAGGATCTTGCAGAATCCGAAGCAACGGGCAGGATTGTCGAGTGGGCATTGGAGCTGTCAAGCTTTGGTCTCAAATTTGAAAGCACATCAACTATCCAAAGCGAGCATTGGCAGAATTCATAGCAGAATGGGCGTAGCGCCGGATGAAGAGATTCGGAGGCGAGCATTCCCGTCAAGGAAGCAAGCAAAGAGTGGCTGATGTACTTTGATGGTGCCTTCTCGCTGCAAAGGCGCCCGGTGCGGCGTCTTTGCTTATCGCACCCACCGGGAGCACCTCAAGTACGTAGTCCGGATGCACTTTCCCAAGGAGCAAGCGACAAACAATACTGCAGGGTATGAAGGTTTGCTTGCGGTCTCAGATCGCAGATGGACCTTGGGATCAAAAGCTTATTGTCAGGGGTGACTCGCAGCTTGTCGTCCGCCAAGTGAACAAAGATTACCAAAGTCCGTTGATGGAAGCCTACGTTGATGAAGTGAGGAAGCTAGAAGAGCACATTGACGGCCTGTAGATGGAACATGTTCCAAGAGCTCAGAATGATATTCTTGTGACTGTCAAAGTCGCTGCACTTAAGTTGCACAATGGAACCAGGGATTTTCGTGCTCAAGCTGACTCAACCAACCGTAACACCATAAAGCTGGACAAAGCAAGAAGAGGAAGTTGACCTCTGGTGACTACTTTCCGGCGTAGCTTCCCGAAGCCGTCGTTGCAAAAGGTCCCCAAGATCAACACCAACAGTCTTTGAGGCGATCTGCTCCGACAAGCCCCATGGTTTGTTTCCTTGAAGCGAGCGCTCTGACAAGTCTTGCTCCGGCAAGCTTGCCGGGAACATCAAGCTCCGGCGGCGCGAGTTCTTGCCGTGGAAGCTGATGTTCCCGCAGCGAGATGTGCCTTTAGTCCTTGTTGTCGAGCCGCAAGATCCGGCATGGGCGCAGCAGATTGTCCATTTCCTTGAGACAGAGAACTTCCGAAGAGCAAGAAGAAGCGGAAAGAGTAGCCCGGCGATCAAGTATGTACCGGTTTGTCGACAAAGATACTATACTGTAAGAAGACTCAACGGTGTGAAATTGAAGTGTATTCCAGGAAGATGGACCGAAGCTGTTGGCGAGAGATACGGAGGCATATGTGGTCACCACATTGGCGCCAAGAGCACTTGCCGGCAAAGCTTTCCGACAAGGTTTCTTCCGCCGACAGCCCTCCGTGATGCAACTGCACAAGTAACCAAGTGTGAAGCGTGCGGTTCCATTCCAAACAGATACACCAGCCAGCTCAAGCTCTTGAGACGATCCCTTTATCACGGCCATTTTCGGTCCGGGCTCGACATCCTCGGCCCCTTCCCCGAAGCTGTCGGGGCTTTGAGTACTTGTGCGCCGCCATCGACAAGTTCACAAAGTGGCCGGAAGTGGAAGCGATGAGGAAGGTGGACGGCACGGTCGTGATCAAGTTCTTCAGTCGATTGTTTGCCATTTCGAATCCCTAACAGGATCATCACCGACAACGGCACACAATTTACGAAGTCGCACCTTCATGCAAAGACGCCCAAGATCTTGGCGCCAAGGTCTGCTTTGCTTCCGTGGCTCACCCGAGAAGCAGCGGTCAAGCGAGAGAGGGCAAATGCTGAAGTGCTTTCGCGGGCTCAAGACCAGAACTTTCGACAGGGCTGCACAAGTCGCGGAAGAAACTGGATCGAGGAGCTGCCGGTGGTTCTTTGGTCGATCAGGGCGACGCCAAATCGAGGCACCGCCGGACAACTTTTGCTCTAGTCTATGGAGCAGAGGCAGTTCTCCCCACGGAACTCAGATACGGATCGCCTCGAGTGCTCGCTTATGATGAGCTTGAGCAAGAGCAGCTGCGACAAGATGATGCTGCTCCTTGAGGAGGATCGTCTTCAGGGCATTTGTCGCGAGCCGCTCGCTATCGACAAGCTTTGCGTCGCTACCATAGCCGCAGAGTTAGTGCCGAAGTCTCGAGAAAGGCGACCTTGTTCTTGGCGCGTTCAGTCCGCCAAGAATTCAAACAAGTTGGCCTTGAAGTGGGAGGGCCCTTATCGGGTGAAACGAGTCACTAGGCCTGACGCTGTCCGCCTTGAGACCGAAGATGGCATTCCGGTGAGCAACTCCTGGAACATTGAGCATCTTCGCAAGTTTTACCCATAGGGCGCGGTTGCTGGAACCCGTTCCGGCAACCACCTTTTGTACAAGTCTTGCCGCTGTTGCACGTAATCCTTTGTACAAAGCCGGGCGCAGACCCCGTGCATCAGTAAAGCTCATGTGTTGCGCACAACTTGTCAAATTCATGCTTTCATCATTTTATTGCATGTTTTGGCTAACACTTTGTGCAGCAACCACACCCGGTAAGCAGAATCGAGCCGCTGGGCTCCATAATGTTATTTCCTCTTCTTTTTCTTTTCTCAAAGAAAGGAAGGCTCCCTCGCGCACAAGTTAACCAGGGGGGAGGAGGAGATAATACTATGGACCAGGCACCGCTCGAGGAAGTTTCACCTCATCGGGAAGCAAGAGACAGAAAAGCTAAGTTGCCAAAGTTTGAGCAATCAATTTTAAATTTTAAGTTATCTTCCTCGAGCGATAGTACTTTGTATGGAAAACACATGCGCAGATGAACCAACTCGCAGGCTAGTCGCGCACTTACTTTGTTTAGAGTCCGCTCAACAACTTAAGTGAGCTGCAACTAGTCGCGACAAGGTTGCTTGTCGGAGGCGGCACTGCCAAGGCTCTTGACGTTCGCACTCGGCCTTCATGACAAAAGTGCCCGCACCGACAAGTTCCCCAAATGCGTAAGGCGAAACGCATTACAAAGGAAGGAATCAAGTAGAGGAAATAACGTTGCATTGATCGCCTAAGATAGAGTATATTACAAAATAACTTGTCGCTGATCTAACAAAGTGTTCTAAACATGATCAAGAACGACAAGGGAAAGATAAAGTTGGCGGCCTAGTCTACACGGTCGCCCTCAATCCGCTTGATCTTGTTCACCTTGTCCACAATGGGTGCGACAAGGGCTTTGAGCTCCTCCACGTTGGCATCTGGCGGCAAGGATCACGAGGATGCCGTTAAGGTTGAGGCCCGGATTGCGGAAGGCCACCTTTATCAACACCTTCTCGAGGGCTCCTACAGATCTGGCGTGATTCCTCGGCCAGCTGCTTTGGGACCTCTTCCCGGAGTCGCTGGAGACCCGTCGCCACGCCTTTGAAGAATAAACTGAGTTTGGCGCTGGGTTGGAGATGCTCGTCGGAGGAGTATGCAAGGTCTGTCATCCTCAGCTCCATCAGCTCGTTGTGGATGTCGGCGGCGGTGTCCACAAGACATTCAGTCCAGTGCTCCACGCTCTCCCTCAAGGTGCTCTGGATGGAGGCAGCATTCGCTAGCAGCTCCTCCTTGGCCTTGATCGCCTCCAACAAACCCACCTCCCGCTCTCTGGCGCCGTCCAACGTCTGCGTCAGAGTGGTCAGCTTCAGCTCAAGATCCGCTTTGGGATCCTTGGCGGCGTCGAGCTCCTTGCCTCTATCAGCGAGACGACTCTGCAGCTCGCCAAGAGTGTAGGCGTCCTTCTCGCATTCACGCTTGAGCGTGGTGAGCTCTTCGCCGCTCTTCTTGAGGCTGGCCTCCAGCTGTGCCACCTTCGCCTTCAGCTCTTCCTTGGCGGCCTCGGCGGCTGCGGCAGCATCCTTCGCTTCCTGAAGCGCCCCGCCAAGTGACTCCTCGTGCGTTGCAAGGTCTTCCTCGTGGCCGTCCAGATTGACCTTCCGCTGCGCCAGCTCGCTTTCCTGCACGGAGAGCTTCTCGGCAGCCAGCCGCTGCTCCTCCTCAGCCGCGGCCTTCTCAAGGATAAAGGCCGTGCGCTCTTCTGCGAGTTGCCCCCGCGCTTCCGCTACGTCGCGGAGAGCTGCTTGGTTGGCGCTCCGGAGCTCTTCTGCGCGCTTCTCCATGTCCGCTCCTGCCCTCGCGACAAGTGCTTCCCGGGTCTCCAACCACTGCCGGGCGCGGTAGAGCGACAGCAGCTGCTCCTCCTCAGACTCGCCACTGCTGCTGCTTGGCGCGTCCACCAGCGTCAGCCCAGCGGAGGCGAGTAGCTCGCCGTCGAAGGCCTCTCCTTGACCGGCGCCACAGGCTTCGGTTCCCGTGGGAGCTTGATGAAGACGCCTTCGCCCGGCCTTGGTAGGCGCCGGGCTGGGGCTCCTCGAGCTGGCGCCGCGGCGGGGGAGTCGGGTGTCGGTGTAGCGCTTGGCGCTCCTGCGGCCTCAGGGCCGTCAGTGCGATCGCCCGACCCCTCGCCGGCCTCTGCGTCGGCAGCCTCGGTAACCTCCTCGCCAACAGGCTCGTCGGCGATGGCCTCTTCTTCCACAACAACGACCTCTTCTTCCTCGACGGCGGCCTGCGTCGGTGTTGCCTTGCCTTCCTCCTCGCCCGGCCTCGACCTCCATCGGCTCTGCGTCGAGGAGCGAAGAAAGAGCAGTCAAGCAAATGTTCAAAAGAGAAACAAAAGAAAGCAAGCCCAAGGAAATTTTCGTGTAAGGAAATTACACTGCAACGGGATCCGCAGCCATGGCCTCGACCACTTTGGAGGGTCACTGGCGCTGTCCCTTGCCGGGTAGCCTCCCTTGCCGGAGTGGCCTCCCCTTGTCGGAGGCGCTCCCTTGTGAAGAATCCTCCCTTGGCGGGCGTGGTAGCAGTGAGGCAGGATCTCGAGGCGGCTTCCGAGCCCTCCTGATGAGGCTGCTCTGCTCCTACACAAGCAAACAGTTAGGTATCAACAAAGAAAGGGCACCCTTGCGCACCTAATAGTAAGGAGAAAATTGCACACTTACTCTGGGGGCTGTGTTGGGGGCTGCTCTGAGGAAGGGTTGCCGGGTCTGGCAAGGGAGTCTCGGACGCGTCTCCCGTTGCCACGGGAGAATCGTCCTCAACGACGACCGTCGGGATCTTGGCCCTCTTCGACGCTCTCTGGGCCAGCGTCCTGAAAAGGAAAGAGTCCAGAACGAAGCAAATCAGATTCAAGATGAAGCAATGAAATTAAACAAATACAAGCACAGTCTCAAGAGCTTACTCTTCGCCTTCCTCCTCGGAGCTGAGCGCGGAGAAGTCAAACTCCGGCTCGCCTCCGGTGCGACGAGGCGGGGGAGTGGGCTCTCTTGGCCGCTTAAGCGGGCGTCGGCGGTGGCTCGAGAAGACCCGCCCGGTTGTCGCAGCAGTGCGGCGCTCCGCTGCAACATCGCTTGCCGCGCGGTAAGAGCGTCGGCCGAGCTGTCTTGTGGGCGATGCCGCCCCGACTCGTCTCCAGCCTTGCAGAGACGCCTCTTCGGCGGAGCCAGGGGCTCCGCTGGCGGCAAGTCGCTGGGTGGTGGAGAAGAAGCGCCCTCGGCGGGTCCACTCGACCCGGCCTCGGGCTCGACAAGCTCGTCCTCGCCGACGACCTCCCCTCGCTCGGCAAGGCTTGCCGCCTTCGCAGCGTCCGCCTCCTCCATGGTGAACCCGAAGGTTCCAGCGGCGGCTGCTGCCGCCTCCTCCTACGGTGGCAATCCGCGCCATCTCCTGCGTCGGTGGTGTCGCGGGTGAGCCTTCTCGCTCGTTGGAGCGGATCGGCACTTCTTCCAAGTCGTCGAAGAACTGCTGCACGACCTCGTCGAGGGGCTCCTGCCAGGTTGGAACGATCCCATGGGAATCGCACAACGGCATCATGGCGCGGATGCGGTCGAGCGCCGAGTTGTTGCACAATGGGACGACCCCCCTCGGCAACCTGAACCACTCAGGATGGTCGGGGTCGTTCTTGAACAGCTCGAGCAACATCGCGTCTAGCTCCAAGACGGTGAAGTTCCAGTTCAGGCCCGGTCGCAACCTCATAATGTCTGCCACATTTTGGAACTCCCAGGCAGGCCTCCTCCTTTCCTGCAAGGGAGCGATGCGGCAGCGAAGGAAGTCTGCGCCAACTGCGCCTACGGTTAACCCGGCAAGCCTGAGGCGCAAAATTCGGGTCACAGCTATCTTCAGCTTCGCGTCCTCCGGCGCCGCGCACTATTGGGGTTTGGCGCACGGCAGTGAAGGGCTGCGGGTTCTCCTCTACGACCCAACACCAATTGGCTCTCCACTCCTCCCACTTGTTGCGGAACTCTCCTTCCAGATACGCTTCTTTCTTGCCGATCCTGGAGACCCAAGCTATCCCTCCGGCAAGCGGCTCTCCTCTCTCGACGCGTGGCACGAAGAGGTGGCGGAAGAGTGCCACATTTGGGTGGACTCCAATAAAGTTTTCGCAAAGATGCGCGAAAACTGCCATGGTCAAGACGGCGTTGGGGGTGAAATCAAGGAGGCGGAGGCCAAATGTGTTCATGATGTCGCAGAAGAACTCGGAAAAGGGTGGGCAAAGCCCGCAATAGAAGAAAAGGGCGAAAAAGGGGTACCCTGTTGGGGCTAAATCGGAGGCGGAGGCAGGAAGTACCCTCGTACGCGGATGCGCACGCGTCTCCGTCGACTAGAAGAGGTAGAAGACATCCCGCAGTTCCCTTGCGCCGAGCTGCGGGGGGAAGATGGCCCGCTCCTTGCGCAGCGCCATGAGCTGCGCCTCGGCCGACTTGACGCCCTTCTCCTTTTCGGCATTCGAGCCATGGCGAGGGCGGCGGAGGAGGCCGACGGCGGCGATGAGCGCTTGTGGCGAAAAGTGGCGCTGCTCTCTTCGCACCGGAGAAGAAGAGGGAGCGGCGGTGGTTTTCTTGACAAGACAGCGATGGCAGAGTGGACGGCCTGCCCTGTTTCCTCCGCTTATAAAGAGGGGGAGGGGGCGGACGTTCCGCTTTTCCTAATAAAGAAACCCCCACGACCACGCCCACGATCTCTCGCACGACGCCACGTCCGGTGCGTGCCGTTAGTGGGGGTCATGGTGGGTCCGGGGCGATTTTCCACGTGGTCGAGGCCGCGTGTGACCATGCACTGTTTTGGGCCTGGCCCGACAGCGCTCGGCACCGTGTACGGCCCAGGCCCGGGGGCTCCTGTCGGTGTACTAGAGTAGGGGTACCCTAGTATCCCGTACTGCAGCAGACGATTGCAACACCAGCGGCGAGGTTTGCCTCGTCACCGCCAAGGTCCTCCGTGGCTCCTTGAGCCATTCAAGAACAAAGTATTTGATTAAGAAAACAAGGCCCCGGCAAGAGGAGCTTGTCGAGAAGGCCACTCAAGGCACGCAGAAGACAAGGCCCCGGCAAGAGGAGCTTGCCGGGAAGGCTCGGAGCGCGACAAGCCTCCGAACGCGAGAAGGATTCGGCCGCGGCAAGGCGCTTGCCGCGGCAGGTAACCTCTCTCCATCTCCGCTCCAGCTCACCCAGCGACGTGTCACCATGGGACCGTTCCATGGGCGCGTGTCGAGAGGCTGTGCAGCCAGCGGAGAGCAGCGATAAGCGGCGCTGACAGGCTTGCCATCGTGGCGAGTGGTGGCGCATCTGACGGTCTCTGTTGCCTTTGTTTGGGCGACAATCGACGGGCATTTATTGCTTTGGTCCCTTGCCGTCGAGTTAGGTATTTTGCAATCGCATAATCGCTCGAGTAGGTGTACCAACTCCTGTTTTTACATTTGTACCCTCATCTATGTTGCCACCTGTCGGAGAACCCTTGAGCATATAAAAGGAGGCCCATGTGCAACGTAGAGGGGGTTCGGTTCATTCGACTCACTCGATACCAGATACACCCACGCTAGGTTTTGTAGCTCTCATCGCTCCCTGGCAAGAGCAGAATACATCAGACAAGCAGCAGTAGGAGTTTTATCTCTCCGGAGAGCTCCGAAGCTGGGTAAACTGCTCGTGTGCCTCGCCTCGATCCGCTCTTCGTGCTATCTCCGCCCCCCTCCGAACCACAAAGGGGCCTGGTCCGCCGGCCCCATAGGTGTCCGCGGGTACGATCAGCCTCCCCGATAGTTGCTGATGATCTTGTATTGCTTCTGGATGTCGACAAGCTTGTTGCACGAGATGGCCGAATCGTTGCGTTCTTATTTCTCTCCACCGTAGCGAAGGTGCAGTCAGCGCTGCCGATGAAACGGGCAAATGCTCCAGAACCTGGTGCAGCCATAGGACTAAGGCGAGGCAGAGCTTCACCGAGTCCGTATAGTTGGTGTACATCACATTCAACTTGGTGCAGCCATAGGACTAAACGGCGAACTCAAAGGGGAACTCCTTGCTAAAGTCCATATCCAGTAGGCTCACCCCTCGGATCGCCATTGGAGTCTCTTCGAGTGAACGAGTGTGTAGGCGGCGGCATCAGTTCATTTTTCAGCTCTTGGGGAACTGGATTCAACAGTAAGCTGAGTGTGTATAGGCAACAACAGTTACTACCCCTCCCTCATCCGCTGCACGCCCGGCAGAAGATGCACCCTCGGCGCATTCAAACGCCTCCAATAAGAAACCTACTCCGGCCACACGTCGGTTCACGAGCCAGTGCATGTTAGTCTTGTAATAACAGGAGTTAGTTGTCACTTTACTTAAATTAATTAGCTTTAATAGAAATTTATACTTAAAACAAGCAATGCATTATTTCGTTCTATCGATTGCCACAAGATCAACATGCACAACAATTAGAATTATTATTCTCGGGGCCTTTTATGATCAGCAGATTTGTCGCACTTTCACAAAGATAATACTACAAGGTTTGAACTGTTTGTTATGGTTGTTGTCCTCTACATCATCATGCCGTGTTTCCCAGCTTGCAAGATTCAGAACCAACAAATAATATCCAAATAATAAGTACAACAAATATGCCTACACATCTCATTGATTCCCAGCTTGCAAGATTCAGAACCAACAAATAAGATCCAAATAATAAGTACAACAAAGATGCCTACACATCTCATTGATTCCCAGCTTGCAAGATTCGTAACCAACAAATAAGATTCAAATAATAAGTACAACAAAGATGCCTACATATCTCACCGATTCCCGACTTGCAAGATTCAGAACCAACCCATTAGAGCCTTTTGATAAAGTGAATATCGGGATTAAATCCATCTTGGCTAGCCATGTCATACAATCAAAGAACTTGGCGAATGCTCTTGACCGTCACAACATCTCAGTAGTTGAGTATTCCTGTTTGCACAAGACATGTTTGCACAACACAAACAAGGAGACAGGAGAGCATGATTTCGCTTTAATAGCGGCCTCCTTGAACTCAACCTCCAGCTCTACTTGGATGAGGTCTGCCTAAGTTCCATGATTCAATTCATGCGCCTTTTTCTGCAGTTCACCTGAAATGAAGCAAAGATTGCATCATTCAGCTAGCAAGAAGTACTTGCTCTTGTGAGCTGGCAGGTTCTTCTTTAGTAGTTGCACAAAAATTGAGGAACATTAAGGTTGGCTGTCCGGATTATGTAAGGTGCAACTATAATTTTCTTATCCTTTTGTGCAGTTCCACTAAAATAAAGTGCCATTGTGGTGACAGTGGCGGCTCCATCTTGCAAAGGCTAATAAAATGTTGCACGAGATTACCAGCAGAACTTGACGGAGATTTTGGAAACTCCAATCACCATTTTGTGCAGTTCCACCAAAATTGAGAGATGTTGCCCACGTGACATTTTAGTTGAACTGCACAAGACACTCATTCCAAAAAAGTGTTTTGTGCAGTTCACCAAAAGGTCACAATACCAACAAGGTGAAATGGATATCCCTATCTGCACAAAATGATAGAAAGTAAGCAATTGCTGGTCAATAAGAATATACGAAACATATACAAAATGAAAAGAAGCATCTTAATTATGTTCATGGCAATCACGCAAGGACAGTAGAAATTTTAAAAGCGTCGGCAATGCTTCATGTTACCGAAGCATTACGATCAACAATGAGATTCCTCAAATATGGGATTACTTGGTGGCATTGCTTGTTTACCGAACCACGATAAATCAACAGCAGCTAAAGAGTTGGTTTAAGGGCATGGGACCGTGGGGACACCAGGACACTCAGCAGCGTAAAGGAGAAACTTACTTATCATACTGGGGAAGACAGCAGGAGTGCCATTTGTAACACAGTTTAATTGCATCTTATAACTAGAGGCATTAGATTAACAATAACACTGGTTAGACATGTCCCTAAGGTAATAGTGTGATCGCTTCATTTTACATGCGCCCTTACATTAACAACAGCAAAAGGTTGGTATAAGGACATGCGACAGTGGACGCATCAGCACAATGTACCTACAAGGAGGCATAAAGTGGTGATGCCGAGCTTGTTCATGCTATGTGAGGGCAGCAAATCTAATCCTGGAGACCTTTTACTATGTGAGGTAGCAAACCTAATCCTGGAGACCTTTTACTATGTGAGGGCAGCAAATCAGAGACCTTTTACTATGTGAGGGCAGCAAATCTAATCCTGGAGACCTTTTACTATGTGAGGGCAGCAAATCTAATCCTGAGACCTTTTACTATGTGAGGGCAGCAAATCTAATCCTGAAGACCTTTTACTATGTGAGGGCAACAAATCTAATCCTTTTACTATGTGAGGGCAGCAAATATAATCCTGATACGTTTTACTATGTGAGGGCAGCAAATTTAATCCTGAAGACCTTTTACTATGTGATGGCAGCAAATCTAATCCTGGACATACTCTGTTGACTTGTCCACCAGCCGCCACTTTTTATCCTTTTTTCAACCAATAATAGATATGTTCCTTATCTAGTTTGTACGTTTTCCCATTATTTCCCTTTTCAACCAAGAGACCGGTTGGGTATCCGGTTTGTACTACTTTCACCATATTATTTCCTCTTTGA
The DNA here is from genome assembly GCA_021605145.1 of Aegilops bicornis. Classification (NCBI taxonomy): domain Eukaryota; kingdom Viridiplantae; phylum Streptophyta; class Magnoliopsida; order Poales; family Poaceae; genus Aegilops; species Aegilops bicornis. The sequence continues at coordinate 348,374,819 of CM038669.1, forward strand.
ATCAAGTCCTAGATTCATGCTACAACTTCCCCCCCCCCTTCTTTGTTGTTTGAACAAAGCCCTAGATTCGAATGCATGAAGTAGCTTTACCTCTAATAATACTAAAAATTTAGGTGGCTTTGGAAGAGCTGATGGGAGTAGAAAAAGATGCACATGCAGACACGTGGGGAGGCTGGGGCGATAGAGCAAGGCCGCTTTAGAAGAACTTATACCCGAGGGTCGCCGGGATGTCGGCGGCGGAGTCGAGTTGCGGACAATCTGACGGGGAGGAAGGAGGGTCGGAGGACCTCCCAGAGCCCGTGTGTCGGAGAGAACGGCAGGCAGAGGATTGGGCCCCTCCGGCAGCTGTGGGTTTCCTCCCTCGGTGGTGATGACCGCGTGAACGATGCACCTTTTAGTCCTCTACACACACCGGCCGAAGGGATCCGGCCGGATCTGTGACCAGCGGTGAGCAGAGAGAAAATGTCGCTACCGCTGTCTTATTTATATCTAGAGAGGATGAGAGAATGAAGAGAGCAACCCTAGTAAAGCAAGCGCTCAGGCCCCTGCGTCCACATATAGTGGAGTGGTTATCTTTTTTCTCTCCACAACAAGCATTTCAATTGTGTACGTGGCATTAAAGAAAAGAAACTCTCTATTTAAGGTTCACTTGTGCTCCCTGCCCCTCCATTCATTGAACAACCCCACGGGTGAATAAACATACAGTAAGTACTGTATTTATATAGAATGAACAAGCTCGAACTATTTTCCCGTAGTTAAAAGTTGAGGGCGGGGCTTTTCCCGGGCAGTACGCGCGGCAGTTTTCGGGTAGGCGGTTTGAGAGAGAGGTGAGGAGGGTGAGCAAGTGGGGCTGTGCGATTTGACGGCGCGTTACTGCTAGAAAGACTTGTGATATGACCACTCACTATAGTCATGAATTACTGGCGCTCCGACCAGGGTGATGCCCCCCTTCCGTTTCACGCACTAATCTGGTGCATGACACGTCGACTCGGATGCTGGCTCTCCCATATGTCGGAGTAGTAAGAAGGAGCAAAGAATGATGCGGTATATACTAGTACTATACTACTCCCTTCGTTCCTAAATATAAAAGTCTTTGGAGAGATTTCACTATGGACCACATATGGAGAAAAATGAGTGAATCTACACATAAAATGCATCTATATACATCCGTATGTGGTCCACAGTGAAATATCTACGAAGACTTATATTTAGGAACGGAGGGAGTACTACTCAGGTCGGAGGAGTGCGAACCACGTCAGCCCAGTGAACCAACAGTGCGAACCACGGTAGCCTAGTGAACCAGAAGTAGAAAACCATGTGGTGATATGGCCATAAAAAACAATGTGCTACGGTCCACACTGTAGCATGTACAGTAACACTCCTCTTTGTTTGGATCCCTGAGTTAGAGCTAGTTTGGGTTGAAATAGCCTCAAATTATTGAAACAAGAGGGGTTAGTTTGAGCTAGTTTGCTCTAACCTAGCTAAAAAAACTAACCCGGTGGAGAGGTTCTAATTGGGTTAGTTATCCTCGGGCTCACTAAAAGAGAACTAAAAAAATCTCACCTGCCCGCACTGGATCGCTCCCCCCCTCTCGCATGACTCCTCTCTGTTCCCCATAGGGCCGCCCGCCCAAGCGCCGCTCGCCCTCTCTCTCCTCCGACCGCCCTCTCCTTCCGTCCTCCGCCGCCCTACTCCGGCCGCCCTCTCCCTCTGGCCTTCGAAGGTCGCCCCGCTCCCCCTTCACCAGTCGTTTTTCTCCCTCTGTCGTGCGCGGTGGCGGCGCATCTACTAGGGAGGTCGCGAGAGGGGTGAGTTTGTTCGTTCCTTCACAGTCTCACGGCCATATCATTGATCTTGCTTGCTCTAGCGCTAATTCTGATTTGGAAAAGTAGATCCTGATCAAACTTGCTATAGATTTGTGGTGCATGCATGGAATTGTTTGATGCTTCTTGAGGAGGTAATAAATCTTTCTAGAGGCCCAAAGATTCAGGTCACCTTTCTAGGTATTTCAATTTCAGGCTTGCATTATTTGTAGAGGCCCAAAGATTCAGTTCACCTATCTAGGTATTTCAATTTTAGTCTTGCATTATTTCTAGAGGCCCAAAGATTCAGTTCACCTTTCTAGGTATTTCAGTTTCGAGCTTGCATTATTTCTAGAGGCCCAAAGATTCAATTCACCTTTCTAGGTATTTCAGGTTTCGAGCTTGCATTATTTCTAGAGGCCCAAAGATTCAGTTCACCTTTCTAGGTATTTCAGTTTCAGGCTTGCATTATTTCTAGAGGCCCAAAGATTCGGTTCACCTTTCTAGGTATTTTAGTTTCAGGCTTGCATTATTTCTAGAGGCCCAAAGATTCAGTTCACCTTTCTAGGTATTTCAGTTTCAGGCTTGCATTATTTCTAGAGGCCCAAAGATTTAGTTCACCTTTTTAGGTATTTTAGTTACAGGCTTGCATTATTTCTAGAGGCCCAAAGATTAAGTTCCCAGTCGGCGGAAGGCGGCCCTGCTACCCATGCCTGTGTTGACCTCAACTCGCAAGGGCCGGCGTCGAGGGGTTCCCGGGGCTTGGGCTCTATAGAGCCTTCCTACAGAGCGACGATGGTGAGCTCCTCCCTCGGTGCGTGAGGGGCTCCGGGCTCCCTCCCTATCGTGAATGACTTCCGTGATGAGTTAGCTCATTCTTTGTTTCATGAAGTGTTTTTTTATTTTGTGAAGCTTGATTGACGACCTGTATGTTTAAGTGGGATATCTTATTTGTATGGACAAAGTAAAAATTATCATGTTTTGCATGCTTGATTTGTATAGATGGTTCGTTTATGTCAATTGTGAGCGGGAGGAGGCCACGGAAGAGCCGGACACACCAAGAGGGTGCTTGGATCCAAGAGACTTATTTTAGTCGACTAAAAATAGGGTCCAAAGTAGTCAGATGATTGAGATAGAGCATTTATTGTCAATCTAACCCTGCCATCCATACACCTCTTTGGTTTAGAGTTAGTTCAGGGTTAGAATCTAACTCTAACCTCTAACTGAGTTAGAGTTCTTGCCACAAAAAAAACTGAGTTAGAGTTCTCCTCGTTTCGGTTCATCGCCATCATACTTTCCCCATTCCTGTGTTTTCAGTATCCTGCGAATCAAAGAGGCCCTTTTTGCGGGAAAAATCAAAGAGGCCCTTAGACCTGGTTTAGGTCCGGTCATTTTTATAAACGTGTTATGTCCAAAATTTAATGAACGTGCTCGGTTTCCATGAAAATAATCCGGTTTCATGTAGTAATTCATTCATTCATTTATTCTTCTGAGGGGTTTGCATGTAATTCGTGAGGTCTCGAAATGTAAAGTACCCCATATGCTCCGAGTCATGCATGCACTCTGACCCAGATGCTCTATGTCCCACATGTCGGTGAATGGGAGCACGTGGAAATAGCCTAGGAGTACATATAGGAGGATAAATGCGTGAAAAAAATATGTCTTGTGAAGCGTAGCATGGTTCGAAAAGTAGACCTAAAGTGATGACAGCGATAGGTCGCACACACCCAACTAGTGGTACTAGACATACGACTAATTTTTCCCTAAAAAAAAAGAGGCACGAGTGCTCAGTACTCCTATTCTATAAACACGAGTCCCATCTGACAACAGCGTCAGTGTTACATCTAGCTCTCCTCCCTCATTTCTCTCTTCTAATTCTAAACTCGGCCGACGCCCGGTGGGGAGGGTGGGTTTGCTCAACTACGGCCCCACCTCACAGTGAAAACGTTACGACTGGAATAAAAATGCCATATACTCTCTTCGTTCATAAATATAAGCCTTTTTAGATACTAGTTCAAATGGAATACATCATACAGATGTATGTAGACATAGTTTAGAGTGTAGATTCACTCATTTTGCTCCGTATATAGTAGTCACTTGCTGGAATCTTTAGAAAGACTTATATTTGGGAACGGAGGGAGTACTATACTAATAAAACATTAAGGCCATGAGGCGATGCAGTGCTGGTTACAGGAGGCAAGAAGAAGAGATGCATCGATCAACGACGTCAACCTCCTCGACTCAGGGTGCCGGCCCACCGAACGGCGCCTCAGTAGCAACGGCTTTCGTGGCCAGGTCGACGTGCTTCTGAACAATGGCGTCCAAAGATTCCAGCCGCTGGAAGAAGGCCAACGTCTTTCTCTCCTTGCTTGCCTTGTAGTGGCCTATGTAGATGATTTCCACATAGACTTGGATGTGCAGGTCGACGGTTTCTTGCATGGCGAGGCGCTACGCGGCGAGTGCGGCCTCGAGGTGCACATACTTCGTCGCGACCTCCGGCACCTGCAGGGCCACCAGGGCTTGAAAGAGTTTGTCACCATGTACGCCAATGAGGGTGGCAGGCAATGAGGAGCACAGGCGCCTGAATTTGGAGCGATCTGGCAAAAGGTCGTCCAGCGCTTCTTGGCGGCGGTGAACTTGCGGATGGAGTTGACCATCATGTCATCCATGCGAGGCGAAGCCGGCGTCGGCGAGGACTACGATGCCTGCGGTCGCCAAGACCGTCTGGAAGCAGCTTCTTGTGGTCTTGGGGCGGCCGGCGCCTTGGATGATTTGGCACAGCCAACTGCCGCTCATGTCCATCGCCTCCATAGGTGCTTCTGGCTTCTGGTCACTTGGTCTTGGATTGGAGTAAGTGTTCTTGTGAGAGACTTGGGAGTAGATGGATTGGAGTGGTGGGGCGCCTTTATTATATGAGAGTCCAAACTCTGTTGCATTCACATCATGCTGGCTCTATTCTGCTTCTCCAATTAATTCCCTCTACATGTAATTGAGGATGCATCATTGGCCGTTCAACGTCTCGGGAACCGCTACCCTCTTCCTCCTTGCCATTCAAGCACCTATGGACCCGTCGACGACGAGGTGCCTATGGTGACTTCGTAAATTTCAAGATGATGGTGTCGTGTGTGTGTGTGTGCGTTCATAGGGGTGAGTGTATGCGTGTGTATATGAGCGCTTGCGTCTGTACTGTGTCAAAAAAAACGTAAATGCATGTCAAAAAGAGACTAGTCAGTATACTCAATATTGTGCACCTCGGAGAGGAAAACGATAGAACTAGTACGTATTTATTTACCGAAAAAGGCTTTCGCCCCGCTTTATATATAAAGCAAAGATCATCAACAAACCCGGTACAAACGCACGCCAACACAACACACACACCCAAGGCAGGATACAAAGATGCTGTGCACGGCAACACCACCTCTAACTTTACAAGAGCAACCGGAGATCTCGGCCGTGAACACGCCACCGCCAAGAGGTGAAGCCGCATATGGCAAACCGTGTGCTCCAAGGCGGCGCCTTTAGGAAGGGAACGACACAGGAGCACCGCCACTGCCCGACACGAGGGTCAGAGTTTCCCCTGGAGCAACACGACGGGCAACGAAGGCCGCGACGACGCCTTCAAGAAGGGAGCGAGTCGCCGCCGCCGGTCCGTCCAAAGATAGAGAAGGTTTTCACCCCGGCCAACAATCACCACCACCGAACGCCACACCCCGGCAACCATGCCGCCCACACGGCCATGGTCACCAGGCAGCACCAAGCCACGGGCTCTGCCCATGAGCACCGCGCTCCCACCACCAGGGCCGCCGCCCTGGCATCCAAGACCTTGACACCACCTCACCCGAGACCCGCCACTACTCCAACCAAAGATACGAGTGGAAAGGTCTCTTCTTTCGCACCCCTGGGCGACCCCCAGCGCCGAGACCCTAGAGGCCAGCTGAAACTGGCCTCCATGGTCCTGTCCTGCTGCATCGGGTGCGAGACGGGCTTAGTCCTGCTGCCGGGCGCGAGACGAGCTCGGTCCTGCTGCCGGGCGCGAGAAGAGCTCGGTCCTGCTATGGGGCACGAGACGAGATCAGTCCCGCAGCATCGGGCGCGAGACAGGCGATGGACCGCAGCTGGGAGAGGGCCAGCCCTTTGATGAAGGTAGCATCCGAACGCCGAGGAGAGGAATCGAAGGCCAGAACAAGCCGCTTCCCGACGGTCCGACGCCGGAGATGTCCGACCGCCGCCGTGAAACGACCCAAACCACCGCTGTGAGCCACCACCACGCCGTGGCAGCCCACATCCATGCCGGGATCCCGAGGGGCAGCCCCGAGCTGCCCTGCAGCGGCTGAGGTGCGCCGCCGAGGTCGTAGCCCGCCCCCGCGCCGCCCGTCTGCGCCAGATCCCAACCCGGGAACCGCCGCCGCCACGAGCACGCCAGCCACTGCGCAGCCTGCGCGCCACCACACGAATCAACGCCAGCACCGAGAGACCGCCGGGAGCCCCATCCACCACCGCCACACCCACCGCGAGCAGCAGGTGCTGCACCACCCGCGACGAGGACGAGCACGACAGCAGCTCGTAGGCTCGCGGCGCCTAGATCTGGCACGCTAGCTCCGGCCGACACCGCCTCCTCCCCACCGCATGCCTGGGCATCCACGCCGCCGCCGAGCCCCGCCCGCCGCCCGTCGTGGACCGCCGCCGTTCCCCGCCGCCGGACAGCGCAGATCTGCTGCACGCGGCCGCGCCCCAACGAGGAGGGGAGGGGAAGTTGGAGGTTTCGTAGGGAGCAGCCCCGCCGCCCCCCTCACTGGTGCACGCCCCGGCCAGGCGCCTCGGCGGCGGCAAGACGGGAAGGGGGAGGGAGGAGACCCAGCGGCGGCGCTGGAGGAATTGCCCCCCGTGTCGCCAGAGGAGGGCGACGCGGGGGCCTTTTTTCATTATTTTCTCTTTTCCAGTACGTATTTATTTACGGTGCAGATTCACTCATTTTGCTCCATATGTACTCCGTCTCGGTGTAGTCTAGTCACTTGTTGAAATCTCTAGAAGGGCAAATACTCCTTTCTGGTTTACAGGGCTATACTAGCAAGTAGTTGTATGCATTACTAGTACAATAGTGGGCTCACATAGCTATTTTATCTCATGCAAGAGCCTGGCTATATGCGTGCTCCAATGTTCGCAACTGCAATGTTTGGTTTGCGCTTGGCTCTTCGCCTCTTCGAGAAGACGAACAATGATGTTACTACTACTGCTTCTAAAGTGTCGAATCCACTGCTGCATGTCCGTCCACAATGAGCGGGACGGATAGCTTGTTGTAGAAGTACTACTAAGCAAAACCTGTCCTTGTTTGCGAGCAACCGCGCGCATGGGCGAGGGAGAAGGCATGTAGTAAAATCAAGCTTCTCCTCGTTGTATGAGTTGACGCGACACATCATAGCACTGGCCCCACGTGCTCCAATGTAAGCTTGCACGTGCAACGCACGTCTTGCTTGCACATGCAAAGGTAAATAACGACAAACCATGATTAGATCAATGGTGGGCATAGGGTCCATTGATTTCTCAAGAAACATACTATCAGCAGAAAATAAATGTAATATGAATGAATAAAGAATTGGTAAGCAAAAATATGATCCGAATAAAGGTTGCATTATGATGGAGAAAATGTAACATATGTTTTGGATAACAGTGCCCAACCATGTTATGAGTTTCATAGAGGCACTTGAAATTTGATTGTGAGATATTCTCTATTCCTAGTCGATAATGCATAAAAATACAACTGAAAAGGGATATAAAAACCAAGCAATAATCATCTTGGGCAACATTATCTCATCTCTGTTGAGATGTCTTCACCAAGATTTTGTTCTGTGCTTTCTCTTTATCCAACTTAATTACTGGAAAGGTATTTAAGTTGCTCATTGGTCAACACACTACATGGGAGATCAATAATACTACCATTGTAAATCACTAAAAGGAGAGGAAACTTCGCAAACATGTCTCATATTTCAGTATACTACTTTAGTACTTACCGCAAGTGTGGGAAGATAACAAGAAAAATCAAAAAAAGGTTTCTTGTCCCTGTAAAATCTGTGAATTGTTATATCTAAATCACATATTTGCTGCATTCAGTTGAACTAATTTTGACGAAGATCAATTTCAGGTCTAAATTTTCAAGCCTAATGAAAAACAAAATGCAATAGACATAACTGAATAATGGGTACATGATAGTAGGTTAAATAAGCCCATACAACTTGTGGTCTATGGTAATAAGAATTAGAATTCAAACTCATACAAGTAAATAAATAGATTATAAAAAGCTATAACAGGTTACAGAGCAAACAATAGTGCTATTGTAGTGAGGAATAGTGGAAAAGGAATAAAAAATTGTGTAAGCATTAGAGCAAACTTCCTCCAATAATTTTCGTGCCACTCACATAGCAGGAATAATCCCATTAAAGGGGATAGTTGCATTATTGTTCATGTTTTTCTTCACCGCAAAGATCATATATCTGAGTGTAGCCTCTGCAGCTAACTTCCACCACTTCCCAGACCGTCGTGGTAGGTTGTTGATAAAAACAACAGTAACACAATCGCCGTGAGAAAAATGTGTGATGTAGTACAATGGTGACACCAACGCCTCCCGGCTGTGCCCAGCTGCAGCAATTGCCACACCCCATTGCCACCAGACGGCGCCCCCATCCAGGAGTACACAAGTTGCCCCACACCAACCGAGATCTTTCAAATCTTCTCTATCATTGTCATCGCAAAAGGACTTTCATCAGTGGCTCGCTGACAATCTCCCCAAAACCCTACAAGAGATCCAACTATGTTTAAACTTCCATTTTGCACATGTGCAATTGAGTCACTCACCTTGCTAGATTAGTTCAGATCTATTATCCATACCTAAGCCCTCCGATTTTTTGTATTTTCCTGGCCAGATAATGGATCAACAAGCTTGTCCCTTCATATTGTCAAACACGGGCTGACTGGACCATCTACTTTGGTCATTCAAATTACAAAACACAGTCATGATGTTGAAATCTCATCTCATTCCATCACGTGAGCTTTTCCCAGTTTTTTTAAAGATCTTTTCTCAGTTTTGGACAAACTGAATGACGGTGACGATTTGTATATTGTAGCTTTTTCTTTCATACGCTTCACTGGCTAGATGGGAGAGCGCGTTGTGCCCCTATGTTCAACCCCAAAAACATCGATTCAAGGTTTGTAGGTCATAGTAGTTGTCATCACTCGCAAGCTTGCTTGTGCACTTTAAAAAATAGCATGACGAAGCACATCAAGAGCAACAAAGTTGCTCTCAAGTTGTTATGCATATTATATGGCACATGTAGGACAACAAAATGACAGTCATCAAGGAAAATGTATAATTACCAAAATCAACCCCAAATCAGCACTCACATCTCCATCTATGTATCAGACTAATTAGAACTGAACTGAATGTAAAGCAAGATTTAAGTGTTGACCATTAGTCCTCAATGTCCCGTGTGTTCTCTATCCTGCTCCTGACTTTACTGTCCTACTCTAGTTCGTTGTCTAAATTTAGTTACTGGTTGAACTCACCCCTAAGTAGGTACCCCTAAGTGAAAATTCTGTTCTTAAAATATCCTTCATATTTAAACTCGACATATCTAGAAAATGAGAGCTTTGGACTTCTTCTGATAACATGAAAGTAGAAGCTAGCAGCCATGCTGCAACTCCATATTTTAGACGCTTTCAATGAATACACAAGACATGCAAGGACCGCTTACAGTTTCGGCGGCTGAGAAGAGTGTAGATAGACGTGCATAACTAGTATTCCTATATACGACCTTTCACCACTTATCCGCTTCTAAAACAAACCATATACTAAAAGCTGGAATATAGATCATGAAAATGTTGCGATAATTCTGATTTTTGCAGTTAATGTGAAACGATATTAGTAGAAAGTAATTAGTATTGTTCGGGAATTTAGTGAAACGAAGCGTGATTAGCATATCAAAATACCGCATTAATCGACCCATTGTATCTGGAAGAATAGGACAATGACAATGTCTCACGAGGTCATCCATGATCATGATGGATGTAAATCGCTTGGTGGTCGGTGATGAACTGGGGCGACATGGATGCACCCGATGGACGTTTTGAGCACAGTACTTGACACAATAGCCTTGATCTTTGCGACCCCTCTCCAAAGCTGCCTTTCTATCCTGAAATCTCCCCAAAAAATCAAAATCCGAGACAGATGGTAGCCGGTGAGGGGAACTCACCACATGCTGCTGAAGTAGGCCTCTGCCTTTTATGTTCTGAGAGGTTAAATTTCAGGCTGGTTCTAGTGATACTTATCAGCCTAAAACTACTTAGTCACATATGGACATGAAGTCCAACTGATTGTCCGGGAGCTAAATAGTTCAAACTTCTTCACTAAACGGGTTGTGACTAATAAGTCAGTCATATGTTAGTACTACACGGTGCTAAATGACATTTTAGTTTTTTTGGCAAAAAAAAGAACTATAGCAATTGGAGTTCAATTGTTCGTTTTTTCTCTAACTAATGAGAAACAAATAGGATCTGCTTTCTTGCTAAAAGTTCTTTAAGCAAGGGATCAACATAACTTCCGTCAAATTCTATGAAGTCATGTGATGCTAGATAACAATAACATCATCAAACTCTACAAAATAAATGCCTCGGCATTTAAAAAAATTCATGATGAGCTCATTGATGAGAAGCAGACAAACACTACCTAAGCATCATCGAGCTACATACTATGACACTCTTGTTTATTCAGTAGAAGAGCAAGAAAAGTCTTCCTTTCAGCGTGATAATTGCGAATATTTCAGATGCAGAAGAGTAGGAAAAGAATTTATCAATGGATGAACAGTTTCAATATGAAAATACTTACGTGCATTCTAAAGATTATTCAGTTTATGGAACTTTAAAAAGTAATAACATGGCAAAAGCTTTTATATTGTCTTCAGAGGATAAAACAACCATGCATGTTTGAACAAAGTTCAGAACCAAGTTGTAAACCAGATACCTTTCTAGTTGTAATACCTCCTTCAACATCCTCTTTCTTGTTGTAGGAAAAAATAAGCTTGAATAATGATCCAAGAGCAAAGGCGTTGGGACTATCAAAGCCACCCATCGCCAAAGACTGTCGACTTACATTTCTTCCTCATTGGACCATCACATACTATGTTCTTCTTAACTATCACCTACTCAAGGCAGTTGCAGAGCTTTGCATATAATTTTGTATTATTTCAACATAAATAGCATAGCTTATCAAATAATCCAGTATACAAACATATGCACGAATTTCAGCACAACACAAAGATCTAAACTTCATGCTTTTATAAGGGAAGTAGTAGATGAACACTGTATCACTACAATACCTGACAATAGTATCTGAATTGTGAAGCACGACCACAATGTTCAGAAAAGACGCATGACATTTACCTGAACATGGATAACATGTTTGTCAATCAAGAAGGCATGTCTCTTCAGAGAATAATATTCAATTTCACCGGTTTAAAACTGCTTCTTGCTTTGAACTGCATTTCGTTCTAATTAGCCTAACCTAAAAACTGAGGACATACCAGTCTACTGCTATTGTAGCAAGAAAAATGAAATTCATTCAAAGACAGAAGATAACATAGAGAGCAAGCATGACATGGTGGATAAAATGCATAGTTTTAAATAGCCGGCTATAGCCCCGCTATAGCCTTGCTATAGCTCCGCCTGCTATAGCCCGGTATAGCTCCGCTATAGCTGATTTTGAGGTCCGCCGCTATTTAAAACATTGACAAAATGCGACAGATCGGTAGCTGGTACTCCATCTTTAAACTAATATAAGAGCATTTAGATCACTAATATAAAACTGGTTCAATGTGATACGAATTGCAACAGATGTCAATACCTATGAAGCTACACACACGGGCAACTCCCAGTTCATTGAAGTATACCACAACTGTATATATACTGCTAAGGCATACAGAGATCAGAACCAAGAATAGGAAGTGGTGGTAACCTGATCAGAAGCTTCTGACGGGCGGCGGTTCCAAGACGGCCTAGGCGAGGCGGCGGAGAACCGGCAGGGTGGGGAGTGTGGTCGCGAAGGGGCCAGCGGCGGGGCGTCGTGGTCGCTGTTCGGGGATGGCCTTGAGTTGGGAGAGGCGTGCGTTTGTGGAGTGCGACTGGGGGTGGGCAGCCGTCTCTCGCATCACCGCGCGCGCCGCAAGGAACCCGGCGACCGGCGGCCACCTCTACCCTCCTTGCCGCCTTCCGCCTCCGCCTCCACCTCAACCCACGTGCGCCACAAGGAAGCAGAACCCAGCCTCCACCTCGACCCTCCGCACCGCAAGGAAGCAGGACCCGACGGCCATCTCGTTACTCCCCCGCCTCCGCCTCGCCGTCTTCCGGGACGCCGCGCTCATCCTCCATCTCCTCGCGCACGGTGGAGGAGGCCAAGCTGAGCGGCGGCGGAGGAGGATGGCGAGGATTTAGGGTGGCGGGCGGTGGCGAAGGCCGAGTGGATCGGCGGGCGGCGGACGGGGCGGACGACGGGGGACGATCGGCGACCGCTGGGAGGTGGAGCGGGCGTGGCGTGCAGAGCGGTTTTTGTTTTTCGAAGCGGCGGGTAGGATTAGCGATCGATAGTGTGGGCGTGGCTTAATTCCGTGGCTTGTACCATTAAACACCGGAGGATTAGGAGCCATTAGATTTTGTAGATGAATGGATCTGATTGTTTGGATCTGCCCCTCTCTTTCTTTTATAGGGGTAGTAGATAGATGACAGGTGGGCCCGACAGGTGTGTGGCCAACCTGTCATACAGCCAAAGGCAGGTGCAGTTAAGTCCGCGAGGGAGAGGATAATCAAACTTCTCGTTGATGTACGTGTTGATGCGACACATCAAATCACTGCACTCGATATACTCCCTCCTTTCCGGTTTATAAGGCTCAATTCAAAAATCTCACCAACTGTAGATGGTGAGTGGTGGAATATTTTTTGTAGTTTGTAAAAGCACCCAATTAGTGGTCTTGTTTTTCTCAAAAAAGTATGTTTATCAATGCATTAATTGCAATGCATGCATGCATAAATTACATGCATTGGTCAATTTTCTCTTAATACTTGCATACAATGATTTAATGCACCTTGGAATCTGAACATGTGATGGGGAACAACCAAATTTAGCCTTATAAAATGGAAAAACTGAAATTTTGAGATAAGCCCTATAAACCGGAAAGGAGGGAGTATTTCAATAATTTGCGTTTACCGATGCATTAATTACAACGCATGCATGCATGCCGTGACTCTTCTTTTGATACTACTTGCATGTGTTGATTTAATGCACCTTGAAGTAGTACTATAAAATATGTGACGGTAAAGCTTTGTAATACCCCGGCCCAAGTCGAGAGATGGTTGTGCACGAGGAGGGCGAGATCATGCAGACCGAACAGGACCCGACGATGGAGCTCTCTAAGGTCTCGATGGACCTCACCGTGCTCCACTGCCCTTTGTGCCTCCGCCCCTTGACGCCTCCAGTGTATGAGGTTCAAATACACCTCGTCCGTTCGGCTGATTGAGCAAGGTGCAGGTTTCTTGATTGATGTGATGTTTGATTGATTTCTGCGGTGAGGGAGGGCACTGCCTCGCAGATCGCCGTCGGCGCCCGGGAACTAGCGGCGGTGCGCGAAGGCGCCGGCGGTGGCTTCGACGTGCGGAACACGGCGATGGACTCCGTCCTTTCGTCGGTGAGGGTGGAGTGCCCGCACGAAGGCTGTGGGCTATACGTCACTTACCACAAGCTCGCCGATCACCAGAGCGTGTAGGTTCGCTACGCTGCAAATGCCCGTGCGTCCGTCTGCTCTACGGCGCCCGCCGCCGGCGCTCTACCACCACATCAGCACCGCGCATCCCATGCCCGTGCACATGATCCAGTACGGGAAGGTGCTCCAGCTGCAAGTGCCACTGTCGGAGCCACGACTCTTGCTGTTTGCGGAGGAGGACCGCCGCACGTTTTTCTTGGTCGGCGGTGTGCTCGACATCGGCACGCCTATCGCTGTGTCGGTCGTCTGCATCAGAGCGGGGGCATCCCTACTGCCGCACTACTTGGCCAAGCTGTGGGCGAACGGCCCGCCGGGGGAGCCCAAAGGCACGACCGACTCCGTCAAGGTGGAAATGGAGGTGACAAGCAGCAAGGATCCCGGCGACGTCGACGTGCAAGAGCTGGCCTTCTTGACAGTTCCGCCCAAGCTGCAGGCCGGGGCAAAGCTTGTGTCCCTCCACATTCAGATTGACAAGCTCACGTCCTAAATTTTTCTACAGTGCCTTCTGTTTATCTTAGTAATATGCTAATATAGGGATTACCTTGGTCTACTTTAGCTTAAGAAATGGTGGGTTTTGGTGGCGATGCAGCAATTACTTCGACATCAGATTAGTAATTTCCAATAGTCGAACGGATATTTTGTGTCTCATTGGATATAAAGTTCCTTTGGGTAAGAAGTACTACTTGTCATCAAAATGGATAAAAGGAGATGTATGTAGACGTATTTTAGTTCTAGATACGTCCCTTTTTATCCATTTTGATGCCAAGCACTCCCTCCGTTCCATAATACATGCCTTCCATTTGTCAAAATATAGATGTATCTAGACGTGTTTTAGTATATAGGTACATCCATGATAGAGCCAATCGGATGGTTAAGAACACTACAATTCGTAACTACAGATGCGTGTGTGACTCCCAGATGCAGAGGCCGGGGGTCATCATCCTCCTTTTCGAGAAAAAACAGATGCGTGTGTGAGAGGACGAGTGTGTGCGTGCACCTCTTCTCTTCCTGTATAACGTACTACTAAACTCGTGAGTACAAGTTTTTGTGGGTGGCACGATGGTGCGTGCGAGAAGTCCCGAGAGATAGGTTTAATGCGTCTGAAAAAAGGACTAGCTTAGAGCTCGCCACGCGGCTATCCCTGTCGAACGTCCCATTAACCGTAAGATATGTATACGACGATGTCAGTTATTGCACGTACACAGCAGTACTCCCTCCTTTCCGGTTTATAGGGCTTAATTCAAAAATCTCACCAACCAAGATGGTGAGTGGTGGAATATTTTTTGTAGTTTACAAAAGCACCTAATTAATGCTCTTGTTTTTCTCAAAAAATTATGTTTATCAATGCATTAATTGCAATGCATGCATGCATAAAGTAGCTTGCATCTCGTCATATTCAAAATTACTCCATGCTATACTGAATTGCAAACCTGTTCACACCGATCCCAACCTAAACGGTTTCCCACTTAGGAGCGTATTAGTACCACGCTATATTGAATTCCAAACTTGTTCACACCGATCACAACCTAAACGGTTTCCCACTTAGGAGCGTATTAGTACCATGCTATATTGAATTCCAAACTTGTTCACACCGATCACAACCTAAACGGTTTCCCACTTAGGGGCGTATTAGTACTCGGTTATAAATACTAGTATGCCAAGATGACTGCACATTCCTCCTCAACTCCTCATCCACAAAAACAAACAAGTCATTCAACATCCTTCCCTTGCGTCTGCCATGGCCAACGTGAGTTCTGGGTCGAGAGATTGCCACCAGGGAGAGGCGAGCATGGAAGCGGAAGCACGAGAGATGTCCCACCTCGCTGCGAGAGCAGCCGACATGTCCCACCGTGCGGAAGTAGCAGCACAGAGATCCCGCCGCGCCGCTGAAGTAGCACGGAGGTCCCGCCACGTCGTCGATGCAGCAGACTGGTCCGGCTGCACCGCGGAAGCAGCATAGATGTCCCGCCGCGCCGCGGCGGCCTGGGAAAATTTCTCGCGGGCAGGCGACGACTGTTACAGGCGCATGCATGCGATCGTCCATAGCCAGATGGATCAGATCTCTGGCTGGGCGAGGTTGCAGGACGACGTGAAAGCCTCGTTTGAACAGGCTACCGGCGTCATCCGGCAACTAAGGGAGGGCAATGAGAGGCTCCGGGCCGAGCGCGACCTGCTGAGGGAGAAGATCGTCCAAAGTGCGATCCAGCGAGGAGGAGACCAAGCCTTGTTGAAGAGGACCGGCGTCATCATCGAGAAACATATGGGCCGAGAATGACATGCTCGAACGAAGCGCCAAAGGATGGTGGAGGAATCCGTGGATGTTCTCAAGCAGCGTCTTGAGGACACGAAGAGCTCATTGCCCTCGCCGCAGAGAGTAGTTCCCGCGACTGCAAAGAACGCATCAAGAAAGTAGAGGTCAGTGAGCCAGATCCTTGTCTTCCTTCTTCTTTTGCCCTTGTGTATTTCGGGCGTAGCCGCATGTGGCTTTTTTAATTATCTTTCTAATTATGTAAGACAATTAATCATCCTTATCTTTCTGTGGAAGATCAATGTTGCGAGGCTGGAATGAAGAAAACTCTTGCTGTGGCGACCCTGGCGTTGCTGTTCTTCTAGTTGCTGCTGGGCTTCCTTCAGTTTCCTCGTTTTGTTTTGATGTAATAATCGGTTTAGGATGTGGATTGTGTCGTCGGTTGTGAAATGTTAGGTTCTAGCGCGGATGTTTGGCCTTTGTTGGCCTCTTGGGATGTTGCGATTTCAATATGGTAGCTTTTAGTCCTTCGTGTTAGGCTGGAGTTGTGCTGAACTTCTTGTGAATTGTGGTGGTTTTCAGTAATGAAAATCGGAAGGGGCAAGCCCTTCTTTGATCAAATTTTATTAATCATCCTTATATATTCATCAGTCTTGCTATAAATCGCAGTAGATGCTATATAGGTCCGTCGGATCTTACATCAAGATTCGTGCTTTCAGATTTTCTTTTTTCTCTCTTAAATCTCAGTTGAGTGAGACGTAGCCACGCCATTAAAGAGAGGCTTGGGCGCCATTAATGGGGTCCTTGGGAGAGAGGTGGACTGCAGATGGAGGTCAAAGGGCTCTCCTCCCGATAAGCACGCGCAGGGGTCTGATGGCACGCGTCTCGTACTCAAATAGCTACCCTGCATGGCGCCTCCTAGCTAATAAAAAAATGGGGACGCGTGGCGGCTCGTAAATGGTACTAGTAAGTAGAACGCCCGCGGTTTCAATAATACTTGTGTTTCCGATTGTAACGTGACATCACTTGTTCCAAAATGACTTTGTTGATTGTTAATGTGTGCGCCTTCGCAAATCGGACTGCAAATTTACCAAAGCATATTGGTGCCATGTCATGGCACCAACCCAAGTTTCATTATTTTCATGCGTGTTTTGGATTTACAGGATTTAAAAAACTAAGTTTCTCAATGTTTCCAACCCAGCCACGGCGCCCAGAATTTTGAATTTCATTCCCATTTCTTGCATGGAACCTAGAAATTTACCTGAGGACACACATGTGATTTTTCTACCAACTTTGGTGCACTGGAACATGTGCTTGTATTTAAAATTTGAATTATGCACACAAAGGTGACACGTCCCCTCCCAGAACCACGAGCCTTCTTGAGAGAAGCTCCGATTTGCAAGAAGCTTATACCAAAATTTGTTCCTATTCGGGTAATTTTTTTTACCGCGGCATGGTACTACCATGTCATGACACCATGCCAAGTTTCATGATATTTAAACCAAGTTTCTCAATGTTCTCGACCGAGCCACGATGCCCAGATGTTTGAATCTTATTCTCATTTTTTGCATGGGACCTACTCCCTCCTTCCATCTATATAGGGCCTAATGTGTTTTTCAAGACAACCTTTGACTCTTGACAAGATTAATAGCACATGAGATGTATACTATGAAAATTATATTATTGGAAGCTCCTTTGACATACAAATTTGAAGGTATGCTTTGTGTAAGTTGCATGTCATATATTATTGCTCTAACGTTTGGTCAAAGTTAGACTCGAAAAATGCATTAGGACCTATATAGATGGAAGGAGGGAGTAGAAATTCACCCGAGGACACAAATGTGATTTTTCAACCAACTTGATTGCACGGAGCATGTGCTTGTAGTTCAAATTTGAATTATGCACATTAAATGACCAAAAACTCTATTAATGTGTAAGTAAGGACAAACGAAGCTGGAATAATTCTAAAATTTAACAGGGCACTCATGTAGTTCTATGTTGCCTTTGTAAATAAACTCAAGGGGGACAACGTCTATCGTTTCGCACTCAAAGGTGGCACGTTCCCTCTCAGAACCACGAGCCTTCTTGAGAGAAGCTTCGGTTTGCAAGAAGCTTATACCAAAATCTGTTCCTATTCGGCCATTTTTTTTACCACAACATGTACATTAAAAGTCCAGAAACTCAATTAATGTATAAAAAGGCCAAATGAACCCGAAATAATTCCAAAATTTAACAGGGCACTCATATAGTTCTATGTTGCCTCTGTAAATAAAATCAGGGGGGGAGGCAGCGTATATAGTTTTGCACAGAAAGGTGACACGTTCCCTCTCGGAACCACAAGGCTCGTTGAGAGAATCTCCGGTTTTGCAAGAGGCTTATACCAAAACTTGTCCCAATTCAGCCCAAAATTATACGTATGAAAACATGGTTTAGATTATCCCGAACATCTCGCTACCTAGACCAATAATGTACTATGATTTGAATTCAACATAAAACGGATACAAATAATTGAATTGGAGAGCGTATGGTACATGTAGTTCATAGTGAAATATGATTACTGCTATATGCATGTCTTTTTGGTATCAAGATAATATTTAAATTATTGAATAACTTGACAAAAATCGTATTCAAATAAGGAAAATTGATTCAAATTTAGTCCATATGGTGAGCGACAATATATATGTTCACATGGTGGAGTAAAATGTTCATATATGATGGAAGATCAAAATGTACGACTACATCAATTATAAACCGCGAGGTCACCTAATGATATATTGAATTCAACATAACGTGGATTCAAAAATTGAAATTCGAGATCATGGCATCTGTAATCATATAAAAAGGTACATTACTCTTTCTTTGGAGGAATTGATTTGTTTTTGTTGTTGTTGAGGGAAGTGCAAATCGATTTGGTGCTTGCAGGGTAATCTTGTTCTCCCGATTTTTTTACATTTTCTTGTAGTTTTTTCAATGGCATCTATAGCAATATAGTAAAAGGGGACATGACTCTCTTGTGTCTTGTATGAATTGTTTTTTTACACGTTAAGTTTGTTCTGCCGAACAAGGAATCCGCACCTTGTTATCCCGAAATTTTCAAGCTCGAGTATCTTTTGTCTCACCTGCTTTGAAACTCCCGCTTCTTCAACCCGCGCCGCGCCTTGTTATCCCGAAATTTGGACGCGCGCGAGAACTCCCTCCTCATCCGAAATCGCTCCCACAGCCCTGCATATCGCCAAATCCCCTCCTCCCCCTCACCCCGAAATGAAGCTCCACGTCGCGGTGTCAAAACCGGTGGGGGTACGCTGGTAACTTACCCTACATTTCAGACAAGCGCGTCCCTAAGCTTGGCTCCCCCTCCCCCTTTGCCCCCCCCCATTCGTACACTGAGGCCGCCAAAACCTGCGAAACCCCACGCTCCTCCGTCGTCCTCCCGACCGCTGCCCAGCCGGAGACTCTTCCCCGACTACGTCGTCCACCGCAACAGCTCGCCGTCCCTCATCCACCACATCGCATAAGGATCCGTTGTCGATCTCGTCGTCCCGCCGGATCAGCCGCCCCATCCTCCACCTCCAAGGAGTTGCCCCGACGTTCGCCTCGTCTATCGCGCCACCTCAATCCCCACAGCGCCGTCTTGACCTGCCCCACCGTAACCGCAGCACCCTCACCAATTTCTCTGATGAAACCGAGGCCAACTTGGCACCACCAAGGAGGTTCTACACTCACCGCTGCATTTTATCTTTTATTCGATCTCACGGGGCTGCCGGTGCTCGATACCGAGCATACATGGCGTCTCCATCGATGGTGGCGTCGCCGGCCACACCATCCACGACGTCTCTCCCCCATGTCGTTGCTTCCTCGGCAGCGACTTCCACAACGGCACTAGCTGCAGCTGCTCCGGCTCTCGCTCGCGCCGCGTCTCTGTACTTGCTGTCGGTGTCAAAACCGGCGGATCTCGGGTAGGGGATCCTGATCTGTGTGTCCAGGCTGATGGTAACAGGAAGCAAGGGACACAGATGTTTACCCAGGTTCGGGCCCTCTCGATGGAGGTAAAACCCTACTTCCTGCTTGATTTATATTGAAGATATAGGTAGTACAAGAGTAGATCTACCACGAGATCGTAGAGGCTAAACCCTAGAAGCTAGCCTATGATGGTATGATTGTAATTGTGATCGGCCTTCTAAGGACCAACCTCTCCGGTTTATATAGACACCGTAGAAGGCTAGGGTTTACATGAAGTCGGTTACAAGGAAGGAAATATAATATCCGGATCGCCAAGATTGCCTTCCACGACAAGGAAAGTCCCATCCGGACACGGGTCGAAGTCTTGAGTCTTGTATCTTCACGCTTCAATAGTCCGGACGATGTATATAGTCCGGCTGTCCGGATACCCCCTAATCCAGGACTCCCTCAGTAGCCCCTGAACCAGGCTTCAATGACAATGAGTCCGCGCATGATCTTGTCTTGACATTGCGAGGCGGGTTCCTTCTCCGAATACTCCAAAGTACCACATTACGGCGAATAGTGTCCGGAACTCCCTCAATGTTGTACTCCTTGGCTTGATTGCCTCAATAATGACCATCTCCACGTGTCGAGCGAATGCGAGGAGCCGAGGTGTTTTTCGCATTTACCACCCTCAATCTTTTGGGCTGACCGCCTATTTGAAGAGACGGGGATTCTCAGAACCAAACCTCACTCCTCCCCCTTGAGCAAGCATCCAACAGAGTGCTCCGGAAAAACCTCGTCATAGCTCTTCTGCTCGCTCTCCTCGCCCCAAGCCGGGGGACTGGGAAGAGTGTTCAGTTCCCCATAGCTGTTTGATCGAGTTACAAATCCAAGGATTTCTTCCACCAGCATTCATGGTCCCTGTCCGAGCCGGAATAGCCACCAATAATGGCGGGGGAGCAAGCGGAGAGATCTCCGAATCCATCCCCAGAGGAGCGAATATGCCTCATCCCGCATCTGCTAAGGGGCGTCGGGTTTCCTATCCACCCGTTCCTTCGCGGGCTCCTGGAGTTCTACGGCCTCCAGTTACACAATCTCACCCCTGCCTCTATACTACACATAGCAGGGTACGTTGCCCTTTGCGAGCTATTTTTAGGCTGCGAGCCTCACTTCGGGTTATGGAAGAAGCTGTTCTGCCTTGTCCCCCGCAACCAGGGAGAATACCTATGTCAGATGGGCGAGGCCAAAATATGGTGCATTGCCGAGACCGGATACCTATCCGTCACTCCCAAGAAGGTACCAGAGAACTGGCCTTCAGAGTGGTTCTATATTGACGACGTTCCCCTTCCGGATCCAGTCCAGACAGGTCTCCCCCAGTTCAGTAACGCCCCGCCAAGGGCACGTCTAAGATGCCGCCCCCGAGGCCCCCAAGAGGAGGATACTAGGGAAATACATTACCTGATGAGCAGGATAAATTTACTGGCCAACTCCGGACTGACGATAGTTGAGGTTATGGCAATATGCATAATACAGGGAGTGCAACCACTTCAATATCGGGGGAAGCCCATGTGGCACTTGAACGGGGAAGATGATGCCACCCGCTGTGGCCGTAAGGGTCCGGACTCCGCCACTGCTCTGGTAAGGATATTGTCTGGTTTATATAAAGGCGAAGAGGAGGAATTCCTTCACGTCAAACCGCGGGATGGATTCTCCATGTACAACCCTCCGAACTGGGTAAGTTGTCATTCCTTTCCCTACGTCACTTATTGTGGCATTCTTCGCTAAGATCATCTGCCTGGATATTCCGAGCAGGAACTGAGGAGGGCCGTAGAAGGAATCTCCAGCCCCTCCCCGCAGCCAGAGGACCCTGGAAGGGCCCTAGATCCAGGTCTCGAAGAAGATCCGGATATTACCGTGGAGCTAAATCAGCGGGATATTTTATCAGCGAGTTGTGATGGCGCCTCGGTGGCCATTATCGCCGACTATCCCGGACCGCTTCCAACGTCGCGCGTAAGCCAAGTCGAAAAACCCTATCCTCCAAAGAGGACTCCCTTCAGATGTCATGCCTTACCCTTGAAGTGTCGTGTTTTTGCAGAGATGACGGTCAGAGCATGGGGCCGAGCCCCTAGGGACTCGTCAGCCAAGGGCGTCCGGATCGGGCAGGTTCAAGAGGAAGGCGGTAAGGGTCAACTCGCCGCTACAGAGGTAAGACAAAAATTTGTGCTGTGATTAGGGTATTTTGAAGTATGACAACACCCTTTGTGTTCTGGCAGGAAGAGGAGCAGCCGGACTATATCCGGGATCACGCCAGCAGCGCCTCCACCGGCCGGATTCGAGAACCAGCCGAGGCGGAGGCGGGAGGCGGGCCGATGCCGCATAGTTCTCCAGCAGAGAGTGCGGATATGCTCTCAGCCACGAATTCTGAAGTAGAGAGCACCATGAATCACAGGCGCCGACGGGCGTGCCTTGAACAACATCTTTTCCAAGAGGCATTTAATGCCTTCAATTCGAGACACATACATCCGAAGCTGCTCAAGGCGGGCTTGCCCGAAAGCGATTTTAACCAAAGATACCAAAGATATACTGGTAAGAAAATTTGATAAGCATGTGTAGCAAGAGCCCTGAGACTTGAAATGGTTGGGACAACTGTTTTAAGGATCAACTTATGCATGTGTCCTTGTAGATAAGAATGAGCAATTGTCTCGGGGCTGGAGGAATGCAAGGCCGAACTGAGGGCCGCAGTTGCCAAGTTAGAGGAACCCCAAAAGCCCTCATCTAGTAACAATTGTCACAATTGTACGAAGATGTACCAGTTAGTAAATGGCTGATATGACAAGTCTAATAGAAAATTCTGCAGACAATCCCGGGGTGAATCCGGGGAGCGTAAGAGAGGACGCATCGCATCTCAAAAGGCAGCTGGAGGCTGGCGAGTGCATTCTCACGCGAGTTAGGCAGGAGAAGAACAATCTTCAAGATGCCAAAGTCCAGCTAGACATGGAGTTAAAAGATCTCCGCGCTCAGCTGGCGGACTCCTTGAAGGAGAACAAAAGGCTTCGACGCGGCATTTACGGTAATTGCCTAGACGAACTGTAGTATAGTTCGGCGAGGAAGTATACTAAAAGAATTTTGCTTGCAGGAATGTTAACGGGTCGCCCTGAGGACGAGATGCCCTCATCTGCAAGTGATTTACTGCAAGACCTTTTGCAACTGCACGAGCGAGCTCGGCAAGTGATGCAGGGTGTTGCTCAGGCTTTGTGGCCATCAAGCTTGTTGCCAAATGGCATGGGGGAGCTTGTGAATATGCTGCAAGGAGCACGGCGGCGCTTCCGACTGTGGAAGGTGTCCGCTTGCCGGCAAGGCGCAAGAGAAGCCTGGGCTATGGTGAAGACGCGCTACACCAAGCTGGACCCGAACCATATGGCCAAAGTAGGACCGGCGGGGCCCGATGGGCAAGAAATTCCCGTGAATCTGGTATATGACCAGGTAGCGTTAGCCGCTAAGTATTCTCAACAAGATTGTAAGCTAGATAGCCTGTTGGACGGTATAGAGGAGGAATATAGTCAGTCCAAGTGACTGTGTAATTTAATGGGCATGATTAGCCCCTAACCGGATTAAAATCATTTGTCATGGCGGACCTTTTCGCTTCAGCCCCCAGATCCTACAGTGCGGGGTGTGTCCGAATACCCACTCAGTTATACAAAACCGGGGTATGCGTGGAAACAAGGCGTAGGGGTCATAAGTGCTTGAACAGACAAGTACCCAGCTAGTTATGTTATATTACATGGATAGTAAGAAACATCTTCCAGGGAGAATAGTTCCGTTAGGGGTTCCTTTCCTTGGGTACGCATGCGACGATGCACATGTCCGGACTGCGAATGATGGCTCAGGATACAAGACTTACGGGATTTACATTATAATAAGCGAACACATCTTTTGTTCACCGAATCGAATATTCTCTTAAGGAAGCTAGCTTTCGGCTTCACCCAGTCTGAGGTACACATGCGGCTGAACCGGCAGTAACAATCGCAGAGGTGCTCCCCTTGTGCCCTAGCCGAATTAACGGGAACGTAGAGCATAAACACCAGAGCCAGGCAACCCAGCTTGGCAACATATTAAGTCATATCGATGCATATGATGGTGAAGAAAAGGCACATATGGAAAAAGAATGCATATGTGATGGGCAGAAAGCCATGTGAGTAATTATTTTTAGCTTCCGTATAGGAAGCCCCCAGGTATTAGTTACACACATAGTGCGGCCGGAAGGATCCGGGAGTCCGTACTGTATTGAATACTTTGTGTGAAGAGGAAAAAGGTCGAGAAAGGAAAAGGGATGGAGCATAATTAAAAAGGAGGGGTTAGGAGACGAACACTAAGTTCGGCGCTAGGCGTAGAATCTCCGGAGTCTGGCCGCGTTCCATGTGTTCGGCTCGAGTCTGTTATCGGATGCATTATGTAAGTGGTACGCTCCTCCGGTGAGAACTTTGTCAATGACGAAGGGACCCTCCCACTTGGGTTTGAGCTTGTCCTTCTTCTTCTCCGGTAGGCGTAGAACGAGTTCGCCAATATTGTAAGTTTTGGCCCGCACTTCTCTGCTTTGATATCGTCGAGCCTGTTGCTGATAGAATGCGGAGCGGGCTTTTGCGACATCACGCTCCTCCTCAAGGGCATCTAAGTTATCCTGCCGATCTAACTCGGCTTCCTTCTCTTCGTACATACATACGCGTGGTGAATCATGTATTATGTCGCAGGGTAATACTGCTTCTGCGCCGTACACCATAAAAAATGGTGTATATCCGGTGGTGTGATTTGGCGTGGTCTGCAGCCCCCAGAGTACGCAGTCGAGCTCCTCGACCTAGTGCGTATCCGACTCTGTCAAGGATCGAACTAGTCTGGGTTTGATGCCGCTCACGATGAGACCATTTGCCCGCTCTACCTGGCCGTTTGTTTGGGGATGGTAGACGGAAGCCTAATCGAGCTTAATGCCCATTTTTGCGCACCAAGTTTTCACTTAAATCGGCTGTGAAATTTGAGCCATTATCGGTGATGATGCTGTGGGGACACCGTGTCGGTGTAATGCGACCCGGATATGAAGTCTATTACTGGTCCGGATTCGGCCGTTTTGACTGGTTTAGCTTCTATCCATTTGGTGAATTTGTCCACCATGACCAATAAGTATTTTTTTTGTGGCTTCCCCCTTTAAGAGGTCCGACCATATCTTGCCCCCAGACCGCAAAGGGCCAAGTTATGGGGATTGTTTGGAGAGCGGTAGGGGGCATATGACTCTGATTGGCAAAGAGCTGGCAACCAACGCAATGTTGGACAAGGTCATGTGCGTCTGCTCAGGCCGTCGGCCAATAGAAACCTGTACGGAAGGCCTTGCAGACTAATGCTCCAGCCGCGGCGTGGTGCCCGCCCAGTCCGGCATGGATTTCAGCCAAGAGCTGCCGCCCTTCCTCTTCGGAGATGCATCTTTGGAGTACTCCGGTAGCACTTTTCTTGTAGAGTTCCCCTTCGTAGACTTTGTAAGCTTTAGAGCGCCGGACGATGCATCGTGCTTCATTTTGGTCTTCGGGGAGCTCCTGCCTATTTAGGTAGGCCAAGAAAGGCTCGGTCCACGGGGCGATTACAACCATGATTTCATGGGCCGAGGACGTTATTTCGGTGGTAGAACCTCCGACTATGCCTGATAGTTTGGAATCTGGGGGTCTATTCGGATCCGTGCTAGTATTGCCGGACTCCCCTTCCCATACTACGGATGGCTTGAACAGCCGTTCCAAGAATATGTTAGGTGGGGCGATGGTCGCGTTTAAGCGCCCGATCACGGCGAGGACATCCGCCGGTTGATTGTTTTCTCGAGCCACATGGTGGAATTCGAGCCCCTCGAACCGAGCTGACATTTTGAGGACGGCATTACGGTAGGCCGCCATTTTCGTGTCCTTGGCATCAAAATCTCCATTTATTTGTGATATTGTGAGGTTTGAATCCCTGCGCACTTCTAGGCGTTGAATGCCGACTGCCATCCGAAGACCGTGCAACAGAGACTCATATTCGGCTGCATTGTTGGAGTCTGTGTATAATATTTGGAGGATGTACTGGACCATGTCTCCGGTGGGAGACGTCAGGACTATACCTGCTCCCAATCCGGCCAGCATTTTAGAGCCGTCGAAGTGCATGATCCAGTTTGAGTATGCACCGTACTCTTTAGGGAGTTCAGCTTCTGTCCATTCGGCGACGAAGTCAGCCAATACTTGCGACTTGATGGCCCGCCGAGGTTTGTATGTTATGTCGAACGGAAGGAGCTCAATGGCCCATTTGGCAATCCGGCCCGTAGCATCGCGGTTATTTATTATGTCATTGAGTGGTACTTCTGAGGCCACCGTAATCAAACACTCTTGAAAGTAGTGTCGTAGCTTCCGCGATGCAAGAAAACCGCGTATGCTATTTTTTGATAGTGTGGGTATCGGGATTTGCATGGGGTTAGGACCGTGGACACGTAGTAAACCGGCTTCTGGAGCGGGAATCTGTATCCGTCAGCTTCTCGTTCAACGATGAGCACTGCGCTTACAACTTGATGCGTTGCAGCTATGTACAGCAGCATAGGTTCGTCAATATTCGGCGCTGTTAGTACTGGATTACTGGCCAATAAGGTCTTTATTTCATCCAGTCCGGCCGCGGCTGCATCTGTCCACACGAAGTGTTCGGTAACCAAGAAGGCGGTAAAGAGGTAATGCCTTTTCTCCTAACCTCGAGATAAAGCGGCTGAGAGCAGCCACGCATCCAGCTAGTTTTTGGATGTGCTTGAGGTCTGTTGGTATAGCCAACTGTGACAGAGCTCGGATCTTTGCTGGATTCACTTCAATTTCTCCATTGGAAACGATGAAGCCGAGTAGCTTCCTCGAGGGGACGCCAAAAACACATTTTTCCGGGTTTAGCTTGATGTCGTATGTCCGGAGATTATCGAATGTAAGCCTCAAGTCATCTATTAGGGTTTCGACGTGTCTTGTTTTTATGACCACGTCATCCACGTATGCCTCAACTATTTTGCCAATTTGCTTTTCCAGGCATGTTTGAATCATGCGTTGGTAGGTTCTTGTGACATTCTTAAGCCCGAAAGGCATAGTGTTGAAGCGTAGGGCCATATGGCATTATGAAGGCTGTTGCAGCTTGGTCGACTACGCCATCTTTATTTGATGGTATCCAGTATGCGTCGAGGAAACACAAATGAAGTTGTGTCCTGCTATGGCATCAATGATTTGATCGATGCGAGGGAGGGGAAAGGGATCCTTGGGGCAAGCCTTGTTGAGGTCTTTAAAGTCGACACATAGGCGCCAGGATTTTTCCTTCTTTGGTACCATTACCAGGTTGGCCAGCCAATCCGGATGCTTGATATCTCTGATGAATCCGGTCTCGAGTAGTTTGGCTAGCTCTTCTCCCATGGCCTGCCGTTTGGGCTCTGAAAACCGTCTTAGAGTCTGCTTGACCGGTTTGTATCCTTTTAGTATATTGAGGCTGTGTTCGGCCAATCTGCATGGGATGCCTGGCATGTCCGATGGGTGCCAGGCGAAGATGTCCCAATTCTCGCGTAAGAACTCTCGCAGTGCGGCGTCCATCGCGGGGCTTAGCTGTGTCCCGACGGAAGCTGTCTTCGTGGGGTCCGTTGGATGGACGGAAGCTGTCTTCGTGGGGTCCGTTGGATGGACTTGAAATTTGACTATCTCGTCTGCGGGTTTAAATGAGGTGGACTTGGGTCGCTGTTGAGTATCATGTCGTCCCTGTCCATGGTGGCCCGCAGTGTTGTTAATTCTTCGGCTGCTAGGGCCTCAGATAGTGCCTCCAGGGCTAGTGTCGTGGTTTTGTTTTCGGCGCAAAGTGCGACGTCTGGATCATTGGCTAGAGTGATGATTCCATTGGGCCCGGGCATTTTAAGCTTCATGTACCCGTAATGGGGTATAGCTTGAAATCTTGCAAACGCGTCCCGCCCTAAAAGGGCGTGGTATCCGCTGCTGAAAGGGGCCACTTGGAAGGTGATTTCTTCAGACCTATAATTTTCCGGGGTGCCGAATACCACGTCAAGTGTGATTTTTGCCGCACACCATGCTTCCCGACTAGGGATAATTCCCCTGAAGGTTGTGCCGCTTTGTTCAATGCGGCCTTTGTCAATTTCCATCTTGCTGAGTGTCTCTTCATAGATCAGATTTAATCCGCTTCCGCCATCCATGAGCACTTTAGTGAGCCGAAAGCCGTCCACGATTGGGCTAAGAACCAGAGCGGTTGGTGCTCGGACAGTCCGGGATCGAGGTTCGTCACTGGCGTTGAAAGTTATAGCAATATCGTTCCAGGGGTTCATCTTGGCCATATGGCAAATTTCCGCAGAGCTTCGATGAGATCGCTTGCGCCTACTGTTTGAGGCAAAAGTATCGAAGACGGATAGTACCGTATTGTGCTCGTTGGCGGGATGTTGTTCTGTAAGAAGATCCTCGCCACTTTTTGCAACCTGCCGGAGTATCCAACATGCCCTAAGGCTATGAGTTGGTGCTGTGTCCGGAGTGCCGTGGAGTTTACATGGCCCATTGAGCCATTTTTCCAATACGGTTCCCCGCCCTGGGGTGGGCTACGGTTTCTTGGGGATTGGATCGGCCGACTCGCGAGAGTTCGTCCGTTTAGTTCGGACAAAGGTTTTGGTGAAACCCGGACTGTCCCAAAATTCAGTTTGAGTTTTCCAGACGCTGTCCATCGCACAATACTTCTGTACTATGATTGCTAAGTCCGCAAAGCGTACTATGTTACGACGACTTATAGCATTAAGGATTCCTATGTCCGTGCAGTTTTTGCAGAAGAGCAAGACTACGTCCTCCTCGTGGCAGTCCTCGACCTTGTTTAGCGCAAGGAGGAATCTGGCCCAGTAATGATGTACTGTCTCCTGGGGCTCTTGCCTGATATGGGAGAGACGATTTAAGTCTGCGTGGGTGGTTATAGCTAAATCCAGATTCTGATCCGATCTAGCACCCCGAGGCATGAAAGCTTCCGAGTTCAACAGCTCGGGATTCGGGATGCTGCCCAATTTTTCCGGCCCCGTGCCCGGTTCTAAGTCCGGGACCCGGGCCATATCATCTCCCGGGCGGGTGTCCGACTCCGGGAGCTCGGCGATCCGGACATAATTCGTCCTCAAAATAGAGAGATACTCCTTGTGTGGTTCCTCCGATACCACTATCTCATGGGTGGCCGGCGGGGATTTAATGTCCCTTTGTCGAGGGTTGGGTGCGACATATGCCAAAGGATGGCTTGTCATGGAGGGGGCGAGTAGAACGTCGCCGGTGCCTGGAAACGGGATGAAGCGAAGGCATGCACGCCGACGAATCTTACCCAGCTTCAGGGCTCTCCAGGGAGATAACACCCTCGCTGCTTATGGGTCTCCGCATGATCACTATGGCAAAGTGAGTACAAGGTTGCTCCTTGAGCTGTTCGGGGTGAGGAAGGAGAAGGGCACGCTAGCTCTTCTCTTCCTCTATGTGTGTGTCAAACTACTAGGGTCCAACCCCGTGCATGGGTGCCCCGGGGGGTTTATATAGGCCTACCCCCTGGGGGTACAATGGTAATCCGTCTGGGAGCAGGTCCCAGGCATCAGTCTCTTTAGTCGCCGTCTTCTCCACCGACTTCTGGGGCCCGCCGACTAGTGGGCCCTGCTGGCGGTCCAGCATGGGGCCGACAGCCCTTGCCCGCCGCGGGCGGGTCTTGCCGGCTGCGGGTTACTGTAGCCGCGCTTCTAATGACGCGAGCTTGGTCGTGGGATCATGGCAACAGTGCCGCCGCCTGGCGGGCGATCACTGTTGCCATTCCCTGTCTTGTCTGGTTAATGGTGCATGGAGCCCGTGGGAGGGGCCGGCCAACTCTCGGAGGCCGACTCCTAGCGGGTCCGTCTTGGGATGCTCTTCGCCGTCTTCTGCACTCCCGCCGACAGGCGGGTCCCGCCGTCTTCGGGTCGTACAGACAGGCCATCGTGGGTACAGGGATCTGCCCACGGGGCTGATGTCAGGGCCGGCATGGCAACAGTGCCACGCCGGACAGAGATCTTCGTCAGTACGGCACTCTGCGGCCATGCCTGTCCTTTGTGAACAGGGCAGGGATGGGCTGCGAGGCGGCCCCATCCTGTCTCCGTCGATGAGTCGCATCAAGAGGAGGCGGTTGGAGTCATGAGCCGACTCCCGTTGCAGCTTCACCGGAAGTCGCTGGTTGGGAGTCGGCTTATCTTGAGGCCGTCTCTGGGACTCGGCTGGGAGGGGCAGTCGGCGGCTCTGTCGCCAACTCTCAGAAGGCGGCTCTTCGTCTTGGGGTCTTGAGGGGCGCAGTCTGCCCAAATGTTTTGAAAGGTCCACGGGCTCGGGTTTTCCAACCCGTGGCCCATTACTCCGACAGTGGTCCCCGAAACTGGTGAGGCGCCGAGGGCAACATGTCGAGGAGCCTCAACAGTTTCATCCCTTTAATGGAAGAATCTGGGCTCGGCTCGCCGTCTCTCTCTTGAGCCGACTAGCTGGAGTCGGCCTTGCAGGAGGCCGCCTTGCTCCTGAAAGGTTTCGAAGGTCGTGGCGGGATCCGGGCAGCGTGCCTGATAAGCTTCCAGGCAGCTGCCCGTTGCGGGCCCTCCACGTGACGCCACGCGACAGGGCCAGTCTGCCCGCCCACGCGCGTGACTAGATAGGCCCGTCGGTGAGGCCCGCCACTACCGGCGCCTCGGCGCGCAGGCGAATCCGTTGCGGCCGTGGGGTGGTTGGGCTCCCACACCGTTACTGCGCGATAACGTCGTGGGTTTTGTCGTGGGGGCGTGGGGCGTGGGCGCGATTAATCCCGCCCGCCCCTCGGCTTCTCGGCCTAGGCGCCTATAAGTAGGCGGGAGGAGGGGGCGGCGACGCACGCACCCACCCTCTCGCTTCCTCTCGCTTCCTCTCCTTGCTTCGTCTTCCTCCTTGCTTCCGCCGCCCGAACCACGCCCGCCATGAGATGAGCTCCTCCTCCGCCCGCCCGCGCGCATCCATGGCGCTCCGGCGTGTGGGATGGCTCCATTGTGGACGACGACATCATCGAGTTTCTCCGCCAAACACGCCGCATTCCCGGCACCCACCTAGTGCAGACCCGTGCCGCGCCGGCGGGCGAAATAACGCCGGAGCCGGAGGAGGGCGAGCGGGTCATATTCCGCTCGCACCTCATGCGCGGGCTAGGGCTACCGGCGAGCGGCTTCTTCCACGCGTTCCTGGAGTTCCACGGGCTCCAGCCGCACCACCTTACTCCAAACACGGTGGTGCTGCTGGCCGCCTTTGCATCCTTGTGTGAAGGCTTTCTTGGCGTTCTCCCCACCATCGAGCTATGGGGGGAATTCTTCCAAGCCAAGCTTGGGACCCACGTCGCGTGCTGGCTCTGTGCGGCACGTTCATCGCAATGAGGAGGCCGGTGCCCGACAACCCCTTCCCTGCCATCCCACTCATCAAGTTGGTGAAGATGTGGCAGCGCACGTATTTCTACGTGAAGAACGTCGCCATGCATACATCGGGTCAACTCTGCCGCCTTTACGTGGCCGACGAGTTGGCGGGCGACTCCCGGTGGTCCCATCGGGCCGGGCGCTGACTCCACAGCGCCCGCCGTCGCTGACTCCGAGTCTTGACGCAATCGGAGGGCCTGTTGGCCCAGGGCCGACTTCTTGGCCGCCTTCGTGGCGCGCCGAGTTCTTCCTCTCCAAGGACGACCTCATCCGATCTGTCAGATGAGCGGCCGCCGGGACCCCAGTCGGCTGTGCTCCAAAGATATGCCCCACGCGGAGGTGGTGGACACGGTGAATTTCCTGGCGAACTGCGGCCTTACGGAGGAATGGCAGTTCGGCAAGGAGCTGTACTCCCACGCCAACCCCCCGCCTGTGGTAAGTCATCTCTCTTGCTTTTCTGTTTCCTTCTTCAGCCGAATCCGACTCTAATTTTCTTTGGTCTTTTCTGAGTTAGAACCCCCTCATGCAGCCCTCGGCCGGCACCGCGGGGCCGGCTCGTGAATTCGTCCCCGACCGGGCGGAGAGCGACGCCGACGACCCCGACTTGGGGGTGGCGGCGATGGAGACCGACGCCGAGGGAGGTGGAGGGGCCGACGACTTCAGGCCTTCGGCAACCTTCGCCGACTGGCCTGATGACGACGGCGAAAGGGAAGTCGTCCCCCGCCGCCAACAGAAAGCCGGCCATCCAGGCGCGAGTTCCTCCGCCGTCTTGGGTGGTCGAGGCGGCGCTAATGGCGCTGGCTGGGCCGAGCCTGCCAGGCGGCCGGGCGAAGAAATTCAGGGGGACGGCCGCCGCGACCCAGCGCGAAGAGGCGGTCGCGAAGGCTAACCGCTTCCGCAAGGAAGTGAAGAAGCCGCCGCTGGTCTCCGCGTAAGTACTTCTTGTTTTGTCTCGTTTTCTTCTGGTCCGTTTTGTCCAATTCTTTATATGTCTTTTTCTCATCAGGGGTCCTCTCACCTTGGGGAGGGTCGCCGCTGCCTCCGTCATGGGGTCGGCAGAGACGTCCGCCAATACTCGGCGGATTGATCCTGCGGCCGCCCTCCGGGAGGCGACGGAGCGGAATGCGTAGGAGAACTGCGACGAGGAGGAGGCCGCCCGTCTGGAGAAGGCGGAGACCGAGAAGGCTGCGGCTTCCGCCCAGAAGAAGCTGGAGGAGGTCGAAGCCGCCGTTGCAGCCAAGAGGCGAGCCGAAGAGGCCGTGCGCCTCCGATCAGCGCTGCTTTCGTCACCCTGGCTGAGCTCTGCGCCGCCTCCGCCGGAATTCACGGGGCAGACGGAGGGAGTCGGCGGTGAGGTCCCCGTCGCGGAGAGGGAAGGCGGCGAGGCCTCCCTGTCGGGCATGGCCGTGCCGCCCCCGCCGCCTCCACCGCAGTCTGAGAGCGCGCGAGGCAAACAGCCGGCGGACCCGCCTGTGCCGCCGACCGACGACGAGGCTATGGCAAGGCTGCTTCTTCAGGCCGCCTCGCCAGCGCGACGCCGTCTTGAGAAGGCGAATTCGGCGCCGCGCCCCTTGGAGACCGGCGCCACCAGGTCGGCCATTCCAGACGCCGAGGCGACAAGCGCCGCACCCATTGGGTGGGTGCGAGGAGGCGTACAGTGCCCGCTTGAACACGGCGCGCCCCTGGGACGCCCGTGCGAAGTTGCGAATGAGGGCGACGCCATCGTAATCGCTCCAAAAGCGCTGGCGTCGCGAGCCGCCCGTCTGGTATGTTTACGCTTTGAACTTTTTCTCGCTCTTCTTCGGTGAGGCGCGGCTCACCACTGGTGTAGTCCCGAGTTTCGGGCTGCTGAAAGCGGCTCGGAACTCCATTTCTTGACTTCCAAATTTTTACCTTTGTCTGAAATTCTTGTCGCAGGAGTATCACAACCTCCGCTACCACCGCTATCAACCGCAACGTTGAGGAGCTGGGCAAGCGGACTCTTGACTTGGCGAGGAGCCGAGGTGAGTTTTCTTCTTCAAGCGCACGCCTGGCGCACCCAGTGAGCTGTAGTCCCGAGATTATGAAGCTAACTGTGATGGGCCGGATCTTCCTGGCGACCTTCTTAGCTGACGACTTTGCATCCTTCTTCTTTTTATTTTTCAGAGACTAGCGCCACTCTTCGGCGGCAGCTGGGTACGGCCAACACCGCCTAGCGCCAAGGAGGAGGAGTGCAGCAAGCTCGCCGCAGAGCGCGACCTGCTGGCTACGCAGCTGGCGGAGCAGAGGGAGCTGCTTAAGGCGGCGCAGGACAAGGCGGAGAAGAAAGAGGCTGCTCTCCTGGACGAGTTTGAGAGCGAGCGCTCCTCCTGGACCGACAAGGAAGAGGTGCTGACCTCCGGCTTCCATGAAATCGAGGACATCGTCGATGGTGAGTTTGCTTTTACTTCTTCTTTTGGGTCGCCGACTATGGGTCAGGCCGACCCCTGTTTTTTGACTTGCTTCATTTTCGTCTTGGCAGACTTCTTCCCCAGCCACACGCAGGCAGCCAATCAAGCTATCGAGGCTGACCGCAAGGCGCGAAGGGCGAGTGGTGCTGCGATCGCTGCCAATGCCCCCCAGACCCTTGACGAGCAGCTCCTGAGCATTGAGGCTCGTCTGCGGCCGGCCCATCGGATGCTGCGCCGGTTTCAGCGTGTCGGCGCCTAGGCGATCGCTGCCCTGTGGCCGGACATGCCGATTCTGCGCACTCCCAGCCGGACCGCCGATTGGCTGGAGGTTGCGGCTGGCCGCCTTGAGGCCTGGAAGGGTTCCGTGGCCCGGGCTGGAGCGCGCCGGGCCCTGGAATTCGTCAAGGCGTGGTATCCAGGGCTGGATCTGGACCGGCTGGCCGCGTTCCGGTCAGAGGCCCAGGCGGAGTTGCTGGCTGCGGAGGACACCCTCGTCGAGCGTGCGGTGGCGATTGCCGACTACACGGACACCAGCATCTTCATCCCTGAGCGGAATGAGGACGGTGGGGAGGCGCCGCCGGAGTGGTTCGGCATGAACCCGGACTACGACGAGGACTCGGCGGAGGTGATCGACTCCAGCGCCGAGGAGGAAGACGAGGCGGAGGACGGAGACGAGATGGAGGCGCCAGAAGACGGAGCGGGCGACCAGCCTCAGCTCGACCGCGCCTCCAGCAACGAGCCGCGCCCGTCTGGGCCGGCTGCCGCTGGAGACAATCAAGCCGAGACCACCCAGCCGGCCGCCCCGGCGCCTGACGCCGCCGTCGCCTCCGGCCTATCGACCCCATCTGCCGCTTCCTAGGCCACTGTCTCGCCTTTATTTTATCTGTTTTGATAGTCTTTGAAAGAACATGTTAATTCACACAATTCCACCCACGGGGTGTATTCTGAACCTCTGTCCGAAGATCCGGCCAAGGGCCTAAGCTGTGTAAATATTATCCTGATTTTATCTTTCCTTGCTTATTGCTCTTATGGCTTTTTCCTTTGCCGCCTTCCCTCGAAGTTGCCGCTTGCCCATCGGGCAACCGCTCTGCGGACTGCCGTCTGGGTCAAGTGCTTGGCTACCTTTGAGAAGGCAAGTACTTGGCCATTTTTTAGAGTCTTTAAGAAAGTTGGGTAGAAAGCGGCAAGCCGACTACTTAAGAGTCGGTTTTGCGAAACGGGGTTGGAAGCCGACTTAAACTATGTTTATGCTTTGGGTCCTTAGCCATTTTTTCGTGTGGGCGCTCGTTCTTCCTTACTCCTGCCCACCAAACAGTCGCTCTGCTAGCTGCGGCTTCTGACAGGAGACGGCTTAGGCACCGCACGTTACTTGTCATTGCGCAGAAGCATTTCATAGCCCATATGGCAGTCCCCGGGCCGACTAGTCAAGCCCGGTGCCAAATAGCATAACAGATAGTAACATACTCAAAGGCATAATTCTTATCATACAGATAACAAAAGAGGGCAGTCCCCGAGCTCGTCTCGGGGGGCCCGAAGTCTTGGTACTTCAAACACAAAGGGTAGCGTGGTACATATTGCATCAACTGTAAAATCTTCGGAGGAGATTCGCATTCCATGGCCGTCTGCCTCTTTGCCGAGTCGCCCCTCTTGCGTGCTTTCGGGGCTTCGTGCGCCGATCGGGTAGTAGGAGTCGTTACTCAAAGACTTTGCTGATGATGAATGGGCCTTCCCAAGGTGCCGATACCGGTGTCTTTGGCCGGCTGTTTCTTTGGATCAACCAGAGCACAAGGTAGCCCTCTAGGAATGATCTTGGCTTGACCTTCTTGTTATAGTAGCGGTGCAGGCTCTCTTTGGTAGATGCCGGACCGACCGAGTGCCAACAGCCGCCCTCTTCCAGCAGAGATCGACGCCGCCTTGACGTGCTTCTTCTGCTTCCTCTTCGGTGTACATGGTGACTCGCGGCGAGTCGAATTCTATATCCGTTGGGATGACGGCTTCGGCACCGTAGATGAGGAAGAAGGGTGTGAAGCCAGTTGACCTGTTTGGAGTCGTGCGCAAACTCCAAAGGACGGCTAGCAACTCCTCGAGCCAGCAGCCGGCCGAACGCTCCAGTGGCTCGACCAGTCGAGGCTTGATGCCAGACAGGATGAGGCCATTCGCCCGCTCCACCGGCCGCTTGATCATGGTGGGCAACGGACGCTAAATCCAATCGGATGCCTTGCGTCCGCGAAAGCGGGCTGTATGCCCTTGGCAAAATTTGTGCCATTGTCGGTGATGATGTTGTGTGGTACGTCGTACCGAGTCGTGACGTCGGCGATGAAAGTCACTGCAGTAGGACCATTCAACTTCTTGATGGGCTTTCCTTCTATCCACTTGGTGAACTTGTCCACCGCGACAAGTAAGTGAGTCAGGCCGCCTCGTGCCGCTTTTGAATGGTCCCACCATGTCCGTGCCCCAAACAGCAAAGGGCCAAAGCGATGGGGATAGTCTTGAGTCTGAAGCCGGCTGAAACGGCTTGGAGCGGAACACCTGGCACCCCTTGCATTTTTGAACTAATTCCTTGGCCTCTTCTAGGGCAGTCGGCCAGAAGAAACCGTGTCGGAAGGCTTTGGCAACGAGTGCTCTTGAGGCTGCATGATGGCCGCACTCGCCTTGATCAATGTCTTCGAGAATCGCTTGGCCTTCCTCTGGCTCGACGCAGCGCTGGTAGACACCAGTGACGCTGCGCCTGACCAGCTCTCTGTTGACTATAGTGTAGGCTGCCGCTCGGCGTTGCACTTGCCGAGCAAAGGTCTCATCGGTTGGTAGCTCTCCGCTTACTAAGAACTTTAGGATGGGCTGGGCCCATGAGGGTGCTGCTATTTCTTCGACTGCCAGTACTGCTACTTGGACGAGGGCGGCTGGGCTGGGAGGCGGCGGGTTGGAGTCCGCAGCAACTTGCTGGGTTGAAGAAGTCCCCGGGCCGACTGGCGCGGTCCCCGGGCCGAGAACTGGAGTCTTTGCAATGGTCGCCGCAGTCCCCGGGCCGGGTTCTAAAGTCCCCGGGCCGGCTTCAACTGCAGCATTCTTGGGGCCGTCTGCAAGAATTCTTGTGCCGTTTGCTGAGGCTTTGGAGTCATATACGACTTCTTCAGGGGGAGTCGGCACAAAAATGGAGTCTGACTCTGGTGACGGCTTGACAGATGGCTTGAGGAGGCGAAGGGCTTACGCCGGATGGTATTGCCTGGCGGGTGGAGCCGATTCTTGCCAGGGTATCTGCTTGGTTGTTGTCGTTTCTTTGCACGTGGAGGAACTCGCACCCCTCAAAATATCCACTCAGCTGCTGTACCAGGAAACGGTAGCTCGCCATGTTTGCATCTTTGGCGTCCCAGTCGCCGGATGACTACTGGACCACCAAGTCGGAGTCGCCATAACACAGGATCCGGCGAATGCCAAGCTCTTTGGCAAGCCGGAGCCCGTGAATGATCGCATCGTATTCGGCGACGTTGTTGGAGGCGGCGAAGTGGATCTGCAGCGCGTACTTGAGCTTGTCGCCTTTGGGGGAAGTGAGGACCACGCCGGCTCCCAAGCCAGTGCGCATCTTGGAGCCATCGAAGTGCATCCGCCAATGGGTGGAGTCGGGCGCTGGCGGCAGGTATTGGGTCAAGGCCCAGTCGATGAGGAAATCGGCCAGTGCTTGCGACTTGATGGCGGTGCGGGGCTGGTAATAGATGGTGTAGGGGGCCAGCTCTATGGCCCATTTGACCACTCGGCCAGAAGCATCTCGGCTTCCGATGATCTCGGCTAGTGGGGCTGTGCAAACCACGGTGATTGGATGTTCTTGAAAGTAAGGCTTCAACTTCTTGGCGGCAAAGTGCACGCCGTAACACATCTTCTGGTAGTGGGGGTAGTTCTGCTTGGATGTCGACAGTATTTCGCTCAGGTAATATACCGGTCTCTAGACAGGTAGCGCCTTGCCGTCCTCCTTGCGTTCAACTACAATGACTGTGCTGACTACCCTGCTGGTGGCGGCAATATACAGGAGCATGGGCTCCTTGGGAGTCGGGCCGCCAGCACGGGGGGATTAGTCAGCATTTTCTTCAACTGGAGAAAAGCTTCATCCGCCTTGGAGTTCCATTCAAAGAAGGTGATCTTCTTCATGAGCTGGTACAGAGGAAGAGCTTTCTCACCCAGCCGGCTGATGAATCGGCTGATGGATGCCAAACAGCCGGTGAACTTTAGCACATCTAGCGATCGGGCGAGGTACTTCCATCCTTTCGATTGCCTTGATCTTCACGGGTTGCACTCTATGCCGCGTTCGAGACCAGGAAACCAAGGAGTTGGCGGTGGTACTCAAGACGCACTTCTCTGGGTTGAGCTTGATCTGGAATCGGCGTAGATTTTCAAATGTCTCCTTGAGGTCTTCCAACAACGTTCCTCGCTTCTCCGTCTTCACCACCACGTCGTCCACGTAAACGTGGGCGTTTCTGCCAAGCTGCTTGAGGAGGCACTTCTGCATGCAACGCTGAAATGTGGCGTCGACATTCCTCAAGCCGAACGTCATGGTCAGGTAGCAGAAGGCTCCGAATGGCGTGATGAAGGCGGTCTTCAATCTGTCGGCACGGTTCAGCTTGATCTGGTGATATCCTGAGTATGCATCTAAGAAGCTCAACAACTCGCATCCGGCTGTGGAGTCTATCACCTGATCAATTCTCGGCAAAGCGAATGGGTCCTTGGGGCAAGCTTTGTTGAGGCTTGTGTAGTAAATACACATCCGCCACTGCTTGTTCTTCTTTAATACCAAGACCGGGTTCGCTAACCACTCTGGAAAGAACACTTCCATGATGAAACCGGCTGCGAGGAGCCGGGCTATCTCTTCTCCAACAACTCTTCTCTTCTCTTCTGACAGGCGGCGCAAGGGCTGCCTGACGGGCTTCACATCAGATCGGACGTGTAACTTGTGCTCGGAGAATTCCGTCGGTACACCTGGCATGTCTTTAGGGGACCATGCGAAAATGTCCCGATTCTCACGGAGGAAATCGAAGAGCTCGCCTTCCTATTTACTGTCAAGGTTTGCACCTACGACAGCGTACCTCTCCGGGTGCTCCGGGTCCAAGGGTATCTTCTTTGTCTCTTTGGCTGGCTTGAGCAAGCCCTCAGCTTCCGACTCCTTGGGGTTGGGTGACATCTCTGGCTGCTTGCCGGCCATTGCCACAACCCGATCAAGAAGCCGCTTCTCACCAAGCGATCACCGGGGACTCGGCCAGCCGACTGCTTTCGGTACCGCAGGCGGACCAATTTCTGTAGTCGCTGCCACGGTCGAAATTCCCTTGGTACTCGGCATCTTCATCTTGAGGTAGGCGTAGTGGGGGACCGCCATGAACTTGGCCAGAGCAGGTCGGCCAAGCAGAGCATGGCATGGGCTTTCGAGGTCCACCACTTCGAACCAGATTGGCTCTCGGCGAAAGTGATCTTTCTCCCCAAAGAGGACTTCTATCAGGATCTTGCCGATCGGTGAGCATGAAAGGCCAGGTACAATTCCGTGGAACACAGTCCGGCTGTTCTGAAGCTGTCTTTGCTTGATTCCTAACTTCTCCATTGTGTCCTTGTACAGGATGTTTATGCTGCTGCCTCCGTCTATCAGCACTCGTGAGAAGCGAGCGGCCCGCCTATCCGCGGCAAGGGTGTCTCCCAAGACCAGGGCGTAGGAGCCCGGATTCGGCATCACCTCTGGGTGATCAGCTCGGCTCCAACTGATAGGTTTCTCGGACGAGTGGATGAATTCTGGAGTATCTGATGCTACTGCATTCACTTCTTCTTCTTTGCTGACCGCTTTCTTGGCCGATAAATCCACCTTTGGTGAACACCACATAAGCTCCGTGCTCTTCTGGTACTCGTCTTGTACTGCGCCTGACCGGGCCCGACAGCCGCTCTTTGAGGGCGGTGGGCGGCGCCCAACAAAGTGGGAGGGATGAGGCCGTCTCCCTTGGCGATCCTAGTGAGCCAGTGGCACTTCCGAGTGGTGTGGTTCGACGGCTTTGCGCCGCTATGGAACTTGCAGGGACCATCCAAAGTCTGCTCGTAAGAGAAGGCCGGCAACCAATTGGACTTGCCGCCTTTTCTCGCTGGCCGGAGGCTGCCCCTCCGCTGTTGGTCTTCGATCGCCGCCACCGCCGGCTGTTGGACGCCGGCTGCGGGGCCTTGCGCTTGTGATCATTCAGCTGCTGTCGCCGACTGGTGTCGCCAGCCGGAGTTCTGGGAGCCTGAGGAGCCACCTTGCCAGTCGCATTGACTTTGATCTTCGTCTTCATGGAGGAGTCAGCTGTGGCGTACTTGTCTGCTATGATCAGCAGCTCGTCGAGGGTCTCCGGCTCGTCGCAAAGGAGCTTGTGCTTGAGGAGGGTGCCTTCTCTGCACCCGGCGGTGAAGTACTCGATAGCCTGCACCTCGTGCACTCCCTCGCAGGAGTTCCGGAGCTCGGCCCAGCGCGTGAGGTAGTCGCGAGTGGACTCATTGGGGCCTTGCACGCACAAGGAAAGCTGGCGAGGCTTGGGAGGTCGCTTGTACGTGCTCGTGAAGTTGCGGACGAAGGCCTCAGTGAAGTCGACCCAGCTGTTGATGCTGCGGGTCTTCAAGCTGTTCAACCATGTCCGGGCCGTGCCCTAGATCATGAGGGAACATACTTTACGGCAACGCGCTTGTTGCAGTTCGCTATGCTGATGGCCGCGGAGTAGTCCACAAGCCAGTCCTCCGGCTTCACGGAGCCGGTGTATTTGGGTGTATCTCGGGGGAGTGTGAACCCTCTGGGTAAGGGCTCGTCTCGGATGCAAGGTCCGAAACACGGCGGGCCCAACTCGTCTTCTTCTTCCAGGGCCAGGGATCGGTGGAGTCGCTCAATCCGGTGGCGGGCGTCGTTTTCTCCGACTCCCTCTCGGCGGCCAAGGCGGTCGCCAAGAGTCGGATGCTCGACGGGCGGCGGGGAGACTCGCCTTTCTCTGCGGGGAGGAGGGGGCAGATAGTCGTCCCCCCGCTCCACCGCCCTTGGGCGGCCGTCTTCATCGCGTTTGATGGAGATGTGGGTCCGACTATGGCTAACAGCCGGATCCTTGTTTTTTCTTCCACGGACACCGCCAGTCGGCGTCCGAGACGTCGCGCCTTGATCTCGGCGGGGAGGCAAGTCGCCGTGTTGTCGTCGCGGCGCCTCCGTGTGGCAGCCGTCTTGTCAGCGGCAGCGTCGAGCTGCTAGACTTCGCCCGTCATCAGCGGCGCCTCGCCTCGGGTTATCCAGCTTCGTCCGCCCGCCGCTGGCGCGGAAGTTCTCCGGCGTGGTGTACGAGACGATTGGCCCCATACAGGTTGGCGATGGCTACGCCGCCAGTTGGACCGCCGCTTAGGCGGTTAGGCCCGGCCGAGCCGGGCGAGCCGCCACCGCGATCCATCTCGCTACTGGTAGGCTTCTCGACAAGCGCCTCATGCTTGCCCGGCTTCTTTCGCGCTACCACGAGGGAGCAGGAGGCGCGCCTCCGGCCCCAGCGTCGGCGTCTTCCGGAATAGGCGCGGTTAGGTCTTGCAGAACCGCTTCGAGAGGGTCATGAGTCCCTTCGCCGGAAGGCTCGCTATGACCGATGACGAGCACTTCCATGACGGTGCTTCCGCCGCTCTCCGCGCGAGGGAGCGGCTCATCGTAGACCACCACGTTGGTGGGGAACGCGTCGAGCGACGCGGCGTCGGAGTCGACCAACATCGGGTCGGTGGAGCCTACGGACTCGGTGTCGGGCGAGCAGCTCGCCGCGACGTGAAGCTGCTCGAGGAGGCCCGCGAGGAGGTTTCCCGGGCCGCCCGTCGCTGCGTCGGATGCAGCTCGTCGGAGAGGCGAACCGCCCGACAAGTTCGGGCGAGGCAGCTTCGCGCAGCGACCTCAGCGCCATGCAGCGTCGGTGCAGACTCCGTCTGGCGTGCCAGGCTGGCTGCGCTCGCTAGGGAGGAAGAGGGTTCCCGTCCAGAGCAGGTCTCCGGACGACGGTGTACCTAGCCCCACGGTGGGCGCTAAATGTCGGGGGTTGGGTGCGACATATGCCAAAGGATGGCTAATCATGGAGGGGGCGAGTAGAACGTCGCCGGTGCTTGGAAACGGGATGAGGCGAAGGCATGCACGCCGGTGAATCTTACCCAGCTTGTGGCTCTCCGGGAGATAACACCCCTCATCGCTGCTCTGCGGGTTCTCCGCATGATCACTATGGCAAAGTGAGTACAAGGTTGCTCCTTGAGCTGTTCGGGGTGAGGAAGGAGAAGGGCACGGCTAGCTCTTCTCTTCCCTCTATGTGTGTGTCAAACTACTAGGGTCCAACCCCTTGCATGGGTGCCCCGGGGGGTTTATATAGGCCTACCCCCCGGGGGTACAATGGTAATCCGTCTGGGAGCAGGTCCCAGGCGTCAGTCTCTTTAGTCGTCGTCTTCTTCGCCGACTCCTGGGGCCCGCCGACTAGTGGGCCCCGCCGGCGGTCCAGCATGGGGCGGGTTTTGCCGGCTGCAGGATACTGTAGCCGCGCTTCTAATGACGCGAGCTTGGTCGTGGGGTCATGGCAACAGTGCCGCCGCCTGGCAGGCGATCACTGTTGCCATTCCATGTCTTGTCTGGTTAATGGCGCATGGAGCCCGTGGGAGGGTTCGGCCGACTCTCGGAGGCCGATTCCTAGCGGGTCTGTCTTGGGATGCTCTTCGCCGTCTTCTGCACTCCTGTCGACAGGCGGGTCCCATCGTCTTCGGGTCGTACAGACAGGCCATCGTGGGTACAGGGATCTGCCCACGAGGCTGATGTCGTCGTGGCCGTGGCAGTAAAGGTTGCCACGGACGGAGATCTTCGTCAAGACGGCACTCTGCGGCCATGCTCGTCCTTTGTGAACAGGGCAGGATGGGCTGCGGCGGCCCCATCCCGCCCCGTCGGTAGTCGTGATCGAGGGAGGCGGTTGGAGTCGCGGGCCGACTCCTCGTAGCCGGCTTCACCGGAAGTCGTTGGCTGGGAGTCGGCTTATCTTGAGGCCGTCTCTGGGACTCAGCTGGGAGGGGCAGTCGGCGGCTGTCGCCGACTCTCAGAAGGCGGCTCTTCGTCCTGGGGTCTTGAGGGGCGCAGTCTGCCCTGATGTTTTGAAAGGTCCAGGGGCTCGGGTTTGCCTACTCGTGGCCCATTACTCCGACACCCTTTGGACGGGTTTAAGCCCGATCCAGTCATAGTCCGTTACGACTCCCAAAGCGGTGATGCGATCTAACAGGTCATTAAGAGAAGAGAGCTCTATCGGATCCATCTGTTCGGCTAGTTCCGAATTGATGTGAAGTTTATGCGTGATGACCAGAGAGGCCATCGTCGGCGTGACAGCCGATGGGGCGGCCATGACGAAGCCGCCTAGTCGAAGAGTTTTGCCTATAGCCAGAGCTCCCTCCGCGGTAATGTTGTCCCTGACAACGAGACGAGCCATCAAGCCTTGTAGCGACGACACAGAGGAACTCTCAATGAAAGCACCAATGTCGGTGTCAAAACAGGCGGATCTCGGGTAGGGGGTCCCGATCTGTGTGTCCAGGCTGATGGTAATAGGAAGCAAGGGACACAGATGTTTACCTAGGTTCGGGCTCTCTCGATGGAGGTAAAACCCTACTTCCTTCTTGATTAATATTGAAGATATATGTAGTACAAGGGTAGATTTACCATGAGATCGTAGAGGCTAAACCCTAGAAGCTAGCCTATGATGGTATGATTGTAATTGTGATCGGCCTTCTAAGGACCAACCTCTCCGGTTTATATAGACACCGGAGAAGGCTAGGGAGTACATGGAGTCGGTTACAAGGAAGGAAATATAATATCCGGATCGCCAAGCTTGCCTTCGACGCCAAGGAAAGTCCCATCCGGACACGGGTCAAAGTCTTGAGTCTTGTATCTTCACGCTTCAATAGTCCGGATGATGTATATAGTCCAGCTGTCCGGATACCCCCTAATCTAGGACTCCCTCGATCAACGCTGCTTTGCTCTGCTTTAGATTCGTCTTGCTGCTCTGCTCTTGCTCTAAGCTTCGCTATCTTTTGCTCTTGCCGCGACCTCCGGCAGCTACTGAGAGTTGTCTGCTTTAGCACTCGCTGAATTACTCTTGCATCGACTTGCTCTCTGCTAGTGCGTTCCTCGCCGGCGTCTGCTGATTTAGATCATCGCTTCTCGCTACTAGTGCTCGAACGCCCTAAACATCTATTGCAATGCTCACTAGTTCAATCAGTTTTGACGGTAAAATTCAGTTTCGACTGTGAAGTTCATTTTCTTCGCTAAATTCAGAGTGAATAGTACTTACAAAGATCTGTCGGAGCGGCCGTGGCGCTGATGCGCTTCGTTTACATCTAGCACTTTTTGGTGATGTATTTTACATCATCTATTGCAGATGATATTAGGGTCCCACTTCAGATTAACGTTGTCTGTCTTGTCATGCTTCAGCCTCATCGCCGTACACCTTAGCGGAGCTGCTCCAACGACGGAACCGTCCATCACAACGGAGCAATACCCTCGGCGTCATTTCCAGAGGCCTCGAATCTTCTTCCCCGCCTCCGACAGTCACACCAGCATCATCACCATCCTCCACGTCCAACCCAATGATGCTGAGGTCCACAAGGCTATGCCAAAGAGGTTGTACACTCGTCACATCACTTTGTTTCTCCATTCCTTTGTTCTTCCAATTCATGTGAGCCAAACACCCAGGTTGACCGAAATCCTATGTTTCCAAATGCTCTGTTTTGCACGTGCATTCCTATCCTATTCCTGTGTTTTTCTGTCCCTGCATTTATAGAATCCTCCAATTCTAAGGAGCCCTTATAGATTTACTTCATTTTCAGATTGGCGTACAAGAAAACTT
The DNA here is from genome assembly GCA_021605145.1 of Aegilops bicornis. NCBI lineage: Eukaryota > Viridiplantae > Streptophyta > Magnoliopsida > Poales > Poaceae > Aegilops > Aegilops bicornis. Next base: position 348,419,373 of record CM038669.1, read on the forward strand.
TGTGTGTTATGTCCTGCTCCTGCCATGCCGTCATCCACCCCACCTGAGGTGCACCATCGACAGAAGCGTTCACTGCAGAAGAGATCCCCCCTGCAGACTTTCTTTCGCCGCCTCAGATCATCTTCCCCGTTGCCGGCAGCCATGCCAACTTCATTACCATCATCGATCGAAAGCAGATGAACCCGAGGACTACATAGCCCGGAAGAGAGGTCGCAGTCTTTCGTGTTTTCTTACGTTATACATCGGTTATTATTACCTGCTACTTTATCATTCAATCTTGAGTTTTGAATTGCCCATGGGTCTCATATCGAGCCAGCAACAAATAGTATCTGTCTACTATCTGATTCATCTGGTGTCTTCTATGCGGTTCATGTTGGGTGGGCAACAAACAATAGATGATCCATTGTCTATCTTTTTAAACTGAAGCTATAATCTACCTACTATCATTAGTTTTGGATCCATCCACTCGTTTGCTACCATCAGTCTTGATTTTTGCATGCACCCCTTAGGCCTTACAAAATCTATCTATTTTTTTATTATGCATGTCAGATATTGTACACAATCGTCTTGAACATGTAGAGAAAAAGAGAAGACCGCTATGGCGAATATAATGTCATGCAGACGCCCGCTCCATGGTGGGCTAAGTGCCCCCCCCCTCTCTTGCATTTCCAGATTGTATTCCGTGAGGAAGATAACTGCTCAGATGGAGATTCGTAAGGAGCCGACCACGCCTGCTTACCACCTGAGGTGTTTGCTCTAACCTGGCATGCTGATGTTGGTCATATCATGCATATGGCGCCTTGCATTGCTTACATTATACATCTTATATGTCATCAGCTTAGTTTAGATTTGCTTTGTGTGAATGCCACATGTTTGGTTTCTATATCATACTCCCACCATTCCTAAATATTTGTCATTTTAGAGATTTCAACAAGTGACTACATACGGAACAAAATGAGTGAATCTACTATCACGCCCAATATGCGACCCTATCCAAAAGGAACTCGAAGGTCCCACCAAGGATAGACCTGCATATTGAAACGCTTTTGCAAGGTGGATATCATTACATCAACATTACATAATAGATGGGGATACATACAAGAGGCAAACAATGCCACACGAATACAACATCAATACATAAGAGCTTCATCCGACTACAGATGAAACACAAACAAAAACTCAAACGACATCCACCCTGCTAGCCCAGGCTGCCGACCTGGAACCTATCCCTGATCGAAGAAGAAGCAGACGAAGAACTCCAAAACAAGCAAACATCGCTCTCGCGTCATGACCATCGCAAAACCTGTACCTGCAACTGTTGTTGTAGTAATCTGTGAGCCACGAGGACTCAGCAATCCCTTTACCATGGGTATCAAGACTAGCAAAGCTTAAAGGGAAAGGAAGGGGTAAAGTGGTGAGGTTGCAGCAGCAACTAAGCATATATGGTGGCTAACATACGCAAATAAGAGCGAGAAGAGAGCAAGCAGAACGGTCGTGAAGCTAGTGATGATCAAGAAGTGATCCTGAACTCCTACTTACATCAAACATAACCCAAAACTGCTTTTCACTTCCCGGACTCACCGAAAAGAGACCATCACGGCTACACACACGGTTGATGCGTTTTAATTCGGATCTGGTGTCAAGTTATCTACAACCGGACATTAACAAACTCCCATCTGCCACATAACCGTGGGCACGGCTTTCGAAAGTTTATACCCTGCAGGGGTGTCCCAACTTAGCCCATTATAAGCTCTCACGATCAACGAAGGATATACCTTCTCCCAGGAAGACCCGATCAGACTCGGAATCCCGGTTTACAAGACATTTCGACAATGGTAAAACAAGACCAGCAAGACTGCCCGATGCGCCGACAATCCCGATAGGAGCTGCACATGTCTCGTGCTCAGGGCAACACCAGATGAGCAATCCATACAACTAAAACCAGACCTCAAGTTTCCCTGAGGGGCGCCAAAGGGTTTCTAGTTCGGACCAACACTTAGACAAGCACTGGCCCAGGGGGGTTATAATAAAGATGACCCTCGAGAGAGCGACTCGCAAGGGAAGAGTAGGTGGTGGTGAGGCAAATGGTAAAACCAATGTTGGGCCTTGCTGGAGGAGTTTTATTCAAAGCGAACTGTCAAGGGGGGTCCCATAAATCACCCAACCGCGTAAGGAACGCAAAATCCGGGAACGTAACACCGGTATGAAGGAAACTAGGGGCGGCAAGAGTGGAACAAAACACCAGGCATAAGGCCGAGCCTTCCACCCTTTACCAAGTATATAGATGCATTAATAATAATATAAGAGATATTGTGATATCCCAACCAAAATCCTGTTCACCATGGAGCAATCTTCAACTTCACCTGCAACTAGCAACGCTATAAGAGGGCTGAGCAAAGCGGTATCAAAGCCAAACAACGGTTTGCTAGGAAGGGTGTCAAAGGTTAGAGGTTCATGGCAATTTGGGAGGCTTGATGAGCAAAAGATAGGTAACGCAGCATAGCGATAGAACGAAGCAACTAGCATAGCAATGATAGTAGTGAGATCCAGGGTAGCGGTCATCTTGCCTGAAATCCTGCTAGGAAGAAGAACGAGTCCATGAAGAAGACGAACAGATGAAGCCACGAAGACGAACCAAGCGTAGGCGAACGAATCCTCACGATCGCAACGAAACGGGAACTATCGAGAAGAAGCACACAACATGGTAAACACACCACACAAGAACAAGGCATGATGCACAACAAGCATGATGCAAGACAAGACTACATGAAGCTACTCATGGCAAGAGATGATGCAAACAAGAGCAACACATCAAAGCAAGTTTAAATGAGGCCGGGAACAACATATAACAATTCCGATAAGTCCTCATATGCAAATTTCGAAGTTGGTCCAGATCTGAATAAACCATATGTTCAAGTTGTTAAACAGCAAGTTAAGATGCACAAAGATGATCTACATGAGATTCTAGTCAAGTTACATATAAAGTTCATTTAGTTCGGAGCTACGGCCTAGAAGATATGAGCAAAACAAGTTAAACATGGCATTGATGCAAAATGCATACAACCATCAAGCAAACACCTCAAAACATGAACGCAACACGATAATATGAATCTACAGGCAATTCTAAGCGAGTTTCATATAGAGCACACTCAAAACGGGGCAACGGTTCAACACACACTACAAGATATGGCAACAATCTGTCCAAAACAGCAACTAGGCATATTGCAAGCACCAAAACAACATGCTACGGTACCACAATATGAGAACAAAAGACATGGGCATGATGTACAGGTAAAGCATAACAAAACATGAACACTGAGATATCTCCATAAATCACTATAACATGCTCAAACACACATGGCAAGATTGCAAATAATAACAGTTCAGACTTTGCAGAAAATAACATCAGGTTGCAATGTTTAGAGCTATCAAACAACATGTTACAGGAACTTAACATGGCAAACAAAGGCATGGAATGGTACCACTAAATTTATAGAACAAAATTCCCTTACTGACCATAAGCCAAAAAGGATCATAAGATATGATGGCACCCATGTAAACATAGCAAGTTATAATACAGATTTAAACATGGCAGGAACAACAATAAGTAGGCATGTAGATGAGCTTGTACCACTCACCACAGAGCAATAAAAGGCATGGCAAGGCAACCAACAGTAATAAGGAATGTTTTTGAAGCTAAGCATGGCAATAGCAAGTTCATAGGGTGCATGGATCACTAGCAAAACACATGGCAACAACTGAACTTAATGTTAACAGGCTGACAGCAACATTATTAAGCAACTTTGGAGCAAGATAACAACAATCTACAGCAGGCTATAGGGGCATGGATAGATATAGCATGACATGTGGAACAAAACTCCCTTATTGAACATCTCCAGATTATGCATAGAATGATTTGTAGCAGCAGGTTTTCATAGCATCACGAAATAACAGATTCAGCCTAGCAAAACAGCAACAGCAAGTACCCTACTTAACAAGCTCGATTCACTCACCACAAGTCATTGCATGACAAGATAAGCATAGCATCAGCAAGAAGACATGTTTATGAAACAAACCAAGGCAAGAACAAGTTCATAGCATGCAAGTATCAACTACAACAACCTTGGCAAAATTGAATAACATGTAAACAATCTGCCAGGAAACATTTTGGAGCAAAAGTAGAGCACGAAAATGACATGCTAGGATACTCCATAATTGCAACCAGGGGCAAGATTGGCCAGAGGATAACCATATATTCAAAACATAGTTACTGAAATATCTCAAAATATGCATGGATCTCTCTGTAGAATCAAGTTTACATGGCATCAAAATAACAGTAGAACAGGGACTAAAATCAGCAACATCGTGAAGCCTAGTTTGCATGCTTGTGCTAGTCACCACAGAGATCAAAAAAATACATGGCATACACCCCTGTAAAGATGGCATGATGTAGTTCAAAACACATGTAGAGCTCATGCTCATAGGATGCACACATCAAATCCAACAAAAATGACAAATGAGCCTGTTCTGATAGCAGACAGCAGACAACATTTTATAGCACTCTTGCAACGACGATTCAGGCATCAAGATGATCTCAAATAAGTATGACACAATGGAACAAAATGAAGAACATCTCACAATGAACATTTTTACATATTACACGCACAAAACGGAGCAGTATACATCAAGTTATGACATGATGAACAGAGGCATAAAATGCAAAAATAAAAAGACTAAGCCGATTTTCAGAAAAAAAAGGACGCGCGTCGGATAGCTAAACGTCGCACTGAGCGGGTTTTAGGCGGGTGACTCACCATGGGCCAAGCCCAAGTCGGTGGAGAGGCCAAGGCAGGCAGGCGCGCTGGGCCGCGCAGTGCAGTGGGCCGAGGCCGGCGGGGAGGAGGCCCACGCGGGCGCCCAGGTGAGCGGGACGAGCTCCCAGCTCGATCCCGAGCCATGGCGGCGGCGGCGGTGATGGTGGACGACGAGACGACGGTCCGGCGAAGGGGAGGAAGGCGGAGGAGGCCAGATCTGGCCGGATCCAGACCCAGGGATCCCGTTCCCTCCGTCAGCGCGAGGTGGTGGGGTTCTACCTGGCTGGCGGGGCGGAGATCCGGGGCGGCGCGGAGGCGGCAATCGCCGGCGAGGCCGCAATCCAGGCAGCGGGACAGATCGGGAGGCACGGGCGCCGGGCGCCTGGCGGCGGCGCTGGACGGGCCGGGCGGGCCTCCCACGGGCTCCGCAGGGCCGCGGCGGAGGGAGAAGAGAGAGGGTGCGGGCGCGGGTGAGGTGGCGGCGGCGGGTGACGTGTCGCGTGGGGATTGGTCGGGGTGAGGTGGAGGCTGGACGTGTCCGGCCGGAGTTGGACGTGTCCGGCGGCGCGAGGGGAGCGGGGCTAGGGTTGGACTGCGAAAATTCGGGGGGAGACACCTATTTATAGGTAGAGGGAGCTAGGAGGCTCCAAATGAGGAGCGGTTTTAGGCCACGCGATCGTGATCGAACGACCGAGAGCATGGAGGGGAGTTTGCTAGGTTTTGGGCCAGTTTGGAGGGGTGTTGGGCTGCAAAGAGAAAGGGGGGGGGGGGTTCCGGGCTACGCGGTTAACCGTTGGAGTATCAAACAACCTCCAAATGGCAGAAACTTGACAGGCTGTCTATCGGTGGTATACCAAGGCCACTTGGCAAGCCTCGGGCCATTCCGAGAAAGTTTAACACCCGCACACGAAAACAAGGTCTAAGAGGGGCGACGAGCGAGCGCGAGAGGTCCGGACTCCGAACGGACAACGGAGAGAACCGGGAGAACCCGAACGGATGCAAGTTTTGTAAAACATGCAAATGAAATGCAGATGATGACATGGCAAAATCCAACACGCAAGCAAATGGCATGGCAACGACGGTGAATAACTGACAGAAACCTGACGCATCGAATCCGGGGCGTTACAACACTCCTCCACTAACAAGAGATCTCGTCCCGAGATCTTAGGACCGAGACGGAAGGGAAAAGGGATGAGGTGAAACAAGAACTCAAGAGAAGAGGCAAGGAATCGAGAGCACTGGAGAAGAAGAGAGGAACGACGAGAATGACGAGAATCAAATGCTCATGGAAACACGATAGACTCTGAAAGCACTCCGGTTAGAACGAGATGAGAAACGAATAAGACTGAAAGAATTTAGGCAGAAATCTGACTGAACATGGAAAGAATAGAACATGAACTTCACAAGATGGGATGACACTTGAGGAGATTACCAATGCAATGCCTCCGGAAGAATTGAAAGAATTTGGATGAAAAGAACTTAGAAGGAAGGATTGAACAAAGTTGTTGAGAAAATCAACAACGAAAGAATAAGCTTGTTGTGGACTTATGGATAACATCTCAAAATTATGAGGTGATCACCGACCACAAATGGAAATGATTGGATAACTGAGAAGAACGAGGAAATGCAAAATTCCATTTGAAAAGAAAATGGAGAATTAAATGCACTTCGCGAAGCAAGAAGAAGAAAACTTGAGCTTCGCCTACAAGAATCTTGATGAACACTTGAGGAATGAATTAAATCGTGAAGAACCACCATGAAGAGCTCCGGTGAAAAAATGATGATGAGATAGAATGAAGGAAGAAAGAATAAGATGAGCCTTGCAATGATTTAGATGGAGGTTCCGACGAAATGGCCTAGGAAATTGAACTCCGGAAAAGAAAAGATGAAGACACTTGGAACTAGAATTTATTCCTCAAGAATAAACTCCGAAGGAAAGGATTACTCACTTGGATGAAATAAGAATAAGATTTATTGTATGCTTATCCTTCATCAAGTTAAATTAATGACAAGCGGATTTGGCATGCAAATTATTCTTGTTGAAAAAGGATTGAGAAGTGACATGTCGCAAACTTGAGAAGGTCTTCATGAACCACCGGAAGGATTGAAAGGACGAATGAATGATAATCAAAGAAAAAGAATCTTGAACGAACCACCGTAAGAATTCGAAAATGAATGATGAAAGAGAATGCATCACCGGGAAGAATTAGAAGAGGCGAAGAATTCTTCTGGAACGATGGCCTCTGGTGAAAAGAAACGGGAAAACAACTCCTCAAATACTCCGGATGGTTAAGAAAAGGAATATCTGACAATTGGAATAATTCTCGAGGATAACATGAAGTTAGAACCACGAAACTTCGAGAGAACAGACAAGATTTAGAGGAAAAAATCTTCTTCGGTCTTCAAAGCTGAGAAAGACGACGAGAAACACCACCGAAATTGTTGAGAAACTCCGGAATAATTAGAAGAGTCAGGTAAGATCCTGGGAAAAGACCTGTGCGTTAGGGCCCACTAAAAGAAAACACCGTTGGAAAGGATTTTTGAAGAGATAGATGATGCACCGGAACAGTTGAAATATTTGAATGAGGTGACAACCTCGAATTAATTCGAACACAGACGAATCTCGTGAGATGTCTTCCGAATTCCGGAAGGATAAACTGGCGAGAGACGAATGAGCAGGGAGAACACTTGAGCCGAGGGAAAGAATATGATCAACACCGAAAAAAACTTGAATTGAATCCACCGGAAAAGAAAAGAGATGAAGAATGTCAAACGAGACGAGAATTCACCGGTTGGGATAATTGAGGGAAGACTGAAGAGACTCCGTACGAATGAAATTGATGCTCGAAAGAGACTCAGGCTCTGGGAAGAAGAGGGTGGGAGGGCGGGAAAAAACAAGGTAACTTGGAACGAGGAATCGACGAATAACTTGAAGAGAAAGCACCGGTTGAAATAATTGAGGAAAGAAAGCAATGGCTTCGCACGAGTAGGATGGATACTCGATTACAGACTCCGGTTCCGAGAAGAAAAGGGGTGGGCGAGTGGGAAAAACAAGGACAACTTCGGACAGGGAAACAACGTCAATTGAAAACAGCTGAGGATTGATCTCTCAAAAGACAAAGAGGTTCGAGTCGACTGGACGAGAAGTGCACCGGACAAAAGAGGAAGGACAACGAACGAAAACTAACCGCGTGATCCTAAAGAAAAATTTGAACGGGAAGAGGAGTAGTTCAAAACACCTACGTCAAGATTCCTTACAAAGCAACGAAGGGACTGAGGAGTAAAAGAATTCCTACTCTCCGATATAACTAGACTCCGAAATACTTCTTTTTCTAGACTCGACAACGGCCAAACTACACGATCAATCAAGGGGGGCTCCTAGGGTCGGTCGAGGCTCTGATACCAACTTGTCACGCCCAATATGCGACCCTATCCAAAAGGAACTCGAAGGTCCCACCAAGGATAGACCCACATATTGAAACGCTTTTGCAAGGTGGATATCATTACATCAACATTACATAATAGATGGGGATACATACAAGAGGCAAACAATGCCACACGAATACAACATCAATACATAAGAGCTTCATCCGACTACAGATGAAACACAAACAGAAACTCAAACGACATCCACCCTGCTAGCCCAGGCTGCCGACCTGGAACCTATCCCTGATCGAAGAAGAAGCAGAAGAAGAACTCCAAAACAAACAAACATCGCTCTCGCGTCATGACCATCGCAAAACCTGTACCTGCAACTGTTGTTGTAGTAATCTGTGAGCCACGAGGACTCAAAGAATCCCATTACCATGGGTATCAAGACTAGCAAAGCTTAAAGGGAAAGGAAGGGGTAAAGTGGTGAGGTTGCAGCAGCGACTAAGCATATATGGTGGCTAACATACGCAAATAAGAGCGAGAAGAGAGCAAGCGGAACGGTCGTGAAGCTAGTGATGATCAAGAAGTGATCCTGAACTCCTACTTACGTCAAACATAACCCAAAAACCGTGTTCACTTCCCGGACTCCGCCGAAAAGAGACCATCACGGCTACACACACGGTTGATGCGTTTTAATTCGGATCTGGTGTCAAGTTATCTACAATCGGACATTAACAAATTCCCATCTACCACATAACCGTGGGCATGGCTTTCGAAAGTTTATACCCTTTAGGGGTGTCCCAACTTAGCCCATGATAAGCTCTCGCGATCAACGAAGGATATACCTTCTCCTAGGAAGACCCGATCAGACTCGGAATCCCGGTTTACAAGACATTTCGACAATGGTAAAACAAGACCAGCAAGACCGCCCGATGCGCCGACAATCCCGATAGGAGCTGCACATATCTCGTTCTCAGGGCAACACCGGATGAGCAATCCATACAACTAAAACCAGACCTCAAGTTTCCCTGAGGGGGCGCTGCAAAGGGCTCTAGTTCGGACCAACACTTAGACAAGCACTGGCCCGGGGGGCTATAATAAAGATGACCCTCGAGAGAGCGACTCCCAAGGGAAAAGTAGGTGGTGGTGAGGCAAATGGTAAAACCAATGTTGGGCCTTGCTGGAGGAGTTTTATTCAAAGCGAACTGTCAAGGGGGGTCCCATAAATCACCCAACCACGTTAGAAACGCAAAATCCGGGAACATAACACCGGTATGAAGGAAACTAGGGGCGGCAAGGGTGGAACAAAACACCAGGCATAAGGCCGAGCCTTCCACCCTTTACCAAGTATATAGATGCATTAATAATAATATAAGAGATATTGTGATATCCCAACCAAAATCCTGTTCACCATGGAGCAATCTTCAACTTCAGCTGCAACTAGCAACGCTATAAGAGGGCTAAGCAAAGCGGTATCAAAGCCAAACAACGGTTTGCTAGGAAGGGTGTCAAAGGTTAGAGGTTCATGGCAATTTGGGAGGGTTGATGAGCAAAAGATAGGTAACGCAGCATAGCGATAGAACGAAGCAACTAGCATAGCAATGATAGTAGTGAGATCCAGGGTAGCGGTCATCTTGCCTGAAATCCCGCTAGGAAGAAGAACGAGTCCATGAAGAAGACGAACGGATGAAGCCACGAAGACGAACCAAGCGTAGGCGAACGAATCCTCACGATCACAACAAAACGGGAACTATCGAGAAGAAGCACACAACATGGTAAACACACCACACAAGAACAAGGCATGATGCACAACAAGCATGATGCAAGACAAGACTACATGAAGCTACTCATGGCAAGAGATGATGCAAACAAGAGCAACACATCAAAGCAAGTTTAAATGAGGCCGGGAACAACATATAACAATTCCGGTAAGTCCTCATATGCAAATTTCGAAGTTGGTCCAGATCTGAATAAACCTTATGTTCAAGTTGTTAAACAGCAAGTTAAGATGCACAAAGATGATCTACACGAGATTCTAGTCAAGTTACATATAAAGTTCATTTAGTTCGGAGCTACGGCCTAGAAGATATGAGCAAAACAAGTTAAACATGGCATTGATGCAAAATGCATACAAACATCAAGCAAACACCTCAAAACATGAATGCAACATGATAATATGAAATTACAGGCAATTCTAAGCGAGTTTCATATAGAGCACACTCAAAACGGGGCAACGGTTCAACACACACACTACAAGATATGGCAACAATCTGTCCAAAACAGCAACTAGGCATATTGCAAGCACCAAAACAACATGCTGCAGTACCACAATATGAGAACAAAAGACATGGGTATGATGTGCAGGTAAAGCATAACAAAAAATGAACACTGAGCTATCTCCATAAATCACTAGAACATGCTCAAACACACATGGCAAGATTGCAAATAATAACAGTTCAGACTCTGCAGAAAATAACATCAGGTTGCAATGTTTAGAGCTATCAAACAACATGTTACAGGAACTTAACATGGCAAACACAGGCATTGAATGGTACTACTAAATTCATAGAACAAAATTCCCTTACTGACCATAAGCCACAAAGGATCATAAGATATGATGGCACCCATGTAAACATAGCAGGTTATAATACAGATTTAAACATGGCAGGAACAACAATAAGTAGGCATGTAGATGAGCTTGTACCAGTCACCACAGAGCAATAAAAGGCATGGCAAGACAACCAACAGTAAGAAGGAATGTTTTTGAAGCTAAGCATGGCAATAGCAAGTTCATAGGGTGCATGGATCACGAGCAAAACACATGGCAACAACTGAACTTAATGTTAACAGTCTGACAGCAACATTATTAAGCAACTTTGGAGCAAGATAATAACAATCTACAGCAGACTATAAATGCAACCAAGGGCATGGATAGATATATCATGACATGTGGAACAAAACACCCTTAGTGAACATCTCCATATTATGCATAGAGTGATTTGTAGCAGCAGGTTTTCATAGCATCACGAAATAACAGATTCAGCCTAGCAAAACAGCAACAACAAGTACCCTACTTAACAAGCTCGATTCACTCACCACAAGTCATTGCATGAAAAGATAAGCATAGCATCAGCAAGAAGACATGTTTATAAAACAAACCAAGGCAATAACAAGTTCATAGCATGCAAGTATCAACTACAACAACCTTGGCACAATTGAATAACATGTAAACAATCTGCCAGGAAACATTTTGGAGCAACAGTAGAGCACGAAAATGACATGCTAGGCTACTCCATAATTGCAACCAGGGGCATTATTGGCTAGAGGATAACCATATGTTCAAAACATACTTACTGAAGTATCTGAAAATATGCATGGATCTCTCTGTAGCATCAAGTTTACATGGCATCAAAATAACAGCAGAACAGGGACTAAAATCAGCAACATCGCGAAGCCTAGTTTGCATGCTTGTGCTGGTCACCACAGAGATCACAAAAATACATGGCATACACCCCTGTAAAGATGGCATGATGTAGTTCAAAACACATGTAGAGCTCATGCTCATAGGATGCACACATCAAATGCATCAAAAATGACAAATGAGCATGTTCTGATAACAGACAGCAGACAACATTTTATAGCACTCTTGCAACGATGATTCAGGTATCAAGATGATCTCAAACAAGTATGACACAATGGAACAAAATGAAGAGAATCTCACATTGAACATTTTACATATTACACGCACAAAACGGAGCAGTATACATCAAGTTATGACATGATGAACAGAGGCATAAAATGCAAGAATAAAAGGACTTAGCCGATTTTCAGAAAAAAAACAGGACGCTCGTCGGATAGCTAAACGTCGCACTGAGCGGGTTTTAGGCGGGTGACTCACCATGGGCCAAGCCCAGGTCGGTGGATAGGCCAAGGCAGGCCGGCGCGCTGGGCCGCGCAGTGCAGTGGGCCGAGGCCGGTGGGGAGGAGGCCCACGCAGGCGCCCAGGTGAGCGGGACGAGCTCCCAGCTCGATCCCGAGCCATGGCGGCGGCGCCGGTGATGGTGGACGACGGGACGACGGTCCGGCGAAGGGGAGGTAGGCGGAGGAGGCCAGATCTGGCCAGATCCAGACCCAGGGATCCCGTTCCCGGCGTCAGCGTGAGGTTGTGGGGTTCGGCCTGGCTGGCGGGGCGGAGATCCGGGGCGGCGCGAAGGCGGCGATCGCTGGCGAGGCCGCGATCCAGGCGGCGGGACGGATCGGGGAGGCATGGGGTGCCTCGGCGCACGCCTGGCGGCGCGCACGGGCAGGCGGGCCTCCGCAGGCTCCGCAGGTCACGCGGAGAGAGGAGAGAGAGGGTGCGGGCGCGGGTGAGGTGGCGGCGCGGGAGTGGCTGGCGGCGGCGGCGGGCGACGTGCGCGTGGGGATTGGTCGGGGTGAGGTGGAGGCTGGACGTGTCCGGCCGGAGTTGGACGTGTCCGGCGGCGCGAGGGGAGTGGGGCTAGGGTTGGACTGCGAAAATTCGGGGGGAGAGACCTATTTATAGGTAGAGGGAGCTAGGAGGCTCCAAATGAGGAGCGGTTTTCGGCCACGCGATCGTGATCGAACGACCGAGAGCATGGTGGGGAGTTTGCTGGGTTTTTGTCAGTTTGGAGGGGTGTTTGGCTGCAAAGAGAAAGGGGGGTTTCGGGCTACGCGGTTAACCGTTGGAGTATCAAACGACCTCCAAATGGCACGAAACTTGACAGGCGGTCTACCGGTGGTATGCCAAGGCCACTTGGCAAGCCTCGGGCCATTCCGAGAAAGTTTAACACCCGCACACGAAAACAAGGTCTGAGAGGGGCGACGGGCGCGCGCGAGAGGTCTGGACTTCGAACGGACAACGGAGAGAACCGGGAGAACCCGAACGGATGCAAGTTTTGAAAAACATGCAAATGAAATGCAGATGATGACATGGCAAAATGCAACACGCAATTAAATGGCATGGCAACGACGGCGAATAACTGACAGACACCTGACGTATCGAATCCGGGGCGTTACATCTACACTCTAAAATATGTCTATATACATCCGTATGTGGTAGTCCATTTGAAGTCTCTGAAAAGACAAATATTCAGGAATGGAGGGACTATATGGGAATTATGCAATGCCATATGCTTTAGCCAGGCATCATATACGTGAATCATGCAATGCCATCCTGTTTAGCCAGTCATCATATATGTGAATTGTATCGTGCCATATTTTTTTCCATAATGTATTCCATTTGTCAACAATGTTTATACATTCATCTACTCTTCCTGTGCATCAGCCATTTGAGTCGGTCATGGGAAAATCTGGAGTGAAAACAAGGTCTTCGAAAGGGCCAAGGCTACCTGTCGATGCAGATTTCTTGCTGGTTACAGGTAGCTCCTCAGAGGAGGATTCAGAGAGAGATGACCAATCGTATCCCCCCCCAAGGTGCATGCTCTAACTTGGCTGGGTTATATTGCTCATATCATGCATATGGTGTCTTGCATTGCCATGCCATCTGCTTAGATTAGACATGCTTTGTGTGAATGCCTCTTGTTTGCTTTCTATATCAGATATGTGAATTATGCAATGCCATGTTTTTCAGCCAGTTATCATATATGTGAATTATGCACCGCCATGGAGCCAGGCAACATATATGTGAATTATCTCATGCCATCTTTTGTTTTTCATTACGTATTCAATTTGTCGACAATCAGGTATATTGAACTACTCTTCCTGTGCATCAGCCATTTGAGTCGGTCATGGGAAAATCTAGAGTGAAAACAAGGTCTTCTGAGCAGGCAATGGTACCTGTTGAAGCATATATCTCGATGGTTACAGGGAGCTCCTCAGAGGAGGATTCAGAGACAGATGACCAGTCCTATATCCCACCTGAGTTGTATGCTCTAAGTTGCAATGTTTATATTTCTCATATGATGCATATGGTGTCTTGCATTGCTTAGTTTAGACATCATCTGCACAATATTGAATTCTATCTGCTTAGTTTAGAGATCATACATGCGAAAGTGCCAAATGCTTAGTATATGAATCAATTATGTCAATTATATCATGCCATCCTATATACTTAGACAACATGTATGTGAATTATTTCATCCCAACCTATTTTAGAAAGACATCATATAGTTTTGTCATGTCATCCTGTTTAGGTACTCATCATATGTTGAATTATGCCATTATATCCTGTTAAGTTATCCATCATATATCTAAAACTGTGTCATGCTATCCTGTTTAGTTAGGCATCATATATGTGAAATTGTGTCATGCTGTCCTGTTTGGTTATACAACATATATGTGAATTACCACATCTGTCTATCATACAATGTCTATACGTTCAATTTCTTTTCTTGTTTATCAGGCATTTGAATTGGAGGGGGTGATGGCAGTATCTAAGGGAGCAAAAACCCATTCTTCACAAAAGACAGTGCTACCCGTCGATGCAGATAGAACCATGGTTGTACTTGGCCCACAAACTAGCCCCACCACACATAATCGAGACTTTTCCAGATTGCACACTTACACCGTTAAGGAGAACCAGCTACAACCCATCTAACCGCAACCCCAAAGCAGATAGTAACCCACTTATAGTTGACAAAGCACCATGTCCACCACAGAAAATTTACCCCACAAGAGCAGTTTGTAAAGCTAATGCAAGTGCCCAAAGCACAAAGACCACCACAGCTAACCCAAACTCCACGTTTAAGCGGAAGAGCAACCGTTCTCGTGTCGATTCGTAGCTATGGTCCATACTCCTTTGCTGTTGCATCACTGTATTTACTCATACAAACTACTTTCAAATTTGAAGGATCCAATTGAAACTCCAATGGCGCAACAAGTATGTTTTAAACCTATTTCTTTAACTGGATTGTTGTTCTAACTTCTTGCTCTATGTTTATTTCAGTTTAAGTTGTATAAACAGTTATGTTCTCTTGTGATGCACATTACAAGTGCTGTCAATGCTGTGTAGTTTCTCACACTTATATTATGTCTATGCTGTTGTGTCTTAAAAATATATGAGTTGAACTGTGTCTCTATCTTGATTAGGGAACATAAACTAGAATGATAGGGACAATACAGTGACAATAGTACATAGATATATGTTTGTTTCATGCTGTTATCCTGTCCACCTTACTACTGAACCGGTTTACCAAAATGAGTTTAAGATACTACAAGCTAAACTCGTGATGTGTCTACTTGTTTCTCTTGTAGTATGCAAATGTAATATTGGAGAAGAGCTCCCCACTATGCAATGGTAGAGAAAGTAATGCAGATAAGGTTCAAGATAGTGAGACAACCCTGTTGGTCTCCAAGAAAGGTGATAAAAACGATCTTGTAGACAGTGAGAAAACCCCACAGTCCTGTCTTGATGTAGTGTTCGAAGTTCTTGGCGGTCACGGCACAAGCTCTTCGAACTCATTGCTGAATCACTTGACTTCTTCAAGATCAGCTACAAGCTGAAAGGCATCGATCACCGTGTCTTTGCGGCAAGAAGTCAAGGACCGAGGAAGTCCCTCGCAGAATTCAGATGCGTACTTTCTTGTGCAACAAGCTACTGGAGGATTTAAGCGCCAAACAAGAAAAAGTTAATAAGCTTGCTAAGCATCTTGCCGCATTATGAGTACCTGTGATATTATTTCTTGAACTCTTCAAGTGGTTTCAGTTACGGACTTGTTTTGTCATAGCGTTTATATGGTGCTTTATTCCCTATATTTGCATTGGTGGCGAACTTTGATGCCCAGTGGATGTAATATGTGTAATAGTCGTGATAGCCTAGCATAAGTTGCTTGCTTATTTATTTCCTTTTTGTCTTGTTTATTTGTTTGTTTGTAGTCAGTGCAGTTCTTTTTCCGCGGTTTGCTAGTGGCTGCAATAACCTATTTTTTAAAACTAGGCCACAATAACCATGGGCTAATATTTACTGTAGTGACACTTGGCCTCCTACGGACCGTAGAAACAGTGGGCCTTCTACGGGCCATAGAAACAGTAGGCCTTCTACGGGCCGTAGAAACAATGGGCCTTCTACGGGCCGTAGAAACAATGGGCCTTCTACGGGCCATATCATCAATGGGCCTTATACGGGCCGTATGATCGATTGGCTAAACATGGGCCAATAATAGGCCGCATTATGGCCGTAAACGGGCTAAAGTTGGAATCGTCCGTTCATGGGCCGACCATAACGGGCCATCGTTAATAGGCCGTATTTGAGGACACTATGAAAACGGCCCAACGTATTAACGGACCACAAACGGGCCGACTGTAACCACGGGCTGAATTTGGCCCACAAGCAGAAAATGATAGTAACGGGTCGTAAGTAAACGAATCGTTTGAAATGAGCCCAAGAATAAATGGGCTCGAGAAGGTCGAAAAGATAACATGGGCTGGAAACGGCCCTCTTGAATAACGGGCCCTTAATGGGTATAAAGTGATACATCGCTCATTACGGGCCGCTTTCACCACGCGCCGTTAATGGGTGTAAAGTGATACATCGTTCATGGCGGCCCTTTCACCACGGGCCGTTAACGGGCCAAGAGTTACATAGGGCCTCATATGGGCCGAAGACGTCATGGGCCATACATGGGCCGGCGAAAACGGGCTGGAGTCATATTGGATGGCCCAGATGACGCTACTGGGCCTAATTCGGATAGGGCGTAACATGCCTTGGGTTAGCGGGCTGTAAATGGGCTATATGCGAACAGGCCGTTAACAGGCTTTCCATGGGCCGGCCCGCCACCTTTTGACCAAGTCAAACGTGCTGGCCTTTTCACAAGAATGGGCCTCTGTTGGGCCGTGCCACGTGTCGACGTATCATAGGCGTATACGTCCAATGAGTGGATGACATCTGTCCCAACGATGAGCCGACACATGTTTCCTCCAGCCAATGATGATTTTACACATGGAAAATCCCCATTGGTCGGGGCTGTTAACGGGTTATCGGATCCAAAACCCGACCCGATAGCTTAACGGCGTTCGCTACGATGGATGCCATGTGTCGGTCACCCTTGACGAAAAGCACTTCGTGACGCTGCGATATATCGTCATGGAAGTGGACACTTCGTGATGATAATTTTGGTAATGTCATGGAACACCGCTACGACAAAGACGGTATGACTATGTTGATTCTGTCATAAACTCGTCATGGATGTACATGCATGACAAAAAACGCGACCTACTGTGACAAATACGTATCATCACGGAAGTGTATTTTTTTTTGTAGTGTTCCCATTACGACGCTGATTCTTATACCCGGCATTAATGTTTGCCACCAAATCTGACCCGCCATCAGGGTACTTACGCTTTCCACCATTACCATGGTTATTGCCATTATGAGTCGGGCCATTCTGCTAGCTGCTGACTCTTGCCACCACCATTCAGCTTGCCTTTGCCAGATTTATCCTCATCAGAGTTGGGATCCTTCTTACCATCGGAGTCTGCATATCTGGTAAGTGCATCCATGAGATTGCCCATATCCTGGCACTTGCGCTTAAGCCGCCCTAGCTTCTTCTTAAGAGGCTGGAACTGACAGTTCTTTTCTAGGATCAAAACAGCTTGAGCCGCTGCAATGTTATCTAAAGAGTGGATGATTCCAGCAATCGGGCGGGCCCAATGATGGGCCGACTCATCCTCACGCTGCACATGTTGCTCCGAGTCCACAATGGTCATTGGATGCTTACAGGTTCCTTGAAAATTCTTGATGAAGCGCTCCTTCAACTCAGCCCATGTATTAATGGAGTTGGGGGCAGGTTTTTCAACCACGTCCGAGCCTGGCCCTCCAACATCATGGTAAAATACTTTGCACACACTGCATCACTAACATCCAACATATCCATGGCCAGCTCATAACTCTCAATCCAACCCACCGGCTCAAGTTCCGTCGTATAATTGGGTATTTTGCGGGGACCCTTGAAGTCTTTAGGCATGCGCTCGTTGCACAAAGCAGGCACTAGGAATGGCACTCCGAGGGTTCTGGCGCTTGATCCGACTCCCAGTGAGGTTGAAGGAACTCCCAGTGTCAGTTTGTGGGTTATGGGGCGGGTTATGGCGTCGTTCGCTGCTAGAAACCGCCGGTGACTCAGCATGCCGGTTGTAGCTACGACTCGGCAATGGGGTTAAATGCACATGGTGCTGGCTATATGAGTAATTCACCTGCTGCACAATTGCCATTTTCAGAAGTTCGATGGTGTTCCGGGTTTCCACCGCGACCGGTGACTCGCCAGGGATCGGGATTGCAGTAAGGCGGGTTGCCGCTGCCACCATATTATCCACCGGGTTAGAGAAGTGACCTGGTGGTGTCAGGAACCACTGTGTTGGCGTCTGGACGCGGGGTGGATCTAAAACCGGCTCCTACCTCCGGGCTGGCTCTGGCTGGTGAGGTTGAGCCACCGCCCGGCTTCCAGGCACATCTGAAGTTAATTGGGGTATAACAGGTGCTCTAGGAGTGCTTGGACCTTCCCCTGGCGTGTTAAATAAACGCAAAGGCTCATAACCTAGAGGTAAATGGGACTGGTGCGTCCTTCGAAGGACAATGGTCATTAGAAGCGTTCAATGATCTAAGGAACTGGTTCATGTATTAATGGCCATTGGATGCTTACAGGTTCCTTGAAATTTTTTGATGAAGCGTTCTGATCTAGATTCAGGTGCCAAGCCTCCATCTTCAGCCGCTCTTCCTCTACATGAACAGGAGCTTGCAGTGTGGCCATCCGGACACTTTCAGCATTGATATCTTCTTGGGCTTTAGTCATCTGCTCTCGAATCTTTGCAATCTCTGTGTTGCGTTCCACTTGATTTTCCGCAGAAACTTCAGTCGCCAGCCAGGTTATTAGAGTGCCCATCAGGTCTGATAATACTTGAGTTGGCGGCCTGACTGAGCCGGACGCACCAGCGGTCGTGGCCGCCGGGTCAGCTGTTACTATTGCTCCCGCTGCGGAGGAATTGAGAGTCAACGCCGTCCCCGCCATGAAGATGGCGGCTCAGTTCGGCGGCTCGTAGGGGTCCAGAATAATGTTGCCATCGAAATAGCTCCCAAGCCCGCCGTCCTGAAGCTGGTAAATTGACTATGTCTCCCTAGTCGAGGACTTGTCACCTGTGTAGACGAGAGTCTTTCCTCCAGACACGGAGTTTTCCTTGAGCTCCACGCCTTGTGTGAAACCCACGAAGACGTGCTTCCGGCTGGCTTGGATCTGGGCGTATTGCATGCGCCGAGCCGGCTCGACGAGGTTGGTGTAGATGTCCGGCTCGGGCTCAGATCCGTCGATCTTGCCGATGAAGATGTGGATTTCACCGAAGGGGACCCGATTCCCGAACTCTATTGAGTCGGCCTCGGGACCCCAGCCAGCGTCGTCGATGTAGAGCTTGCCTCGGCGACTCTTCATCATCCTACTGAGCATATCCATCGATCCCTGGAAAAGAGCCCTTCAAGAACTCAAAACCACCATGCGCTGGTCCCATGGTGGGCTCCAACTGTCATGGTTTTGTCATGGCAGATGTCCTAGTGTGAGGACTTAGTCGTGAGGCCATCGCAACTAGGAGGTTAGCTTGTCGGGGTTGAACGGGAACGAGAGACACGAGTTACCCAGGTTTGGCCCCTCACGATCGAGGTAATAGCCTACTTCCTGCATGTTTGCTTATTTCTCTAGAAATCAATAAAGGGAGCGGATTCGCTTGACCTAGGTATTGATCGATCCTAACTTAGCCCTATCTGCCCCTAAGACTCGCCTTTATATACAGGTTGAGACCCAGGGCTTACAAGAGTCCGAGTCGTACTACGATTCGTGACTTAGCATATTTACAACTTGTCTCCTAAGTAAGGAAACTCTCGGCGACTTTGTCTTCGGGGTCATGAGCCACCGTCTCCAAATGCTCAGCCCTAAACCGACCCACTCTGTGAACCGGACAACCATTCTTGCTCCTGGGCGCCTCGTCCCATCTGGATAACCTGACCCAATCATGGCGAGTTATATCACGGGGTTATGTCCCCAACACCTTGTGTGCAGTTCTATCTCCTGCATGATGCCGTCCATAAGCTTTAGAGTGACATTTCCGTAGGATTTGTTCACATTCATGCTCAGGTATACAACGTATAATAACACAATCTACTCCTTCATCCCAAACATAATGTCTTATGTCATAAAAGAATTTTTTTTCTTTTGTTGGTATGTGAAACTAGGTGGTATAAATTTAGCAACGATATAATTAGCATAGTCAGCATACCAAGGAGTATTATGAGAAGCATTTATGACAGCTATATGTTCATCAGGAAAGCTATCATCAATATGATGTGGGTCATCAATAATATTTTCTAACCTAGACAAGTTATCAGCTACGGGGTTCTGAGCTCCTTTCCTGTCAGTAATATGTAAATCAATTTCTTGTAGCAAGAGAACCCACCTAATGAGTCTAGGTTTAGCATCTTTCTTTTCCATAAGATATTTCATAGCGGCATGATTAGTGTGAACAGTTACTTTGGAATCAACAATGTAAGATCTGAATTTATCACAGGCAAACACAACTGCTAAAAATTATTTTTCAGTAGTAGCATAATTTCTTTGGTCACTTGAAAGCACAAGTGCTCCCTGGGTGATTTTGGTAATTAATGTCAACATATCTCTTGTTGGACTAATACCTTTACCTAGTGTATTTCAGACAAGTTCAACAATGGTGTGGAAAGGACAAGAGGATATGGAACCCCTTCAAAATGCTAAGGAAACATATTGGCAAAATCTCAAGACTCTTCATTTTACTTTTAGTGATCCAAGATCACATCGAGTCCATAGGAAAGCCAATACTATTAAAAGGGGGTGAGGTGTTTCTTAATGGCTTGTGACAGGATCGAGAAGAGGCGTCTAGAGGGGGGTGAATAGACTTTAAGAAGAAAAGTTGCAGTTTTTAGTTCTTTAGGTTGATGTGGAGTTTTGGCACAAGTTTAAACATTCACAATACATATCAAGCAAGCATGACAAGAGTATATGAGCAGCGGAAAGTAAAGCATGCAAATTGCAAGAATGTAAAGGGATGGGATTGGAGTGTGCAAACGCAATTTGGAGACATAGAGATTTTTTATCAGTGGTTCCGATAGGTGGTGCTATCGTACATCCATGTTGATGGAGACTTCAACCCACGAAGGGTAACGGTTCTTGAGTCCACGGAGGGCTCCACCCACGAAGGGTCCACGAAGAAGCAACCTTGTCTATCCCACCATGGTCGTCGCCCACGAAGGACTTGCCTCACTAGGGTAGATCTTCACGAAGTAGGCGATCTCCTTGCCCTTAAAAACTCCTTGGTTCAACTCCACAATCTTGACGGAGGCTCCCAAGTGACACCTAGCCAATCTAGGAGACACCACTCTCCAAGAAGTAACAAATGGTGTGTTGATGATGAACTCCTTGCTCTTGTGCTTCAAATGATAGTCTCCCCAACACTCAACTCTCGCTCACAGGATTTGGATTTGGTGGAAAGAAGATTTGACTGGAAAGCAACTTGGGGAAGGCTAGGGATCAAGATTTATGTGGTTGGGATGGGATATCTTGACCTCAACACAAGTGTAGGTGGTTCTCTCTCAGAAATATGTGTTGGAAGTGTAGGCATGTATTGATGTCTCTCTCCACGAATGAAGAGTGGGTGGAGGGGTATATATAGCCTCCACACAAAATCTAACCGTTACACACAAATCACCAAACTCGGTGGGACCGATTCAGAGAACTCGGTCAGACCGATTTGGTTCAAAATGTGACCGTTAGGCATTTCGGTGGGACCGACTTGTCAACTCGGTGGGACCGATTTCATTAGGGTTAGGGCATAACGTAATCTTGGTGAGACTGATTACACAAACTCGTTGAGACCGATTTTGGTAATAGACAAACAGAGAGTTGGTCAGGCAAACTCGGTGGGACTGACTCACTCATCTTGGTTGGACCGAAACGTTACGAAGGGGTGACAGAGAGTTTGCATTGCAATTTTGGTGCGACCGATTGCCAATTTCGGCGAGACCGAAATTATTGCAATAGGCAACAGAGAGTTTGCAATCCCATCTCGGTGAGACCGAGATCCCTATCGGTGAGACCGAATTGATTAGGGTTTCTGGCAGTGGCTAAGTCAATTGAACTCGGTGGCGCCGGACAGAAAGATTCGATGGGGCCGAGTTTGACTTTTTGGTTTGGGACATATGTGGATGTGAGGAAGTGGTTGAGGGCTTTGGAGCATATCACTAAGCACTTTGAGCAAGCAAGCCATTAAGCAACACCTCATTGCCTCTGAGTAGTATTGGCTTTCCTATGGACTCAAATGGACTCAATGTGATCTTGTATCACTAAAATAGAAAATGTAGAGTCCTGAGCTTTGATCTTGAGCCAATCCTTTGTCCTCAGCAACTTGAAGAGGTTCCACATCCTCTAGTCCATGCCACTCCATTGTTGATCTTATCTGAAACATACTAGGTAGAAGCATTAGTCCAACAAGAGATATGTTGACATTAATTACCAAAATCACCCAGGGAGAACTTGTGCTCTCAATCTCCCCCTTTTTTGTAATTGATGGCAACATACATCAAAGCTTTAGATAAAGATATAGAGAATAACAAGTAAAGCTTTGGAAAGACATATAACATTCATAGGCTCCCCATACATGTATGCAATCATATAAATGTAGAATATAGGAGCATGTGAATGCATAAGCATGACAGAGTAAGCCATGTGTTACATGTATCTTGGATATATGCATCAGAGCAAATGATGTGAATATAGGAAATGTACCTTCATGCTCATGAGTCCTTCTTGCAAACAGTATGTACAACAGCAAGAGATCCTCATACACATGATTGTGATGCATATACTTACCTTGTGCTCTTGAGTTGGCTTAGGAAGGAATGATCCTGAGTAAACAAGGTTAGATAACACAGATACATATACTAGCCAAAGCAAACAAAAGAAGCCACAAGAGTACCAAGACTGGATGACATGTAGAGAGTGAGTACTGAGTACTCTATTGGATATAGACATGTCCCCGAAGGTAAAGATATGCAATAAATTCAAGGATTTCCTTCCCTAGGATGTCTTGCTCCCCCTGAATCTTGCATGAGATATTGGGAGAAGATAGGGAACAGAAAATCAGAGCAAAGAAAAGAAACAGAGCAAATGCGAACAATCAAATATGAACATGTCTTTCCCCTCTTAAAGACATGTGACTTCTCTCCTCTTGAACACCAAGTATCTGGGGTTTCTTACACTCTCCCCCTGAGTGTGCTCTCCCCCTATAGAAATAATTAAGATTTGATGTGATCTCTCTCCCCCTTTGACATCAATTTCCAAGAAGGGTTCTCCTGGTTTTTGTCACAATGGGTTTGGTCCTTGAGTCACAAAGCAAAGTATCAAGTCGAATGTGATGCTGGTAGAGGACAAGAATTATTGAGTGGAGCTAGAGCATAAAGAATGCAGGAACAAATGGCAAGCTATCTTTTCTGCAGCGAAATGGGTAGCACCGAGTTGTGTGCTTCGGTGGCACCGAAATAATTCAGTTGGGCCGAAGAAAACAAAGCGGTGTGACAGAATTCATCACAGGGAAAAACACTTGTCACCTCAGCTCACTAGGCAATTAAGATCACACAAGGATTTGCAAGGAATTAGCTGAAAGATTTGCAATGAATTTGATGCAGAAAATGCAGAAATGAAAAGAAATGAAAAGATCTAGATGAAGTTTCTTTGAAAGGGGAAACAAATATGCATGAGACAAATGCAAGAGCACAGAGAAACACAAGAGAACTTCATCTAGAATTGGGTGGCGACAAAGTCACCTATGTTAGAGTACATTGACTTAGGAGTCAAGTGAGGGCACTTGATCATAGATCATACTCATCCTTTAAGCTCAAAATGGGGTTACCATTTTTTTAAGCATCTTGCTATATTCACATCTTGTTGAGTTGCTTTGACTCATGTCTTTGAGTAAAGCTTCTCTAAGATGGAATAACATACCTTGGGTGGTGGTGATGATCTTGATCATGTAGTTGAACTTGTGTGGGGTGCTCAAGGTTGATGTAGCTTATCAAGAGTTGGGAGCACCACTTGGAATTTGAGTTCATCTACCTACATGGGTTAGTTTTGCAAGGAAGAGCACTTGTGTATCCAAAATGACGATCATAAAACTTAACATAGAATTTGTCAAAGGATATGTTTGAAGGGCTTTGTGATTCCTTGTCTTCAACCACCATTGTGTAGAGACTTGGTGATATAGAAATTGCTCAAGATGTGAGTGAGTTGCAACTTCATGGATTTAAATTCATCCAAGTACCTACAAGGGTTAGATAGCATGCAAGGGTGCAAGTATATCCAAGACATATAGATAGCATCATGAGAGAAATACCAAGGATTAGTCAAAGGCTCATGCCTTGCATGCATCCAAATGGAGTTCCTACTCCAAGTTTGAAGCATCAATGATGTTCAATTCACCTCTCAAATGGCAAAAGACTTTCTCATCAAGCGGTTTGGTGAATATATCCGCCAATTGCTTATCGGTACAAACATGCTTAAGATCAATGTCCCCTTTGGCAATGTGATCTCGAATGAAATGATGACGAACCTCAATATGCTTAGTTCGAGAATGTTGCACGGGATTGTGAGAAAACTTGATAGCACTTTCATTGTCACAAAGCAATGGAACATGTTTCACATATATCCCATAATCTTTAAGAGTTTGGGTCATCCAAAGTAATTGAGCACAACATGAACCAGCGGCAATGTATTCCGCTTCGGCGGTGTATAAGGATACCGAGTTTTGTTTCTTAGAGGACCAAGACACAAGAGTCTACCAATAAATTGACAAGTACCCGAAGTGGACTTTCTATCAACCTTGTCTCCGGCATAGTCCGAATCGGAGTAACCAACAAGATCGAAATAAGACCTCTTAGGATACCAAATGCCAAAATTTGGTGTGTGTGTGTGTTAAGTATCTCACTATCCTTTTCACAGCCTTAAGATGACACTCTTTGGGGGCCGCTTGATATCATGCACACATGCACACACTTAACATAATATCGGGACGAGAGGCACATAATATAACAATGAACCAATCATAGAGCGATAAACTTTTCGATCAACCGGTTCACCGTTCTTAGTCAAGTCAAGATGTCTACTAGTAGGCATGGGTGTAGACATACCTTTGCATTCTTGCATATTGAACTTCTTGAATAAGTCCTTGGTGTACTTGGTTTGAGAAACAAAGGTACCTTCCTTAGTTTGCTTGTTTTGCAAACCAAGAAAGAATTTGAGTTCACTCATCATAGACATCTCAAACTTCTCCGACATTAGCTTTCCAAACTTCTCACTAAAATGAGGGTTAGTCGAACCAAATATAATATCATCAACATAAATTTGGCACACAAATAGTTCTCCATTAACCCTTTTAGTAAAAAGAGTAGAATCAATTTTTCCAATTTCAAAGCCTTTTTGAATGAGGAACTTGGTCAAGCATTTATACCACGCTCTAGGAGCTTGTTTAAGACCATAAAGGGCTTTGTGAAGTTTGTAAACATGATTAGGTTTCTTAGGATTGACAAAACCGGGAGGTTGCTTAACATAAACTTCCTCCTCAATTTCACCATTTAGAAAATCACTTTTAATGTCCATTTGGTACAAGGTGATATCATGGTGATTAGCATAAGCAAGTAAGATGCGGATGGACTCAAGTCTAGCAACGGGGGCATATGTCTCACCATAGTCCATACCTTCGACTTGAGTGTAGCCTTGGGAGACTAGACGTGCTTTGTTGCGGACGACTTTACCATCTTCATCTTGCTTGTTGCGAAACACCCATTTGGTACCAATGATGTTGTGGTTGTTGTCGGGCTTCTCGACCAATGTCCACACTTGGTTTCTCTCAATGTTGTGTAGCTCTTCATGCATAGCGTTTATCCAATCCGGATCTTCCAATGGTTTTCAACCTTCATAGGTTCAATGCTAGAGATGAATGAATAATGTTCACAAAAGTTAGCCAAACGAGTTTTAGAGCGAGTGATTCTCCCGGTTTGGATATCATTGTAGATTTTCTCGACGGGATGGTCTTTGGTGACTCTTGCTCGAACTCATGGGAGCTTTTGCTTGGCTCGGGGTGGAACATCCTCATCATCTTGTTCTCCTTCTTGGCCTTCTTCATTGTTGTCGTTGTCGTTCTCTTGTCATGGTGGAGAAGGAGGTTGTTGATGTTCATCTTGGTGTGCTTCCTCGTTTTCTTCATCTTGGTGTGTCCCACTTGTGGATGCTTCCATATCAATCCTTGGTTCACCTTGTCGTGAGGTGGAAGCTACCACTTGGACGGACGAGGTAGTCTCCTTCACCTCCGTTGGACGAATCTTGCCAATAGACAAATCTTGGATTGCTTCCGAAGGGTCTTTGTCTCATACATTAATTGGCAATTGCTCTACTTGCGAGCCGTTAGATTCATCAAAGTTCACATCTACCGTCTCTTCAACCTTTCGGGTGAAATTGTTGTAGACACGGTAAGTGTGAGTGACGGACTCCTGGATTAGGGGGTGTCCGGATGGCCGGACTATAACCTTTGGCCGGACTCCTGGACTATGAAGATACAAGATTGAAGACTTCGTCCCGTGTCCGGATGGGACTTTCCTTGGCGTGGAAGGCAAGCTTGGCGATACGGATATGTAGATCTCCTCCCATTTGTAACCGACTCTATGTAACCCTAACCCCCTCCGGTGTCTTGTCTATATAAACCGGAGGGTTTTAGTCCGTAGGACGAACAACAATCATACCATAGGCTAGCTTCTAGGGTTTAGCCTCTCTGATCTCGTGGTAGATCTACTCTTGTACTACCCATATCATCAATATTAATCAAGCAGGAGTAGGGTTTTACCTCCATCGAGAGGGCCTGAACCTGGTTAAAAACATCGTGTCCCTTGTCTCCTGTTACCATTTGCCTAGACGCAGTTCGGGACCCCTACCGAGATCCGCCGGTTTGACACCGACATTGGTGGTTTCATTGAGAGTTCCTCTATATCGTCATCTTTAGGCCCGATGGCTCCTCCGATCATCAATAACGATGCGGTCCAGGTGAGACTTTTCTCCCGGACAGATCTTCGTGATTCGGCGGCTTTGCATCATGGGCCAATTAACTGGCCATCCGGAGCAGATCGAAGCTACGCCCCTGGCGGCAGGTCAGATTTGGAAGTTTGAACTACGGCCGACGTCGCGGAGACTTGATCTTCGACGGGTTCGAAAACCCTGACCCGAAGCGCGCCACTGCTTATTACGATGGGCATGATCCAGCTCTTCGCCCGTCATTGCCCTAGAGGCCGCACCGTGTCCGGCTCCGACCCTCATTTCCGAGGCCAGCTAATCGAGGACGGGTTGCTGGACACCGCCTCGGGGGCTGCAATCTCTACGGCGATCGAGCCGAACACCAGCCTTGTCCTTTTCGAAGCTTGTGACTCCAAGGTGCCGGACTCCCCTCCGGACTCCGAACCTTCCGCGCCCTGCCAATCGAATCCGATTGGGCGCCGATCATGGAGTTCACCGCCGCGGACATCTTCAAAGACTTCGCCCTTCGGCGACATTCTGAATTCACTAAAGTCTCTCTCTTTATCAGGAGGGCCCTGGCCGGACTATGGTCAGCAAGGTTGGGATGCGGACGACGAAGAAATTCAAAGCCCACCCACCACCCACTTCGTAGCCACTGTCGATGGTTTAACAGACATGCTCGACTTCGACTCTGATGACATCGACGGTATGGACACCGATGCAGGAGACGACCAAGAACCAGCGCCTACAGGGCACTGAAAGGCCACCTCGTCGTATGACATATACATGGTCGACACCCCAAAAGAAGGGAACGACGATGGAACAACGGAGGATGACCCCTCCAAGAAGAAACCTAAGCGCCGGCGTTAGCGGCGCCGCTCTAAATCCCGCCAAAGCAAAAACGGTGATTCCGGCACGGGAGACAATAACACCCCGGATAGTGCCGAAGACAACCCCCTCCAGCAGGATTCAGCGCAGGAGGATGGAGAAACCAGCCCTCATGAGAGAGCGGCATACAGAGGTAGAGGACGATAATTACATGCCTCCCTCCGAAGACGAGGCAAGCCTCGACGACGACGAATTTGTCATGCCTGAGGATCCCGTCGAACAAGAGCGTTTCAAACGCAGGCTTATGGCCACGGCGAGCAGCCTCAAGAAAAAACAGCAACAACTTAGAGCTGACCAAGACTTGCTAGCCGACAGATGGACTGAAGTCCTTGCGGCCGAAGAGTATGAACTCGAACGCCCCTCCAAGAGCTACCCAAAACGCAGGCTGCTACCCCAATTAGAGGAGGAAGCACCTAGACCTACATCACCAGCGCATGATGTGGCCGACCGGCCACCTCGTGGCCGCGCCAGAGAGGCCTCTCGGCCCTCCACTCAAGCCGCACCCCGGCGTCGCTCAAAGAATACCAAGGCACGGGGAAATGCGCCAGACCTGCGAGATATATTGGAGGACAAGGCAAGGCAAACAAGATCGATCTATGGATCGCGTGGGCGCCCCACGACACGTGACGATAACCGTCATGCCGGATATGGTAAATCCGGCGGGCCGAACAAAGTAGACAAAGCTCGTTTGAGCTACGCCGTGATATAGCCCGGTATAGAGGCGCCGCACACCCACTATGCTTCACAGATGAAGTAATGGATCATCAAATCCCAGAGGGCTTCAAACCCGTAAACATCGAATCATACGATGGCACAACAGATCCTGCGGTATGGATCGAGGATTATCTCCTTCATATCCACATGGCACATGGCGATGATCTACACGCCATCAAATACCTCCCACTCAAGCTTAAAGGACCAGGTCGACATTGGCTTGACAGCTTGCCAGCAGAATCAATTGGTTGTTGGGAGGACCTGGAAGCCGCATTCCTCGACAATTTCTAGGGCACCTATGTGCGACCACCAGACGCCGATGACCTAAGCCACATAATTCAGCAACCCGGAGGAATCGGCCAGACAATTCTGGACACGGTTCCTAACTAAGAAAAATCAAATAGTCGACTGTCCGGACGCAGAGGCCCTTGCAGCCTTCAAACATAACATCCGTGACGAGTGGCTTGCCCGGCACCTAGGACAGGAAAAGCCGAAATCCATGGCAGCTCTCACAACACTCATGATCCGCTTTTGCACGGGAGAAGACAACTGGCTAGCTCGCAGTAATAACATGACCAAGAGCCCTAGTAATTCGGATACCAAGGACAGCAATGGCAGGTCGTGTCGCAACAAGCACAAGCGCCGCATTAACGACGACAATGCTGAGGATACGATAGTTAATGATGGATTCAGAGGCTCTAAACCCGGTCAGCGGGAAAAGCCATTTAAAAGAAATACTCCGGGCCCGTCCAGTTTGGACCGAATACTCGATCACTGTGTGCGGATACACGGCACCCCGAAAACCAGCCAATCACACCAACGAGGGATTGTTGGGTGTTCAAGCAGGCAGGCAAGTTAAGTGCCGAAAACAGAGACAAGGGGCTGCATAGCGATGACGAGGAGGAGCCCTAGCCGCCGAACAATAGGGGACAGAAGGGCTTCCCCCCACAAGTGCGGACAGTGAACATGATATACGCAACCCACATACCCAAAAGGGAGCGGAAACGTGCACTCGTGGGCGATATGCATTGGAGCCAGTCGCCCCAAAGTTCAACCCATGGTCCTCCTGCCCGATCACTTTTGATCGAAGGACCACCCACTAGCATCCGCCATGGCGGATTCGCGCATTGGTTCTAGACCCAATCATTGGCCAGTTCACCTTTCTAGAGTCATTATGGACGGCGGCAAGAAGTTCTGAACTCGTCAGATCTGATACAGAAAAATGGGCATAGATCCCTCAAAAGTTAAACCCAAAAGACGACCTTTAAAGGCGTCATACTAGGTGTAGAGGCCAACTGTACAGGCTCAGTTACACTTGAGGTGGTCTTCGGATCCCCGGATAATTTCCGAAGCGAGGAGTTAATCTTCGACATAGTCCCGTTCCGTAGTGGCTATCACGCACTGCTCGGATGAACCACATTTGCAAAGTTCAATGCGGTGCCGCACTACGCATACCTCAAGCTCAAGATGCCAGGCCCTCGAGGAGTCATTACGGTCAATGGAAACACCGAACGCTCTCTCCAAACGGAGGAGCATACGGCAGCCCTCGCGGCAGAAGTACAAAGCAGCCTCTCAAGGCAATTCTCGAGTCCGGCTATTAAACGTCCGGACACCGTCAAGCGTGCACGGAGTAACCTACAACAAGACCGCCTGGCCCGTTCCGAGCATCGCCAGAGCAATGCGGCCCCAACCCCAGCCCTCGCGAAATTGCGAAACCCGATTACTGGCGTACATAATTACGCCCTGGAAATACCATGGGCATAGGGGGAGGGGCACGACCACGGCATGCCCAAAATGCGGCTCAACCGCACCAGGGGCTCCCGACTTTGTCATTCTTTTTTTCTTACTTTCAGGACTCCACTTTCCGAAAGGCCTGTCCAGCAGTACAATCGCCGAACACACGATGCAACAGCCAGGGAGGCAGAAAGCTACGTCGAGTGTCCAGGTGGTCTCTATAACGAGCAGTATACTTGTTTCACATATCATCCCGCAACTCGCCCCTGGAGGGGGACATGTCAAATAGTCCCATCTCTTGCTTATCGCACTATTTGTATCGTTCTGCTTTTACCGCAGACTTTTTGAATAAACAATACACAGCTTTTGTCTATTATTGCATTCCTTTTTTATGAAAATATGTTAAGTTATGACATTATGCAACTGTACACTTTAATACGGCCAATACACCAGGGGCTTACGTACCCCAGAATATGGTGTGAGAAGTCCGAACACTCTCATGAGTGCGGCACCCCGAACTTATAGCATTATATGCATCGACTCCGAATCATGTCTCGGGTCAATAGTTGTGTTTGCCCGGCTCCCATGTTTTGGTACCTTACGTTCCGTTATATCGGCTAAGGTAGCACTGGGAGAACCACTGCGATTGTGCCCCGGTTGAGCTGGGCTAAGCACCTCAGTGGAGAAAGCTAAAACTGACCGTCATGATAGGGCGAGAGCTGGACACTGTTCGAGAGGTTTTCGAGTCCCTAAAGACTTATGCCGCTTAGAGCGAGGAGTCGGCTTTGTCCGGCCTAGGCGTGGATAGTGCCCCGAACTCGTTCTTCCGAATACTAGGGGCTTCGCCGAAATTTAAAATTATAGAATTCTATGGCTAAATGAGAGTGTTCAAGCATTATAGTCCGATTGCCTTGTTCGTTGTGTTGAGCGCCTCCCTCGAAGGACCCAAGCATGGGAAAAAGAGCGCTCAAGTTTATTCCTAACACCCCAGAACTCGTGGCACGGGGGCAGAAACCGACGACTCGCCATCTCTCAAATTTAATAAACGGCCGCACAGAAGGTAATATTTTAAATTCAAAAGCGTTGCTTAGCGCATATGAACAAGTTTTCAGCGTCTGAGGATCACAAATGCGAAGTTTACTCAAAAATTACATCTTTGGAGCATTCATCTGCTATAAGGCGGGCACCCTTCAGGACGCCCTCATAATACATCTCGGGCTTGCGATGCTCCTTGCCCGGCGGTGGTCCGTCCGTCACAAGCTTCTCAGCGTCCATCTTGCCCAGTGCACTTTAGCACGGGCAAGGCCCTACTGAGCACCTTCGATGCATACGGAGCGCTTGATGACTTCAAGCCATGGACAGCATCCACCAGCCGCCTCACCAGCCAAGTAGCTCCCGGGCATGGCTTCCCAGCCACACCGGACTATGAGACCCTTCATGGCCTGTTCGGCCACCTTATGGAGCTCGACCAGCTGCTTCACTGGTCGCTCAAAAAGCACCGGGTGTCCGGCCTCCGCATACTGAGACCAGAACACCTTCTCCGTCGAGCTCTCCTATTCGGCTCGGTAGAATGCGGCAGCGTTGGACACACTCCGGGGAAGATCTGCGAATGCTCCTGGAGAGCTCCGGACTCGGGTAAGTAACAAGTAATTCACGTTCACGTGCTTGCTTTGCATAAAGAATGCCTTACCCGCCGCTATCTTCTTCATCGCCTCAATTTCCTGGAGGGCTTTTTGGGCTTCGGCCTTGGCAGATTTGACGCTCTCAAGGGCCGAGGCGAGCTCGGACTCTCGAGTCTTTGAGTCAAGCTCCAAACTCTCGTGTTTTTCCACGAGAGCCTGGAGCTCTTGCTGCACCTCCGCCACCCGCGCCTCCCACTTCTCTCGCCCGGTGCGCTCCACGGCCGCCTCATCTTCGGCCTTGGAAAACGCTTCCTTCATGGTCGCCACCTCGGTTGTGGCCCCTGTAATACTCACGTTGGTCCTGTCATTTTTTGCAACCACATCTTTTTATATACTTACATAAGGTATTACTTACATTCCTTGTCTTCGAGCTGCTTCTTGGCAAGGCCGAGCTCGTTCTCGGACCGCTCGAGGCTCTGCTTCAATGCATCGAACTCTGCAGTCACTACGGCAGAGGTCAGCAGCGCAGCCTGCATTCCCATATTGACATACTTATGTTAGACTCCTGCGTATATCTTTTAGATCCTCAGTTC
The DNA here is from genome assembly GCA_021605145.1 of Aegilops bicornis. Taxonomy (NCBI): domain Eukaryota; kingdom Viridiplantae; phylum Streptophyta; class Magnoliopsida; order Poales; family Poaceae; genus Aegilops; species Aegilops bicornis. Next base: position 348,452,147 of record CM038669.1, read on the forward strand.
GCTTTTTCTTTCCGAACACCAAACTGAGCATCATGGGCTACTGTCTATGCGGTAATATTTTTGCATATCTTAAATACAAACCTCAAAGCCTGTTAGAAGGCTGGCACAGGCTTCAGTCAGCCCGCTCTTGGCGGACTGAACCTTCTGGATCACCACACTCATAATAGTGTGGTGCTCCTCGTCGATGGAGGCGCCGTTAAGCACCTCCAGCAGATTATCCGGTGCCTCCGGTTGGACGGAGGTCACCGGCATCGTAGGCTTGCCCTTCTTACTAGGGGGCGCCCACCGGACTACGGAACCACTGAAGGTTCCGGTGCGGTGTCCGGTCTAGGGCCGGACTTGGAGCCCTTGGGGTTTTTGTCCCCTTTGAGCCTAGAGTCCGGGAGGTCGCCTTGCGGCGCCTCCAGGACCACCTCCTCCTGGCTTGGACCCTTTTGGGACTCCACCTCAGCATCATCCGCGGCGTGAGGAGAGGAGGCGGCCGGAAGTGAAGTGCTATTCACATCCGACGAACCCAGGGAGCCGCTCGACGAAGCATCGAGCCCGGCCTTGGGCGGACTGCATGATTATATTCGGCGTCAGAAGATACTTTGCAACAAAGGAACGCCATGAGTTATTCTGGTATCCGGGTACTTACGATTTTGCCAGGGGCTTGGCCCTGGATGGCCACTCCTCTTCACCGTCGTCGGCATTGGTGGAGTAGTCCGTAGGAAGGGTCCTCCCCTTCTTGGACCCTCCGGCCCCCCCGGTTGGGGCAGCCTTCCTTTTCGTTCCACCCCCCGCTGGAGGGGGAGAGGCCTCTTCTTCCTCCTCCTCGTCTTCGTGGGAGGAGTGCGCCTCGGAGTCATCGGACGATGAATCGGACACCACCGGGCGCCGGGAACTCTCTTTCGAGTTCCCGTGGCCTTCTTCTCTGGCACCACGTAAGGTGCCGGAACCAGCAGCCCCGTCCAGCAGGCGTCCGCTGGGTCTTCGGGCAAGGGAGCCGGACAGTCAATCTGCCCGGACATCTTCTGCCAATCCTGTCAAAGGTAGGGAGTTTAGATCCTGCATAGAATCAAACTATGGAAAACAAGTAAGCCATAAAGTGTAAAATAGCTTACCGCGTTGGCTTGATGCTGCACGCTTAATCCGCGATCCTCGGTAGCGGATGCGGGAGCCTCGGCGCCCTTGAATAAGACCTTCCAGCGCCTTCGTGCGTGGTGTCAAGAGCCTACCCAGGGTTCGTGTTATGCGGATCAAACTCCCACAAACTGAAAGCCCGTTGTTGGCACGGGAGGATCCGTGGATGAGCATGACCTGGACTATGTTGACGAAGTTTGAGCTTCTTGCTCACCGTGTTTTGGACGCAGTTTGGAGTCCGGTCAGCTCCTCGAATTACCCACGACAGGCCCGTCTCTTTCCAGGAGGTGAGCCGTGTGGGGATGCCAGATCAGAATTCGGGGGCCGCTGCCCATTCAGGGTCACGCGGCTCGGTGATGTAGAACCACCCCAATTGCCACCCCTTTATGGTCTCCACCAAGGAGCCCTCGAGCCATGTAACGTTGGGCATCTTGCCCACCATGGCGCCTCCGCACTCTGCTTGGCGGCCGCCCACAACCTTCGCTTTGACATTGAAGGTCTTCAGCCATAAGCCGAAGTGGGGTTGGATGCAGAGGAAGGCCTCGCACATGACGATGAACGTCGAGATGTTGAGGATGAAGTTCGGGGCCAGATCGTGGAAATCCAGGCCGTAGTAGAACATGAGTCCCCAGAAAAATGGGTGAAGTGGGAAACCTAGTCCACAGAGGAAATGGGTGAGGAACACCACCCTCTCATGGGCCCTGGGGGTGGGGATGAGCTGCCCCTTGTCGGAGAGCCGGTGCGCGATGTCATTGGACAAGTATCTGGCTTTCCTGAGCTTCTTGACGTGTCCCTCCGTGACGGAGGAGGCCATCCACTTGCTTCCCGCTCCGGACATGGCTAGAGAAGGTTGAGGTGGGATGTGCGGAGTTGGGCGCTGGAGCTCGAGTGCGCGAAAATGGATAAGCAAAGGAGGAAGAAGGCGTAGATGAGAAAGGTGGATCCTTATCCCCTTATATGGGCGGACGAAACTATGTGCCCCCCACCAGCCTGGTAAAACTCGCTTATCTCCCAAGCGCAATAATTAATGGCACGGTTGGGTTACCCACGGCCGTATTGATGAGAATCCCGAAATAAGGGGACACGATCTCTGCTTCGACAAGACGTGCCAAGGAAACCGCCTCGCTAAGTGCGCTAAGGTGGGATAGTAAAAACTATTCGAATAAAGGCTTGGCCACGGTGTGATGTCATGCTGCGGAATACATCAGCAGATTGGATTTGTGTAAATATTATTCTCTCTCGGTGGTATGTGGAACTTATTTTGCAGAGCCGGACACTATCCTTGTGTTCAAAATCTTCTATGAAGTATTCGGAGGAGGAACCCACATTGCAATGCCGACGACAATCTGCACGACGGACTCATCGTCATTGAAGCCTGGTTCAGGGGCTACTGAGGGAGTCCTGGATTAGGGGGTGTCTGGATGGCCGGACTATAACCTTTGGCCGGACTCCTGGACTATGAAGATACAAGATTGAAGACTTCATCCCGTGTCCGGATGGGACTTTCCTTGGAGTGGAAGGCAAGCTTGGCGATACGGATATGTAGATCTCCTCCCATTTGTAACCGACTCTAGGTAACCCTAACCCCCTTCTGTGTCTATATAAACCGGAGGGTTTTAGTCCGTAGGACAAACAACAATCATACCATAGGCTAGCTTCTAGGGTTTAGCCTCTCTGATCTCGCGGTAGATCTACTCTTGTACTACCCATATCATCAATATTAATCAAGCAGGAGTATGGTTTTACCTCCATCGAGGGGGCCCGAACCTGGGTAAGAACATCGTGTCCCTTGTCTCCTGTTACCATCCGCCTAGACGCACAGTTCGGGACCCCCTACCCGAGATCCGCCGGTTTTGACACCGAAAGTGAGAGTTTGAGCCATAACCAAGTAGGAAACCTTCATGAGATTTAGGAGCAAATTTAGAACGACGATGCTTATCAAGAATGTAGCACTTTGAGCCGAATACTCGAAAGTATCAAACTTGGGGTTTGTTACCGGTGAAGAGCTCGTATGCCGTCTTGCCGAGTAGCTTGTGAAGATACAAGCGATTTGTTGCATGACAAGCTGTTTCAACCGCTTCCGCCCAAAAGTGTTTTGGAGTCTTGTACTCATCAAGCATCGCTCTTGCCATCTCAATAAGAGTTTGGTTCTTCCTCTCAACAACTCCATTTTGTTGAGGCGTGTACGTAGCCGAGAACTCGTGTGAAATCCCTTCTTCGTCAAGAAAGGTATCCACATTTGCGTTCTTGAACTCTGTTCCATTGTCGCTCCTAACCTTCTTGATCTTCACTTCAAATTGATTTTGGGCCTTCCTAGCGAAGTTTTTGAAGATCTTTTGGACCTGCGATTTGTCATCAAGAAAGAACACCCACGTAAATCTTGAAAAATCATCAACTATGGCTAGACCAAATGAGTTACCACCGAGACTCTTGTAGGCATGGGACCAAAGAGATCCATGTGAAGTAGCTCGAGTGGTCTTCTCGTGGTCATGATGTTCTTCACGGGGTGACTCCCTCCAACTTGTTTTCCTGCCTGACAAGCACTACAAAGTCTATCCTTGTCAAATATAACATCTTTTACTCCAAGGATATGATCACCTTTAATAAGCTTATCAAGATTTCGCATGCCCACATGACCTAGCCTTCTATGCCACAACCAGACTTTAGAAGATTTAGAAATTAAGCAAGTTCTAGGTTGAGCCTTTTTAGTGAAATCAACAATATAGGATCACCTCTACGTATACCGGTAAAGACCATTTTATGATTGTCTCTACGAAACACTTGGCAATCTACTTCAGTAAATAGGACATTGAAACCGAAATCAGCAAGTCTAGATACTGAAAGTAAATTGTACCCAAGAGATTCAATGAGCATGGCATTTTGTATGGAGCTATCATGTGAGATGGCCACCTTGCCGAGGCCAACCACCTTACCCTTTGAGTTATCACCAAAGGTGACATACTTTCAAAGGCCGTCATTTTCAGCAAGCTCACGAAACATATCTTTGTCTCCGGTCATATGATCAGTACATCCATTATCAAGGACCCATTCCTCTCCTCCAGCCATGTAGCCGCGAAGATTGGCCATAAGACCAAAGTGTCTCATTGCATCATCAAGATCATAGTCACTATCATCATCCTCATCATAGTATCCATGTTCAACCTCATCTTGTGATTGATCAACTCCTAGAGAGGGTAATTCATTAGATAGATGACCATTCCTATGGTTATCTTTATGAACTCTAATAGCTTCAAAAATGATGTTGCTAATGATTCCAACATCTCCTTTGGCACGCATGAGATTGGTAAGCTCAAATAGACAATCACCAAAGCTAGGATCACTAGAATTCATCTTACTCAAGGCAATAGACTTATGAAGAATTTCATCTAAATTATTCAAGGAATAATTTGGAAATCGTTCCTCAAGAAATCTCCACATAGTATAGGCACAATCAAGAGTAGGTAGACTAGCAATCAAATTTTTGGGCAATCCTCTAATGATAAGATTGATAGTTCCAAGATTGCGAATCATGTCAAGATCCTCTTCGAGTGTAGGTTGCAAAGGATCAATAAGAGGTGCACAAGGGCTACTAATGTACTTGTTCAAATGATATTCATTGAAAGTCTCAAGCATTTCATTTTTCTATTCATGAAAATATTCTCCGTCAAGAATAGGCACTCTATGTCTAAGACTCCCCAATGTAGAAACATCCATCTTCCTCCAATGGTGATTAAACCCAACCAATGGATACCAATGCTCTGATACCAATTGAAAGGATGGAGAAGAGGCGTCTAGAGGGGGGTGAATAGACTTTAAGAAGAAAAGTTGCAGTTTTTAGGTTCTTTAGGTTGATGTGGAGTTTTGGCACAAGTTTAAACATTCACAATACATATCAAGCAAGCATGACAAGAGTATATGAGCAGCGGAAAGTAAAGCATATAAATTGCAAGAATGTAAAGGGATGGGATTGGAGTGTGCAAATGCAATTTGGAGACACGGAGATTTTTTATCCGTGGTTCCGATAGGTGGTGCTATCGTACATCCACGTTGACGGAGACTTCAACCCACGAAGGGTAACAGTTGCGTGAGTCCACGGAGGGCTCCACCCACGAAGGGTCCACGAAGAAGCAACCTTGTCTATCCCACCATGGCCGTCGCCCACGAAGGACTTGCCTCACTAGGGTAGATCTTCACGAAGTAGGCGATCTCCTTGGTTCAACTCCACAATCTTGACAGAGGCTCCCAAGTGACACCTAGCCAATCTAGGAGACACCACTCTCCAAGAAGTAATAAATGGTGTGTTGATGATGAACTCCTTGCTCTTGTGCTTCAAATGATAGTCTCCCCCAACACTCAACTCTCTCTCACAGGATTTGGATTTGGTGGAAAGAAGATTTGAGTGGAAAGCAACTTGGGGAAGGCTAGAGATCAAGATTTATGTGGTTGGAATGGGATATCTTGACCTAAACACAAGTGTAGGTGGTTCTCTCTCAGAAAATACGTGTTGGAAGTGTAGGCATGTTTTGATGGCTCTCTCCACGAATGAAGAGTGGGTGGAGGGGTATATATAGCCTCCACACAAAATCTAACCGTTACACACAAATCACCAAACTCGGTGGGACCGATTCAGAGAACTTCGGTCGAGACGATTTGGTTCAAAATGTGACCGTTAGGCATTTCGGTGGGACCGACATGTCAACTCGGTGGGACCGATTTCATTAGGATTAGGGCATAACGTAATCTCGGTGAGACCGATTACACAAACTCGGTAAGACTGATTTTGGTAATAGACAAACAGAGAGTTGGTCAGGCAAACTCGGTGGGACCGATTCGCTCATCTCGGTTGGACCGAAACGTTACGAAGGGGTGACAGAGAGTTTGCATTGCAATCTCGGTGCGACCTCGGCCTCGGCAGATGACAGCCAGGGCCCACGCCCAGAAAGATTAAAAAACATTTAATTAACTAATTAATTAATCAATTAATTAAAGTATTTAACTATGTTTATCAGCCTAATTAACTAAACTTAGTTAATTAAAACTGTTAGTTTAGTTAGGTTTATGACAGAACGACCCCACACGTCAGTTTGACCCAGTCAACACCGTATTGACTGCTGACATCATGCTGATATCATGATGATGTCATAACCCTGTTTTCCATTTAAATTAAATATATTAATTCCAAAAAATGATTTGAAACTTTGGAAATTAATATAAAGTATACCATATGTCAGATGAAAATACTTTGTACATGGAAGTTGCTCAGAAAAGCGAGACGAATCCGAATACGCAGTCTGTTTGTCTACCACATGTCAATAGCATAGAGAACATGCAATCGTCTCCGATTCATTAGTCCGAAAATGCCAAACTTCGGGAAAACTTTCCCGGATGTTATCCCCCTTCGGCGGTATCATGTAGCACTGTGTTAGAACACCCCTAGCGCTGCTTATTTCCTTGTCATGCATAGTATTGCACTTGTTTGCTCTGTATTTATTATTTCTTCCCCCTTCTTCTCTCCGGTATACCTCGAGACCGTTGCTGGTGCCACTGTGATCGACTACGTCGACGACGACCCTTCTTCCCTTTCAGCAGAGCTCCAGGCAAGCCCCCCCTTTTGATCATTCCGATATCGCCCATTCCATTCTCTAATGCTTGCATTAGATTTTGCTACTGTTATTGATTGCTCATGTATCTGATGCATAGCCTACTTTTGTAACCTGCTCATTGTACCTTACCTGCTTATCCTAAACTACTTAGCATAGGTTGGATAGTGATCCATCAGTGAATCCCACCTTATCCTTGTTGCCCCTGCTTCATCATCGACGACTCGATCAATGTGATCGACGACCAGAGCCCGACACCTCACATCACATCATGCCCCTTTTGTTGTTCGACTCTGCAGAGCTACTATAGAGTGCCGAGGGTGATACCTCGTAACGCACTCCTGATGATAATTCTGTAGTGTAGATATTCGGTCGTGGTCATTCAGGGAGTCCTGGACTAAGGGGTCCTCGGGTGTCCAGCCTGTTAGCCATGGGCCGGACTGATGGGCTACGAAGACCGAATACTGCACCCGTGTCCGGATAGGACTCTCCTTGGCGTGGAAGGCAAGCTTAGGCGATCAAATATGTATATTCCTTTCTTTGTAACCGACCTTGTGTAACCCTAGATCCTCCGGTGTCTATATAAACCGGAGGACTTAGTCCGGAGGGGGAGATTCATTATCATAGTCATACAGGCTAGACTTCTAGGGTTTAGCCATCTCGATCTCGTGGTAGATCAACTCTTGTAATACTCATATTCATCAAGATCAATCAAGCTGGAAGTAGGGTATTACCTCCATAGAGAGGGCCTGAACACAGGTAAACATTGTGTCCCCTGTCTCCTGTTACCATCGACCTTAGACGCACAGTTCGGGACCCCCTACCCGAGATCCGCTGGTTTTGACACCGACATTGGTGCTTTCATTGAGAGTTCCACTGTGCCGTCCCCAAAAGGTTTGGTGGCCCCTACAATCATCAACGACGATGTTATCCAAGGAGAAACCTTCCTCCCCGGACAGATCTTCGTGTTCGGCGGCTTCGCACTACGGGCTAACTCGCTTGGCCATATGGAGCAGATCGATAGTTACACCCCTGGCCATCAGGTCAGATTCGGAAGCTTGAACTACGTCGCGGACATCCGCGGAAACTCGATCTTTGACGGATTTGAGACCGCGGCGACCGCCCCTTGTCACCCCGATGAACATGACATAAATCTGTCATCAGACCGCATCTAGGAGATGGCTTCCGTAACTGCTCTGGCTTTAGATCCGGAGCAGTCCGCGCCATCCGAGGATGGGAGGCTCAACCCAGCCACGGCGGTCGCAGATTCCGCGACGTTGGAGTCGCACACAGCCTTAACCTCACACGACATCTGTGTCGCCGGAATTCCAGACTCGTCTCTGGCTATAAGTTCCAAACCATGTGAGTCCGCGGACGCCGAACTTGATCGATTATCGATCTTCAAATTCAGCGCCGCAGACATCGTCCAGCATTCGCCCTTGGGAGATGTGCTAAATTCATTAATAAATCTGTCCTTGGCGGGGGACTCGCAGCCGAATTATGTCTGGTTTGAACTAGAGGCTGATGATGGGGGAGAATTTTGCTTCCCACCCGCCATCCACTTCATAGCCACTGTCGAGGACTTAACTGACACGCTTGACTATGACTCCGAAGACATCGACGGTATGGACGACGATGCCGGAGAAGAGGGGGCCCAAAACCCGCTGTTCACTGGACGATGGACGGCCACTTCCTCATATGACGTATACATGGTGGATGCACTAAAATATAATAGCGACGACAAGGAGAACCCAACGAAGGATCACCCTCCTAAAACACTCTAAATCGGGCCGCAGCAAAGACAACAACACCGGCATAGGAGACAATAACACTCCGGAAGGTGCCGAAGACATAGAAGACCCCGACGAACAAACCGCCGAACAAGATAATCGGGAAGATGGGCAAGTCAGCCCCGATGAACAGGCCATAGAAGAAGACTCGGAGGACGGTAGTTATCATCCGCACTCCAAGGAGGAGGTGAGCCTCGCAATGAAGATTACCGTGCCTGAGGAACCCCTTGAGCAGGAGCGCTTCATGCTTCAGCTAATAGCCACTGCGAGGAACCTGAAAAAGAGGCTACAACAGCTTCAAACTGATCAAGACCTGCTCAATGACAGATGGACCGACGTCCTGGCAGCCGAAGAATACAGCCTTAAGCGCCCAGCCAAAAGTTACCCGAAACACAAATCTCTACCTCAGTTCGATGGCGAGGCGGTAGCACCCGCACCAACATCGCGCAATGCGGCGGACCGACCATCGTGCGGTCGGGATAAAACGACAACTCGAGCCGAAAACCAGACTGTCCCACCCCGCCGTAAAGACAGGGATAAGACAGCTCGGGGTTACACATATGACCTTCGTCAAGACCTGGATAGTAGAGAAGGACATACAAGATCGATCTACGGATCGCGAGGACGTGCCCTGACACGCGAGGATGGCTATCTATTCGGACGCGACAAACCTAGTCACGCCCGGGCCGAAAACCGCAGATGAACTCCATCGGAGCTACGTCGCGATGCGGCCCGATATAGAGGTGCAGCACACCCTCTTTGCTTCACTGACGAAGTAATGGATCGTGAATTCCCAGAAGGGTTCAAACCCGTAAACATCTAATCATACAATGGAACAACCAATCCCGCGGTATGGATCGAGGATTTTATTCTCCACATCCACATGGCCCGCGGGGATGATCTTCACGCCATCAAATACCTCCCACTAAAACTCAAAGGGCCTGCTCGGCATTGGCTAAACAGTCTGCTTGAAAATTATATTGGCTGCTGGGAGGACTTGGAAGAAGCTTTTCTTGACAACTTCCAAGGTACATATGTCCGGCCACCAGATGTCGGTGACTTAAGTCACATAGTCCAACAGCCTGGAGAGTCAGCCAGGAAATTCTGGACTAGGTTCCGAACTAAAAAGAACCAGATCATCGACTGTCCGGATGCCGAATCCCCAGCGGCCTTTAAATGTAGCATCCGTGACGAATGGCTCGCCCGCCACCTCGGCCAGGAAAAGCCGAAATCCATGGCAGCCCTCACGGCACTCATGACCCGCTTCTGTGCGGGTGAGGATAGTTGGTTGGCCCGTAGCAAAAACACAGAAAGTGAAATAGGCACCTCCGAGGGCAAAAATAGCAACGGCAAGCTCCAACGCAACAGACACAAACGCCAAAGCAATGGCGACAACACCGATGACACAACAGTCAACGCCGGGTTCAGTGGCTCCAAGTCCGGCCAACGGAAGAAGCCATATAAAAGAAACAATCAGGGACCATCTAGCTTGGATCGCATACTTGATCATCCGTGCCAAATCCACGGCACCCCGGATAAACCTACCAATCATACAAACAGATATTGCTGGGTTTTTAAGTAGGCCGACAAGTTAAATACCGAAAACAAGGAGAAGGGATCGCAAAGCGAGGACGATGACGAGGAGCCCAGGAAGCCGAACACAGGGGGACAAAAGAAGTTCCCCCCTCAGGTCAAATCGGTGAACATGATAGATGCCACACACATTCCTAAGAAGGACCGCAAGCGCGCACTCAGGGACGTCTATGCAATAGAGCCAGTCGCCCCAAAATTCAATCCATGGTCGTCATGCCCGATCACCTTTGATCGCCGGGATCATCCGACCAGTATCCGTCATTGTGGTTCAGCCACACTGGTCCTCGACCCAATCATTGATGGTTCCACCTGACGAGAGTCCTCATGGACGGTGGCAGCAGCCTCAATCTGCTCTATCAGGATACAGTGCGCAAAATGGGCACTGACCCATCACGGATCAAGCCCACAAAAACAACCTTTAAAGGAGTCATACCAGGTGTGGAGGCTCGCTGTACATGCTCAATTACGCTAGAGGTCATCTTCGGATCTCCGGACAACTTCCGAAGCGAAGAGTTAATCTTCCATATCGTCCCCTTTCGCAGCGGCTATCACGCACTACTCGGACGAACCACTTTTGCTCGATTCAATGCGGTGCCTCATTATGCTTACCTCAAGCTCAAGATGTCCGGGCTACGCGGTGTTATAACAGTTAATGGAAACACAGAACGTTCCCTCTGTATCGAGGAACACACTGCTGCCTTAGCAACAGAAGTAAAAATCTAATACAAAGCATTATAATACATAAATTGTCTTTGTTTCATAATACAGGGCCAGACAAAATACGAATGTATTCATTCAAAGATCACGTATTTCGCACACTGCTCCGCAACAACGCGAGACCCCTCCAGGACGTCTCCAAAATATCGCTCGGGTGTGCGGTGCTCCTTGCCCTCAGGCGGCCCTTCGATCGCAAGCTTGATGGCGTCCATCTTCGCCCACCACACCTTGACATAGGAGAAGGCCGGTAGCGCCCTCGATGCGAACCAGATCGCAGCGGTGTCCGGCCGAGGACGAGCATCCACCAGGTGCTTCACAAGGCGAAGTAATCATTGGTATAGCTTGGTAGCCACACAGCCGGATTATTAAATCCTTCATGGCCAGTTCGGCCACCCTGTGCAGCTCGACCAGCTGTTTTAGCTGATCGCTGAAGGGCACCGGATGTTCTGGCGCAAGATATTGCGACCAGAACAGCTTCTCCGTGGAGCTCCCTTCTTCGGCTCGGAAGAACTCCGCGGCGTCGGACACACTGCATGGCAGATCAGCAAAAGCCCCCGGAGAACTCCAAATCCGGGTTAGTAATAGATACTTCCTCTTCACGTACTTGCTTTGCATACTAAATGCCTTACCCACCGCGATCTTCCTGGCCTCCTGGATCTCCTGTAGGGCGCCCCGGGCCTCATTCCGAGCCGTCTCTGTGTTCTGATGAGCCTTGGCGAGTTCGGTCTCTTGAGTCGATGCATCACGCTCCAAGGTCTCGCACTTCCTCACCGCGTCCTGGAGCTCTTGGTGGACCTCGTTGACCCGGGCCTTGAGCTTCTTACGTGCGGCCTGCTCCTTGACAGCCTTCCCCTCGGCTTCGGCCAAGGCCTTTTTTAGGGCCTCGACCTCGGTCATCGCTTCTACACATATCATGACACTCCGGTCAGTATATATCATTTACTCTTTCCGAATATATAGCGGGTTATTACATACCTTGCTTCTCCTGGAGCTGCCTCCTCACCTGGCCGAGCTCCTCCTCGGCCTGCTCCAGTCTCTACCTCGGTCCGGAGACTTCGGCAGTATGAGAGGCCACGACCAACAGCGACGCATGCGTATTCATTTCAGACATATTTAGTTAGTTTCCTACAATAAGAGATTGATCCTCTGTCTGGATTTTCTTTCTGAACACCGGACAATGACTCAGGGGTTACTGTCTCTATTGGGATCTTCTCTTTGTGTGTTGCTTACCTCAAAACCTGCCAGCAGGCAGCTGCAGGCTTCGGTTAGTTCGTTCTTGGCGGACTAAACCCTTTCAATTACCGTGCCCATAAGAACACGGTGCTCGTCCACAATGGAAGCGCCTCGTAGCGCTTCCAGCAGATTATCCGGTGCCCCTGGTTGGACAAGGGTGACAGGCGGAATGGGCATACCCGCTCTTTCGAAGGAGGTTACACACTGGATTCCGGAGCCGTATTGGTCTCCGAAATCGTGATTAAATTTGAGGCGAGGGCGAATCTGACCCTCATCACTTGTCTCCGTGGGTATTTGCTCCCCCTGGTGTCCGGCGATGGAGGTTTCGCCTTTCGGCGCCTCATGAACCTCCCCCTGGCCTGGGATGGTCCTTCGGGACAGCACCTCGGCTCGCCCTTGGCCTTGGGAGAATAACCGGCCGGCGGCGAATCGCTGGCCATCGCCCTCGAGTTAAGCGAGGCCCTTTATGAGGATTGCTAGGAGCTGTCATGGGCCGGACTACAATGGTATAATTAACCATATCAACGCAATGAAGAAGAGAGGCTGGACATATGGGTATGTACGAGTCTTAGCACTTACGATGCAGCCCGAGGCTTAGTGCGGGGGCATCGCTCCGGACTGCTGTCGACGTCTCGCGCGGAGTTATCCGCCAGGGAGCCATTCCCCTTCTTGGACGTTTCCGCCTCCAGATTCGTGGAGGACGCCCTCTTCTTCTTCTTCCCCTCATCAGGGGGAGGGTTGTTCTCCTCCTCCTCCTCCTTGTCGTCATCCTCAGCGGCGGAGGAAAGGGTTTCTTCGTCTTGGGACATCGCGTCCGGAGCACCCTTGGGGGCCACCTTTGGCCCCTTTGGCCTTGTTTTCCGGCGGCCGATAGGGCGCCGGAACCAGCATCTTTGCCAGGAGCGGGATGACTGGCTCTTCGGGCAGCGAAGCCAAACTCTGGATCCGCTCCGCTCTCTCCGTCCACACCTAAAAAATGCAGCAAAGATTAGGCATCCTCCTTGAACAGACAAGTAGAAGGTACGCCTTGGGAAAAGGAGAACTGACTGCATTGGGGCTTTATAGCGCCCCGCAATACGACAACAAAGTCCGAACACTTTTTACAGTATAGTTCGGCACCCCGAATTTAGCACTATATGCATTGGCTCCGAATCATGTCTTTGGTCAATAGTTGGGTTGTCCGGCTCCTGTGCTTACTACCTTACATTCCGCTATATCGGCTAGGGTAGTAAAGGGAGAACTACTGTGATTGTGCCCTGGTTCATCCAGATGAGCACCTCAGTAGAGAAAGCCGAAAATTGACTGTAATGATAAGGCGAGAGCCGGTCAGCTCTTCAGAGGTCTCAAATCGTTAGAGGTTTTTTCCGCATTACGTGATGAATCGGTTCTTATCCGATCAGGTGTTTACAGAATCTCCCCAGTTTGGACTTTCGAATACCAGGGGCTGCGCCTAAAATTTTATCGTCAAACTCCTATGGCTAAGTGAGGGTGATAAAGCATTATAGTCCGATTGCCTTGTTCGTTGCGCTGAACACCTCCTTCAAGGACCAAATAATTGGATCAAGAGTGTTTAGATTCCATCCCGAACACCCTCGTATTACCTATGTGGGGGCTGAAGCCAACGACTGGCCAACTCTTAGATTTAATAAAAACGGGCGCACAGGAGGTAAAAATCTAACACAAAGCATTATATTACATAAATTGTCTTTGTTTCATAATACAGGGCAAGACAAAATACGAATGTATTCATTCAAAGATCACGTCTTTCGCACACTGCTCCGCAACAACGCGGGACCCCTCTAGGACGTCTCCAAAATATCGCTCGGGTGTGCGGTGCTCCTTGCCCTCGGGCGGCCCTTCGGTCGCTAGCTTGACGGCGTCCATCATCGCCCACCACACCATGACATAGGAGAAGGCCAGGCGCGCGCCCTCGATGCAGACAGACCGCTTGGCGGCGTCCAGCCGAGGACAGGCATCCACCAGCTGCTTCACAAGGCTGAAGTAACTACTGGGTATAGCTTCGGCTGGCCATAGCCGGATTATTAAATCCTTCATGGCCAGTTCGGCCACCCTGTGCAGCTCGACCAGCTGTTTTAGCTGATCACTGAAGGGCACCGGATGATCTGGCGCAAGATATTGCGACCAAAACAGCTTCTCCGTGGAGCTCCCTTCTTCGGCTCGGAAGAACTCCGCAGCGTCAGACACACTGCGTGGCAGATCAGCAAAAGCCCCTGGAGAACTCCGAATCCGGGTTAGTAAAAGATACTTCCTCTTCACATACTTGCTTTGCATACTAAATGCCTTACCCACCGCGATCTTCCTGGCCTCCTGGATCTCCTGTAGGGCGCCCCGGGCCTCATTCCGGGTCGTCTCTGTGTTCTGATGAGCCTTGGCGAGTTCGATCTCTTGAGCCAATGCATCACGCTCCAAGGTCTCGCACTTCCTCACCGCGTCCTGGAGCTCTTGGTGGACCTCGTTGACCGGGCCTTGACTTCTTCTGGCGGCCTGCTCCTTGACAGCCTTCCCTCGGCTTCGCCAAGGCCTTTTCGTGGCCTCGACCTCGGTCATCGCTTCTACACATATCATGACACTCCAGTCAGTATATATCATTTACTCTTTCTGAATATATAGCGGGTTATTACATACCTTGCTTCTCCTGGAGCTGCCTCCTCACCTGGCCGAGCTTCTCCTCGGCCTGCTCCAGTCTCTACCTCGGTCCGGAGACTTCGGCAGTATGAGAGGCCACGACCAACAACGACGCCTGCGTATTCATTTCAGACATATTTAGTTAGTTTCCTACAATAAGAGATTGATCCTCTGTCTGGATTTTCTTTCCGAACACCGGACAATGTCTCAGGGGCTACTGTCTGTATTGGGATCTTCTCTTTGTGTGTTGCTTACCTCAAAACCTGCCAGCAGGCAGCTGCAGGCTTCGGTTAGTTCGCTCTTGGCGGACTAAACCCTTTCAATTACCGTGCCCATAAGAACACGGTGCTCATCCACAATGGAAGCGCCTCGTAGCGCTTCCAGCAGATTATCCGGTGCCCCTGGTTGGACAGGGGTGACAGGCGGAATGGGCATACCCCCTCTTTTGAAGGAGGTTACACACTGGTTTCCGGAGCCGTATATGTCTCCGAAATCGTATTAGGCTGAGGGCCGAATTGAATACGACCCTCATCACTTGTCTCCGTGGGTATTTGCTCCCCCTGGTGTCCGGCGATGGAGGTTTCGCCTTTCGGTGCCTCATGAACCTCCCCCTGGCCTGGGAAGGTCCTTCAGGACAGCACCTCGGCTAGCCCTTGGCCTTGGGAGAATAAGTGGTCGGCGGCGAATCGCTGGCCATCGCCCTCGAGTTAAGCGAGGCCCTTGATGAGGATCGCTAGGAGCTGTCATGGGCCGGACTACAATGGTATAATTAACCATATCAACGCAATGAAGAAGAGAGGCTGGACATATGGGTATGTACGAGTCTTAGCTCTTACGATGCAGCCCGAGGCTTAGTGCGGGGGCATCGCTCCGGACTGCTATAGACGTCTCGCGCGGAGTTATCCGCCAGGGAGCCCTTCCCCTTCTTGGACGTTTCCGCCTCCAGATTCGTGGAGGACGCCCTCTTCTTCTTCTTCCCCTCATCAGGGGGAGGGTTGTTCTCCTCCTCCTCCTCCTCCTCCTCGTCATCCTCAGCGGCGGAGGAAAGGGTTTCTTCGTCTTGGGACATCACGTCCGGAGCACCCTTGGGGGCCACCTTTAGCCCCCTTGGCCTTCTTTTCCGGCGGCTGATAGGGCGCCGGAACTAGCATCTTTGCCAGGAGTGGGATGACTGGCCCTTCGGGCAGCAAAGCCAAACTCTGGATCCGCTCCGCTCTCTCCGTCCACACCTAAAAAAATACAGCAAAGATTAGGCATCCTCCTTGAACAGACAAGTAGAAGGTACGCCTTGGGAAGAGGAGAACTGACTGCATTGGCGGGATGGGTGTGATTGTGCCCACGGTCCGAATCCATGACCGGCGTCTTCTCATTGCCCTTGAAGAGCAACTTCCAGGCATCTTCATGAGTAGTTCCGAAGAGCCCCCCCAGGGTCTGGTGCTTCTTCGGATCGAATTCCCATAAAGGGAAGCTTCAGCTTTGGCAGGGGAGAATCCGGCGAACCAGCATCACCTGGATCACGTCAACGAGCTTGATGTTTTTATCCACCATACTCTAAATGCGCGTTTGCAGTGCTATCAGCTTGTCCGACGCATACCAGTTGGGGCCCTTCTCCGTCCAGGAGGTGAGCCGCGTTGGAGCTCCGACCCTGAATTCGGGAGCCGCCGCCCAAGTGGCGTCGCGTGGCTCTGTGATGTAGAACCATTGTTTCTGCCACTCCTTGACTGTCTCCAAAAAAGTGCCCGTGGGCCAAGTAACGTTGGGCATATTGCTCACCATGGCACCTCCGCACACCGCGTGCTGACCATCCACCACCTTCAGCTTCACGTTGAAGACCTTGAGCCATAGGCCGAAGTGGGGCTGGATGCGGAGGAAGGCCTCACACACGACAATGAATGCCGAGATGTTGAGGAAGGAGTTCGGGCCTAGATCATGGAAATCTAGCCCGTAGTAGTACATCAGTCCGCGGACAAAAGGGTGAAGTGGAAACCCCAATCCGTGGACGAAGTGAGGGAGGAAAACTACCCTCTCAGTAGGCTTCGGGGCCGGGATGACTTGCCCCTTGGTGGGCAGACGGTGGGCGATTCCTTTCGCCAGATACCCGGCCGCCCGAAGCTAGATAATGTCCTTCTCCTTGACGGAGGAGACTATCCACTTGCCTTGGCCTCCAGATCCGGACATGGCTGAGTGCTTCTTTGAGGTAGAGAAGATGGGAACTTGGGCGCTGAAGCTCGAGAATGGAAGGACAGAAGGCGTGGGTGAAGAAGGAGAGTCCTTATCCCCTTATAACTCGCCTGTTCCCAAGGGCTGTGTAAACAGCACGGTTGGATTACCCACGCCCGTATTGATGAGAATCCCGCAATAAGGGGACACGATCTCTGCTTTGACAGGACATGCCAATAGCAACCACGTCTCGAAACATGGAGCGGCAGACGAAAAACGGTTCGAAATTATGACCGGGCGGACGTGATGTCATGTTACAAAAAGTTGTCAGCGGATTAGACTCATGGAATATTATATTCTCTGCAGTTGTGTGTGGTGTGTGTGTGTTACAGGTCCGGACACGATCATTATGACCGAAGACTATCTTGGAGTTCGGAAGGAGGAACCCACCTTGCAATGCCAAAGACAAATCCGCGCGCTGGATACCTCGTCATTGAAGCTAGGTTCAGGGGCTACTTAGGGAGTCCTGGACTAAGGGTCCTCAGGCGTCCGGCTTGTTAGCCATGGGCTGGACTAATGGGCTACGAAGACCGAACACTTCACCCGTTTCCGGATAGGACTCTCCTTGGCGTGGAAGGCAAGCTTAGGCGATCAAATATGTAGATTCCTTTCTTTGTAACCGACCTTGTGTAACCCTAGATCCTCCGTGTCTATATAAACCGGAGGACTTAGTCCGGAGGGGGAGATTCATTATCATATTCATACTGGCTAGACTTCTAGGGTTTAGCCATCTCGATCTCGTGGTAGATTAACACTTCTAATACTCATATTCATCAAGATCAATCAAGAAGGAAGTAGGGTATTACCTCCATAGAGAGGGCCCGAACCTGGGTAAACATTGTATCCCATGTCCCCTGTTACCATCGACCTTAGACGCACAGTTAGGGACCCCCTACCCAAGATCCGCCGGTTTTGACAATGACAGTCATCAAGGGTGATTCCTCCTTCACCACTCACTATACGACTCTGTCCTGCAACCCCTCAAGTGTGGACCTCGAGGGTGATTCCTCCTATGTTCACCTTGATGATTACATCGAGTGGAATCCACTGAGGGTGATTCCTCAGGTTTTCCCCTTGATGTTTTGGACACACGGTTACCCTGACTTTACTTGAGACCATTAATGAAGTTGGGTCGGCCCTGAGGGGTACCCGCGAGTTGATGTGGAAGTCGGGCGGGCCCATAGAGCACCCGCGAGTTTCTACAAGGCACGGCCGGGCATTCTGGGCCCTTGCCGTATGTCCACGAGACGGGGCGACGGGGTCACATTATCGTGAGTCTCTGCTTGTCTCCGTGAGCCCCCAATGCACTAACAGGTTTCGGTATTTGCTCTGAGTTGGCCTATGGCCTTTACGCACTAACCACCACGCGGGAATAGTTATGGGCCTCGGCGTTGCAGTATCAGCCAAAGCTTTGTCAGACGTCTAGTTCATCATTGTGGGTATGTCGGGCCAGTGCCATCAAGTATGAGGTGGTGCTCATCCCGCCTCATCGCACAACGACCCAGAGTGCAGCGGGCGATGGGCCCAAGACCCCGGAGTGCTTAGGATGTAGACCGGCGGGGACCTCTCTGCTGAGCCTAGGTAGGGCTGCGACGTGTTGACCTTTCGAGGTCGGGCATTGACTCAGAAAAGTGTGTCCGGCCAGAGTAATCAAGCGTGTTGGTTAATGTGGTGCACCCCTGCAGGGAAGTTATCTATTCGAATACCGTGTCCATGGTAATGGACATTCAGACTTGTATTCTGATCTATTACAACTAGAACTGGTTACTTGAGACATGTGATGGATATGTGGCTCCGGGATTGCTTTCTCGCAGGGAGTCGAGGAAGGATCTCTGGGCATTAATATTACAACATGCTTGTTAATTATAAAATATTATTCTATACTCTTCTGAATGTTACAACATGCTTGAAGATGCTAGTCTTTGATAGGCTAGGCCTTCCCCTCTATTCTGGCATTCTGCAGTTCAGTCCACAGATACATACCTTCCTTTGATACTAATGCATACTTAGTATAGCTCTGATGCTTGCGAGTACTTTGGATGAGTACTCACGGTTGCTTTGCTACCCCTTTTCCCCCTTCTTCCTTCTTTCCGGTTGTTGCAACCAGATGGTGGATCCCTGGAGCCAGATGCCACCATCAACGGGTACTACTACATGGAGGCCGCCGAAGATTAGGAGTAGTTAGGAGATCCTAGACAGGAGGCCTTGCCTCTTCGATCGTTGTTGCGTTTGTTTTTGGCTTCTTAAGGCAGTCTTGTTTAACTTATGTCTGTACTCAGATATTGTTGCTTCCGCCGACTCTTGTGTAACGAGCTATGTATTCGAGCCCTCGAGGCCCCTGGCTTGTAATATAAAGCTTGTATTATTTTATTTGTGTCTAGAGTTGTGTTGTGATATCTTCCCATGAGTCCGTGATCTTGATCATACACATTTGTGTGTATGATTAGTGTACAGTCGAATCGGGAGTGTCACAAGTTGGTATCAGAGCCGACTTGATGTAGGAATCCCCTTTCCAACTCCTTGGCCTAAGTTGTGTCTAGGCTTTGGAAAACTATTTTACTAACATGGATGTGTGGCTTACGCGCCCACGTCGCCATTGGGTGGTATTAGGATCTTTTATTCCCCGTCTATACTCTGGGACTCTGATCTCTCTTCTATTCAGGTTAGATGATTTTGCTAATTCTATCCTAGGTTCTCGTGATCACATTCATCCGAAGATTTGTATTACGCCTTTCTTGAATTGGGAGCCAGGATCTGCTTCACATTGTTCATGAACCGCATGATCCTTGTATCGAGGGCACCCTGCGTCATCCCGTGCAGATTCCTCGCTCTAGTGGTTTTCTCCGATGTTGCTGTAGCCTTTGCTATGTCTCGTTGTTGTATCCCTCCATCGTGAGCATGCGTGCCACCTAGTATGTCTAGGACGATTTGCTTGTCCTAACTCATACTAACAACGTCTAACTAGCTCTATATATGTATCTGTATGTCTTTAAAGACTACTATTTTGTACATACTGCACCTTTGCTCATTGTTCAAGTTACATCATGAATGACTCCATACACCTGCTCCACCCCTTGTTAAACTGCTCCCTGATGTTTTTAGCAGGATGGCTGTCGATCCTCCACCTCCACCCTATATTGCCACAATGATGCAATAATCTGAGCTGAATCGTCAGTTTATGACTGGGGTAATGGTTCAGTTTCCAAACCAGAATGCTCATCAACAGCCTGCCTCAATAACACTGCCAAAATTTGTGTGCCTCAACCCGTCCATTTTACGCAACTCCACCAATCCTATGGATGCTGATGATTGGCTTCGTGACATCCTGTTTGAGATGGAGTCAACTAATGTTGTGCTTGCCAGTTATGTCACCTTTGCGACATTCCACTTAAAGGGTCCAGCTGCTCAATGGTGGGGAAGCCACAGGGATATGCTGCCTGCAGAGACTGTAACCACTTGGCAGGAATTCCAGTCAGCCTTCCATGCACGGCACATTCCTCAAGGTCTGACAGACTAGAAGAAGAAGGAGTTCCGCTGAGGGAGTCTTGGATTAGGGGGTCTCCGGACAGCTGGACTATGTCCTTTGGCCGGACTGTTGGACTATGAAGATACAAGATTGAAGACTTCGTCCCGTGTCTGGATGGGACTCTCCTTGGCATGGAAGGCAATCTTGGAAATACGGATATGTACATCTCCTCCCTTGTAACTGACTCTGTGTAACCCTAGCCCCCCTCCTTGTCTATATAAACCGGAGGGTTTAGTCCAGAGAACAACAATCATACCATAGGCTAGCTTCTAGGGTTTAGCCTCTACGATCTCATGGTAGATCAACTCTTGTAATACTCATATCATCAAGATCAATCAAGCGAGAAGTAGGGTATTACCTCCATAGAGAGGGCCCGAACACAGGTAAACATTGTGTCCCCGCCTCCTGTTACCATCCGCCTTAGACGCATAGTTCGGGACCCCCTACCCGAGATCCGCCGGTTTTGACACCGACATTGGTGCTTTCATTGAGAGTTCCACTGTGTCGTCACCATATGGCTTGATAGCTCCTTCGATCATCGGTAACGATGCGGTCCAGGGTGAGGTTTTCCTCCCCGGACAGATCTTCGTATTCGGCGGCTTCGCACTGCGGGCCAACTCGCTTGGCCATCTGCAGCAGATCAAGAGCTACGCCCCTAGCCATCAGGTCAGGTTCAGAAACTTGAACTACACTGCCGACATCCGCGGAGACTTGATCTTCGACGGATTTGAGCCCATGTCAGGTGCGCCGCACACTCACGACGAGCATGATTTAGCTCTTCCGTCGGACAGTGTTCGGGTGATCACACCTGCAACTACTCCGACCTTCAATCCAGAGCAAATTGCGCCATCCGAGGACGGGTGGATAGACCCCGCCATGTAGGCCGCACTCTTAGCGACGATAGAGCCGGATACTGACTTCACCCCTTACGAGAGCCGTGATGCCGAAAAACTGGATTCGTCTCCGACCACGAACTCCGAGACGCCTGCGTCCGTGCCTATTGAATCTGATTGGGCGCCGATCATGGAGTTTACCTCCGCGGATATCTTTCAACACTCGCCTTTCGGATATGTGCTAAATTCATTAAGGTCTCTCTCTCTCTCTCCTTGTCAGAAGAACCTTGGCCGAACTATGTCCGGCTAGAATGGGATGCGGGCGACGAAGAAATTCGCTGCCCACCCACCACCCACTTAGTAGCCATTGTCGATGATTTAACCGACATGCTCGACTTCGACTCCGAAGACATCGATGGTATGGACGACGATGCAGCAGACGAACAGGAACCACCACCCACAGGGCGCTCGACCGCCACCTCATCATATGATATATATATGGTGGATACCCCCAAAGAAGGCGATGGCAACAAGACAGTGGAGGATGACCCCTCCAAGAAGCAACCCAAGCACCGACGTCAGCGACGCCGCTCTAAGTCCCGCCATAGCAAAAGCAATGATACCGACACAAGAGACAATAACACTCCAGATAGTGCCAAAGACGATGACAATCCCCTCCAGCCAGAATTAGGGCAGGATGATGAACAAGCTAGCCCTCCAGAACAGGCAGCAGATGGAGAAATGGAGGATGACAATTGCATGCCTCTCTCTGAAGACGAGGTGAGCCTCGGGGAAAAAGAACTTATCGTGCCTGAGGATCCCATCGAGCAGGAGCGCTTCAAGCACCGGCTTATAGCCACAACAAATAGCCTGAAGAAAAAGCAACAACAGCTTCGAGCTAATCAAGATTTGCTAGCATACAGATGGACCAAAGTCCTTGCGCCCGAGGAATACGAACTCGAACGCCCAACCAAGAGTTATCCAAAGCGCAGGTTGCTACCTCAACTAGAGGAGGAAGCACTAAAACCTACATCACCAGCGTATGATGCGGCTGATCGACCACCTCGTGGCCGAGACAGAGAGGCATTTCGGCCCGAAGTCTAGCCCGCACCCCGCCGCCAATAAAACAAAAATACCAAGGCCCGGGGCAACACGCGGAACCTGCGAGGTGTATTGGAAAACAAAGCAAAACATGCAAGATCGATCTACGGATCACGGGGGCGTGCACCAACACGTGACGATGATCGTCACGCCAGATACACTAAAAGTAAATCCGGCCGAGCCGAACACGGCAGACAATATTCGTATGAACTGCGTCGTGATATAGCCCGGCACAGAGGTGCCGCACACCCCCTATGCTTCACTGATGAAGTAATGGATCATGAATTCCCGAAAGGGTTTAAATCCGTAAACATTGAATCATACGATGGTACCACAGACCCCGCGGTATGGATAGAAGACTTCTTCCTCCACATTAACATGGCCCGCGGGGATGACCTACATGCCATCAAGTATCTCCCGCTAAAAGTCAAAGGGTCGGCTCGGCATTGGCTCAATAGCTTGCTGGCAAACTCCATCGGAAGCTGGGAGAGCCTGGCAGAGGCATTCCTAGACAATTTCCCGGGCACTTATCTGCGGCCGCCGCACGCTGACGATTTAAGTCATATAACTCAGCAGCCAGGGGAATCAGCCAGGAAATTCTGGACCCGGTTCCTAACCAAGAAAAACCAAATAGTCGACTGTCTGGATGCTGAGGCCTTAGCGGCATTCAAGCATAAAATCCGTGACGAGTGGCTCGCCCGGCACCTCGGCCAAGAGAAGCCAAAATCCACGGCAGCCCTCACGACACTTATGACCCACTTTTGTGCAGGCGAAGATAGCTGGTTGGCTCGTAGTACCAATACAGCAAGCAAACCTGGCATATCAGAAGCCAGGGATAGCAACGGCAAACCACGACGCAACAAACACAAGCGCCGTAAATATGGTGAAAACACCGAAAGTACGCAGTTAATGCCGGGTTCAGGGGCTCAAAGTTTGGTCAGCAGAATGGGCCACCCAAAAATGAAAATCCGGGTACATCCAGTCTGGACCGCATACTCGATCGCCAATGCCAAATTCATGGCACCCCAGAAATGCCACCCACCCATACCAACAGAGAATGTTGGGTCTTCAAACAAGCCGGCAGGGCAGGCGCCAAAGACGGAGGGGGATCTCAAAGCGACGATAGCGATGAAGAGCCCAGACCACCGAACACAGGAGGGCAAAAGAAATTTGCCCCACATATTCAATTGGTGAATGTGGTAAATACCACCCAAATTACCAATGCGGACCGGACATGCATCCTTAGGGATGGCGACTCAACGGAACTAGCCGTCCCACAATACAAACTGGGGCCGGTCACCTTCAACCGCACGGATCGTCCGGTTAACGCCAATCAGGGCAATCCAGCCACACTAGTCCTCGACCCAATAATTGACGGGTTCCACCTCACTTGAGTCCTCATGGACGGCGGTAGCAGTCTAAATCTGCTTTACCAAGACACAGTGCGCAAGATGGGCATCGATCATTCGGCGATCAAACCCACTAAAGCCACTTTCAGAGGCATTATACTAGGTGAGGAGACTCGTTGTACAGGCTCCATCACCCTTGAGGTAGTCTTCGGACCACCAGAAAATTGCCGTATCGAAGAGTTAATCTTCGAAATCGTCCCTTTCCACAGTAGTTATCAAGCACTGCTCGGACGAACCGCATTCGCTCGATTCAAAGCGGTGCCACATTATGCCTACCGTAAGCTCAAGATGTCTGGTCCACCCGGCGTCATCACGGTTAATGGCAAGGCCAAACCTTCCCTCGGCACCAACATATACACCACTGCCTTAGCAGCCGAAACAATGAGCAACACCTTGCAGCCGAACCTCGAGCTGACGTCCAGGCTTCCAGACACCATCAAGGGACTCTGAACTACTTCGCGGAAGGATAGCCCGGCTCGTCCATGGCTCAGCTAAACACTACGGCAAAGGCCAGGACAGGCCGAATTCAGCGGCTCAACCGCCCTCCGGCACATAAACATTTCTTACATTTCCTTCGCAGGTTCACCTTTGCGCCGACCAGGACGGGCTACATGGAGGCAGCTTGAATGCGTAAGGGAATCCTTAGACATTCCATGCGGTGACCGTCCAGCTATAGTACGGATCCGCACTCAGCCTCTTCCCCCTAGTCTCAGCAGGTTCCGCAATCATATTCCTTTTTTTACATTACTTGTACCCATACGCATAGATGTACTATTCAAATATGACATATGGATTCATATGACATTTACCTGCTGTTATTTCTTATTGAAATCATTCTGTCAAGTGGCATCCGTACAAAACGATATGCCTTAAAACATGCCAGGGGCTTCGTTTTACCCATAACACGGCAGTAAAGTCCGAACACCTTCATGGAAGCTCGGCACCCCGAACCTATAGCATTATATGCATCAGCTCCGAATCATGTCTTGGGTCAATAGTTGGGTTTGCCCGGCTCCCACGTTTTGGTACCTTACGTTCCGCCATATCGGCTAAGGTAGCACTGGCAGAACTACTGCGATTGTGTCCCAGTTCTTCCGGACGAGCACCTCAGTAGAGAAAGCCAAAAACTGACTATCATGATACGGCGAGAGCTGGTCAGCTGTTCGAGAGGTCACAAAATCTTTAAGGATTTCTCCCGCATAATTCCATAACCAATGCAGCATCCGATGGATCGGTTCTTTCTCCGATCAGGTGCTTATAGAGCCCCCAGTACGGTCTTCCGAACACCAGGGGCTGCGCCGACCATACTAAAGCTCCTATGGCTAAGTGAGAGTGATAAAGCCCTATAGTCCGATTTCCTGGTTCGTTGTGCTGAGCACCTCCTTTGAAGGACCCAACACTGGGATAAAGAGTGCTTAGTTTATCCCGAACACCCCCGTACTTCTTACATGGGGGCAGAAGCCAACGACTGGCCAACTCTCAGGTTTAACATATAAAACGGCCGCACAGGAGGGTAAACTTTTACATAACAGGCGACAAATAAACGACCTTGTTCAAACACTACAAAGGATAACATGATTGGCACTCATGGAAATATAATGTCCTTGGTGCATAGCCCCGCTGCAAGGTAGGATCCCTTCAGGACATTCTCATAATATAATCCGGGCTTGCGGTGCTCCTTCCCCTCTGACGGTCCTTCGGTCATCAGATTTTCGGCATCCATCTTCCCCCGGTGCACCTTTGCGCGGGCGAAGGCCATTCGCGCACCTTCTATACAGACCGACCGCTTGATGACGTCAAGTCGAGGGCAAGCAATTACGAGCCACTTCACAAGCCCGAAGTAGCTGCTTGGAATCGGCTCGGCAGGCCATAGCCGGATAACCAAATCTTTCATGGCTAGTTCCGCCGCCTTATGCAGTTCGACCAGCTGTTTCAGCTGATCGGTAAAAGGCACCGGATATATTCGGTGCCAAATACTGCGACCAGAAGAGCTTATCCACAGTTTTCCTTTCTTCGGTTCGGTAGAATTGAGCGGCATCCGATGTGCTGCGAGGCAGCTCGGCAAATACCCCTGAGAAATCCGGATTCAAAATTAGAAACATAAGTTTTCCCTCCAAATACTTACTTTACAGGGAAAAAGCCTTACCGGCCACGATCTTTCTCGCCTCTTGGATCTCCTGCAGGGTGCTTTGGGTTTCCCCCTGGGCATTGCTCATGGCCTGATGCGCCTTGGTGAGCTCGACTTCCTTCTCCGTTAAACTCTGCTCCAAGGTCTCGCATTTCCTCACGGCCTCTTGTAGCTCCTGCTAAGCTTTAATAACCCTGGCCTCGTGCTTCTCACGAAGAGCCTGCTCAGTGGCTGCCCTTTTCTCGGCCTTGGCCACAACCTTCTTAAGGGCTTCGACTTCGGTCACAATCCCTAGCGCAAGTCATAAAGCTCAGTTCATACTGAAAATTGATTCGTAGTAAACGCATACAAGACTTGTGCATACCTTGTTTATCCCTCAACTGCATTTTCAATTGGCCAAGTTCTTCTGTGGCCCGCTCCAGACTTTGATTCAGCCCGGAGATCTCCGCAGTATGAGAGGAAGCAGCCGTTACAGACACCTGCTTATACCAGAAGATAAATAGATGCCATTCGATGAGTCTTCCTACGAACATAAAATTCGATCCTCTGTCCGGTTCTTTCTTTCACCGAACAGAGTATCAGGGGCTACTATCTATACTATGACACTCTTCGATAACTCATAAAACATACCTCAAAGCCTTTTATAAGGCTGATACAAGCTTTGTTCAGTCCACTCTCAGTTAACTGAACCTTGTGAATCACCGCACCCATAAGGGCACGGTGTTCATCAACGATGGAGGCGTCTTTCAACGCCACCAACAAAGCATCCGACACTTCTGGATAGACAGAGGTCACCGATGGAACAGGCACACCCCCTCCAGTCGAAGGAGGCTGCCTGCTTGATTCTGGAGCCGCATAGGTCTCTGGAATCACGTTCGGCTGGGAGCCAAACTCAGGATCGCCGCCGTCAGCCGCCATGGGAATCTTTTCCCCCACGTTTCCGGCCCCTGAGGTTTGACCTCCAGGCGCCGCCTTCATGGTTTTTTCCTTCCCTCCTTGGCTGGGGTCCTTCTGGGACGGAGCCTCGGTGTTATGCACCTATTCGGAGGAAGGGGCCTTTGGGGGCGTCCTGCTCACCATAGCATTTGAGCTCAGCAAGTCCTCTGATGAGGATTGTTTGGTACGGGACCTCGCCGGACTGCAACAAATATGGCTTAGGTTAAAATACTAAGTCACGATGAGTCCGGACGCCTAAAACGTACTCGGATTTTATACACTTACGAGTTCACCAGGGGCTGGGCCCTGGGATCCCATGCCGGGCCGCTGTCGGCAGCGGAAGTGGACTCGCCTTTCCCATTTTGGGCAGCTCGGCCTCCAAGTGTACGGAGGCTGTCCTCTTCTTTCTTCCCCCCGCAGGGGATTTATCTTCCTCCTCCTCGTCCTCCTTGGAGGTCGAATGGGCCTTGGAGCCTTCGGATATTGTGTCCGAAGTGTCGTGGCAACGAAGGCTGCCCCGGGTCTTTTTGGCCTCCTTCTCGGTCGTCTTATTCGGCACCTTGTAAGGCGCCGGGACCAACATCTTCGTCAGAAGTGGGATGGCCGGTTCCTTGGGCAGCGGGGCCGGACAATGGATCCGGTCCGCCTTCTTCGTCCAGCCCTGGAAGAATTGTATAAAACACGTTAAGCGCCTCCTTTGGGTCACGCGGATAGAAAAGTTTGACAACTCACCGAACTTGCCGGGCGGGACAGTTGGTACCCACGGTCCTCGGCGGAGTCCGGCCACGATTTGTTGGACTTGAAAAGCACCTTCCACATGTCCTTGTGCGAGGAGCCGTAAAGCTCTCACAAGGTTTGGTGCCTGGCCGGATCAAATTCCCATAAATTGCAAGTCCGGTGCTGACAAGGCAAGATCCGGCGAACTAACATCACCTGGACCACATTGACAAGTTCAATGTTCTTGTCCCCCATATCTTCAACGCGCGTCTAGAGCACCGACAGTTCGTCAGACGAGGACCAGTCCAGGCCTTTCTTGATCCAGGATGTAAGCCGCAGGGGGGCGCCGGATCAGAACTCAGGGGAGGCGGTCCACTCTGTGTCGCGCGGCTCGATGATATAAAACCACTGGTGTTGCCACTCCTTGACAAAATCATTAAAGGTTCCCGTCGGCCATATGACGTTGGGCATCTTGCTCACCATGGCGCCCCCACACTCGGCGTGATCGCTGCCCACCACCTTGGGCTTCACGTTAAAAATCTTCAGCCATAACCCGAAGTGCGGTGAAATGTGGAGAAAAGCCTCGCACACGACAATGAATGTCGAGATGTTGAGGAAGGAATTAGGGGACAGATCGTGAAGATCGACCCCATAATACATGATGCTGCGAACGAACGGGTGGAGGGGAAACCCTAGCCCGCGGACAAAGTGAGGAAGGAATACAACCCTGTCATGGGGTTCCGGAGTAGGGACGACCTGTCCCGCCGTCGGGAGACGGTGGCTGATTTTCTTGGCCAGATACCCGGCCTTCCGAAGCTTTTTGATATCCTTCTCTCGAACGGTAGAGGCCATCCATTTGCCTCCTGCTCCGGATCCGGACATTTTCGGAAGACCTTTTGTGGGCAGAGAAGAGGAGAGATTGGGCGCTGGAGCTTGAGCAGAAGGGAATGAATCGGGAAGAAGGCGTGGGTGTAAAGAGTAGATCCTTGTCCCTCTATAAGGGCGGAAGAGGCGATGCGCCTCCCACTCTCCTGGTAAAGCCTCTTATTTCCCAAAGCACCGTAATTGATGGCACGATCGGATTACCCACATCTGTATTGATGAGAACCCGTAATAAGGGGACACGATCTCTGCTTCGACAAGACGGGCCAAGGAAACCGCCTCGTGATATGTGCGGTGGTTGGTTGTGAAAAACGGTTCGAATAATGACCGGGCTATGGTGTGGTGTCACACTGCAAAATACGTCAGCAGATTAGATTTGTGGAAATATTATTCTCTCTGCGGTGGTATGTGGAATTTGTTTTGCAGAGTCGGACAGTATCCCTGTGTTCAAAATCTTCTATGGAGTATTCGGAGGAGGAACCCGCCTTGCAATGCCGAAGACAATCTGCATGCCGGACTCATCGTCATTGAAGCTTGGTTCAAGTGCTACTGCGGGAGTCCTAGATTAGGGGGTCTCCAGAGAGCCGGACTATATCCTTTGGCCGGACAGTTGGACTATGAAGATACAAGATTGAAGACTTCGTCACGTGTCCGGATGGGACTCTCCTTGGCGTGGAAGGCAAGCTTGGCAATACGGATATGTACATCTCCTCCCTTGTAACCGACTATGTGTAACCCTAGCCCCCTCCGGTGTCTATATAAACCGGAGGGTTTAGTCCGTAGAACAACAATCATACCATAGGCTAGCTTCTAGGGTTTAGCCTCTACGATCTCGTGGTAGATCAACTCTTGTAATACTCATATCATCAAGATCAATCAAGCAGGAAGTAGGGTATTACCTCCATAGAGAGGGCCCGAACCTGGGTAAACATTGTGTCCCCCGCCTCCTGTTACCATCCGCCTTAGACGCACAGTTCGGGACCCCCTACCCAAGATCCGCTGGTTTTGACACCGACATCCGCAAACTCTCACCGGGCACCATGACTGTGGATGAATATCAGAGGAAATTCCTTGAATTATCCTGCTATGCTGCAAATGACGTCTGCACTGACGCTCGCAAGTAGGAGAAATTCCGTGAAGGCCTGTGTCTTGATATAAAGCTCGCACTTGTTGCTCATGATTGCGCGGACTTTGCGACGCTTGTCAGCCAAGCTTTCCGAACTGAAACTGGTCTGACTGAGTACCATGAGTCGCTCAAGCGCACTCGAAATGTTGGCCCATCCTCAGGTGAGCCTACTCAGAAATGTCGAGTCCGGATCCCACACAGTGTTCATCATCGACCTGCTCCAACACCAAGGTCATCTTATGTTGCACCTCGTCTGCCTCCGCCGTTGAGACATCTAACGATTCTGGGTGGACAGTCCAATGCTGTAGCTCCTCCCCGTAATGATGATTTATGCCCCAAGTGTGGTAAGCCAGGGCACCATGCTACCAGCTGCCAACCGACACAGAATCAAAAGGCATGAGCTCATCAACCCAGAAACCCAAATGCCAGGCCGCTTGCACTCAGTCATGGTCATGTTAATCATGTAAAGGTTGAAGAAGATCGACGGGACCCCAAAATTGTAATGGGTACCCTTTTAGTGAATTCAGTCCCAGCGTATGTTCGTTTTTATTCGAGAGCATCACATTCTTTCATTTCTGAAGCATCTGCATGCAAATTATCATTCGAAAACATGTACCCTCCGCTGGTGGTTAGCTCTCCATTTATCCAGGTGGGATACCTCGATGATAGCCCACAACAACCACATTGCAACCACATTGAAATCGGAGGGTTAGTATTCACTGCTTCACTTATGGCCCTCGAGGTTTCTACCATAGATGTCATTCTGGGCATGAATTGGTTGGGACCTCACCAAACCCTGATCGACTGTACAGCTGAGACGGTCTAGCTCACTCACCCTTCTGGCCAGACAGTCCAATACTTAGCTCGAACAGCTCAGAATGCCGGGAGTCAGATATATGTTCTGAATGCATTGAATGCTTCACCTCTTGAGGGAATAGAGAACATTCCAGTCGTTCGTAATTTCGAAGATGTCTTTCCAGAATAACTTCCAGGAATACCCACTGCTAGAGCTATCGAATTCGTCATAGACTTGAAACCGGGCACTACCCCTATAGCTAAGAGGCCATACAAGATGCCGCCGCATGAACTCCTTGAGCTTAAGGAGGAGATCGACACTTCACTTCGTTAGGGTTTTATCCTTCCAAGTTCCTCTGCTTGGGGAGCACCTTCTCTCTTTGTCAAGAAGAAGGATGAACAAATCGTTTGGTCCAAGACTACCGACCTATCAACCAGGCAATAATTCAAAACAAATATCCGCTTCCTAGGATCAACGATCTGTATGACCAACTTGCTGGTTCCTCAGTATTCTCTAAACTTGATTTGAGGTTGGGTTACCACCAGATCCGGGTTCGTGAAGAGGATATTCCCAAGACCGCCTTCGTTACTCGCTATGGTTCATACGAGTACACCGTCATGTCCTTCGGCTTGACCAATGCTCCAGCGACATTCTCTCGTTTGATGAACTATATATTCATGGAATACCTCGACAAGTTTGACGTGGTTTATCTAGATGATATCCTTGTGTACTCCAAGAACAAAGAAGAACATGTTGAACACCTTCGACTTGTTCTGGAAAAACTTCGAGAGCATCAACTATACGCTAAGTATTCCAACTGTGAACTCTGGCTTTCCGAAGTGACCTACCTTGGTCATGTGATCTCCAAGGATGGTACTGCCGTCAATCCTGACCGAATTCAAGCTATTCTTGGTTGGACTCCTCCGAAGAATGTCAAACAAGTCAGAAGTTTTTTCTCACTCGCCAGCTATTTCCTTCGATTCATCGAGAACTTCTCCAAAATCGTCAAGCCCCTGACTAGCCTGCTTCACAAAGGCGTCAAGCTCGATTGGACAGAAAAGTGTCAGGAAAGTTTCCAGGCACTCAAGGACAAGCTGACTTCTGCCCCGATGCTTGCTCCTCCAAATACTAAGAAGGATTTCATCATTTACTGTGATGCTTCATGACAAGGACTAGGTTGTGTCCTAATGCAAGAGCGCAGAGTGATTGCTTATGCCACTCGTCAGTTGCGCCCTCACAAAGAGAACTACCCAGTTCATGACCTCGAGCTTGCTGCAGTCATACATGCACTAAAACAGCGGCGACATTACCTTCTCGGTAATTGTTGCGAGATCTTCACCGACAATCAAAGTCTGAAGTATCTATTCACTCAACCAGACTTGAACCTTCGTCAGCAGAGATGGTTGAACACCGTAGCAGATTTTGACTTGGATATTTCCTGTACCCCAGGAAAGGCTAATGTAATGGCTGATGCTTTGAGCCGCAAGTCTTATTGCAACCACCTCGAGGTCTAGAAAGTTCAGCCCTTGCTTGTTGAAGAATTCAGAAAGCTGAACCTCCATATTGTTACTCCTGGTGCACTCGCTCCCGCTCCCGAGGATATCCCCAAAATGAACCTCCACGTTGTTTCCCAGGGTTCTCTCAATACCCTGCTTGCTAAACCAGATCTCGTGGATAGCATCAAGACGCTGCAGAAATATGACTCTCAAGTTGAGAAGATTAAGCGCTACCTTGCAGAAGGATGGCCCTCGTTCTTCACTGTTGAAGATGATGACACCTTGTTCTTCAAAGGTCGCTTAGTGGTTCCTTCAAAAGACAACCTGGATATGACTTAGGAACTTATGAAAGAAGCTCATGACACTCTGTTGTCTATTCATATCGGTAGTACCAAGATGTATCAAGACATTTGTCAGAGATTCTGGTGGTCAAACATGAAGCAAGATATTGCTCGCTATGTTGATGAGTGTGACATGTGTCGTCGTATCAAAGCAGAACATCAAAGGCCTGCTGGAACTCTACAACCTATCTCTATACCTGAATGGAAATGGGACCATGTTGAAATGGACTTCGTTACTGGGTTTCCCAAATCGCAGAAAGGTAATGATGCTATTCTTGTAGTCATTGACCGGCTTTCCAAAGTTGCACACTTCCTAGCTGTCAAAGAGACCATCACTGCTAGTCAGCTGGTGTAGGGGATATACCCCGCGGTGTAAACCGCCGGATGTATGACCCGGCTGGAACATTGGGACTCACTGGCGACCCGCCCGGGCCTGGCGGTTTACGACTCATTGGAGACCCGACGGGCGGGTCAGATGGATGACAAGGCCCAAGGCCCAGAAGGCCGGCTCATGTTATGGTAGGGCCGACTTAAGTGGAAAGGCGTGAGGAATATTTCCCTTACAAGGAATCAAGACTCGGACTTGTACCCGGCTTGTATTAGAAGATAGACTAGTCCTAATACTATTGGGACTCCACATGTAACCCGCCCCTCCAACTTATATAAGGAGGGGCAGGGCACCCCAAGAAGGGGGGAGATAATCTTCAAGGCTAGACATAACTAGAGGATAGCCGATTTATGCGGCGACTCCCTCATGAGCATAATGTGACCTAGCCACAAGCAGCATGTAGGGCTATTACCGGATGATGTTTCCCGGGGCCGGAAGCTGTCTAAACCCTTGTCTTGTGTGTTGACCCACCTCTCATCTCTCGATTCCGATCAACCCTTCTCAAGCTACTACCTAGTTGCGTTGGCCTCACGACAAGTCCTCGCACTAGGACATCTGCCATGACAAATCCACGACAGTTGGCGCCCACCGTGGGGCCTGCGCACGATGGTGTTGAGTTCTTGGAGGGATCTCTCATAGGGATCAAGAAGTTCACAATTTTCGGATGAAGAAGAGCCGGTTGGAAAAGATCTGCATCAGTTTCGAGTTCATCGGTCCAGATGCATAGTTTGTAAGATTTAAGGAAAATTAAGGTTGCGATTTGATGGTTGCCGCAAGTCGCCAAGAAAATAAGTCACAAGTCGCCAACACCATCGGCGTGTCAAGTTTCCGTCGGTTGCTCGCCAAAACCTGTACGGTCGGAGCCGCCGTCACCGTTCAATCATCAACAGCAAAGGAAAAAGTCAAGAAAAAGGAAACAAAGCGCTGAGAAGGATTCGATCCAGCGCTGCAGGGTCTCAGCACAACATTCGCTAACCACCCAATCCAGTTGACTTCGGTCAAAGTAACTACAACCCGGAGAAGGACTCGGACTCTGCCGCAGCTGCGGCCGTGCCTTGCCAGTGCTTCTTCGCCTCCAGGCCTCGCCTTGACAACCTATCAGTATCGTTTCCAAGACCTACAGCAACCATCTTCAAGTTTGGAAGCTCGTCCACGTCTTCTAGTCCATGTACAGCTTCAAGTCCCGAGGCAATTAAGCAACGCTTTTGCAGGCTACTTCCATGTAAAAAAATCAGTGGAAAAGATACAATATGCCAGGTTGGAGTACTACTAGTATACATGATTTGGAAAGTACTACTTGTGTACGCCATCACACACAAAAAAGTGGATTCACTGAACCGCCTATGACCCGGAAGCGGAGGTCTCCGCAGACTCAGCCCTGCCTCTGGTCACGCCATCTCTGGGCCGTGTAGAGCCGGCCTCGCTCCGCCGAGAGTCGCCACCGAGTGCCACGACCCGCGTGCTTCTGCCGTAGAGCCGTCATCGAGCACCACCTCTGTCGGAGCTGCCGCGAGCCGCCACTCCGCCTCGCCTCCTGCGTGTTGAGCCGCCCGGCAGGCGCCGTCATCGATCTGCCCAAGCTGCCACCAATTTGCGATGCCTTGAGCCGCCGTGACCTCAAATCGCCGCCTCTGCTAGTCTTCAAGCAGCCAGTCGCTGGCTCTCATTGGGTTCCCGAGCGACCCGCCCCCACAGTTGTACGCGAAGGCGTCATTACGGTTCCACTCGCCGAGCATATGAGCCGTCATGGCCGGCACCGTCTTCAAATTCTCGCCAAGCTGCCTGAATTCGCTGAGGGTCCGCCATGGCTGCCTTCGAGCCATCCGACTCCTCTGCTGCGTTGACGACCGACTGCCTCCATACCCACCACATGCTTCGGAAGCGCTGAGCCGCCTCGCTTTTTCTGCCGTGGCTGGCCTCGCCTCCCACCTCTGCTGCTCCCATTGAGCGAGACACGTTTTTTGGTCTATGGTGGCCTTGTGCGGATCATGATGTTTTCGGGCCTGCCGTCTGTGCAGATTGTTGATTATTGGGTCATGTTGCATCTTGAGCAACCTCAAGTTCTCATGTGACACAATATGTGATGCTAAAAACAAGTTACCAAGATTGAGGTCATGCAAAAAGCAGTACACATGTGAGTGACGGGCTACAACAGAAGGAGGAACATGCGCGTCCCAAAGTTGATGGGCAAGTGGTACCCTGTTGAAAAGATGATACAACAATTACATGCAATCGTTGATCGTCAAATATTTACATTAGATGGTTCATACCATCGCCGTTTTGTCTACGGGAGTTGCTTACGGACCATCTGATGTCCGAACAAATTAGGTGATATCCATCTAAGTCTATTTTAATTAATACATTGTTTTCATCAACCAACAGTTACTCTGGCTTGCAATATTTTTTGACGCAGAACAATTGTTTACTGCAAGAGCGATGGCCAATGGTGTTCGATGAATATACGTGCAAACCGCATCCTCTGCGGACCGATTTACATCAATATGACGGGGTCGATTCGCCCGTCTACGCGGCTTACCGCACCTACGATTGACTTGCCCGTCCGCGCTGGCTTACAACACCGCGGCCGGTTCATCTATCTACTCCCGCAGCCGACTCGGTCGTGATTGATTTCAGCTTCACCATGGTGATCATCAACTACGCGGTGGATAATTTCTAGCCTAACATATCAGGTGAAATCCATCCAGTATATTTTTATATTACATATTGCTTTCTCTAAAAAGCAATTACTCTGGCTTGCAAGTTCTCTAAATGCAGGACAAATTGTCTATTGCAAAAGGGATTATTATATCACTGAGATGTTGAATGATTCATACCGGTCTATATCATGGTCAAATATGGAGGATCTCAAGACAACTCCTTGAGTCGTCTTAAGACTCGGGGGCTACGATGACATGACTCGGCGGAATAGGCCAGTTTCAGTGAATTCGAGAACTCCGGGTCATTGGAGGGAAAGATAACCCGGTCCCGGAGACTGCTACCATATTTATGAAAATTTAAAGGTCGTCAGAAAATTTCCGGCTTAAAATGAAGGATTCCGGTTTAAAATCCGGCTCAAGAGAAATATGTCTTTCACGAAGCTTTAAAGCTCTCAATATCTGGTTTAAAATTCCGGTTCAAGAAGAATCCAGATCTCGCAAGTTTGAGTTCTCAGAAAAAAATAAAGGTTGCCAAAGGGAACTTGCTACCACGATGCGCGATTCAAACATGGGTAACCTGCCTTATTGGCTTATCATATTATTGATCACTTGGGGGCTTCCTGCTCATTGAGCATAGTTGTGATTACCCATTTGATCCGGCTTGAACGCCTTATTACAAATTACATGGGGGCTTCCTGCCCATTGAGCATAGCTATGACTACCCTTTGATCCGGCTTGTACGCCTTGATTGCAAATAAGTTGGGGGTTTTCTGCCCAAATTGAATTCTTACCGAAGAGAACTTGCTATAATGTGCAGTTCAAACATAGGTAACCTGCCTTGATGGTTTGTTAAAAATTATTTGGGGGCTTCCTAATCATTGAGCATAGCTATGACTACCCTATTGGTCCGGCTTATACGCCTGGATTAAAAAATTACTTGGGGGCTTCTTGTTTAATGAAACAGAGCTTTGTTTGTCCCTTGTAATAGGTTTGGACGACGGGTGTATTCACCAAAAATCTGGGTTATCCTGCCTTTGTATGCTTGCTACTCCGACCAGGTAATCCTGGAATGACTCGCCGTACTCTTGACAGTCAGTCTTATAAAGACCCTGAACTTGTCAAAGTTAAAACGGCGATTGGTCATGTGAGGCCCGGCTTGTAGTTTTGTATAAAGGATTAACTTAGTGGCCGTGCAAGCCCATGAAAAGCACTTGATGATTGAGGCCTGGCCGCCTATAAAAGCCTTGATTTTTTGCTCTTTGTTTTTGAACGATGTTTGAGTTCATACCTTTTTTGATATATGCTTTAAAAGTTGATTCAGACCATATAGCCTTGATTCTTATAACTCATATTTGAGTATATGCGAAGTGCTGATAACCCGGCTTGGCTTTGGACGATAAGTCGCCAGTGTGAATTTGATTATACGATTGGAGATTTTCTCTCTAAGTATTTGGGATGTTACCCTTGCTGCATATGGCGTTGTAAGCCGACAGTATGAACTGATTTCACAGGCCATGTAGCCTAGATTATAGGACTCATCATTGAGCATCTTTGGGTTTGATATCCCGCCCTGATAGCAGACTTTAAGTCGCTAGGATATTTTGCCTTGAGCAATCAAAATGATGATATTTCATAACTCCGGGTTGATACTGGCCCCGGATTATAATTATCATGGCATCACCATGGTATTAATCTATAGGTATGTCTTTCAATAATGGTATGAATTTTTTGGTTTTGATAAACCGCCCTGGCTATGGACTTTAAATCACCAGAATACTTTGGATTGCACAATTGGGATTATGTGCTTATGAATACTTGGGTTTACACACTCACTGAATGTGGCGTTATAAGCTGGCAATTTGAGCCAATTCTCCAGGTATGTTTTAAATTGTTGAATGAATATGCGAGGTTTGATAACCCGCCCTGGCTTTGGACGTTAAGTCGCCAGTACATTTTGGATTGCGCCATTGGAATCATGCGCTTATGAATCATTGGATTGTTACTCTCATTGCATATGGCGATGTAAGCCAGCAGTATAAATCAATCCTACAGGTATGTTTTCCTGGTTATATGAATATGCGAGGTTTGATAACCCGCCCTGGCTTTTGACTTTAAGTCGCATGTATGTTTGGGCTTGAGTGGCCTTAATGCTAGTCTTTTCTATAATTGCATAAGACTATATTATGTTTGGGTTGTTACCCGCCCTGGCTTTTGACGTTAAGTCGCCAGGGCATATGTTGTTTAAACTTTTGTGTAGGGCATGCAGAGTTTTACACATAAAATACTGTTACAGCTCATATGAATCATTGCGTTTAAGCCCATCATCTGGCCATCTGAAAATATTGCCGGGTTATTCTGCTCTGGGTTATATTGCTAGATATCGAGTTTATTGAGGCTGCAAGACGCCAAAGTGATCTTTTCAAAAACCGGGCATGACTATGAGCCGCCATGGATGGGTTATTAGTTATTGATTTTCACGAAGGCTATAAGCCGCCGGGTTACAAAATCCCCGGATTACAATGGATGCGTATTAAGTCACCATTAGCCAAGAGCCGCCGGGTATTTAACTCCGGATTTATTTGTCAACCGATAAGGTATTCAAATCTTCAATAGCCAAACTTGGCTGGATTGTGATGATGAAATCGAATGATTGAGATTTTCATACCGGATTATATTATTCAAATCTTGAATAGCCAACATGGCTGGATTTTTATTATGGTTATTAATAACCAGTATTATGATTGAGGTTTTCAAAGTTGCTTCAGCGCAATGGCTATTATTTTATCAATGGATATGATTTATTCTACAATGGAAGGAATAGTCCCGAGTCGCTGCAGGCTTACGACCCGACAATTGGGGGCTACATTATTCAAGTTGAGATTACATCAAATATGCAAGTCCCATGTCCCTGCCAGCATGCATCATGGCACTTGGGGGCTAATGCAAAGTCATTTTTTGCTCGCCTAATTGAAGACCCGACTCATCACATCGTAATGAGCAGGCCCTTGGGGGCTACCAATTACTCCTCTCAAAATTCAAAGTACACAAGCCTTAAATCCATAATATTGAAGGGTCCATTGCTAAGTTGGTAGAGCACATGGCTCTTAACCTTGTGGTCATGGGTTCAAGCCCTACGATGGAAGCTACATCATGTGATGTTATTTTCAATGAAGTATATATAAAGTCCCAGCTCAGTATTGTCTTGTTAAGCCGGCCCTTGGGGGCTACACGATGTTGTTCAAGTCTACATGGTCATATCTACAAAGTCCCTGCTCATTATTGCATAATGACCCGGCCCTTGGGGGCTACACTGGTTGAAGTCTTTATGAGCATAAGGCAATTATAAGTCCCAAGTTGCTGCAAGCATGACAACCCGGCATTTGGGGTATACATATGTGGAATATTCAGTTTATGACTAGTGATTGAGATGAAGAACTCAGATTTCTTCCAAAGTTGCGACGTTTATATTGAAGCAAGTCTTAAGTTGTTACTATGCTCCCTTCTTAAGACTTGGGGGCTACAGGTGATATGCATATAAGGGAGGTACACTTTCAAGCTTGGTGTTAGCAACAATTATGACCCGGTGCCATCAATATTTACAAACCAGCAATTTTGGCAATTATAACTCGGCAAGCTCTACATCTTTAAGCCGGCTGAAAATCAGATGAGTATTTCAAGACCAATATTTTTGTCAAGCTAGAGCACTGGAAGCCAAGTCAAATGGATTATTCTTCACAATATTTTTATGTGAGAAACCAATGTCAGCAAATTGATTATGAAGCTGGCCTATTGACCCGGATTTTCTGGAAGAAGGAAATGACAAGGACTTAAGGATGATCAGGTGTCGGCTTACAAGCACTTTTAACCTGGAGCACAACCTGTCAAGTTTGTTCTTGTGTTTATTTTGTAGCATAAGTTTACAATGGATAAATCCAAGCTAAACTGGGGGGCTAATGTCGGGGATATACCCCGCGGTGTATCCCGGCGGATGTATGACCCGGCTGGAACATTGTGACTCACTGGTGACCCGCCCGGGCCTGGCAGTTTACGACTCATTGGAGACCCAGCGGGCGGGTCAGATGGATGACAAGGCCCAAGGCCCAGAAGGCCAGCTCATGTTATGGTAGGGCCGGCTTAAGAGGAAAGGCGTGAGGAATATTTCCCTACAAGGAATCAAGACCCGGACTTGTACCCGACTTGTATTAGAAGATAGACTAGTCCTAATCATATTAGGACCCCACATGTAACCCGCCCCTCCAACTTATATAAGGAGAGGCAGGGCACCCCAAGAAGGGGGGAGATAATCTTGAAGGCTAGCCAAAACTAGAGGATACCCGGTTTATGTGGCGACTCCCTCATGAGCATAAGGAGACCTAGCCGCAAACAACATGTAGGGCTATTACCGGCTGATGTTTCCCAGGGCCCGAAGCTGTCTAAACCCTTGTCTTGTGTGTTGACCCGCCTCGCGCCTCTCGATTTGGATCAACCCTTCTCAAGCTACTACCTAGTTGCGTTGTCCTCACGACAAGTCCTCACACTAGGACACTACCTAGTCACTGGGTTTCCCAAATCGTAGAAAGGTAATGATGCTATTCTTGTCGTCATTGACCGGCTTTCCAAAGTTGCACACTTCCTAACCATCAAAGAGACCATCACTGCTAGTTAGCTGGCAACCCTCTACATGTCCAGAATAGTTTCACTTCATGGTATTCCACTGGTTATCAGCTCAGAACGTGGCAGCTTATTTACTTCAATATTCTGGGCAAGTTTCCAGGAAGCAATGGGAAATCATCTATCTTTCAGCACTTCATTCCACCCTCAGTCTCAGGGACAAGTTGAACGCGTAAATCAAGTTCTCGAAGACATGCTTCGATCTTGTGTTATTTCCTTCGACAAGAAATGGGAGGAATCCCTCCCGTATGCTGAATTCTCCTACAACAATAGCTATCAAGCTAGTCTGAAGATGGCTCCCTTCGAAGTGTTATATGGACGAAAGTGCCGAACCCCTCTGAACTGGTCAGAAACTGGGGAACGTCCACTCTTCGGTCCATATATTATCCAACACGCTGAAGAACAAGTCTGCGTCATTTGTGAGAATCTCAAGACTGCTCAGTCATGTCAAAAGAGTCAGTATGACCGTCATCACAAAGACATGGTCTATCAACACTACAAAAAAATACACTTCTGTGATGATACGTGTTTGTCACAGTAGATCATGTTTTCTGTCATGCACGTACATCCATGACAATTTTATGACAGAATCAAGATAGTCATACCTGTGTTGTCGTAGAAGTGTTCCATGACATTACCAAAATTATCATCACAGAAGTGTTCACTTCCATGACGATAAATGCCGCATCATGGAAGTGCTTTCGTCAAGGGTGAGCGACACATGACATCCACCGTAACGGGTCGCCGTTAAGCTATCGGGTCCGATTCTGGATCCGATAACCCACTAACAGCCACAACCAATGACGATTTTCCATGTGTAAAATTCTCATTGGCCAACGGAACCACGTGCCAGCTCCGCGTTGGCACATGTGTCACTCATCCAATGGGCGAGATGCGCCTATGATATGTCGACACGTGGACCGGCCCAACAGTGGCCCATTCAGGTTAAAAGGTCGGGCCTGTCAAAATAAGAGGGTCAGCCCATTAGCGGCCTACTTGAGTCAGGCCCATTTACAAGCACGGCCCATACAAGTTACACAGAATCGGCCCATCAAAGGCCCATTCTACATTTGACAATTTCTAGCCCATCGTCAGTTTTAGCCCGTTAACGGCCCGCTACATCTTTGGCCCCAATTGTGGCCCGAGCTTCTTTCGGCCTGTTAGTGGCTCATCATCAGTTCTAGCCCGTTAACGGCCCGGAACGTCTTTCGGCCTTTTCTCGACCCATTCTGCAGTTGGGCCAATTCTAGCCCGCCGTGATATTAGGCATGTAATCGGCCCATTTGGTAAATGGGCCATTCATAGCCCATTTTGTCTCTCAGCCTGTTAACGGCCCACACAATAGTTGGGCCTTTGACTTTAGGTCCATTAGGGACCCACGTTCCGCATGGCATCATTCCAGCCCAGCGCGACTCTCGGCCTGTTAAAAGCCTAGTTTGCAAATTGGGCCTTCTCTGCCCCATAACACTTTCAGCCTCTTACTCGCCCGTACAGTAAAAGGGTCGAGACAAAATTGACATCAATTTCGGCCTGCTAGAGGCCCACGGGCCGTTTCCATTTATACGGCCCTATCGAGCTTTTGGCACATTAACGGCTGCTAAGAGCCGTTGTTACGGTGGGCCACATCATTTGGGATCCACTTAATATTATTTTGACCAACCCAATTAAGGCCCACTTTGACTACACATGTTTGTTCGTTTGTATGGCTTCCAGGAAATGTTTGGGCGTGTGGGCCCCCTTTCCAACGATATAGCATATTCAAGAATTATCCTACTCTATACTATTGCCTCTAAAAAACATACACTATACAACAAAAAGACTAAGGCATAGTAACGTACATTAATCCTACACTATACAATAAAGAAATTACAGCCGAATATACCCACTGGGCATTATAGTTCGGCACCAGTGATAATAAAGTGTACACAAACAGCAAATTACATACACTCGACAAATAAAGCTCATACATCATGGACATGCATCAACAAAACTTACCATTTGAACTATAATCTCTTCAGAAAATAGGATTGGGCGGATTCAGATGGCACAAATTTCAGTCTGCAAAACCTCCAACTCCTTTGTGGTTCTCTCAGTGTCTTGTTTCATTTTTTTGACTCCTGCATCTAATACCTGCATGTCCAGTCTCAGCTTGTTGATTGTACGTTGAGAATCATGTACACGTTGTCTTGCCACCTCTAGTTGATGCTCGAGAACATCAAAGCACATTCCAATTCAATACATAATCATTTGGTAATGGCCATGCCGCCTTTGCTAAAGATCTTTGTGTTGATGTCACTTCATCCTGAAATGTTTACGGAAGTACACATGACTAGGGCAAAAATATAGTTACAACAGTGAAGCGAGCAAGACAGACTATTTTGTACATGGCAAAACATGACTAACAATAATGTTACACGTCATGAAGCATAAGCAGGTGATATTTTAAAAATTATAAAAATGATAGTATGTGCAGCCTGCATACAAAAATCTCTCTTAGCTCACGAGAGGAGCATGATGTTGGGGCCAAATCCAAAACACAGACAGGTTACAAATTTAGATAGCACGTTGCGTATAAGTAAGCAAGCAGTTGGCCATTCTGTAGCTCAATTAAAGTCTTAGGGAGTATAATGAACAACAGAGGGATTCATACAAACCTACTACAGCAAGCAAAGCTATGCAATCATTAGCCTAGTATAAACTAGATTGTGAGCCTCATGCAGTAATAGTTGGTTAATAGACTTCAAAGCTTCAGGCACACTTCGCAAGAGTAATTAATGGTAAGGCCTTTAATTATATCAACTAATAGTTATACATGTACCCAACATTAGGCATCATTGTTTGGGCATCTCATTAACTGAGGACAAATAAAGCAATTGAAAAGAGCAAATTAACTATGCCTGAAACAAACAAGGAATTGAACTGTTGAGTTGGATACAGTGACTTACCTTAACTGGTTGAACAGGCTCAGCGCTGCTCCTACTTCTCTTGCAAGGCTCCTTCCTAACATCTTGTACTTGGAAATCCTCAATCTTATCTTCATTGCACCCCCTCTGCAAGGTGACACAAACTAGTTACTCGTCTCCTTGGAAGATAAATATGCATACTTTCCCGTCTGTGAACAACACAAAAGTATGAGATTATAACAAAACAACACCACATAATTAAGCATGCCACATCTCTTGCACTTGCACACAATGAAATGATCATTTACTATGTGTGCACTATGTAAAAACTAGGCATACCTTCGAACTGGATCTCCGGGTACTCTTGGAGAGCCTACTTTAGTGTACAGCCAAACCTTTAAGTCACCTATGAGTTAGACAAGACCCCACTACTGCATCCCTTAGTGTTTAAATCATTGACAAGCTCTGTTAGAGTTTAGGTCAAGAACAACAAGTAATCAAAGCAAACAATTCTGGTATGGCTGGCTGATGCAAACAAACAATTGAACAGATGTATCCAGAAAAGAAGCAAAGAAGGAGGCTTAAAGACCATCACTTGACTGACCTGATTTAAGGGGCATTTAAACATCATGTGCAACGTATGAACTAACATAAACATTGCATATTCCTGATTCTACAATGGAATGCACATGTATTAGGCTATGCCATGTATGATGATGCCTAAATGTACACTATAGCAGGCAGGAGTGATTCATTATTGCACGCACAATTGAATTGCAGGTTAAGGGCCAGTTCTATTCCGCCTTTTCAGAGCTTATCGTCAAAATAAGCCATAAAAGATGTAAAGAAGTCATTTTTGAGTTATGGGCTTGGGCTTAACTTATTTCGCTTTGGAGGGGGGTGTTTCGGGTAGAAGCTCACTAAAAATTGAAGGGAAGGGGAATAGTGAAATGACTCTGTTGTCTGCCTATATTACACTCAAAATGCAATTGCCCTGCCCGCTTGCATCTCCTCTCCCCTTTCCCTCTACCTCGATCCCCTGCCTGCAGCGCTAGGGTTCCTCCAGCGAGCCATCGTCACTGGTCCCATCTGGCCTGGTCTTTGACGATGCTCTGTCCAGCTAGGCTACATGGCCAGCGGGTAGGGCCAAATCTCCCCGCTGGTCCTCCCTCTGGCGCCACCCCTCATTCGCATGGTCTCTAGCATCTGCTCCACTGTGGTCCGTCCAACGCACTACTCGTGGCGCCCGCACAACTCTGGTGATGCCACATCATGCGTGAAGGCACCTTATTCCCCCTCCCCTCCTCCCAGGTCGTGGCCTTGAGGTGCTGTTGAAGGATGAGCTCATCTCACAAGGTGAGGATCTCCTCTGATGTTTTGCCAAATTTTCATGCTGGTCCACTATCGATGAATTGCTATGAGCTGCTTTTGTTGCTGCTATATGATGCATTGCTATGAGCTGCTCCTGTTGTTGCTAAATGATGAATTGCTATGAGCTGCTGCTATATGGTGAATTGCGATGAGCTGCTACTGCTATATGATGAGTTGCTATAAGCTGCTCCTGTTGCTTCTATATGATGAATTGCTATGAGATGCTCCTGCTGCTGCTATATGATGAATTGCTATGAGCTGCTGCTGGTATATGATGAATTGCACACTGTTGTTGCTGCTATATGATGCTTTCCGGTGGTGCTGCTATATGATAATAATCAGCCACTTGG
This sequence comes from Aegilops bicornis, assembly GCA_021605145.1. NCBI lineage: Eukaryota > Viridiplantae > Streptophyta > Magnoliopsida > Poales > Poaceae > Aegilops > Aegilops bicornis. Next base: position 348,496,699 of record CM038669.1, read on the forward strand.
ACCATCAAATTTCAATAAATAATTGTTCTTCATTTAAATTAGGCAATGGGATCTCTATGGAAGACATTGACCAAAGTAGATTGTGCCAAGTAGATGGTATCTTTGTATTTGCATTTTGAACAAATAGTGATGGTTTGTTTTCCTATCATATTAATTACTGTAGTGGGTTCAATTTGTGATGTTTGCAAGTCAAATTAATTTTCATATGGGCAGAAAAATGAAAAAATATAATGCAATCTAGACTTTTCACTGATCATACCAAAGATAAGCTGAAAGGAAGGCAATGAAAGAACTGGTTGGCTTATTACCTGGAGCTTATATTCACATGTGCTTATTTTCTTAGGATAACTCGTAATAACTGTCCATAAGAAACGTGGCCAATAGAACTGACATACAAATAACATGTCATGATGATTGCAATGGAGGAGTGACCTACCATAGCACACTGTATAGGCTCACCGCTGCCTCTCCTTTTTTGCGATGTTCCATGAAATTGCCACATACATCTTGTACTTTTTCATTGTGTAACCCTATCTGCAAGTTGACACGGCTAATTTCAGACATCTCTACATGATAATACATTACATATCCCTTGAACATATTTAAACCACCAATTAACGACTGTGTGCGTAGCATAAACTAGCCATGACTCTGTGTGCTGGACAAGCAGGCACTCTAAGGGAGCCTAATGTAGTGCACTAGAATTCCTACATGCCACCTACAATTTTGTGTAATGTACTACCTCTGTTCCTAAATATATGTCTTTGTAGAGATTCCAGTATGGACCACATACAACTGTATATAGATGCATTTTCAAGTGTAGATTCACTCATTTTTCTCTGTATGTAGCCTATAGTGGAATCTCTAGAAAGACTTATATTTAGGAACGGAGGTACGAGGTAGTATCATGTATGACCTCTACATATCTAATTTAGCAGCCAGTAGTAGAAATCATTGTCTGCACAAAGGGATTACTGGTCAAAAATCCTAGCAAAGCACGCTGGCAGGCACACAAAAATACAAGAGAGAGAGAGAGAGAGACACGCTTACAAGGTCATAGCAATGCCTTAGTCCAGGATCTTGGTTGGCCAAGCCGTTAGATCCAGAAGAAACATCGTCCTTGTAGTTTTTGCCAGCTGCATAACAGGTAACGGTGACATGTTAGTATATTTGAAGTACATCGGGCGGTGATCTTTGGGACGGGTTTAAAGGTGAAGTACCTAGGCCGTGGCGGGTGCTTGGCATCTTGCCAGACAGTGGGAATCAGGTTAGAAACGTCAAGGGTGATGACGCTGCGCTGGCTGTAGGGGTCCGGTAAGGAGATCTAGAACCGTCGAGTAGGGTGTTTGTGGAGCGGCTCCGGTAGGGTGGACTACGGTGTGGGAGAAGCAGATCTATGGCCGTGGACGAGGGCGTCGGTGAACCTTCTCTGGTGGTTGAGTTAACGATGGTGTCGACGATGCGGATCTACGGCCGTGGACGGGGCGTCAGAAGCTGCTCCGGAAGGTTGGATGAGGGTGCGACGAAGAGGATCTGTGGCCGTGGACTTGTGAGTTGGCAAAGCGGCCCCTGTAGGGTTGAGATGGTATAGGCGAAGCTACTCTGGTAGGGTTGACGATGGTGTCGGCGAAGCGGCTCCGGTAGGGTTGAGGAAGGTGTCGGCGAAGAGGATCAGAGGCCATCGACGGGGGCGTCGGTGGGGCGGCTCCGGGGGGTGTGGATGAAGCGTCTCTGATGGGGAGTACGAATGAGCTGCTGCAGATGCACTGCATTTGACGAGAGTACCGGCGAAGCAGATCCGGCGCCGTGGACAAGGACGACACTGAATGGGTTGTGGTACAGTGGTGGATGAGCAGTCTACTTGTTTCTAGTGGAGGCGGGAGGGGTAGATGCGGCCTTGAGGCAGATCCGCGAGGTGGACGCCTTGGACAATGAATGGGCTCTGCATGCGCGGTGGATGAGCAGTCTAGGGTTTCGAGAGGGGAGGGGGAGAAAGGCCGATGAAGTACGGACGGCGTGATGTAAGATGCTCTGGTGTTGTGGAGTTAGTCGTTTTGCAGGAGGGGGAGAGGAAATGGGGGTGCCGTGTGGTGGGGGGAACCGGAAGTTACCAAAGCAGCACCGACCTATTATGTAGATGAGGGCGGTATTGTTACTGTTCTTCTCCATGCACCAAGGACAAAGGGGTAATTTCACATGCTAAAGACTAGGTGGCGAAAATTTTAGAAGGAGGCGGGAGATTCTGCCGCCCGCGGGATCGTTCGTATCCAGTTTCAACTAATTTTGGACCGTTGATACGTCTCCGTCGTATCTATAAATTTTGATTGTTCCATGCCAATATTTTTCAACTTTCATATACTTTTTGGCAACTTCTTGTACTATTTTTGGGACTAATATATTGATCCAGTGCCCAGTGCCAGTTCTTGTCTGTTGCATGTCTTTGGTTTCGCAGAGTATCCATATCAAACGGAGTCCAAACGGGATAAAAAAGGACGGAGCTTATTTTTGGAAAATATGGAAAAATTGGAAGGAAAATCAACGCGAACCAGTGCCCGAGGTGGTCACGAGACAGGGGTGCGCCCCCTACCCTCGTGAGCCCACCGTAAGGCAGTTGATGCTCTTCTTTTGCCGCAAGAAAGCTAATATTCGGAAAAAAAGCACGGCGAAGGTTTCAGGCCAGTCGGAGTTACGGATCTCCATATATACGCGAAACGGTGAAACAGAATGCAAAAACAGAGAGATAGATCCAATCTCGGAGGGGCTCTCACCCCTCCCACGCCATGGGAGCCAAGGACCAGAGGGGAAACCCTTCTCCCATCTAGGGAGGAGGTCATGGAAGAAGAAGAACAAGGGGGGCTCTCTCCCCCTTGCTTCCGATGGCGCCGGAACACCGCCGGGGGCCATCATCATCACCGCGATCTTCACCAACACCGCCGCCATCTTAACCAACACCGCCGCCATCTTCCCCCTTCTATATTCAGCGGTCCACTCTCCCGCAACCCGCTGTACCCTCTACTTGAACATGGTGCTTTATGCTTCATATTATTATCCAATGATGTGTTGCCATCCTATGATGTCTGAGTAGATTTTCTTTGTCCTATCAGTGGTTGATGAATTGATATGATTGATTTAATTTGCTTGTGGTTATGTTGTTGTCCTTTGGTGCCCATCATATGAGCTGCCGTGGATCACACCATAGGGTTAGTTGTATGTTGATAGGACTATGTATTGGAGGGCAAGAGTGACAGAAGCTTCAACCTAGCATAGAAATTGATGCATACGGGATTGAAGGGGTACCAATATATCTTAATGTTATGGTTGGGTTTTACCTTAATGAACATTAGTAGTTGAGGATGCTTGCTAATAGTTCCAATCATAAGTGCATAGAATTCCAAGTAACGGATAACATGCTAGCAGTGGCCTCTCCCACATGATACTTGCTATCGGTCTAGTAAAGTAGTCAATTGCTTGAGGGGCAATTTCGCCACACCTACCATCACTTTTCCACACTCGCTATATTTATTTTAGTTGTGACTTTACCTTAGCAGCCCCTAGTTTTATTTTCGTGCTCTTTACTTTCTTGCAAGCCTATCCGAAAACACCTACAAAGTACTTCTAGTTTTATTCTTGTTCTAGGTAAAGCGAACGTCAAGCGTGCGTAGAGTTGTATCGGTGGTCGATAGAACTTTAGGGAATATTTGTTCTACCTTTAGCTCCTCGTTGGGTTCGACACTCTTGCTTATCGAAAACTGTTGCGATCCCCTATACTTGTGGGTCATCAAGACCTTTTTCTGGTGTCGTTGCCGGGGAGCAATAGCGTGGGGTGAATATTCTCGTGTGTGCTTGTTTGCTTTATCACTAAGTAATTTTTATTTGTTGTTCTTAGTTGTTCTTTATCTTTAGTTATGGATATGGAACATGAAATACCAAAAACATTAGGTGTACTTGCTACTCATGGAGATGGGGTAACTCCTAAAACCCTCGATTCTCATTATGCAAGAGATATTATATACTACTTTGATAATCCTGAGAAAACCCCATTCAACTTTATAATGGGAGACAGGTTGGATCAACGTGAATACTTTAGGGATTATCGCTCGACACAAAAAGGGAAACTATTATGGGATCAATTTATTATGTTGCGTTGGTATGCCTGGAATCTATGCTTGAAATATGATATTACTTGTTGCTCTAGGATGGAGGCTCCACACCTTCCCTTTTCATGCAAATTTAATGATAATGAAACCTTAGCTTCTTATGCTAATGTTATGTATGATTACTATGATGTGGAACAAATAGAAGAATTTGTTGCTTTTAAGGCTGCTTATGAAATTGAATCTTTGTTTGAAAAGTATGAAGCTTTAGATGATGATGCTTATAGGCCTGAAAATCTTGCTATACTTAGATATTGCTATGAAAATTATGAATACAATTACTATATTAATGCTTTTATGAAGATAGTCAACGCTGTCCAAGAAGAGACTAATATTTTGCAGGAAGCTATGGAAGAAGAAATTGATGAAACTATGAGCTCATTGGACGAAAAAGATGATGAGGAGAGCAAAGAACAAAAGGAGGAAGAGAAGATTAGCTACCCGTGTCCACCTTCTAATGAGAGTAATCCTCCAACTCATACATTATTTAATTCCCCTTCGTGCTTACCGAAGGATGATTGCTATGATGATTGTTATGATCCCGTTGATTCTTTTGAAATATCCCTTTTTGATGATGCTTGCTATGCTTATGGCCAAGATGCCAATATGAATTATGCTTATGGAGATGAATTTGCTATAGTTCCTTATGTTAAACATGAAATTTTTGCTATTGCACCCACGCATGATAGTCCTATTATCTTTTTGAATTCTCCCGAATATACTATATCGGAGAAGTTTGCCCTCATTAAGGATTATATTGATGGGTTGCCTTTTACCGTTGCACATGATGATTTTGATAGATATAATATGCATGTACTTGCTGCTCCTACTTGCAATTATTATGAGAGAGGAACTATATCTCCACCTCTCTGTGTTTCCAACACAACAAAATTGCAAGAAATTGTTTATACTATGCATTGGCCTTTACTATGTGTGCATGAATTATTCTTTTATGACATGCCGATGCATAGGAAGAGAGTTAGACTTCGTCATTACATGATATATGTTACTTTGTGCTCATTACTAAATTACAAATCATTGTTAATTAAAATTGGCTTTGATATACCTTGGGATCCAGGTGGATCCATTACTTGAGCACTATATGCCTAGCTTAATGGCTTTAAAGAAAGCGCTCTGGGGAGACAACCGGAAGTTTTAGAGAGTCATATATTTCTGTTGAGTGCTTTCATATAGTTTAAAAACAACAAAAATAAAGAGGGGAATCCAAAACTTTTTCAAAAAGAAAAGTGAAAGTGAGAGAGACGAGCATTGTGAAAGTGGGGGACGTCCTTGAACTTTGTTCATGCCCATGGGAACTTTGTGAATCTTAATTACAGAAACTTTTCAATAAAAATAATTATCCCCTTGTACAATTCCATTGTATTATAAAATTATTGTGCCAAGGTTTGCCTTTAGGATGTTTACAATGCTTGTTGGTTTGTATGGTGCAGGACAGAAACTTTGGCTGTAGTGCGCGAATTTTAAATTTTTACTGTGACGTCAAATGGTTCTGATTCTTTTTGCACTGTCTTTCTATAAAAATTGTTTATTTTTCCTAATTTTGGAAGAATTTTGCATGTATCTTTCACGACCCAGATTTGGTAAAATCCAAGTCTCTGTGCTTACTGTGCTATCCCTGGATCATAGCTAGCACACACAGTAACAAAAAGGAATATCAGTAAGACATACATCATTCTACTACAACGGTAGATCCAGATATTTATACAAATCATACCTTAGGCACAGCTCAAGTTGGCAGATAATACAGCGGAATTATACGTAGTCGCTAAGTTAGGCTCCATCAACGCCACTAGGCTCGTTGAGTGTAGACCATAACCCTATCGTCTGTTAATCTGTCAAGATCTGCACATGACAGGTGCAGGTGAGTACGTGGAATGTACTCGCAAGTTGCAAAGGAAAGTTTAACAGAATATATATGCAGGGTAAGTATTGTGGAGGTTTCATTTGCGTAAAGCCAATTTTCTCCTATACTAAATTTTATAAACTACTTTTGGAATAGAAATAGTTTTTAGTATAAAAAGTAGGAGCGAGACACTTGGATATACGCACCAGTGCTCAGTCTCCAAACTAGTTCTAAAACATACATAGGTTGAAGTGAAACACATTCACTATGCTCATTCCTCAACTTTAACCCCTAAAACAAATATTTAGAAAAGAGAGGGGAGATTCTTCTTCAATCCAAGTCTTCAGTTGCTCAAATTGCCCGTAACCGGGGGCACGGCTAATCGATTAGGTTAAACCCTCTATAGAGGACGTACACGTTCCCCACATGACACAACCAACCCTATTTGTCGTTACACACTTCGGTGTACGACTAGGAGGAGGTTGTGACGAAGCCTTTCCGTAACAGCCCTCTATACAGCCAAGCCGCCCGCAACTTCGGCACGAAGGCCTCTCTCCGATGGCGGTCCCGGAGTAGGGTTCCCCGTTAGTACTAAGCTAAGCCAGAGCCCATAGTAGCATGTGGCTGTACTGGAAGCTACATCAACTGTACTTGGAAGATCTCAGTCCCCTGGAGGGCAATCCCCACACAAAAACCTGTGTGCAAGACCCCAGTCGGGCGCATTCACTGCAAGACCCCGATGGCCGCAATCACTTGTAGACGCTCCCGTCAATATCATTCCGCCCAGGGAGTAGAAGTAAAATAGTATATACTTTTGTTTTTCAAAAAAAAATCACAAAACGTTGCCCAAAAGAAGGCAAGTTTATTTGTTTAAAACTTGTTTGATTTTCAACCCACCCATTTGTGCAAGCGCGGCCAAGCATTTGAGCCTAAGGCTCTAGCTAGTAAAAATACTTTGCAAACTTTTTTTAAAGATGCATAATATTACATTTAAAGAGATATGCATAATTTAAATAATATAGGTCAGGGCATGATCAAATTGCAACTTGCCTGGGTCTCTTGAAGATGAAAATATTCTACTCTTAGTCGTCTCTCCTCCACCTTACGATATATCTAACGATACAAGAAAATAATTCAACACACAACAAAATCCAAATGAAGATCCAAATAAAAGATACAAATTCACAATACAAATCATTTACTTTTTTTTACTAAGCTAGTTACTATGGCGTGGTAGGGTTGAGATATAGCTTGACTGAAAATATGACATAAATCATATTCCAGGGTTGGATCAAATTGATACAAGTTAGGATCATGGGTTGAAGGTTTGTGAGGCAAGGTTCTACGATAAAGTATATAATGGGTTTGATTGGAATATTGACTTGGGTCCAATGAAAATGGTAGATAGAGTTGGTGACATAACGTTTATGTTATAAAATTTATGTAACATTTCCTAAGTCCAAATTTGTGTGATGATGGCATATGACCAGCGAGGTTTTCTAGGGATCAATCTAAGAGATTTATTCTAGGATTAAGTTCTATTTGAACAAAGTTATTAAACGATGATCAAAGAAGATCAAATTAAGGTGTTGATGATAAAACATCATCTAAAATATGTTGGAAAAACTGACCCATCAGTTCCAACAGAAAGGTTAGGTCCTAAGGTCCAACTTTCATATATAAAACATTTTTATATGATTTACAGAATAAAAGTTATAGCAAAATTACTCAAATATACTTTATAAATTTGAATCGAATTTCAAATTAACAAAGTTGAAATATTTTAACTATATAATAAACTAGATGTTCCAACGAATCCGGGGATATAAAATTTGTCGAATTCGGACATACAGTCTAGGAGATATGATTTTCCGAAGTTTGGATATTTTTCAGGAAATCAATACGAGATAAGTATTGGGCTGCCACGTTTCGCGATCCGATAGGCCAATACCTCCTCATGTGTTATGGCCCAAGTGATTTAGTTCCAGCGATTGAACTAACGAGGACAGGAAGGAGAGACTCAGAGCATTACTAGTAGAACCCTCAAACCCTCAAACCCTCATAGCAGTTTTAAGGGTTGAGAAGTGTCAGTTTTTGACACTTTTAAGGGTTGAAAAACAGGGGCAAAGACTAGAACCCTCAAACCCAACCCGTAAACCGCTTTAAAGGTTGGATTTGAGGGTTCTAGTCTTTGCCTCAACCCCAACCTTTAAAACTATCATTTCATATATCACACATTTCATCACATTTCATCATATGACATATCCCAAATTCCATCACATTTGACATAAAACAATAATCATTCTAGTTATTATTACAACATCGAATAAAACAATAATCATTCAAATTATTACAACAATGTTTGAGCAAATTACACTAATTGTTCAATCAAATAGGACATAGAAAAGTAAAACAAAGATACATCATGGGCCAATGCGCCCATCCAACCGCCATGGTGCTCTATTAGATCATCCCGGAGCCGACCATGAGTGGTTGCATCCTCAATCTCACGATGTGCTTGAAGAAAAGTGTGTATGCGAGAAGGGTTTCTTCCGGTTGCACACGGGTACCAACATTGTCATAGAAACAAGGGAGGTTTAACCCTCTTTCATCCTCTAGGATCATATTGTGTAGAATCACACAACATTTCATGATGTTCATCAAGGTTTTTTTGTCCCAAAACCGAGCTGGACCACGAACTATGGCAAACCTTGCTTGCAAAACACCGAAAGCTCTCTCAATATCCTTGCGGGCTGCCTCTTGTGCCTTGGTGAAATGAGCCTCTTTTCTTGTTAAGGGCACCCCATTTTTCTCCTTGATGGACTTCACAAGAGTTGCCCATTCGGGATAGATGCCATCGGTGAGATAGTATCCCATTGAGTACTCATTGTCCATGATTTTGTAGTTGCAAGTCGGAGCATCCCGTAAATTAATCTTTTGAACAAAGGAGATCTATTGAGGATATTGATATCATTGAGTGTTCCGGCAACCCAAAGAATGCATGCCAAATCCATGTGTCCCGAGATGCTACTGACCTCAAGCACAATGGTAGCATCACGGCTTTACCGCACAGAGGCGGGCGCCTGGGGCGGAGGCGGCGGGCGGGCGGGGGCCGGGAGGCGCCGGGCGGCCGGGTCGGAGGCGCCGGGCGGCCGGGCGGGAGGCGGCGGGCCGAGGCGGCGGAACGGGGCGGCGTCGAGGCGGGGCCGGCCGGATTTGGGCGGGCGACGGCCGTGGCGTGGGAGGAGGAAGCGGGAGGTTGGGGAGGAAACTTCCCTCCGCTGACGACGGGCGGAGCGCTGGTGGTCGAGCGCCCCCTCCAACCCTCAGTTCTCTGGTTTGAAATTGGGTTTGAGGGTTGGACCCTTACTTTTTTTTTAGGGTTTGAGGGTTTAAGGGTTCTAGTCTTTGCGTTTTTTTTTGTTGCAACCCGTAAAAAAGCGGTTATTTTTGAGGGTTTGAGGGTTTAGGGGTACTACTAGTAATGCTCTCACCGGAAAAAGAAGTCAGGCGAGGCGGCGGGTGGCTGTGGTGGTGAGGGCGTCGCGGGGGTTCCGGTGACGGGCGGGCTCCGGAGACCAGCGAGTGGAGGACAGTGGAGAGGAGGTCGGGGCGGACCCGGGGAACAACGCGGCTGGCTCGTCCTCGTCCTCGGGCGCGGTGGGGAAGCCGTCTGAGTCGTGAGGAGCTCCGGTCGGTCGCATACGCCTTGGAGCGCGTGCTTCCGCTAACCAAACTGTAATTTTATTCATGTCAAAACGATGCCTACAGCAAATAGAGAAGGACTAGAGAAGGAGAGGGTCGGGGTCACCTTGTGCTCGTCGTGGTTGTGCGCATACGGCTGTAGCAGGACAGAACTCCGGCGAGTAATTTACAGAGATGAGGAGGGGATATGCTCCCGAAGGAGAGGGCTTCGAACGAGGGGATTATGGGCAGAGTCCTAGGCTTTCATAGAGGGTCAGGGGAGGTCGGTACAGGTAGATCAAGGGGCTCAACATGGCCATTAATGGCTGTTTTGTGCGTGTACGTTTCACGGCTTCGTGCGTCCAATTAACGAAACAATGTTTGGTTTTAATTCCCTGAATGGGTTCTCTTTGCATTCCTCTTCAATTTTCGTGTTGTTGGAAAGTCGAAAGGATGTCTGTGGTTAGCACTAGATGGAGAGGAAGAGGTGGAGGTGCCATGCCTGTCTCTCTGTGTTCCTGAAGATTGAACGAACAAAGAGGTAGACGAAGACCAGCGCATGGGCCTGCGCTAAGTGATGAGAAATGGGCCTTAGTGGGAAAGGTGGCCCAAGGGAGAAGAGAGAAAAAAAACAATAGAAGAGATGAATGGGCTAGATGGGCTGAGAGAGAGAAAGCATAACTAATAACAATATTAGGCTAGATAATCAATGAATAAATTGCTCGCTCTCTCAGAAATATTATTTAGATCTGAGAAAAATGTTCACATATTCTGGTTGATTATTTCTAGCCTAGGAAAAGTGGTTTCAAAAATAATAAGCAATAATTTTGTGTACGTACATGTTTCGATAATGCACTATAGGCTTCATAACATAGTTCTTAGTATCTTATGAATTCCAAAAATTCTAAAGAAGAAATATTACATACTTCCAATCATAGTTCTGGAGAAGTCATATTATCTCCTCTCATTTTTATTTATTTATTTAGTAATTTGGAAATATTTATATGACACTATAACTCCAAATAAGATCCATCTTCAAATAGAAATCCAAATTCAAAAGAACTTCAAATGAAATATTTATTCGCCACATTTTGAGAAAGTCATTTTATTCCCACTCCATTTTTTTTATTTGTGGTTTCAAAATATTTCATAGGTGTCCAAAAGAAAAGCAATTGGATGAAATATTTGGAGCAAGAATCAAAAGGTTTTAATTTCCCATGAAAATCATAGCAATTCACTCAATAATATCTTATTATTAACATTCCAAAATTTGGAAAATTTTGGGATGTTACAAACTACCACCCTTAAAAGAAATCTCGTCCTCGAGATTTGAAGAGGTTAGCAAGAAATAGGTTAGGGTTTGGGTTCCTTGGGTTACTTCCCGAGGGTTTGGTCATATCATCTAAAGGTCTGCGGTTTATCCTTTTGCCTCCTGTCCTGAGAGAATGTCTTCTATTAATTCAATTATGTGTATTCCAATTCTTCAGCATGCCTTTGTCTAAGGCTTTTTGCACAATTCTGGAGTCTCTGCTGATTTGTCGTATGACCCAATTATCATTCCAGGGTGTTCTTAGGGTACTACCACCCTTAAAAACAAACTTGTGGGGCTTTCCAAAATCTCTTTATTCCATGATGATTCTTCATTGAGCTTCTGTGATTTAGAACTGAGACAAGTCTTCTCAGAATCCATTTTTCCAAAGATAGCTATCGAGACTCTCATGGTGGTCGAATTAAATATCTTCCAAATGGAACTCCTCGAAGATCTTCGGGTTTACTCCTCACCCTTTAGCCTACGCTAGGCACGATTGCCTATTTCCAGGGATAATACGTCTTACCATTCTATGGTTTTAGGCTTGTCGTACTGGCACTCTACTAGGTTTTGAAATCTCTCTGATTAACCCATCAAACATACAAAAGTATATAATAAGAGTCTCCAGTATGGTGATCAATCCATCCCGTACTCAAATTATTACCCCATATGTAGATAAGTAAATCACGTATTCTAACACTCGGTCTTTCTCACTCCTCTTTAAGAGGTCTTCACCTGCAACACTAATAAACGCTTTTGGGTGACGTTGTTCCTACACATGTCGTGTTATAACTTACATCCGAGAAATAGCAGAACTTTTGTGTGCCAGAGTTGCATTCTCCTTATAATAGATTCCTTATTACATCCTTTAACCTCTCGTACAACTTCAAGTTCAAAATAGATTATTACAATTGCTGCCATCCACATGGATTGGTATGGTTAAGCGTGTAAACCCAACATTATTCCTTATTCCTTCGTAAGAAGTTTAGTCCAAATTGAAAACATGCGATGTAGTCCTTGAAATCTTTAATCCTATGCTCCTTCACGGCAGCCATGAACTTCATGTCCATCAGCTCAGCATATACTTCCCGCAAATACTCTTGTGCATGACGGAGTCTGGCTTCAAGGATTTTGCCAATCTGACGTATGGCTTCCATGGCAGCTTCACAAACAGAGTCGAAGAAGGTGGTTCGAGGTACTTGGGAAATGAAAAAGTATTGCCCAGTAGTCTTTGGACAAACTCCTTTTTCACGAAAGAGGTGTACTTCCACGTACCAAAGTTCCAATCCATTTTCAATGAAAGGATAACCCTTGTAGACATCATCTCCTTCAAGGTGAATATGTCCTATCATATCCTTCAAGATCTTTGGAAAATCATGGTCACTAGTCAAAGTCATGATCATTTCCGGGCCCTTGTGGAATGACTCGTAAAGGGTTGCCATCTGCAAGTGAAAAGGAAAGGTAGAGTTCAAAACAACAAGGTATGTATCTCCTTCGAAGAAATGTGGTTGTTTCCACGAGGAAACGTTTAGTGGTTGGTTCGTCCATGGTTTAAGGTTTTGGTCTAGGTGAGATAGAGCTTAGGAAGGAAAAGAGATGGACACACACACACACGCCACAATCAACAACCAACTCCTATCTCAATGTTCTTAGCGTTTACAATAGGCTCGTTTACTATGGTTTCGTCCTGAAGTCTTTAGTGCATGATGTTTCACTCGTATGAAGGTCTTCTGTTAATCCTCCGTAACTTGCACCTCTCAAGGTTGAATTAAATAGTACATACCTACGGAATTCGTATCCTAATAATGCAAGATTTTTAATCACACAACTCAAATGACAACAACATCAAATGAATGGCGAAGAACTCCAATAAAACTCCAAATTCACTCATAGATTTCAAACAAACAATTCCTATGGCACCTTCATCCACATGAGTTGGCATGGTCGGCACACTAATCGCACTCTTTCGTTTATTTCACAACTCTCATGGTGGCTTGGATTCAAGTAGGATATTCCTTGGTAGTGGTAATCTTCAGCTTCTTCATATCCATCTTAGTCTTGAGTATTCAGAGTTCTTCTTCAACCTCTTGGATGTAAACTCCAGTACCGAAGACTCCTTCGCTTAGCATCAATTCCATGAAGTACCCTTCAGGCTCTTGAAAATCCATACCAAATATCATTGTCAAAGTCATTGGAGTCTCGGAGGTTGGTCATCTAAGTTTTTTGAGGGCAGACGAGAGCTTAGTAAATAATATGAGAGGGTACGAGAATGCCTATCGATACTACAAAAAATATAAGTTTTTTTTCTATCAAGGTCTTCCGATTTCTAAGTCATTTTCTAGGGTCACGTCCTACAGTCAACGTATGCTCTGATACCATTTTGTCACGACCCAGATTTGGTAAAATCCAAGTCTTCAGGCTTACTTGTGCTATCCTGGATCATAGCTAGCACACACAATAACAAAAAGGAATATCGATGAAGACATACATCATTCTACTACAACGGTAGATCCAGATATTTATACAAATCATACCTTAGGCACAGCTCAAGTTGGCAGATAATACAGCGGAATTATACGTAGTCGCTAAGTTAGGCTCCATCAACGCCACTGGGCTCGTTGAGTGTAGACCTGGAACGCCCCCGATGCGGCTATATCTCCCACGTGTCGAGGCACGACTTAGAGGCATAACCGCATTGAAAGCAATGTCGCAAGTGAGGTAATCTTCACACAACCCATGTAATAATAAGGGAAAGAGATACATAGTTGGCTTACAATCGCCACTTCACACGAGACATAATTAAACATCCATCATTCGTAGTACACTCAAGGTCCGACTACGGAACCAAAATAAAAGAAGATACCCCAAATGCTAACACAGATCCCGAATCGTCCCAACTGGGCACCACCTCGATCATCTGGAAAAGACACATAGTAACGACCACGTTCCTCGTCGAACTCCCACTTGAGCTCGGTTGAGTCACCTTGACCGCATCGTCGGAACCTCAACTGTTTTGGAAGTATCTGTGAGTCAAGGTGACTCAGCAATATCACTCCATCGAGATCATGACTATTTAATCTTATAGGAAGGACAGAGTAGTATAGTGGAGCTGCAACAGCGACTAGCATATATGGTGGCTACTTCGCAAAAGAGAGCGAGAAGAGAAGCAAAGCACGGACGTGAAGCTAGTAGCGATCAAGAAGTGATCCTGAACTACTTACGTCGACATAACTCCAACACCGTGTTCACTTCCGGACTCCGAGAAGAGACCATCACGGTTACACACGCCAGTGGATGTGTATTTTAATTGAGGTCAACTTCGGGTTTTCTACAACCGGACATTAACAAATTCCCATCTGCCTCATAACCATGAGCACGGCTTTGAAAGATATTACCCTGCAGGGTGTCCCAACTTAGCCCATTATAAGCTCTCACGGTCAACGAAGGATATTCCTTCTACCGGAAGACCCGATCAATCTCGGAATCCCGGACTACAAGACATTTCGACAGCAATAAAACAAGACCAGCAAAGCCGCCCGAATGTGCCGACAAATCCCGATAGGAGCTGCACATATCTCGTTCTCGAGGCACATCCGGATGAGACATCCTACGAGTAAAACCAAGCCTCGAGTTTCCCCGTGGTGGCCCCGCAGTCTACTCGTTTCGGGCCAGCACTCGAAGGAGCACTGGTCCGGGGTAAAATAAAGATGACCCTCGGGCTCGCGAAAACCCGGGGGAAAAGGCTTAGGTGGCAAATGGTAAAACCAATGTTGGGCCTTCTTTGGAGGAGTCTTATTCAAAGCGAACTGTCAAGGGGTCCCATAAATCACCCAACAGTGTAAGGAACGCGAAATCATGGAAAATAACACCGGTATGACGGAAACTAGGGTGGCAAGAGTGGAACAAAACACCAGGCATAAGGCCGAGCCTTCCACCCTTTACCAAGTATATAGAAGTATTAATTATAGCAGATATATATTGTGATATCCCCAACAAGTAAACATGTTCCGTTTAGGAACAACATCTCCATGTTCCAACAAGGAACAAACTTCAACTTCACCGCAACTAGCAACGCTATAAGAGGGCCGAGCAAAGCGGTAACATGGCCAATCAACGGTTTGCTAGGAAAGGATGGTTAGGGCTGACATGGCAATATGGGTGGCATGATATAGCAAGTGGTAGGCATGGCAGCATAGGCATAGCAAAAGAGCGAGCATCTAGCATAGCAAAGATAGAAGTGATTTCGAGGGTATGATCATCTTGCCTGCAATGTTCTCAGAGTTGTCGAAAGCCTGATCCTCGTAAGCGTTCTCAACAGGATCCTCGTTCACGTACTCGTCTCCCGACTCTACCCAAAGCAACAACACAAACAAAGGAACCACAATAAATCACGGTGCAATGCACAAACAACAAGATGCAAAACATGACATGATATGCATGATGTGATATGCAATGCGTATAAGCGCCCGGAAGGTACATGATGAACCAGGCATCAACTTGGCAAACCAAGCATGCCACTGGAAAGATGAGATGATTTCGGTTGAAATCGATATAAAGATCACCGGAATCGGATGCACGGTTTGCAAATGACAAGCAAAACAAGAATGGCACAAATCTGCCATTCACAGCATGATGCCACTTAGCAAGCAACAAATAATTAAGCTACTGCACCCAAACGTATCAACAAAGGACATGGCAGTGATCTACACAAGATGCTTGACAAAAGATGAGCACTGAGCTTCACTAAATCACCTCACAACAGGTTCAAACAAGCATGGCAAAAGTGCACAAATTATCAGGCTGGACATGGCAAAACAGCATCAGGTTGCAATGTTCAGAGCAGCAAAACTACATGCTACAGGAACTTAAAATAGCAAAACAAGGCATGGCATGAAACTACTCAAAGCATAGAACAAAAGTCCCTTACTGACCATAAGCCAAAAAGGACTCGAAAATATCGTAACACCCATGTCAATATTTAAAGTTTAGTTAAAATATTCAGCAACATGGCATGTCAAAAACTGATAACAAGTAGGCATGTTTAAGAGCTCGATGCACTCACTACAGAGCCATAAATGATAAACTAAGCATACATACATCAAGAAGACATGGCATAGAAGACATACATGGCAAGAACAATAACATAGCATACATGGATCAACCACAACAACCTTGGCAAAATTGAATAACATGTAAACAATCTGCCAGGAAACATTTTATAGCAAAAGTAGAGCTCGATTGACTCAAGCTATGCTACTCCATAATTGCAAAAAAGGACATGGATGGATAGAGCAATACATGTTTAACAAAACATCCTTACTAAAGTATCTCAAAATATGCATGGATCTCTCGGTAGCATCAAATCAACATGGCATCAAAATATCAGCTAAACAGGGCTGAAAACAGCAACATCAGGACACCTACTTTGCATGCTTGTGCTAGTCACCACATAGATCACAAAAATACATGGCATACACCCCTGGAAAGATGGCATGGCATTATACAAAACACATGTAGGACTCAAATTCATAGGGTGCACACATTAATCATGGCAAAAATAACAAAAGTGTAAGTTCTGTTACGAAACAGAAACTAACATCAAATAGCACTCTTCCAACAGCATTTCGGGCATCAAGATGAGCTCAAATGAAAATGATTCAATGAGATGAAATGATCTACTCTTCGAGACGAACATTTTGACATATTATACGCGAAAATGGATCTACGGATGCGAAGATATAGCATGTTGAAAATTGCACAAAATAACAAGAGATGCAAAGACTTAGAGAAATAAAGGAGGGAGAGAGAGAAGAGGTCAACGGCGGCGGCTCCCGAGGCCGGATCCGATCGGATCGGCCGACGGGCGGTGGCGGCGCTGGCGGCCGGGCGCTGGCCGGGCGATCGGGCGGATCCCGGCGAGGGGCGCACCGAGCCGGACGGCGGCGCGAGGCGCGCGGGCGCGCAAGCGGGCGAGATCCGGCAAGGCGGCGGGTCAGCCGAGGTCCCATGAGGCGGCGGCGAAGCCGCTGGGCATGGCGGCGGGCGTGGCGGCGGCGGAGAGGCGGCGGCGGGCGCTGGTCACGGCGGCGGCCGAGGTGCCGGGCCATGCGCAAGGGCGGCGATGGGGCGCCCGGTGGCGACGTGGCGCCCCACGATTGGCGGCGGCGGGCGGACGCGTCCGCGGATCCGGACGTGTCCGGCGCGAGGGCAAAAACGCTTAGGTTAGGGGTGGAATGATCCGGGATTTCGGGGGAGGTTTGCTTAAATAGGCATAGAGGGAGCTAGGAGAGTCCAAATGAGGTGTAGTTTTCGCCCACACGATCGTGATCGAACGACGGAGAGCATGGAAGAGACTTAGATGGGTTATTGGGCTGCAACTTAAAAGAGGCCCGCGCGAGAGTGCGGTTAACCGTTGAGTACCAAACGAGCTCCAAATGACCGAAACTTGACCGGTGGTCTCCGGTGTTATACCAAGGCCACTAGACAAACCTCGGTCCATTTCGAGAAGGTTTAATACCCGCACATGGAAAAACGTAAAAGGACCGCCGAGAGATAAGAGTGTCGGATTGCAAAATGCAGACAACGGGAAAAAATGCTCGGAATCATGAGACGAACACGTATGCAAATGCGATGCACATGATGACATAATAAAATGCATGACATGGACAAAATGCAAAATGAAGAAAACCCAACCACGGAGGGAATATCATATCACAATGCCGAAAATGGCAAGAGTTGGAGTTACAAGTATGGAAAGTTACATCCGGGGTGTTACAACACTCCACCACTACAAGAGGATCTCGTCCGAGATCTAGGACCGAAAGAACTCCGGATATTCGAACGGAGGTGATCCTCGCGCTCCAGTGTAGCTTCTCGGTCGGAATGGTGTGACCACTTCACTTTCAGGAATTTGATTGACTTGTTGCGAGTCTTGGCGCTCGGTTTCTTCAAGAATAGCAACGGGTGCTCATGATAAGAGAGATCTTCTTGAAGGTCAATCTCTTGAAGTTGATAGTGCGTTCAGAGTCTTGAAGCACTTGCGAAGGCTGTGACACGTGGAACACATCGTGCACGTTTGCAAAGTTGGATGGAAGCTCAAGTTGATAGGCGAGATCGCCTCTTTGCCAATTATCTTGAAAGGACCCACGTATCTAGGGGCAAGCTTCCCTTTGATACCGGGTTGACGAGTGCCTTTCATTGGAGAGACGCGGAGGTAGACATGGTCTCCGATTTCAAAAGTCACATCACGGTGCTTATCATCATAATAGCTCTTCCGTCGCGATTATGCGGCTTTGAGATTCTCACGAATGACCTTGCACATTTCTTACATACGTGATCAAGTCATTGCCAAGAAGTTGGCGTTCACATCTCGAGACCAATTGAGAGGAGTACGGCACTTTCTCGCCATAGAGAATTTCGAATGGGGCCTTGCCCGAACTCGCTTGGAAGCTGTTGTTGTAGGAGAACTTCGGCATATGGAAGACAATCTTCCCACTTCATACCAAGGAAATGACACAAGCCACGAGCATATCTTCAAGGATTTGATTAACTCGCTCGACTTGGCCACTAGTTTGAGGGTGGAAAGTCTGTCTTTGAAAAGAATGTTGGTGCCCATGGCCTTCTGAAAAGAATCCCAAAACTTGGAGGTAAAGATGCTGCCACGGTCTGAAGAGATCAATTGTGGAATGCCGTGCAAAGAGACAATCCTGGAGGTGTATAGCTCTGCCAACTGAGCTGCAGTGATGGATTCTTTGATAGGAAGAAAATGAGCCACTTTAGTCAGCTTGTCAATGACAACGAAGATAGCATCATTTCCGCGCTTGGACTTTGGAAATCCAGTCACGAAGTCCATTTCAATATGATCAAACTTCCATTCTGGAATAGCAAGAGGTTGAAGGAGACCAGCTGGTCTTTGGTGTTCTGCTTTCACTCTTCTGCAGACATCACACTCATTCACGAATTGAGCAATTTCTCGCTTCATTCGAGTCCACCAATATGACTGCTTGAGATCATGGTACATCTTCGTACTTCCAGGATGGATAGATAGAAGCGAATTGTGAGCCTCGTTCATAATGAGTTTTCTCAGATCACCCTTAGGAACCACAATCCGGTCCTCAAAGAACAGAGTGTCTTTGTCATCAACGTGGAAGCACTTGTACTTGGAAATGCCCTTGTCGATACCACGTTTCACTTTCTTCACCATGGTATCCAGAAGCTGAGCCTCACGAATCTGATCTTCCAAAGTAGGAGATATTATGAGGTTGGCAAGAAAGCCTTGAGGAACAACTTGAAGATTCAGCTTGCGGAAAGATTCACAGAGATCCGGCTGAAAGGGCTTGAGGATTAGGCATTGCGATAGCTTTCCTGCTCAAAGCATCTGCAATGACATTGGCCTTGCCCGGAGTATATTCAATACTTGGGTTGTACTCTTGAATCATTTCGACCCATCGAGTCTGCCTGAGGTTGAGGTTGGGTTGAGTGAAAATGTACTTGAGACTCTTGTGATCGGTGAAAATGTCCACTTTCCTTCCCAACAAGATATGTCTCCATGTAATCAATGCATGGACAATCGCCGCCAACTCAAGATCGTGAGTGGGGTAGTTCTTCTCGTTGGGCTTCAATCGGCGAGAGGTATAAGCCACAACCCTCTTCTCTTGCATTAACACAAAGACCGAGACCTTGAAGAGAAGCATCACAGAAAACTTCAAATGGCTTGGATTCATCGGGAGGAGTCAAGGCAGAGCTGTGACGAGTTTCTCTTTGAGGGTATTGAAAGCAACGTCACACTCGTGGAGACCGGACATACTTCACATGTTTACGGAGAAGGTTGGAAAGAGGCTTTGCAATCTTGGAGAAGTTCTCAACGAATCTTCGGCAATAGCTTGCAAGACCAAGAAAGTCATGGAGTCGCTTGACATTCCGAGGAGGTTCCCAATTCACAATTGTGGACACCTTCTCGGGATTAATGATGCCCTTGGCGGAGATGATATGACCAAGATAAAGCACTTCATCAAGCCAAAATTCACATTTGGAGAACTTCGCATAGAATTGATACTCTCTGAGCTTGTCTAGCACCAATCGCAAATGTTTGGCATGATCCTTCTTATTCTTGGAGAAGACCAAAATATCATCAAGATAGACCAAGACGAATTCATTGGTGTAGGGATTGAAGATGAAATTCATCATCCGAGAGAATGTTGGAGGAGCATTGACGAGGCCGAAAGACATGACAAGATATTCATAAGAACCAAAGCTTGTTACGAATGTTGTCTTGGGAATATCTTGTTCACGAATGCGAATCGATGATAACCCATACGAAGGTCAAGCTTGGAGAACACCGTAGCACCTTTGAGTTGCTCGAAAAGCTCATTGATGTTGGGAAGTGGATATTTGTTCTTGATTGTCTTCTTATTCAATGGACGGTAATCGACGCAAAGTCGGTCCGTACCATCCTTCTTCTGGACAAAAAGAACACCACAACCCCAAGGAGATGAACTCGGTCTGATCAAACCCAGACGCTCTTGTTCATCGAGCTGCTTCTTCAATTCCTTCAGCTCATCAGGTCCAAGCTTGTATGGACGCTTGCAAAGCGGGTTCGATGCAGGGCTCAAGATCGATAACGAACTCAAGCGGCCGATGAGGAGGCATACCCGGAAGCTCTTACGGAAAGACATCTTGGTACTCACAAACGATGGAATCGAGAGATGGCATTCAGTTCGCCCTTCTCATTGAGAGAAAACAACCGAATGGTTTCATCACGAAGCGGCATAGATGATCACATCATTAGAAGAGTGAGTCAATTGAATTTCCCTGGCAGCACAATCAAGCCGAGCTTTGTGCCGAGAAAGCCAGATCCATTCCGAGAATAAGATCAATATCCGAGTCACCAAGAACAATTGGTTTAGAAAGAAATCTATAATCGCCCATCTTGATAGAGACATTAGGAGCAACCAAACTAGAATTCATAAGCCTTCCGGGAGAAACAACTTGCATAACTTTGGAGAGAATCTACGTGTCAACATTGTGCTTCATGCAAAAGGATATGACATGAAAGAATGCGATGCACCAAGATCAAATAAGACTTTAGCAGAACATCATTAATCGAGAGATTACCCATTATCACATCGTAAGACTCTCTCGCTTGAGCTGCATTCATCATATTGACCTTTGCAAACTTGGGATTATGCTTGACCACCTGCATTGCCGAAGATTTCACAGAGGAGGAGGCGGAAGACGCCTCTGGTTGAAGCATTTGTTCGCATAGTGACCTTTCTGCCGACATTTGTTGCAAGTCACCTCGAGATGGACGGTGGTAAGGAGCACTTGACCTTGGAGCTTGAGAATTAGACTTGTTCTCAAAGCCGAGGTTGGGTGGGTGGGAAGATCCACGGCCACCGAAGTTCTTCTGCCGATAAGGCCGACGGAACGGAGGAGGAGGAAGGTAAAACTTCTGCTTAGCTGCCACTTGAGAGGAAGAAGAAGACCGAATCGCATCCCTGATTCTCTTCTTAGAAGCCTCACATTTGAGCTGGGCAGCTTCTTGTTTGAGAGCCATGTTGTAGAAATCATCATACTTAATCGCTCAAAAAGCACAAGAGCTAATTGCATCTTCTCTCGCACCACCTCTCGAATTGATAGATCATACTCTTCTCATCGTGCACGCCTTGCTTAGCAAAAGCAGCGAGCTTCGAACTGGATATTGTATTGATAGACAGACATGGTGCCTTGCTTGAGATTGCGGAACTCCTCACGCTTGCTCTCAACAACACTTTTTGAATGTGGTGAGCTCTCAAATCACGGCGGAACTCATCCCTGTAATGACACGACCTCCTCTCGAATCTTTGTATTGCCGGTACCACTCAAAGCAGCTTGATCCTTGAGTTGAAACGATGCAAACTTGACAAAGTCCTCGTGTCCGACATTGCTACAGTCAAAGTGCTTGCAGATATCCACTAACCAATCGTCGGCCGTCGTGGCCTCGACACGTAAACCGAAAGACTTCGGCTGATTAGCGAGGAACCGGCGAGAGTAGCAAAGTGTGGCTGATTGTTGCCTTGACCTTGATTGCCTTGATTGCCTTGCCCTCGAAAGTACGTTCTTGCAAGAGCTGCAAAATCATCGAGCATTGGCATTGGTGGCTGCCATGATAGCTTGCCGTGCCTCTCAAGGCGGAGGTGGAGGTGGAGGTGGAGGTTCGGTGATCCCCATCATTGCGATCCGGATTCAGACGCGTTGGCGGAGCCATCCTGAAGAGGGTGACATCCGTTAGTCCTTTGATAGACAAATAGATAAGTAGAATCAACGGATAGAAATTGCAACATATAGTCTTCACAATAAACATTCGAACAAGAATGAACGAATGAATTCCCAAGATAATCATCACACGTCCATTAAGGTGAGAAGCCACTTAGATAAAGGATAAGGAAACAACATCTGTCTTAGAAACAAATCGAATATCACAACTGAAAACAAAAGGTTGGCTTCTAGAATGAGCCGAACAAACACATGATAGAGATTTACCAAAGTGTTCGTGGTGGGGCCCACACGGGCACGACGTATAGCGGCAAATCACGAATGACTAACAAGACGTCCCCGAATCAGCATAGCCAAGGATTCTTTAAGACGTCTCGCGACCACTTGTAAATCGACCGTGAATGGGCGGACCACTAGACGTTGGACCCCAATCTCAAATCATACATCCGCCGGAAAGAATATCCCGTAAGCTACTAGAATTCCCACCTATAAACTCCCGAAACTTTCTGGTTATGCAATCTGGTGTTGGGGATACAGGGACACAAAATATATCACCCAAACTAACAATACCTAGATCCAAATTGTATCCATCCGTCAACACATAACCAAGAAATCCTCGGAAATCGTGGTACCTCGACCTTGAAAACATCCGTTATGCAAGTCATGGCAATACTCCCCGACTCGCCACAAGATCTTTGGGCTATCGTGGTTATCTCACCAACAACTGCACAAAAGAGATTTCGATGTCGGCAAAACTCGTGTATTCCAGAACTGCAACGATAAAATTGTGGCGACAACACCTCGGAGCTCAACTCCCCGGGACACTGCCACAACCCCTAAATGTCAGGAGGCACCAAGAACAATGTTCTCGTCACAAAACCATCGGAACGATTCCAAGATACCCACGTGATCCTAAAAATTTTTTTTAGTGAAATTTGAGAAGAGAAGAGTCAAAACTCTACGTCAGGATGCCTCACAGAGCGATGAAGGGACTGAGGAGTAAAAAGAATCCTACTCTCCGATATATATAATCCTAAGACTCAAAACATTTTCCATTCTAGACTCAACAACGTCGACCAAACAATCAAGTAGGGGCTCCTAAGTCGGGAAGGCTCGATTACCAACTTGAACGCCCCGATGCGCTATATCTCCCACGTGTCGAGGCACGACTTAGAGGCATAACCGCATTGAAAGCAATGTCGCAAGTGAGGTAATCTTCACACAACCCATGTAATAATAAGGGAAAGAGATACATAGTTGGCTTACAAATGCCACTTCACACAAGACATAATTAAACATCCATCATTGAGTACACTCAAGGTCCGACTACGGAACCAAAATAAAAGAAGATACCCCAAATGCTAACACAGATCCCGAATCGTCCCAACTGGGCACCACTCGATCATCTGGAAAGACACATAGTAACGACCACGTTCCTCGTCGAACTCCCACTTGAGCTCGGTTGAGTCACCTGACCGGCATCGTCGGAACACCTGCAACTGTTTTGGAAGTATCTCGTGAGTCACGGGACTCAAAGCAATCTCACACCCGCGAGATCAAGACTATTTAAGCTTATAGGAAGGACAGAGTAGTATAGTGGAGCTGCAGCAAGCGACTAGCATATATGGTGGCTACTTACAAAAGAGAGCGAGAAGAGAAGCAAAGCACGGACGTGAAGCTAGTAGCGATCAAGAAGTGATCCTGAACTACTTACGTCGGACATAACTCCAACACCGTGTTCACTTCCGGACTCACGAGAAGAGACCATCACGGTTACACACGCTGATGGATGTGTATTTTAATTGAGGTCAACTTCGGGTTTTCTACAACCGGACATTAACAAATTCCCATCTGCCTCATAACCGCGGGCACGGCTTTGAAAGATATTACCTGCAGGGTGTCCCAACTTAGCCCATTATAAGCTCTCACGGTCAACGAAGGATATTCCTTCTACCGAAGACCCGATCAATCTCGGAATCCCGGACTACAAGACATTTCGACGGCAATAAAACAAGACCCGGCAAAGCCGCCCGAATGTGCCGACAAATCCCGATAGGAGCTGCACATATCTCGTTCTCGAGGGCACATCCGGATGAGACATCCTACGAGTAAAACCAAGCCTCGAAGTTTCCCGTGGTGGCCCCAGTCTACTCGTTTGGGCCAGCACTCGAAGGAGCACCGTCCGGGGTTAAATAAAGATGACCCTCGGGCTCGCGAAAACCCGGGGAAAAAGGCTTAGGTGGCAAATGGTAAAACCAATGTTGGGCCTTCTTTGGAGGAGTCTTATTCAAAGCGAACTGTCAAGGGGGTCCCATAAATCACCCAACCGTGTAAGGAACGCGAAATCAAGGAACATAACACCGGTATGACGGAAACTAGGGTGGCAAGAGTGGAACAAAACACCGTGCATAAGGCCGAGCCTTCCACCCTTTACCAAGTATATAGAAGTATTAATTATAGCAGATATATGTTGTGATATCCCCAACAAGTCAACATGTTCCGTTTAGGAACAACATCTCCATGTTCCAACAAGGCAAAAACTTCAACTTCACCGCAACTAGCAACGCTTATAAGAGGGCTGAGCAAAGCGGTAACATGGCCAATCAACGGTTTGCTAGGAAAGGATGGTTAGGGGCTGACATGGCAATATGGGTGGCATGATATAGCAAGTGGTAGGCATGGCAGCATAGGCATAGCAAAAGCGAGCATCTAGCATAGCAAAGATAGAAGTGATTTCGAGGGTATGATCATCTTGCTCGCAATGTTCTCGAGTTGTCGAAAGCCTGATCCTCGTGGCGTTCTCAACAGGATCCTCGTTCACGTACTCGTCTCCGACTCTACCCAAAGCAACAACACAAACAAAGGAACCACAATAAATCACGGTGCAATGCACAAACAACAAGATGCAAAACATGACATGATATGCATGATGTGATATGCAATTATTATGTGCGCTCCGGAAGGAAAATGATGAACCAGGCATCAACTTGGCAAACCAAGCATGCCACTGTAAAGATGAGATGATTTCGGTTGAAATCGATATAAAGATCACCGGAATCGGATGCACGGTTTGCAAATGACAAGCAAAACAAGAATGGCACAAATCTGCCATTCACAGCATGATGCCACTTAGCAAGCAACAAATAATTAAGCTACTGCACCCAAACGTATCAACAAAGGACATGGCAGTGATCTACACAAGATGCTTGACAAAAGATGAGCACTGAGCTTCGCTAAATCACCTCACAACAGGTTCAAACAAGCATGGCAAAAGTGCACAAATTATCAGGCTGGACATGGCAAAACAGCATCAGGTTGCAATGTTCAGAGCAGCAAAACTACATGCTACAGGAACTTAAAATAGCAAAACAAGGCATGGCATGAAACTACTCAAAGCATAGAACAAAAGTCCCTTACTGACCATAAGCCAAAAGGACTCGAAAATATCGTAACACCCATGTCAATATTGAAAGTTTCATGAACAGATTCAGCAACATGGCATGTCAAAAACTGATAACAAGTAGGCATGTTTAAGAGCTCGATGCACTCACTACAGAGCCATAAATGATAAACTAAGCATACATACATCAAGAAGACATGGCATAGAAGACATACATGGCAAGAACAATAACATAGCATACATGGATCAACCACAACAACCTTGGCAAAATTGAATAACATGTAAACAATCTGCCAGGAAACATTTTATAGCAAAAGTAGAGCTCGATTGACTCAAGCTATGCTACTCCATAATTGCAAAAAAGGACATGGATGGATAGAGCAATACATGTTTAACAAAACATCCTTACTAAAGTATCTCAAAATATGCATGGATCTCTCGGTAGCATCAAATCAACATGGCATCAAAATATCAGCTAAACAGGGCTGAAAACAGCAACATCAGGACACCTACTTTGCATGCTTGTGCTAGTCACCACATAGATCACAAAAATACATGGCATACACACCTGGAAAGATGGCATGGCATTATACAAAACACATGTAGGACTCAAATTCATAGGGTGCACACATTAATCATGGCAAAATAACAAAAGTGTAAGTTCTGTTACGAAACAGAAACTAACATCAAATAGCACTCTTCCAACAGCATTTCGGGCATCAAGATGAGCTCAAATGAAAATGATTCAATGAGATGAAATGATCTACTCTTCGAGACGAACATTTTGACATATTATACGCGAAAAATGGATCTACGGATGCGAAGATATAGCATGTTGAAAATTGCACAAAATAACAAGAGATGCAAAGACTTAGAGAAATAAAGGAGGAGAGAGAGAAGAGGTCAACGGCGGCGGCTCCCGAGGCCGGATCCGATCGGATCGGCCGACGGGCGGTGGCGGCGCGCTGGGCCGGGCGCTGGGCCGGGCGGATCTCCCGGCGAGGGGCCGGCGACCGAGCCGGGACGGCGGCGCAAGGGCGCGCGGGCGGCGTCGGCGAGATCCGGCGGCGGGGCAGCCGGAGGTCCCGCGAGGCGGCGGCGAAGCTCGCTGGGCTGCTGGCGGGCGGCGTACGGGCGGCGGAGAGGCGGCGGGCGCGCTGGGTCAGCGGTGGCCGGCCGTGGTGGTACGGGTCATGCAAGGCGCGGCGATGCGGGCGCCCGGTGGCGACGTGGCGCCCCACGATTGGCCGGGCGCCAAGGGCGGACGCGTCCCGGATCCGGACGTGTCCGCGGCGCGAGGGCAAAAACGCTAGGGTTAGGGGGTGGAATGATCCGGATTTCGAGGTTTGCTTAAATAGGCATAGAGGGAGCTAGGAGAGTCCAAATGAGGTGTAGTTTTTACCACACGATCGTGATCGAACGACGGAGAGCATGGAAGAGACTTAGATGGGTTATTGGGCTGCAACTTAAAAGAGGCCCAGCGAGAGTGCGGTTAACCATTGAGTACCAAACGAGCTCCAAATGACCCGAAACTTGACCGGTGGTCTCCGGGTGTTATACCAAGGCCACTAGACAAACCTCGGTCCATTTCGAGAAGGTTTAATACCCGCACATGGAAAAACGTAAAAGGGACCGCCGGGAGAGATAAGAGTGTCGGATTGCAAAACGGACAACGGGAAAAAAATGCTCGGAATCATGAGACGAACACGTATGCAAATGCGATGCACATGATGACATAATAAAATGCATGACATGGACAAAATGCAAAATGAAGAAAACCCAACCACGGAGGGAATATCATATCACAATGCCGAAAATGGCAAGAGTTGGAGTTACAAGTATGGAAAGTTACATCCGGGGTGTTACAAGACCATAACCCTATCGTCTCTTAATCTGTCAAGATCTGCACATGACAGGTGCAGGTGAGTACGAGGAATGTACTCGCAAGTTGCAAAGGAAAGTTTGACAGAATATATATATGCAGGGTAAGTATTGTGGAGGTTTCATTTGCGTAAAGCCAATTTTCTCCTATACTAAATTTTATAAACTACTTTTGGAATAGAAATAGTTTTTAGTATAAAAAGTAGGAGCGAGACACTTGGATATACGCACCAGTGCTCAGTCTCCAAAATAGTTCTAAAACATACATAGGTTGAAGTGAAACACATTCACTGTGCTCATTCCTCAACTTTAACCCCTAAAACAAATTTTTAGAAAAGAGAGGGGAGATTCTTCTTCAATCCAAGTCTTCAGTTGCTCAAATTGCCCGTAACCGGGGGCACGGCTAATCGATTAGGTTAAACCCTCTGCAGAGGACGCACACGTTCCCCACATGACACAATCAACCCCGTTTATCGTTACACACTTGGGTGTACGACTAGGAGGAGATTGTGACGGTTTTCCAGAATAAAATTTCTATACCGCCAAGTCGCCCGCAACTTCGGCACGAAGGCCTCTCTCCGATGGCGGTCCTGGGGTAGGGTTTCCCGTTAGTACTAAGCTAAGCCAGAGCCCATAATAGCATGTGGCTGTACTGGAAGCTACATCAACTGTACTTGGAATATCTCAGTCCCTTGGACGACAATCCCCACAAAAAACCTGTGTGCAAGACCCCAGTCGGGCGCATTCACTGCAAGACCCCGATGGGCGCAATCACTTGTAGACGCTCCCGTCAATACCATTCCGCCCAGGAAGTTGAAGTAAAATAGTATATACTTTTGTTTTTCAAAAAAAATCACAAAACGTTGCCCAAAAGAAGGCAAGTTTATTTGTTTAAAACTTGTTTGATTTTCAACCCACCCATTTGTGCAAGGGCGGCCAAGCATTTGAGCCTAAGGCTCTAGCTAGTAAAAATACTTTGCAAACTTTTTTTAAAGATGCATAATATTACATTTAAAGAGATATGCATAATTTAAATAATATATGTCAGGGCATGATCAAATTGCAACTTGCCTGGGTCTCTTGAAGATGAAATATTCTACTCTTAGTCGTCTCTCCTCCACCTTACGATATATCTAACGATACAAGAAAATAATTCAACACATAACAAAATCCAAATGAAGATCCAAATAAAAGATACAAATTCACAATACAAATCATTTACTTTTTTTACTAAGTAGTTACTATGGCGTGGTAGGGTTGAGATATAGCTTGACTGAAAATATGACATAAATCATATTCCAGGGTTGGATCAAATTGATACAAGTTAGGATCATGGGTTGAATGGTTGTGAGGCAAGGTTCTACGATAAAGTATATAATGGGTTTGATTGGAATATTGACTTGGGTCCAATGAAAATGGTAGATAGAGTTGGTGACATAACGTTTATGTTACAAAATTTATGTAACATTTCCTAAGTCCAAATTTGTGTGATGATGGCATATGACCAGCGAGGTTTTCTAGGGATCAATCTAAGAGATTTATTCTAGGATTAAGTTCTATTTGAACAAAGTTATTAAACGATGATCAAAGAAAATCAAATTAAGGTGTTGATGATAAAACATCATCTAAAATATGTTGGAAAAACTGATCCATCAGTTCCAACAGAAAGGTTAGGTCCTAAGGTCCAACTTTCATATATAAAACATTTTTATATGATTTACAGAATAAAAGTTATAGCAAAATTACTCAAATATACTTTATAAATTTGAATCGAATTTCAAATTAACAAAGTTGAAATATTTTAATTATATAATAAACTAGATGTTCCAACGAATCCGGGGATATAAAATTTGTCGAATTCGGACATACAGTCTAGGAGATATGATTTTCCGAAGTTTGGGTATTTTTCAGGAAATCAATACGAGATAAGTATTGGGCTGCCACGTGTCGCGATCCGATAGGCTAATACCTCTTCATGTGTGATGGCCCAAGTGATTTAGTTCCAGCGATTGAACTAACGAGGACAGGAAGGAGAGACTCACCGGAAAAAGAAGTCAGGCGAGGCGGCGGGTGGCTGTGGTGGTGAGGGCGTCGCGGGGGTTCCGGTGACGGCGGGCTCCGGAGACCGGCGAGTGGAGGACAGTGGAGAGGAGGTCGGGGCGGACCCGGGGAACAACGCGGCTGGCTCGTCCTCGTCCTCGGGCGCGGTGGGGAAGCCGTCGGAGTCGTGAGGAGCTCCGGTCGGTCGCATACGCCTTGGAGCGCGTGCTTCCGCTAACCAAACTGTAATTTTGTTCATGTCAAAACGATGCCTACAGCAAATAGAGAATGACTAGAGAAGGAGAGGGTCGGGGTCACCTTGTGCTCGTCGTGGTTGTGCGCATACGGCTGTAGCAGGACGGAACTCCGGCGAGTAATTTACAGAGATGAGGAGGGTATATGCTCCTGAAGGAGAGGGCTTCGATCGAGGGGATTATGGGCAGCGTCCTAGGCTTTCATAGAGGGTCAGGGGAGGTCGGTACAGGTAGATCAAGGGGCTCAACATGGCCATTAATGGCTGTTTTGTGCGTGTACGTTTCACGGCTTCGTGCGTCCAATTAACGAAACAATGTTTGGTTTTAATTCCCTGAATGGGTTCTCCTTGCATTCGTCTTCAATTTTCGTGTTGTTGGAAAGTCGAAAGGATATCTGTGGTTAGCACTAGATGGAGAGGAAGAGGTGGAGGTGCCATGCTTGTCTCTCTGTGTTCCTGAAGATTGAACGAACTAGAGGAAGACCAGCGCATGGGCCTGCGCTAAGTGAAAGAGAAATGGGTCTTAGTGGGAAAGGTGGCCCAAAGGAGAAGAGAGAAAAAAAAACAATAGAAGAGATGAATGGGCTAGATGGGCTGATAGAGAGAAAGCATAACTAATAACAATATTAGGCTAGATAATCAATGAATAAATTGCTCGCTCTCTCAGAATTATTATTTCGATCTGAGAAAAATTTCACATATTCTGGTTGATTATTTCTAGCCTAGGAAAAGTGGTTTCATAAATAATAAGCAATAATTTTGTGTACGTACATGTTTCGGTAATGCACTATAGGCTTCATAACATAGTTCTTAGTATCTTATGAATGCCAAAAATTCTAAAGAAGAAATATTACATACTTCCAATCATAGTTCTGGAGGAGTCATATTATCTCCTCTCATTTTTATTTATTTATTTAGTAATTTGGAAATATTTATATGACACTATAACTCCAAATAAGATCCATCTTCAAATAGAAATCCAAATTCAAAAGAACTTCAAATGAAATATTTATTTGCCACATTTTGAGAAAGTCATTTTATTCCCACTCCATTTTTTTTATTTGTGGTTCGAAAATATTTCATAGGTGTCCAAAAGAAAAGCAATTGGATGAAATATTTGGAACAAGAATCAAAAGGTTTTAATTTCCCATGAAAATCATAGCAATTCACTCAATATCTTATTATTAACATTCCAAAATTTGGAAAATTTTGGGATGTTACAGTATCATAAGTATGGTGGATGTTCAGATTGCTACAGACTGTTCTGTTTTTGACAGATTCTGTTTTTGATGCATAATTTGCTTGTTTTGATGAATCTATCAATTTATATCAGTGGATTAAGCCATGAAAAAGTTATATCATAGTAGACACAATGCAAAAACAAAATATGAATTGGTTTGCAACAGTACTTAGAGTGGTGATTTTCTTTATTATACTAACGGATCTTAACGAGTTTTCTGTTGAAGTTTTGTGTGGATGTAGTGTCTAATCGAGGATGTCTCGATATGAGGAAAAGGAAGAGAGGCAAGAGCTCAAGCTTGGGGATGCCCGAGGCACCCCAAGTAAATATTCAAGGAGACTCAAGTATCTAAGCTTGGGGATGCTGGGAAGGCATCCCCTCTTTCTTCAACAAGTATCGGTATGTTTTCGAATTCGTTTCGTTCATGCATTATGTGCAAGTCTTGGAGCGTCTTTTGCAATTTAGTTTTCATTTTTATTTTTTGCACCATGCTGGTATGAGATAGTCCTTGGTTGATTTATAGAATTCTCATTGCACTTCACTTATATCTTTTGAGTATGGCTTTATAGAATGCTTCATGTGCTTCACTTATATCATTTGAAGTTTGGATTGCCTGTTTCTCTTTACATAGACAACCGCCATTTGTAGAATGCTCTTTTGCTTCACTTATATTTGTTAGAGCTTGGGCATATCTTTTGTAGAAATAATTAAACTCTCTTGCTTCACTTATGTCTATATAGAGAGATGACAGGAACTGGTCATTCACATGGTTAGTCATAAAATCCTACATAAAACTTGTACATCGCTGAATATGATATGTTTGATTCCTTGCAATAGTTTTGCGATATAAAGGTGGTGATATTAGAGTCATGCTAGTTGAGTAATTGTGAAATTGAGAAATACTTGTGTTGAGGTTTGCAAGTCCCGTAGCATGCACTTATGGTGAACCGTTATGTAACAAAGTCGGAGCATGAGGTGTTTATTGATTGCCTTCCTTATGAGTGGCGGTCGGGGACGAGAGATGGTCTTATCCTACCAATCTATCCCCCTAGGAGCATGCGCGTAGTACTTTGTTTCGATGACTAATAGTTTTTTGCAATAAGTATGTGAGTTCTTTATGACTAATGTTGAGTCCATGGATTATACGCACTCTCACCCTTCCATCATTGCTAGCCTCTTCGGTACCGTGCATTGCCCTTTCTCACCTCAAGAGTCGGTGCAAACTTCGCCGGTGCATTCAAACCCCGTGATATGATACACTCTGTCACACATAAGCCTCATTATATCTTACTCAAAACAGCCACCATACCTACCTATCATGGCATTTCCATAGCCATTCCGAGATATATTGCCATGCAACTTCCATCATCATCATATACATGACTTGAGCATTTATTGTCATATTGCTTTGCATGATCGTAAGATAGCTAGCATGATGTTTTCATGGCTTGTCCATTTTTTTGATGTCATTGCTACGCTAGATCATTGCACATCCCGGTACATCACGCCAGCATTCATATAGAGTCATATCTTTGTTCTAATATCGAGTTGTAATATCGAGTTGTAAGTAAATAAAAGTGTGATGATCATCATTATTAGAGCATTGCCCCATCAAAAAAGAGAGACCAAAGAAGCCTAAATAAAAAAATGGGGCCAAAGAAGCCCGCAAAAAAAAAATAAAAAGAAAAAAAGAAAATAAATAAAAGGGGGCAATGTTACTATCTCTTTTTCCACACTTGTGCTTCAAAGTAGCACCATGTTCTTCATATAGATTGTCTCCTATGTTGTCACTTTCATATGCTAGTGGGAATTTTCATTATAGAACTTGGCTTGTATATTCCAACGATGGGCTTCCTCAAATGCCCTAGGTCTTCGTGAGCAAGCAAGTTGGATGCACACCCACTTAGTTTCTTTTGTTGAGCTTTCATACACTTATAGCTCTTAGTGCATCCGTTGCATGGAAATCCCTACTCCTCACATTGACATCAATTGATGGGCATCTCCATAGCCCGTTGATTAGCCGCGTCGATGTGAGACTTTCTCCTTTCTTGTCTTCTCCACATTACCCCCACCGTCACATTCTATTCCACCTATAGTGCTATGTCCATGGCTCACGCTCATGTATTGCGTGAAAGTTGAAAAGGTTTGAGAACGTCAAAACTATGAAACAATTGCTTGGCTTGTCATTGGGGTTGTGCATGATGTGCACGCTTTGTGTGGTGAAGATGGAGCATAGCCAGACTATATGATTTTGTAGGGATGAGCTTTCTTTGGCTATGTTATTTCAATAATACATAATTGCTTGGTTGGTATGCTTGAAGTATTATTGTTTTTATGTCAAAGGATAGACTATTGCTTTGAATCACTCGTGTCTTAATATTCATGCCATGATTAGACATATGATCAAGATTATGCTAGGTAGCATTCCACATCAAAAATTATTCTTTTTTATCATTTACCAACTCGAGGACGAGCAGGAATTAAGCTTGGGGATGCTCATACGTCTCCGTCGTATCTATAATTTTTTATTGTTCCATGCCAATATTATTCAACTTTCATATACTTTTTGGCAACTTCTTATACTATTTTTGGGACTAACATATTGATCCGATTGCCCAAAGTGCCAGTTCACATCATTGCATGTTTTTGGTTTCAGAGTATCCATATCAAACGGAGTCCAAACGGGATAAAAACGAACGGAGCTTATTTTTGGAAAATATGGAAAATTTGGAAGGAAAAGCAATGCGAACCAGTGCCTGAGGTGGTCACGAGACAGGGGACGCGCCCCCTACCCTCGTGAGCCCACCGTACGACGGTTGATGCTCTTCTTTTGCCGCAAGAAAGCTAATATTCGGAAAAAAATCACGGCGAAGGTTTCAGGCCAATCGGAGTTACGGATCTCCGTATATACGCGAAACGGTGAAACAGAACCATAACAGAACGAAGAAACAGAGATAGATCCAATCTCGGAGGGGTTTCGCCTCCCATGCCATGGGAGCCAAGGACCAGAGGGGAAACCCTTCTCCCATCTATGGAGGAGGTCAAGGAAGAAGAAGAAGAAGAAGGGGGGCTCTCTCCCCCTTGCTTCCGGTGGCGCCGGAACGCCGCCGGGGGCCATCATCATCACCGCGATCTTCACCAACACCGCCGCCATCTTCACCAACATCTCCATCACCTTCCCCCTTCTATATTCAGCGGTCCACTCTCCCGCAACCCGCTGTACCCTCTACTTGAACATGGTGCTTTATGCTTCATATTATTATCCAATGATGTGTTGCCATCCTATGATGTCCGAGTAGATTTTCTTTGTCCTATCGGTGGTTGATGAATTGCTATGATTGATTTAATTTGCTTGTGGTTATGTTTCTGTCCTTTGGTGCCCATCATATGAGCGCACGCGTGGATCACACCATAGGGTTAGTTGTATGTTGACAGGACTATGTATTGGAGGGCAAGAGTGACAGAAGCTTCAACCTAGCATAGAAATTGATGCATATGGGATTGAAGAGGGACCAATATATCTTAATGCTATGGTTGGGTTTTACCTTAATGAACATTAGTAGTTGCGGATGCTTGCTAATAGTTCCAATCATAAGTGCATAGAGTTCCAAATAAGGGATACCATGCTTGCAGTGGCCTCTCCCACATGATACTTGCTATCGGTCTAGTAAAGTAGTCAATTGCTTGAGGGGCAATTTCGCCACACCTACCATCACTTTTCCACACTCGCTATATTTATTTTAGTTGTGAATTTACCTTAGCAGCCCCTAGTTTTATTTTCGTGCTCTTTACTTTCCTGCAAGCCTATCCGAAAACACCTACAAAGTACTTCTAGTTTTATTCTTGTTCTAGGTAAAGCGAACATCAAGCGTGCGTAGAGTTGTATCGGTGGTCGATAGAACTTTAGGGAATATTTGTTCTACCTTTAGTTCCTCGTTGGGTTCGACACTCTTACTTATCGAAAACTGTTGCGATCCCCTACACTTGTGGGTCATCAACCGTGCTAGCGGGAAGGTCATGCGAGACTGTGTACACGGGGCACGCATCAGCAGTTAATAACTGGTGTGAAGTCCACCCCAGAAAAAAAGACAATAACTCGGGATGATGCACCAATAACTTGGACGTTCACACGGGCACGGCCAATCGTACGGGTGTAGAGGCGCGTTCACAAAAAAAGGGATCAAACGCTCAGCCTATGGATTTCTCGTGTAAATAGATAATTTAGTGCCGTTGGTTATTTACTTTAAACATAATGCATTGACGTGTTAGTGTAGAGGCGCACAAAAAGAAATGGATATTTTAGTCCCACAAAAGAAATGGATATTGTAGTTCGGTACTTAAAATTGTTACCTCATATGATTACATAGCCTCCATTTCGTAAATTGTGTACCCGTTGAATTTATATATGAATATTACATATATTACTTCATAATAGAACCTTAAATCATCCAAGACTAATGAATTTGAATGCAAGAGTAACAATGGTGCATGTACATGATAGCTACATTGGTTGTTTGAAGAAACATCACTGTAAGTTTGGCATGCACAATTGAAAAGGTTTATTTAGATAGAAAAAATGGCATATGTGAGTGTCCAATATTTATAGCATTGAATCGATATTGTACCGTTGGCCACGATACGAAGTAGATATTGATTTATGTTCAAGCGATGCACGTCCACAATCGCTAGATAGTGATACGTGAATGAATTGTGCAATCTCTCTCACACGCATACATATCTCATTTCCCCATGGGCATCGGAATCACACACGCGCACTTCGTGTATTTCTCTCCCTCCGTCAAGGTTAGAATTCGTCTTTCTACCCCGTCCTACAAGTCTCTCACACAGAAACACACACGCTCTCTTTGTCGAACACACCCACCCCTTTAATTCCGCCCACCCACAACCACTAATGTCTCAAAGGATAATTATGTCTGTCACACATATGCCTAAGGTTAACTCGAGTTCCGGAACCATATGAATACATACAATGGGATTGCATCAGAGCACCTTTTGTTTTGAAATTTCGCTCTCTCTCTCTCACACACACACACACGCGCGCGCGCACGCATAGACATTGTTTATCTCTTCATTTTTTTCGGCACTTGCATGCACACTGTTTGTTTATCTCCATGATGCTTTAAGTATGCCTCACACACATCCTATCTACCTATCCCTTAATATAGATATGTGTCACACAAACTCCTTCTCCCTACTAGCAAGATGCCCACGCGTTGCATGGAACATCAAGATGCATTTGTATGAGTAGTTTATCTTGTGAGAGACTAGCAAGATGCCCATGCGTTGCACGGAACATCAAGATGCATTTATATGAGTAGGTTATCTTGTGAGAGAAAAATATGAACGAAGGAAGGCCTTATTTGCAAATGTGGAGAGGGGTGTGGGTATCTTTTTGCAAAATTGCCATAGTTTCCTTCCTATCCATCAGATATAAATCGGACGGCCTATATTGCAGGATGGCAGGCACACCATCATCACCAACTCTGTTTTTTATCTCTGCTCCTATAAAAAACTCAGTTGGTGATGATGGTGTGTCTGCCATCCGTCATTTCTGACCAGCAGATCTGCATCTAACGACTATGATGTAAGTCATGGCTTTTTGCAACAAGACCCCACTTCTCTGCTCCAATTTGCAGAAACCCCTTAGTATCATGAAACCAACCACATCCCTCCCCGACCTCATCAAAACAGCCACAAAGAATATATTTTGAGTGAAACCTACTACGAGTATATTTTTAGTGATATATACACCAAACTAGAGTGTTTTTCTTTCAAGTTTATGAACATGTATTATTATATTTTGGATCCGTTGCAACGCACGGGCACATTGCTAGTAAGAGTAGAGAAAAGAATGAATGAGGGAAGGCCTTATTTGCAAACATGGAGAGGGGTGTGAGTATCTTTTCTCAAAATTGCCATAGTTTCCTTCCTATCCGTTAGATATAAATCCGAGGGCCTATATTGCAGGATGGCACGCACACCATCATCACAAACTCTGTTTTCTACTCCCTCTGTTCCTAAATATTTATCTTTTTAGATATTTCAACAAGTGACTACATACAGAGAAAAATGAGTGAATCTATACTCTAAAATATGTCTACATGCACATCCGTATGTGGTAGTCCATTTGAAATCTAAAAAAGAAAAATAATTAGGAACGGATGGAGTATAAGAGTAGACATGGAGATATATATATAGCATGGTCTACAACAAAAATGTGCTGGACTTGTTAGCGCCGGATGCTCGCAACGCGATGACCTGAGTTTGAATTCTGTCTTTAACTTTAGGTTTTTATATTATATATTACTTATTTAATATATACTTCTTTCGCTATTGTACTGACAGTGGAACCCACAGAGTACTTAGAATACAATATTAAGGATGGACTTGTTTCTTTTTAACTTTCTGTACGAAGTTGTAGCCACCCTGCAAGTCACCTGTACACTGTACATGTAATTAACTTTTTATAGAGGGAGAATCATACACGCAATTAACTCAAATGGATTGGATGTGACTCTATTATTTCCAGCATAAGAGCATCTCCAATGGCAGCCGGCAAATTTCCTCCCGCTTCCTTCCGCGGAGGACGACAACAAACGCCAGTGGCATACATTTTCACAACTCTAACCAACCAGATGAAATTCGTGCAAACACGGACTGTTTTCATATAAGCATGCAGGATTTAGTATAAAAAAGCCGGATCTTCATATATACATGATGGATTTCATTACATTTACATGAACTAAGCTGTGCTAATCCGGCTCTCTTGGTATAATTAATACTCCCTCCGTCCGGAAATGCTTGTCCTAGAAATAGATGTATCTAGACTTATTTTAGTTATAGATACATCCAATTTATCCATTCTTATAACAAATATTTCTCGCCAACCGGAGAGGGAGTACCTAATCTAAATGGCCGGCCGCGGATCCCTTTGTCTTCCTCATGTCCGGCAGACACTTGCGGGGTCGGCGAAGGTCCTCGGAAGAGACGAAGCAGCAAAGAAACCACCTGAATGCATAGTCGTCTCCTCAGCGGTGGCCTTCATGGGCCCAAGTGGTGGCGGCCTCCCGTGTTCTACTTCTCCTCGATGATGGCGGCGGACA
The DNA here is from genome assembly GCA_021605145.1 of Aegilops bicornis. Lineage (NCBI taxonomy): Eukaryota > Viridiplantae > Streptophyta > Magnoliopsida > Poales > Poaceae > Aegilops > Aegilops bicornis. The sequence continues at coordinate 348,534,901 of CM038669.1, forward strand.
TGGAGAAGCTGGCCACCGACTCGTCGCTCTCCATGCACCCGGCTTACATCTTTGCACTGCGGCGTTACCCTTGAGCACGGGAGCAAGCGCGCCGCAGGCACGGGAGGCGCGCCCACAGACACGGGAGGTGCAACCACCGCAGACACTTGTGGCGTGGTCCGACGCGGCATCAACGACGGCTGTACCGGGGTGCTCGGCGCCGTACCGACATGGAGCAACTCGCCAATCCTCATCGAGCCGAACTGGAGTGGCGAGTTGCTGAACCACACGCCGGATTGGGGCGGCAACTGGCTCCGTCAGGCCAAGCGAGGTTGATGAAGCACCGAGCGGCCTCGCCCGTATCCGGAGGGCTCGGCGGGCCACCCAGCCGGGTAGTATGCCGGAGAACGGCTCCTCGGAAGCCATCGGAAGAGTGGAGAAAATGGTGAAGGAGGAGATGGGGGAGCGGCGGAGGGGTGCGATTCTTGCCCGCTGTCTGTCTGGCCTCGTTTAAATAGAGGGCAGACGGTAGGAGCTTGGCTGGCATCTGGCCTCGTTTAAACTGAGGGTGGACGGGAGGAGCTCGGCCGGTGTTGCGTTTAATTCCCGCCCGCTCATGAACGGAAGTGTGGCCGGAGTAGGTTTCTCGATTTGCATGCGGGTTTAACGGAGGGGTTTGATGGAGGCGAGGAGGCGTGTTCACCCGGGCGTGCAACAGGTGGCGCAGTACTATTCGATTTGACAGCGGGCGGCGCAGTTCTCGATATGGCTTTAATGCAGACGAGGGAGGGGTAGCGGTTCCCGAAATGTTGAACGGCCAACGATGCATCCTCCTTCAATTAGCATCATGCATGCATGAGGGAAGTAATGGGAGGAGGACCAGGAAAAGAGGCTGCACGATGTGAATGCAACACAGTTTGCACTCATATAATGGCGCCCCTCCATTCCAATGCATCTACCACATTGTACGCCCCTAAGCATTTGCCTAAGCACCTACACTAAGCGCAAAAGTGCTCACTCCAGACCCATGGCGGCGATGCGCGCGAGCGGCAAGCGGCTGTGCCAGATGGTCCATGACGCCAGCCTGCGACATGGCACCGAGGATCGTCTCTAGACGGTGTTCGTGACCGGCTGGTGGATGGCCGCCGTCGACGCCAACTATGACTCCCAGTTGGACCAGATGATCGTTGCCACCACCAACAAGTTCACCGTCCTCAAGAAGCTCGGGGACGACATCGTCGTACTCCTCATTGCCTGCCACCCTAATCGGCCTCCATGGCCGGAACCTCTTTCAAGCATTGGTGGCCCTGTGACTACCTACCGATGCCACGAAGAATGTCCACCTGGAGGTCATGCTTGCCGCGAGGCACCTTGCACCCCCACACGCCCGAGAATCGGGAGTACTCCACGGCCCGTCCGGCACGCCACATAGCTAGGTAAGGCGTGTTGCCTAGTATTTTCACTTTCATGTGGGACCGCCGTTGAGCAAACCGACTATTGGCAAACCGCACCCCGCCCGCCGTCGGGTTGGAAAAGCAAGCGAGGGAAGATCTAGCTGTAGCACGGAAGCCAGGAAATTTGGTGTCTGATGGGGCTCGTTGATAGAGTGTTATTTATTCATAACTAGCAAGATGCCCATGCGTTGCACGGCAAGATGCATTTGTATGAGTAGTTTATGTTGTGGGAGAAAAGGACGATCAAGAGAAGGCCTTATTTGCAAATGTGGAGAGGGGTGTGGGTATCTTTTTGAAAAATTGCCATAGTTTCCTTCCTATCCGTCAGATATAAATCGGACGACCTATATTGCAGGATGGCAGGCAACCATCATCACCAACTTTGCTTTTATAAGAGTATAGATATAGATATAGATATAGATATAGATATCGAGAGTAGAGATTTGGGAGCAATGCACATGTACCTTACTAGTTGGTTACAAAATCTCATCCGGATTTGGCACGAGCTCGTACTGCGGGAGCACCACAAGGCCTGCCGCAGGAGTTAAATGTCCCTCTTGGGGCCCACGGGACCGAGTTTCAGTGGCTTAGTGCACCGGACTATGATTCAATGACATGCGGACCTTAAATGCGGCTAGCAGAAATGTCATTTTCATGGTGGTGGCGTGGTCCGTGACTCACTCGTTCGAGATGAACTGGCCGGTGGTGGCGTGGTCATGGCGAGGGTGCCACAGCTGGGCGTGGAGGCGTTACGAGGCATCGATGGCCACACCGGCGGGTACTACCTGTAGTACAGAAGTACTCCAGCTGAGGATTGATACCCGGGACGAAATGTGTCACAGCCGCTGGATGAAAATTCGATGGTGCGGGAGTACGGATCGGAGCACAGGAGCAGAACAGGCAAACCGCGTCAAATCGGGTGTGGCTGTGGTAGAAAGTTGATGGTCGCCGCAGTTCAGCTAGCCCGCATGTCATGCACACAAAGGCAGAGGAGCGGTGGGGCCGAGAGGGATGAGGCGCACGTCGGGGGACGTCGTGCCGTGGGTTGGAGCGGCGTCGTGGGAATCGCGTGTGGGTGTGGAAGTGGTAGAAACAAGAAACGTGAAGGTCGCCGTGGTTCAACTTCCATGGACAAGCTAGCATGTCTACTGACACATGCATTGCATACCGCTCACTAGAAGTAGCGGTAGTAGAGAAAACTTGTTCCCAAGATACCATTTTCCGATAAAATTCTCGAGATATCATTAGTTTTTACACATGGGATTACTCCTGCAAGGGTCAATCACAACAGGTGTTTTGTAAAAAAATGCATCTTGATGTTCCCTGCAATGCACGGGCATCTTGCTAGTTACTCCCTCCATTTCTTTTTAGTCCGCATATAAGATTTGGTCAAAGTCAAGCTTTGTAGAGTTTGACTAACTTCATATTAAAAATTATAAACATTCACAATATGAAATCAATATTATTAGACGCACCATGAAACGTATTTTCATACTATATAGTTTTAGTATTGTAGATATTCATATTTTGCTATATAAATTTGGTCAAACTCTGTGTAGTTTGACTTTGACAAAATCTTATATGCGGAGTAAAAAGAAACGGAGGGAGTATAAAAGAAGCCCACACGGGCATCTTGCCGCAGGGTGTGCCACCGACCCAAACTTAATTTTTTTTCAGACGCTTAGGTGCACCAGATGCCGTGCCACGCTACAAAATGTAAAAAAATAGCTCCAATTTTTTTAAACCTGTTATCTTCAAACCATCAAAACAGCCCGAGGAATATATTTTGAGTGAAGCATGATTTACTTTTACTGATATATGTATATCAAAACTAGAGTGTTTATATTTCAAACCCGTGAACAAGTATTATTCTACTACTTTGGATCCATTGCAACGCACGGGCCAACACATTGGTAGTAGTAGTAGTTTCTATCTCTATCTCTACTCTACTCTTATAAAATAACAGAGTTTTTGATGATGGTGTGCCTGCCATCCTGCAGTATAGGCCGTCCGATTTATATCTGATGGATGGGAAGGAAACTATGACAATTCTGCAAAAAAAAAATACCCACACCCCTCTCCACATTTGCAAATAAGGCATTCCCTCGTTCATCCTTTTCTCCCCCGAGATAAACTACTCATACAAATGCATTCTAAAGACTACTTCCGTGTCCATTTTCTAATTCTCCACCTGCCCATTGTTTCACAGGTTAGGCTCGGTACGAGTGGAAATTGGCTTGCATATGTACGGGAGGGTACCAACATCAATTTGCACAACATTTACAACGGTGACACCGTTCCCGTAGAACCTTTGTCCAACATTGGGATCAGCCATGCAATGGGCCACCGCCTGAATTGGTACGATGGAACCACGGTGAGATTGAAGAAGATAGCACGAACCTTGCACATGGCGGTCAAAGGTGGACGATGCTGTCTGCGGCCGATTTGTTGCCGTACGAGTACGAAGACGATGTGCTCCTTTCTAACCGCATCTTCGCGGTGACAAACCAGGGGACTTGTTTCATATGGGAAACATCCTACGGTATACTCCCTGTCTCCCAGTTTATTTGTTTTGAATTTTTTTGTTTTATAAGTTTCAAATTCAAATTTAGAGCTCCCCATCACATGTTGAGATTACAATGTCCATTAAATCATCGCGTGCATGTATAGTAAAGGAACAAATCTCGAGTTTGCCACGAGTTCGTGCAGTGGTAGAACCACAAGGCCTGGCGCAGGAGTTACATTTACCTCTCGGGGCCCTCAGGTCTGAGATTCAGTGCCTTACGACACCTGCCTTTGAGTTAATAACATGTGGACCCGATAGGTGGCTGGTCCACATGTAATGCTCCCGAAGGCAGAGGGGCAGTGGTGCGGAGAGGGGTGAGCCGCAGGTCGGGGGACGTGTGGTGTCATGGGTTCGAGTGGCGTCGTGGGAATCGCGTGTGGCTGTGGTAGAAACTTGATGCTCGCCGCATTTCAGTTGGCCCACATGTCATGCACACAAAGGCGGAGGCGGTGCGGCCGAGAGGGTGCTTGGCGCGCGTCGGGGACGTTGTGCCGTGGGTTGGAGCGGCGTTGTGGGAATCGCGAGTGGTAGTGGATGAAACGTGATGGTCGCCGTAGTTGAACTTCCATGGAAAAGCTGTCATGTCTACGGACACATGCATTGCATACTGATCACTGGAAGGAGTAGTAGAGAAAGCTAGGCGGATAAATAGTTCCTTATAGTGAACTGGACCCATGCTACTACTTTTTCCAAAGACATGCACACCATCGAAATAGTCTATCTATATAAATATACACAAAGAGGGAATAATTTTTTGTTTACAACAGAGGAAATAGTTCATCCATCCATAATGCCCTGCTGCTGGTGCAACATCTTCTTCTTCCTCTTCTTCTTCTTCTTCTTGTTCTCATTTTCTATGGGAGACGGATTTGCAACAAGCTCTCTGGACCTTGCAGCTATCTCAAAACTCACACGGGCATCGAGGGCAGCATATTTTATCTGCTCGTACGTCAAGGGATAATTCTCCCATCCAGACGACCTTAATGTCAGTGTCTCGTCACCCTTCTAAAAATTTGTTTCGAGCACAAAATTTGCTACGTCGAATAGGGATGGTGTCGGTTTATCACAATCTTCTACAGGAATTTTTATTTTGGTTTGTATGTCAGTGATGCTTTTCAAATCAAGGTTGTGCGGCTCCAACTTCTGTTTGTCCCCTGCGATGGCTGCCCCACAGAAGTATATGTCCTCCCGAGACAAGAAATTGTGAAGCTCACCTGGTATGGAGGGCGCATGTATGATGTGGTACACAAAAACATCATCTTCGAGAGGCACTGGTGAAGGCGGCGCGTTGGATCTTCCAGTGCTTGCGCTCCATGTACTCTGCGTCGAGACCGATGACATTCATCTCCACGTGTTGGAGGGAGTTGCATACATTGTTGATCCAGTTCTGAACAACCCTTGGGTGGTCGGTGACTGTGGCAACTATGCTCAACGAGCCTTCGACGAGGACATGTTGGATGCTAAAAACCCGCATCTCGATCTCTTTCGCCATTTGGAACCGCTGGACCGGAGGGCTATGGTTTGGAAAATTAGGATTAGATGGCTAGTCTAACTGAAGATGATGATTATTTATAGGGGCTTCGGAATTACTCCAAGAGGATGTGAAGAGGTTAAAACAATGTGAATGCAGTGTGGTTTGGATGCAAATGAAGATGAAGGAGTGGTGAAGAAGCCGAGGAAATTGGTTCCCGATGGAGAAGTAAATGGGAGAAGTGGCCTGCAGGCAGTTGATTAAACGACTAGGTAGACTAAACGAAAAGGCTACGCGGGTAGACTGAGGAGTGGGGCCTGTCCCTGTACGTTCCCATCCTTCTAGCGCTACATGTGCCACTGGCTAGTTGAGGTCACTCTTTCGAATCACCGTGGCGAGAAATTTTATGATTCCTTTTTATTTCTGCACCCCTCCTGACAGGTGGGACCTATGCAAATGGATAAATCAAAATTTCTCATAGCTGGTTCGGATGGATATAGGCACGTGCGTGGGAGACACAACATTCTCTAGTTAAGGAATATGTGGTTATCCTAAAAAAAGTCCTTCGCACTTCCGCATGCACCAGAATTTGGTTCTACTCGCAATATCGATGATATCTGGAGGATGAAGTGAACCCAGAGGCATGCTAGCACGGGAGTACTACTCATGTTCCTACTACTCCTAGTAGTAGTAGTAGTAGTAGTAGTAGTAGTAGTAGTAGTAGTAGTAGTAGTAGTAGTAGTAGTAGTAGTAGTAGTAGTAGTACAACTGCGGTACACTTGATGGTCAAAATAATATTATTTATCCGGTCCTCACAGTGAAGTGACAAGACCCTGCGCCCGAGGTGACATCAGTCCAGGCGGCGTGTCCGGGTTACCAAAGTCAGACTCACCTTGTGCACTGTGCAGTCACTATCACCGCTGTTGCATAGCATGCCTCACCTCGTCTCCCTCTCCCCTAGCACCACTCCATCTCCATCTCTGTCTCGCTGGAGATCCTGAGGTCACTCTTCATCATCTCACTGTGCCCCCGCGTACCCTCGCCTCCCCTAGGCCCCAGTACCACTATTCCCTCGCTAGCCGCTCCAGCACCGAGAGCCTTCTCCCCCGTAAATCAAGCCCCCGAAAACCCCACCTTCCAAACTCCACCATGGCCGAACGCGAACTGCGCAGCATCCATATGAGCCGCGATTGGAGCAATCTCCCTAGTGACGTCCTCGACCTCTGTTGTTCGTGTGTGGATATGTTGAGAGCCTTGCGGCTGGCTGCATGCTCGAGGGGCATGCACACGACCATCGTCAAAGCGAGGCCTAAGCTTTTCAAGACACCCTGCTTGCTGCTATCTGGTCTTGCGAGATTTGCTCACCATAATACGGACACATACATGATGCCCCTTGACTTCAATCCGACCTCCATTAGCCGAAACTTCTTTGCAGGTATGTAGTGGGTCGCCGTATGTGATAGCCTGGTTTTTGCGTTCTCTCTTTTTCCGGACTTTCAATTTCATTTGCTTTGGATTTGGAGTTTCAAATCAATTCATATGGACTTGAACACTTGGGCCTACCCTTGATGTTCACCCAAGTGACCTCTCCACCTCTAACTCACTTTTCATTCTCTGAAAAACTTCCACAAAAGCCCAAGGAATATTTTTCATAAAAGAAAAATATCCATTTTCTTCCCTGAAAATCATTTCAGAGAAGTATGTTCCAAAGCAACCCTCATTTTCTTTGACCACAAAAATATGAGAAAATTCCCAAATATTCTTTGAACCCTAGGTCACCTTCCTAAGCAAAAATATTGCATAACTTTTTGTAATATTTTTGCTACAGAAAATCATTTCTGTTCTGGAGAGAATGATCACTTTCTACAGCAAGTACCATTTTCCTTGAGCATCATTACCCTCCTAAGAAACTACTAACCACCAAAAATCAGCCCTAAACCCTCTCTGGTTTGACCATAGTCAAGCTCACAAGTTTCTATCCAAAAATTTGACAGCAAGAGAGCCACTCCCACAGTGCACCTATGACCAAGCCAACTATGCAAAACGACCAAAACCACTAAGGACTAACTGCCAGACATGAATTTATGGCAAGTGGTGGCTCTATGCCAGAGTTCACGCGGTGACCACGCGTGTGCACGATGCCAACATGCTAGTCGATGCGCTCTGGATGCTGCCGAGCGCTCTGTTCATCGTGTGCTCGCTTCCCCGACTGCCACACCTTGCCAAACCACGCCACCATCATTGTATCGACGTCCTTAACTCCCTCCTAGCGCTCGCCGACGCCGGAGCTCGCAGCTGTCGGATTTCAGGTTCCGGCAAAACCCTTGAGGTTCGAACACTGGGGTGCGCACGAAGATCTCTTCTCCCTCTAGCACTCACCCTCACCACGATCCCAAGGCTCAGCGCATTGAACTCCCAGAACAAAGGGTCACAAGATTTATACTGGTTAGGGCCACCGATGTGAAGTAATACCCTTCTCTAGTGTGGTGTGGTGGATTGCCTCTTGGGCTGAGGAAGAACTAGTACAAGGGAAGAACGGCCTCCTGAGGAGAGGTGTTCTTGAGCTCGATGAGCTTGTGTGATTGAGGGTGATCTGAATGATCCGTCCTCTAGTTCTCTTCTGTCCTCTCCTCTATCTACTGTGGTGGCTAGCCCTATTTATAGAGGCCTTGGTCCTCTTCCCAAATGCTGGCGGGAAGGGATGCCACAATGGCCAAATTTGAAGGGAGACAACTAGTACAAGTTATCCTGACTAAAGGTGGTCTTCGCCTACCAAAGGCTCTTGTGGTGACGCCGTCTTGGGGTCCATAGTGACCTCCGTCCTGTCGTCCTGCTGGTCTTGGTCTCGTTGCACTGATATGGAAACCTTTGCCTGATGCATCGGGGACTCCTCGCCTGCACTTGCCTCTTTAGCACCAAAGAGGAAACAAGGACACTATGCGTGCTGGCACCCGCCTGGCCCCGGTCGTCATGGCTAATGTCACGGGAACCTCGCGAGGTGCCCCTTGCCTTGATCTCTCTGCCCCTCGCGAGCCAGCCTGGTGAGGCCGCCCCCGAGGAGGTCTTGCGTCGTCCGCCTCGTGAGGCTTGGCCCCTCGCTAGGGTCTTGAGTGTTTGCTGGTGAAGATGGGCCATACATGGCTGGTGGAGGAGCCACGCCATGAGCCGCTGGCAGGCAAGTCCAGGGACCCCCATTCCCAGGACGCCGACAGTAGCCCCCGGGCCCAAGGCGTGCTCAGACTTGGCTTCGAGGCGAAGCCAAGGGGCAAGTGCGGAGCGCCGTGGGCCCCAACAGCCCGCGACCTTAGTTGACGCGTGGCGATTGATGGGACGTGGGCGTCTCCGCTTCCCCACGCTGCCTCGGCAACTGCCCTGTCGGATTTGGGGTTCCGGCAGACCCTCTAGGTTCGAACTCTGGGGTGCACGCGGAGATCTCACCCCCTACCAACCTGCACCTCGTCGCCTCGCAAGGATCTAAACTACACAAAGAGCAACACAAGGGACACAATTTTTATATTGGTTCGGGCCACCATTGTGGTGTAATACCCTACTCCAGTGTGTGGTGTGGTGGATTGCATCAGGGGCTGATGATGAACAATACAAGGAAGAATAGCCTCGCGAGGGTGCATTCTTGGCGGTCTGACGAACTGCTAGGGGGAGTTCGGTCGCTCTCTCTCTCTCTCTCTCTCTCTCTCTCTCTCTCTCTAGATTCAACGTGTCTCTACCCTGTGGGTGGCTAGCCCAATTTATAGGCAAAGGCCTTGGGCCTCTTCCCAAATATTGAGCGGGAAGGGCGCCAAAAATTGGCCATTTTGAAGGGGAACATCTAGTACACTTATCCTGACTAAAGTTGGTCCTCGCCTGTCAAAGGCTCTGATGATGACGCCGGCTTGGGTTCCACGATGACCTCCTTCCTGCCGTTGTGTTGGTCTTGGTCTTGTTGCACCGAAATGGTTGCCTTTGTTTGATGCTCTCGCCTGTGCTTGCCTCCTTTGCACCAAATAGGAAATGAGGACACTGCGCAGACTGGCGCCTTCCTGGCGCCCTCGATCGTCATGGCTTGCGTCATGGGCACCTCGTGAGGTACCCCGCCTTGATCTCTCCGCCTCGCGTGAGCCAGCTGACGAGGCTGTGCACGAGGAAGATTCCTGTCGCCCCGCCCTCATGAGGCTTGGCCTCGCGAGGTCTTGAGCTTGTCTTGATGAAGATGGGCGTCTTGGGCCACCCCTTGAGCCACGCCATGAGCGAGCAAGTCTGGGTACCCCCTGTCGGTGTCAAAACCGGCGGATCTCGGGTAGGGGGTCCCAAACTGCGCGTCTAGGCGGATGGTAACAGGAGACAAGGGACACGATGTTTTTACCCAGGTTCGGGCCCTCTCTATGGAGGTAAAACCCTACTCCTGCTTGATTAATATTTATGATATGGGTAGTACAACAGTAGATCTACCGCGAGATCAGAGAGGCTAAACCCTAGAAGCTAGCCTATGGTATGATTGTCGTTCGTCCTACGGACTAAAACTCTCCGGTTTATATAGACACCGGAGAGGGTTAGGGTTACACATAGTCGGTTACAATGGAAGGAGATCTACATATCAGTATCGCCAAGCTTGCCTACCACGCCAAGGAAAGTCCCATCCGGACACGGGACGAAGTCTTCAATCTTCAGGAGTCCGGCCAAAGGTCATAGTCCGGCCATCCGGACACCCCCTAATCCAGGACTCCCTCAGTAGCCCCTGAACCAGGCTTCAATGACGACGAGTCCGGCGCGCAGTTTGTCTTCGGCATTGCAAGGCGGGTTCCTCCTCCGAATACTTCATAGAAGATTTTGAACACAAGGATAGTGTCCGGCTCTGCAAAATAATTTCCACATAACACCGTAGAGAGAATAATATTTGCACAAATCCAATCTGCTGACGTATTTCGCAGCGTGACATTACACCACGGCCAAGCCTTTATTCAAATCGTTTTTTTACTGTCCCACCTTAGCGCACTTAGCGAGGCAGTTTCCTTGGCACGTCTTATTGAAGCAGAGATCGTGTCCCCTTATTCCGGGATTCTCATCAATACGGGCGTGGGTAACCCAACCATGCCATTAATTTATGGCGCTTGGGAAATAAGCGAGTTTTACCAGGCTGGTGGGGGCACATAGTTTCGTCCGCCCATATAAGGGGATAAGAATCCACCTTTTCCATCTACGCCTTCTTCCTCCTTTGCTTATCCATTTTCGTGCGCTCGAGCTCCAGCGCCCAAGTCTGCACATCCGGCCTCAACCTTCGCCAGTCATGTCCGGAGCGGGAGGCAAGTGGATGGCCTCCTCCGTCGCGGAGGGGCACATCAAGAAGCTGAGGGAGGCCGGATACTTGTCCAACGACATCGCGCACCGGCTCCCAGACAAGGGCAGCTCATCCCCACCCCCAGGCCCCATGAGAAAGTGGTGTTCCTCACCCATTTCCTCCGCGGACTAGGTTTCCCACTTCACTCGTTTGTCCGGGGGCTCATGTTCTACTACGGCCTGGATTTCCACGATCTGGCCCCGAACTTCGTCCTCAACATCTTGGCGTTTATCATCGTGTGCGAGGCTTTCCTCCGCATCAAGCCCCACTTCGGCTTATGGCTGAAGACCTTCAATGTCAAGCCGAAGGTAGTGGGCGGCCAGCAAGCGGAGTGCAGAGTCGCCATGGTGGGCAAGATGCCCAACGTTACATGGTTCGAGGGCTCCTTCGTGGAGACCATAAAGGGGTGGCAACCGGGGTGGTTCTACATCACCGAGCCGCGTGACCCTAAATGGGCAGCGGCCCCCGAATTCTGATCTGGCATCCCCACACGGCTCACCTCCTAGAAATACAAGGGCCTGTCGTGGGGTAATTCGAAAGAGCGGACCGGACTCCAATCCTGCGTCCAAGACCTGGTGAACAAAGAGGTTAAACTCGTCAACATAGTCCAGTTCATGCTCATCCGTCGGATCCTCCCGTGTCAACGACGGGCTTTTAACTTATGGGAGTTCAAACCGGCCCAGCACCAAACTCTGACCAGGCTCTTTGACACAACGCACGAGGAAGCCTGGAAGGTGCTATTAAAGGGCGCCGAGGTTCCCCCTCCCATCACCGAGGATCGCGGATTCCGCGTGAAGCGCCAAGCCAGTGTGGTAAGCTTATTTTATCCTTTACGGGATACTTGTTTTTCATAGTTTAACTCTATGTGGGATCTAAGCTCTCGTTCCTTTGACAGGAATGGCAGAAGAAGACCGGACAGATTGACTGTCTAGCTCCTTTGCCCGAAGATCCAGCAGACGCCCACTTGACGGGGCTGCTGGTCCCGGCACCTTACGTGGTGCCGGAGAAGAAGGCCAAGAAGAAGGCCACGGGAACTCGAAAGAGTTCCCGGCAACTGGTGGTGCCGGATTCATCGTCCGACGACTCCGAGGCGCACTCCTCCTCCGAAGACGAGGAGGAGGAAGAAGAAGCCTCTCCCCCTCCAGCGGGGGGAGGAATGAAAAGGAAGGCCGCCCCAATTGGGGGGCCGGAGGGTCCAAGAAGGGAAGGACTCTTCCTTCGGACTACTCCACCAACCCCGACGACGGTGAAGGGGAGTGGCCATCCAGGGCCAAGCCCCTGGCAAGATCGTAAGTATCCGGATACCAGAATAACTCATGGCGTTCCTTTATTGCATAGTACCTTCTGACGCTGAATATAATCATGCAGTCCGCCCAAGGCCGGGCTCGACGCTTCGTCGAGCGGTTCCCTGGGTTCGTCGGATGTGAACAACACTTCACTTCCGACCGCCTCCTCCTCAAGGCCACGGATGACACCGAGGTGGCGTCCCAAAAGGGGCCAAGCCAGAGGGGTGGTCCGAGGCGCCCAAGGCGACCTCCCGGACTCAGCGCAAAGGGGATAAAACCCAAGGGCTCCAAGTCCGCCCTAGGCCGGGCATCGCCCGAACCTTCAAGGTTTCGAGTCCGGCGGCGCCCTAGTAGGAAGGGAAAAACTACGACGCCGGTGGCCTCCGTCCAACCGGAGGCTCCGGATAATCTGCTGGAGGTGCTTAACGGCGCCTCCATCAACGAGGAGCACCGCACTATTATGAGTGTGGTGATCCAGAAGGTTCAGTCCGCCAAGAGCGGGCTGACCGAAGCCTGTGACAGCCTTCTAACAGGGTTTGAGGTATGTATTTAAGATATGTAAAAATATTACCGCATATACAGTTCCCCGATGCTCGGTTTGGTGTTTGGAAAGAAAAGCCGAACCGAGGATCAAAAAGATATATGCAGGAGTCTAACATAAGTATGTCAATATGGGAATGCAGGCATCTTTCTTGACCTCCGCCAGACCGACTGGAGGTCGATGCATTGAAGCAGAGCCTCGAGCGGTCCGAGAACGAGATCGGCCTTGCCAAGAAGCAGCTCGAGGACAAGGAAGGTAAGTAATACCTCATGTAAGTATATAAAAAAGACGTGGTTGCAAAAAATGACAAGACCAACGTGAGTATCGCCAGGGGCCACAACCGAGGTGGCGACCCTGAAGGAAGCGATGTCCAAGGCCGAAAACAATGTGGCCGTGGAGCGCACCGAGCGAGAGAAGCAGGAGGCGCAGGTGGTGGCGGTGCAGCAAGAGCTCCAGGCTCTCGTGGAAAAACACGAGAGTTTGGAGCTTGACTCAAAGACTCGAGAGTCCGAGCTCGCCTCGGCGCTTGAGAGCGCCAAATCTGCCAAGGCGAAGCCCAAAAAGCCCTCCAGAAATTGAGACAATGAAGAAGATAGCGGCGGGTAAGGCATTCTTTATGCAAAGCAAGCACGCGAAAGTGAATTACTTGTTACTTACCCGAGTCCGAGCTCTCCAGAGCATTCGCAGATCTTCCCCGGCGGTGTCCGACGCCGCATTCTACCGAGCCAAAGAGGGAGCTCGACGGAGAAGGTGTTCTCGTCTCGATATCGAGGCCGGACACCGGTGCTTTTGAGCGACCGGTGAAGCAGCTGGTCGAGCTCCATAAGGTGGCCGAACAGGCCATGAAGTGTCTCAGAGTCCGCTATGGCTCGGGAAGCCATGCCTGGAAGCTACTTCGGGCTGGTAAGGCGGCTGGTGGATGCCTGTCCAAGGCTTGAAGTCATCAAGCGCTCCGTATGCATCGAAGGTGCCCGTAGGGCCCTTGCCCGTGCTAAAGTGCACTGGGGCAAGATGGACACTGAGAAGCTTGTGACGGACGGACCACCGCCGGGCAAGGAGCATCGCAAGCCCGAAATGTATTATGAGGGCGTCCTGAAGGGTGCCCGCCGTATAGCGGATGAGTGCTCCAAAGATGTAATTTATGAGTAAACTCGCATTTGTGATCCTGTACGCTGAAAACTTGTTCATATGCGCTAAGCAATGTTTTTGAATTTTAATTATTACCTTCTGTGCGGCCGTTTATCAAAATTGAGAGATGGCGAGTCGTCAGCTTCTGCCACCATGCCGCGAGTGCTAGGGTGTTCGGGATAAACTTGAACGCTCTTTTTCCCATTATTGGGTCCTTCGAGGGAAGCGCTCAACACAACGAACAAGGCAATCGGACTATAATGCTTGAACACTCTCACTTAGCCATATAATTCTATAATTTTAAATTTCGGCGAAGCCCCTAGTATTCGGAAGACCGAGTTCGAGGTGCTATCCACGCCTAGGCCGGACAAAGCTGACTCCTCGCTCTAAGCGGCATAAGTCTTTAGGGACTCGAAAACCTCTCGAACAGCGACCAACTCTCGCCCTATCATGAAGGTCAGTTTTAGCTTTCTCCACTGAGGTGCTTAGCCCAGCTCAACCGGGGCAGAATAGCAGTGGTTCTCCCATTGCTACCTTAGCCGATATAACGTAACGTAAGGTACCAAAACATGGGAGCCGGGCAAACCCAACTATTGACCCAAGACATGATTCGGAGCCGATGCATATAATGCTATAAGTTCGGGGTGCCGCACTCATGAGAATGTTCGGACTTCTCACACCATATTCTGGGGTACGTAAGCCCCTGGTGTATTGGCCGTACCAAAGTGTACGGTTGCATAATGTCATAACTGAACATGTATTTATAAAAAAGGAATGCAATAATAGACAAAAGCTATGTATTGTTTATTCGAAAAGTCTGCGGTAAAAGCAGAACGATACAAATAGTGCGATAAGCAAGAGATGGGACTATTTGACATGTCCACCTCCAGGGGCGAGCTGCGGGATGATATGTGAAACAAGTATACTGCTCGTTATAGAGACCACCTGGACACTCGACATAGCTTTCTACCTCCCTGACTGTTGCATCGTGTGTTCGGCGAATATACTGCCGGACAGGCCTTCCGGAAAGTGGAGTCCTGAAAGTAAGGAAAAAAAGAATGACAAAATCGGGAGCCCCTTGTGCGGTTGAGCCGCATTTTGGGCGTGTCGTGGTCGTGCCCCTCTCCCTATGCCCATGGTATTTCCGGGCGTAGTTATGTAATGCAGCGTAATCTTGGTTTCGCAGGTTCGCGAGGGCTGGGGTTAGCCGCATTGCTACGCGATGCTCGGAACGTGCAGGCGGTCTCGTTGTAGGTTACTCCGGCGCCGCTTGATGGTGTCCGGTCGTTTAATGGCCGGATCGAGAATTGCCTTGAGAGGCTGCTTTGTACTTCCGCCATGAGGGTCAGCCAGATGCTCCTCCGTTCGGAGAGAGCGTTCGGTGTTTCCATTGACCATAATGACTCCTCGAGGGCCTGGCATCTTGAGCTTGAGGTATGCATAGTGCGGCACGGCATTGAACTTTGCAAATGCGGTTCGTCCGAGCAGTGCATGATAGCCACTGCAGAATGGGACTATGTCGAAGATTAACTCCTCGCTTCGGAAATTATCTGGGGATCCGAAGACCACTTCAAGTGTAATCGAGCCCGCATAGCTTGGCCTCTACACTGGTATGACGCCTTTAAAGGTCGTCTTTGTGGGTTTAATCCTTGAGGGATCTATGCCCATTTTTCGTGACCGTATCCCGATAAAGCAAGTTCAGGCCGCCGCCGTCCATAAGGACTCTAGTGAGGTGAAATCCGTCAATGATTGGGTCTAGAACCAATGCGGCGAATCCTCCATGGCGGATGCTAGTGGGGGTGGTCCCTTCGATCGAAAGTGAACAGGCAGGAGGACCATGGGTTGAACTTTGGGGCCACTGGCTCCAACGCATATACGTTCCTGAGTGCACGCTTCTGTTCCCTTTTGAGGATGTGGGTTGCGTATATAGTGTTCACCGTCCGCACTTGTGGGGGGAAACCCTTCTTTCCCCTATTGTTCGGCGGCCGGGGCTCCTCCTCGTCATCGCTATGCAGCCCCTTGTCATTGTTTTCGGCATTTAACTTGCTCGCTCATTGAACACCCAACAATCCCTGTTGGTGTGGTTGGCTGGTTTTTCGGGGGTGCCGTGTATCTGGCACGAGCGGTCGAGTATTCGGTCCAAATTGGACGGGCCCGGAGTATTTCTTTTGAATGGCTTTTTCCGCTGACCGGGTTTAGAGCCTCTGAATCCGGCATTAACTGCCGTATCCTCACAATTGTCGCCGTTAATGCGGCGCTTTTGCTTGTTGCGACGCGACCTGCCAATGATGTCCTTGGTATCCGAATTACCAGGGATCTTGGTCATGTTATTACTACGAGCTAGCCAGCTGTCTTCTCCCGCGCAAAAGCAGGTCATGATTGTCGTGAGGGCTGCCATGGATTTCGGCTTTTCCTGTCCTAGGTGCCGGGCAAGCCACTCGTCACGGATGTTATGCTTGAAGGCTGCAAGGGCCTCTGCGTCCGGACAGTTCACTATTTGATTTTTCTTCGTTAGGAACCGTGTCCAGAATTGTCTGGCCGATTCCTCTGGCTGCTGAATTATGTGGCTTAGGTCATTTGCGTCTGGTGGTCGCACATAAGTGCCCTGGAAATTGTCGAGGAATGCGGCTTCCAAGTCCTCCCAACAGCCAATTGACTCTGCTGGCAAGCTGTTAAGCCAATGCCGAGCTGGTCTTTTAAGCTTTAGTGGGAGGTATTTGATGGCGTGTAGATCATCACCGCGGGCCATGTGGATATGAAGGAGATAGTCCTCAATCCATACCGCAGGGTCTGTTGTGCCATCGTATGATTCGATGTTTACGGGTTTGAAGCCCTCGGGGATTTGATGATCCATTATTTCATCTGTGAAGCATAGTGGGAGGTATTCGAATCATACGATGTTTACGGATCTTGTTTGCCTTGCCATGTCCTCCTATATATCTCGCAGGTCTGGCGCATTTCCCAGTGCCTTGGTATTCTTTGAGCGACGCCGGGGTGTGGCTTGAGTGGAGGGCCGAGAGGCCTCTCTGTCGCGGCCACGAGGTGGCCGGTCTGCCCCATCATGCGCTGGTGATATAGGTCTAGGTGCTTCCTCCTCTAATCGGGGTAGCAGCCTGCGTTTTGGGTAGCTCTTGGAGGGGCATTCGAGTTCAGACTCTTGACCGCAAGGACATCAGTCCATCTGTCGGCTAGCAAGTCTTGGTCAGCTCTAAGCTGTTGCTGTTTTTTCTTGAGGCTGCTCGCCGTGGCCATAAGCCTGCGTTTGAAACCCTCTTGTTCGACGGGATCCTCAGGCACGAAAAATTCGTCGTCATCGAGGCTTGCCTCGTCTTCGGAGGGAGGCATGTAATTCTCGTCCTCTACCTCTCTGTCTGCCGCTCTCTCATGAGGGTTGGCTTCTCCATCCTCCCGTGTTGAATCCTGCTAGAGGGGTTGTCTTGACCTTTATGCAGGGTGTTATTGTCTCCGTGCCGAATCGCCGTTTCTTTGTGGCGGGATTTAGAGCGGCGCCACGACGCCGGGCGCTTAGACTGTTTCTTGGAGGGGTCATCCTCCGTTGTTCCATCGCCGTTCCCTTCTTTTGGGGTGTCCACCATGTATATGTCATACGACGAGGTGGCCTTCCAGTGTCCTGTAGGCGCTGGTTCTTGGTCGTCTCCTGCATCGTCGTCCATACCGTCGATGTCTTCGGAGTCAAAGTTGAGCATGTCGGTTAAATCATCGACAGTGGCTATGAAGTGGGTGGTGGGTGAGGTTTGAATTTCTTGGTCGTCCACATCCCAACCTTGCTGACCATAGTCCGACCAGGGCTCTCCTGATAAAGAGAGAGACTTTAGTGAATTCAGAATGTTGCCGAAAGGCGAGCGCTGAAAGATGTCCGTGGTGGTGAACTCCATGATCGGCGCCCAATCGGATTCGATTGGCAGGGGCGCGGAAGGTTCGGAGTCCGGAGAGGAGTCCGGCACCTTGGAGTCACGAGCTTCGCAAAGGACAGGTATGGTGTTCGGCTCGATCGCCGTAGAGATTGCAGCCCCCGAGGCGGTGTCCAGCCACCCGTCCTCGATTGGCGCAGTCGGCTCCGAGCTAAGGGTCGGAGCGGACACTGGTGCGGCCTCCAGGGCACTGTTCAGCGGCAGAGCTAGATCATGCCCATCGTGACAGTGCGGCGCGCTTGGCTGTGGCTCGAACCCGTCGAAGATCAAGTCCCGCGAACCTCGGCCGTGTAGTTCAAACTTCCAAACCTGACCTGATGGCCAGGGGCGTAGCTTTCGATCTGCTCCAGATGGCCAAGCGAATTGGCCCGCAGTGCAAAGCCACCGAATACGAAGATCTGTCCGGGGAGAAAAGTCTCACCCTGGACCGCATCATTGTTGATGATCGGAGGAGCCATCGGGCCTAAAGGTGACGACACAGAGGAACTCTCAATGAAAGCACCAATGTCGGTGTCAAAACCGGCGGATCTCGGGTAGGGGTCCCGAACTGTGCGCCTAGGCGGATGGTAATAGGAGACAAGGGACACGATGTTTTACCTGTGTTCGGCCCTCTCGATGGAGGTAAAACCCTACTCTGCTTGATTAATATTGATGATATGGGTAGTACAAGAGTAGATCCACCATGAGATCGTAGAGGCTAAACCCTAGTAGCTAGCCTATGGTATGATTGTTGTTCGCCCCACGGACTAAAACCCTCCGGTTTATATAGACACCGGAGAGGGTTAGGGTTACAGTCGGGTTACAATGGAAGGAGATCTACATATCTCTATCACCAAGCTTGCCTTCCACGCCAAGGAAAGTCCCATCCGGACACGGGACGAAGTCTTCAATCTTGTATCTTCATAGTCCAGGAGTCCGGCCAAAGGTCATAGTCCGGCCATCCGGACACCCCCTAATCCAGGACTCCCTCACCCTGTTCCCAGAACGCCGACAGTAGCCCCCGGGCCCAAGGCGCGCCTGGACTTGGCTGAGCAGAGAAGCGAAGGGGCAAGTGCAAAGTGTCGCGGGCCCTAACAGCCTACGGCCTTGGGCGCCGCGTGGCGGTTGATTGGACGTGGGCGTCTCCACTTCACCACGACGCCTCGGCGACTGCACGAATTGACAAGTCCTTGCATTCAAAGCGGGTCATGATTACTTGTGATCATGGATGTTGACGGTTGGCCTTCCCCGGCTATAAGTACGGAACGGCGCGTGCCCTTCCAGTCTATCTCTTCTTGCTTCTCCTTATTCTCCATGGCTCCGCCGAAGAGGTTCTCGGCCGCGGAGAAGGGAAAGGCCCGCCAGGTGGAGCCTGACTCTCCCCCAGCCAAGCGCGGTCGAGGCCGTCCTCGCAAGCACCCTGTGGCTCCTGTAGCGGCTTCTCGCGGTCGTGGAGGCGATCTCCCGCACGGTGACGGGCGTCAGGCCATTCGTGGGGGGCGTGCTATGGTCGCACGACCCCCTAGGCCGCGCTTCCATTCGACAGAGGTGCTGCCGGAGTTTGTCGTGTGGTCGGCGGAGCCGACCAGCACCTGGCTCCAGCTTCCCCGCTTCCTTCTAGGTGAACTTCCGGCCGGCGCCCGGGCGGCCTCGCTCCAGCGGACGGTTGCTGCAGTCGGGCCTCCGGGCTTATTTGAGGTCCCTGCCGCCGAGCGTGGCCCCGACCCGCTGGCCGGGCAAGCGCTTTTCCAGCAGGTGCGAGCCGGCGGTGCACCCTGCACTTCAAGTTCGACGACGACGCCACCCTCTACGTGAGGGTGTTCGGGGAAGACGGTCGCCAGCTGGGTGCTGCCCGAGGGCGATGACCGGCCGTGGGCCTAGCCCCGGCGACGATCGGGACGAAGATGACGGCGCGCGCGTGGTTGGCGGCGCTCGGGGTTCGTCAAGCTTCGACAACTCTTCTTTGGACAGCGGCTCCTCCAGCGGTGGCCATGACCAGCCTCCGCGCCACCGCGCCCGCCTGGAGGGAGGTAGCGGGTCCACCCGCCGTCGCGCCTCGGTGAAGCGCGAGAGGGAGTCCGCTTGAGCTCCGGAGGCAGTTCGGGCCTCTGCAGCGAGCTGGTGTCAAGCGAGCCGCGCCTGTCTTGTTATTTTCCTTTTCCTGCGCAAAGAGACAGTAGTGTAGGGCCCCGCGGGGGCGTGCTTGGTCTGTTGCTGTTTAATTATCATACTATTTCCGCTATTTTTGTATTAGGCTTCTGTGCCACACGCCTGCGCGTAGAAATTACTTAGCTTGGGGGCGACCTGTCGCGGTCTTCGCCTCCCGAGGCCGAGGCCTCGTCGAATGCTTCATGCCCTGCAAAGATTAGCCAGGAGAGGTAATTTCCAGCCTCAGTCATGGAGGCGACCGACCCAGGTCCTGTGTTCGCGTCGCGGTGCCCGTGGGGCACGCGGGAAGGTGCTCCGTAGCGAACCCGGTTAGGGGCGCCTCAAACAAGATGAGGCAGAAAACACCAGCGAGGGTGCCGCGTTGCTCCCTCGCGAGACTTCATGAGAGAAATCGAGGTAGGAGAGCGAAGAAGGCAAAGAGTCGCAAGCCAAAGATGGAAACACCTTCAATAAAACTTCAAATGGGAATGAACAAGCCAACTGTAGAAAGCAAATGAAAAAAAGCCGCGTCCGGCACCTAATCTAGTCTTCGACGTCTTCTCACCAGCGCGGAGCTAAGTGCTGCCACTGGGCGTGGGAGGGAGCCCCAGGGCCCGAGGCCGGCGCTCCTGAGACTCCGGGGCGTGTACAGCCCCAACTCATTATTACGTGAGAGTGTCACGGGCGGCGAGCTTCACAGGCGTTGGCCTTCTTCACAGGCACCGTGCCTTTTCCAAAACGCAACCACTTCACAGGCATTCGCCTTGTTCACAGGAACCAGCCTTTCTCACAAAGATAAGCTTCACAGGTGTTTGCCTTCTTCACAGGCACCGGGCCTTTTCCAAAACGCAACAACTTCATAGGCATTCGCCTTCTTCACAGGCACCGGGCCTTTCTCGTAAAGATAAGCTTCACGGTGTTTGCCTTCTTCACGAGCACCGGGCCTTTTAGGGTAAAACCTCCGGAGGTGCCGGATGTTCCACGCGTTACGGGACGGGCACCCCCTCCTGAGCCTCCAAGCGCGCGGAGCCGGGCCTGTAAACATGAACAACCTTGAACGGGCCCTCCCACATGGGAGAAAGCTTATGCAGTCCCTCCCTGGAGAGAACCCGTCTGAGCACGAGGTCCCCTTCCTCAAGAGTTCTGGGGCGAATGTTGCGGCAGTGGTATCGCCGCAGTGCTTGTTGGTACCTCGCCACTTGTAGCGCAGCTTCTCGACGATGCTCCTCCCCCAGCACGAGGTCCGTCCCCCGCATGGCGTCCTGCTGCGCCTCGTCGAACGCCAGGACCCGTGCAGAACGACGCCTGACCTCGTGAGGGAGGACTGCTTCAGCTCCATAGACCAGGAAGAACGGGGTCTCGCCAGTCGGCTTGGTCGCGGTCGTGCGGATGGACCACAACACGGACTGAAGCTCGTCGTACCAGCCTCTGCCGCAGGCCTCCAGCTTCTTCTTGAATGTCCTGGTTTTGAGGCCCCTCAGGACCTCTGCGTTGGCCCGCTCGGCCTGACCGTTGCTCCGTGGGTGCGCTACCGAAGCGTAGCATACCTGCATCCCAAGGTTAGCACAATATGTTTTGAAGAGGTTACTGGTGAACTGCGAACCGTTGTCGGTGATGATGCGGTTCGGCACCCCGAACCGGCTCACGATGCCCTTGATGAACTTGACCGCAGAACCTACGGGGATGGTGCGGACGGCTTCCACTTCTGCCCACTTGGTGAACTTGTCCACGACGACGTAGAGGTAACGTTAGCCTCCTCGGCGCTCGAGAAACGGGCCCAGGATATCCAGCCCTGATCGCGAATGGCCACGAGAGGGTATAGTTTGCAGACCTCCCGCCGGCCGATGGATCTGCTTGGCATGGAATTGGTAGGCCTCGCAAGCCTTCACCAGTTCCACGGCATCATTGGCCTTGATGGGCCAATAGAACCCGCTGCGGAACGCCTTGCCAACGAGGGTCCGTGATGACGAATGATGCCCACAGTCTCCACCGTGTATGTCTACCAGCAGCTCCTTCCCTTGCTCACTGGAGATGCAACGCAGGGACACATCATTTGGTCGCTTCCGGTAGAGCTCTCCATCCCTGATGCAGTACGTCGTGGCTTGCCGCGCCACACGCTCCGCTTCCTCCTCCTTTTCCCGCAAGGTCCCTTGCGTCAGGTAGCTCCGGAGCTCTGTGATCCAGCACCCCTCCTGAGGCTCCAGCGTTAGGAGCAGACGCGCTCCCGATGCCGGGCCACAGACCGGGGCTCCCGAGGCAGGTGGCTGGGGGAGCTCTTCCCGAGACTGCACCGTGGTTGACAGCGATGGCGTTGACGAGGGCTTGAAGAGCCACTCCTCGAAGACGCCGGGCTCCTGAGGTAGCCGCCTGGATGCCCGTTTGGCGATGTCGTCAGCCTGTTGATTGGTGCCACGAGGCACATGCTGCAACTCCAGTCCCTGTAATCGCTTCTCCATCCTGCGGACCTCCGCGAGGTAGGCTTCCATGTGCTCATCCCTCGGCTCGTATACTTTGTTGGAGAAGTTGACGAGGAGTTGTGAATCACTCTTGATGGTAAGGCGCTTCACTCCCAGGGCAACCGCGGCCTTCAGGCCTGCTATCAGGCCCTCATATTCTGCTATGTTGTTGGAGACCTTTTCTCCGTGCTGGAAACAGAGCTGCACGGCGTAGTAGAGCTTGTCTTGAGTAGGAGATACAAGCACTGCGCCAGCTCCCGCGCCGTGTCTGAAGAACGCCCCGTCGAAGTACATGATCCAACCATCCGGTGCCTCGCTTCCCGGGGAGAGGGATCGATCCTCATCAGCCTTGAGGCCTGGCGCCTCCGTCCATTCCACCACGAAGTCGCTAAGCAGCGGCTCCCTTGATGACTCTGGTGGTGCTGAATTCTAGCTGAAACGCTTGCAACTCGATGTTCCACTCAGCGACTCTTCCGGCCGAGTTGGGGCTCTTGAGCACCCTTTCCAAGGGTACGCCGAGACAACCTTGATGGGATGGCCACGAAAATAGTGCCGCAGCTTGCGCGAGGCCACCAAGAGCGCGAGGAGGAGTTTACGAGGCATGGGGTACGCCCCTCGCGCCCCGCAACACTGGTGGCCGACGGGCACACAGGGTGTTCGACGAGGTTGGGAGTGTTGGTGTTGTTGGCGTCCTCCGGAGGCCGTGGCGCCTCCTGAGACAGTGGAGCCCCCAATGGCTGGTCGTCAGGGGAGGGGTGTCTTCTGTTCCGAGTGCGCTTCCCTGCGGCGGCCGATCCTTCTCAGCTGTGGTAGTGGTCTCTGTGAGGCCCCCTTGATCCTGCTTCGCCTTGACCTGGGCAGCTGCCGCAGCTTTGGTCCAACGCTCCTCCCTAACCGCCACCAGTACAAGGCTGCAGCGAGTAGGGGGTGGCTGCAAGGTAGAGCACCAGGGGCTCTTGGGGCGTGAGCCACCATTACCGGAGGGCTGGTTAAGTACCTTTTGAGATCTTGAACGCCTTGTCGGCCTCTTCACCCATTCAAAGGGGCCCTTTTTCTTCATTAGCTTGAAGAAGGGTAGCGCTCCTTCCCCAACTTGGAGATGAAGCATCCTAGTGCGGTCACGCTATGATGAGCTTCTGCATTTCTCTGAGGGTCTTCGGCGGGCTCATGTCCTCGACTGCCTTGACCTTTTCTGGGTTAGCCTCGATGCCCTGATGGGACACGAGGAAGCCCAAGAGCTCGCCCGAGGGGACCCCAAACATGCACTTCTCCGGGTTGAGCCGCAGGTTCACTGCGTTGAGGCTCGCGAAGGTTTCCTCCAGGTCTTGTATCGTGGTTACGGCCTCCGAGACTTCACCACAATGTCATCGACGTAAGCCTCAACATTCCTCCCGAGCTGCGGACCCAAGGTGATGTTCATCACCACTGAAAGGTCGCTCCTCCGCTGCGCAGCCCGAGCGGCATGCATGTGTAGCAAGACACTCCAAACGGGTCGAAAGCCATTTTTCAACGTCTTCTACCGCCATATTGATCTGGTGATAGCCAGAGAAGGCATCCAGGAAACATAACAGGTCGCACTCGGCGGTGGAATCGACGATCTGATCGATACGAGGGAGTGGGAATGGATCCTGCGGGCAGGCTTTGTTGAGGTTGGTGAAGTCGACACACATGCATTCCTTCCCCCCTTTCTTTGGCACGACAACCGGGTTAGCCAACCAATCTGGGTTTCGGACCTCGCGAATGACCCCTTCTGCTTTTAGCTTGCGGGTCTCTTGGACGATGAAAGCCTGCTTTTCAGTGGACTGCCGTCTCGCTTTCTGCTTCACGGGGCGTACGTTGGGGCACACGTTGAGGTGGTGCTCGATTACGCCTCTCGGGATCCCTGCCAACTGATCAGGTTCCCATGGGAATACCTTCTTATTCACGCGTAGGAACTTGATCAGGGCCTCCTCTACCGGGCTGGAGGTTGGCGCCTATGGTGAAGGTGGCGTTAGTGGATCCGTCCTCGTCGACCAGTATCTGTTTGGTTTCTGCCTTGTCTTGGGTGAACAACTGCTTCTTCTTGGCCGGCGCAGCCGCCTTGGGCTTAGGGGAATCTGAGTCGGCGGGCTGTGCCGCCGCCGCAGTCTTGAAGACGAGCTTGAGCACTTGCAACGCATCCTCGGCGTCTCCGGACACGGTGAGGACGCCGTTGCTCGAACATCTTCATGAGGTTGTACGCGGGTGAGTCGCGCCACAAATCAGGCTAGTGCTGGGTAGTCGAGGATGGCGTTGTATGGGAGGCCGATGGGGGCGATGTCGAAGTCGATTAGCTCCGTGCGGAAGTTGTCGTAGGTGCCGAAGGTCACCGGAAGACGGATCTGCCCCAGGGAGCCGGCTGAACCGCCTCCGACGCCCAAGAAGGGCCTGCTGGGCTGAAGCCGCTCCGACGGTATATGGAGGAGGCCGAAGGCTTCAACCGAGAGCACGCTGAGGCCCGCGCCACCATCGATGAGGGTCCTGGTGATGGCCACCTGTCAGATGGTGGGGGTGCACAGCGTTGGGAGCGCGCCCGAGCAGGCTGAGTTGGAGGGGTGGCCCTCCGAGCTGAAGGATAGATCGGCCTTGGGCGCCGACCGACCCGGAGGAGCCCCATGCTGCGCGGAGGCAGCGCCGATCTGGCGGACGAATGGCTTGATGTGGCGGCCTGAAGGTGGCGCCTGCCAGCCACCCAGGAGAGCTGCGACGACCGGGGGCGCCGTTGCAGCGTGCTGGGCGAGGAAGAGGTCGCGCAGCTCCTCCCAAGAGGCCATTGAAGCCGCTAGCAGGTGGAGCAGCCACATGCGCGGGGCACCGGTGAGGGCCATGGGAAGCCAGTTAGCCATGACCCTGTCGTCGCCTCCTGCTTCGAGGACGGCCTCCTCGTACGCCAGCAGGAAGGCCAGTGGATCAGTCATGCCGTTGTAGCGCGGTGGCGTCTCCGGCTTGAACTTGTTCGGCCACTGCACCTGTCGCAGGGCTGGGGCCAAGGCTCGGAGCCCCCTGGCCCCTGCGCCGGTGCTGGCGACCGGAGTGGGCGGCGCGCTGCTCATCATAGGGCGAATCGCGATGTTGGCGGAGAGTGGGTCGACGGAAGGGAAAGCTCCGGCGCACCCCTACCTGGCGCGCCAAATGTCGGATTTCGGGTTCCGGCAGACCCTCTAGGTTCGAACTCTGGGGTGCATGCGGAGATCTCACCCCCTACCAACCTGCACCTCGTCGCCTCGCAAGGATCTAAACTACACAAAGAGCAACACAAGGGACACAATGTTTATATTGGTTCGGGCCACCATTGTGGTGTAATACCCTAATCCAGTGTGTGGTGTGGTGGACTGACTCAGGGGCTGATGATGAACAATACAAGGAAGAATAGCCTTGCGAGGGTCTGTTCTTGGCCGGTGCGACGAACTGCTAGGGGGAGTTTGGTCGCGCTCTCTCTCTCTCTCTCTCTCTAGATTCAACGTGTCTCTAACCTGTGGGTGGCTAGCCCTATTTATAGGCAAAGGCCTTGGGCCTCTTCCCAAATATTGAGCGGGAAGGGCGCCAACAATTGGCCATTTTGAAGGGGAACATCTAGTACACTTATCCTGACTAAAGTTGGTCCTCGCCTGTCAAAGGCTCTGGCGATGACGCCGGCTTGGGCTCCACGATGACCTCCTTCCTGCCGTTGTGTTGGTCTTGGTCTTGTTGCACCGAAATGGTTGCCTTTGCTTGATGCTCTCGCCTGCGCTTGCCTCCTTTGCACCAAAGAGGAAATGAGGACACTACGCGGGCTGGCACCTTCCTGGCGCCCTCGGTCGTCATGGCTTGCGTCATGGGCACCTCGTGAGGTACCCCGCCTTGATCTCTCCGCCTCCTCGCGAGCCAGCCTGACGAGGCCGTGCCTGAGGAAGCTTCCCGTCGTCCGCCCTGCGAGGCTTGGCCCCTCGCGAGGGTCTTGAGCTTGTGCTGATGAAGATGGGCCATACTGGGCCACCCCTTGAGCCACGCCGCAGGCAGGCAAGTCTGGGTACCCCCGTTCCCAGAACGTCGACATGCCCGACTGACAAAAGACTGGCGCGAGCTGTATTTGCCTTCATTGCCTTACTTCGTCTTGTTCCAGATCCCCTTTCTTGCCCTTCGCTTCCAGAGACTCCAGATCCACCCAGATCCCTTCGAGCTTGCCGTTGATGGCACCCAAGAAAACTCGGGCTACTCCTCCGCCATCCTGGTACGAGCCGGCGCTCGACGCGCCGAGCGTGTCGGAGAAGAACCTTGCCACCGTGCGTCAGATGACGGCGGAGGGCGACGAGAAGAGGAAGACCATGCTCCGGGTTGGTTCCACTAAGTCGGAGGCCCCCGGCAGCACCTTCTGCCCCTTCTTCACGAGCAGCATCATCGCCGGGTTGGTTCCCCCCTTCTCTGACTTCTTCTACTCCGTCCTTAGCCACTACAAGATCCATGCTCTCCATCTTCAACCCAACTCCATCCTCCTCACATCGATCCTCGCCTTCTCTTTGCGGCGTATGTTGGAGTTATCTTTGTCAGTGGCCATTGTTGCGCCACTTCTTCTTCCTCCGGATCAAGGAGGGCTACCGCTCCGGTTGTGTTGGCTTCGTTGCGGCCAACAAGACCAATGCCATCTCAAAGGCCAGGAAGAAAGCCGAGGGCTTCAGAAGCAAGTGGGTCCTGATGGACGCTAAGTGCTCCCACCCCCAGCTGGTGCTCCTGATAGAGATGCCCGTGTCCCAAGAGGGATGGCTTCGCGCGAAGCTCACCGACCCACGGGCACGCAGGTGCTGGAGAGGATGACTGCCGACCTAAAGCCCGGCGATTCGAGGATGGCGAAGCTGACGGGAGCCATGATCGCCAAAGAATTCATGGCGCGGCGCGTGGCTCCCCTCCAAGCGCGCCCGCGCCCTCTGTGGAAGCTTGGAGACGAAGGGGACGACCTCCGCCTACACCCGGAGCCCCTTTCTGACGAGGAATTGCGCTCGACTCTTCGCTCCTTGGTTGGGGACGACCAAGGGTACCCGCCTGATTGCTTTGTTCCCTTGTTCTACCGCCCAGACGGGGCAAAGGTTGCTGCCGCCATGCCCGTCTTTGACGGGCGTGGGCTTGTGCCGCCTGTGCCCTCGAGCGCTCCGACGATGATGGCCCCGGTGGACGTGTCCTCCAATGAGTCTCATGAGGGGGAGGAGGAGGAGGAGGAGCGCGACTCGGAAGCGACCCGCGAAGGGGCGGGGTAGACCTCTGTCGGATTTCGGGTTCCGGCGGACCCTTGAGGTTCGAACACTGGGGTGCGCGCGGAGATCCAACCCTCCACCGTCTCGCATCTCGCCGAATCGCTGGGACCTAAACTACTAAACGGAACAGCACAAGAGACACGAGATTTATACTAGTTCAGGCCACCATTGTCGTGTAATACCCTACTCCAGTGTGTGGTGTGGTAGATGGCCTCTTGGGCTGATGAGGAACAATACAAGGAAGAACAGCCTCGCGAGGGTCTGTTCTTGGCTGGTGCGATGAACTGCTAGGTGGGGTTCAGTCGCTCTAGCTCTTTGGTTTCTTAATGAGGATTCGGATCCCTACGCCTGGGGTGGCTACTCCTATTTATAGGCGAAGGCCACAGGCCTCTTCCCAAATATTGAGCGGGAAGGGCGCCAACAATTGGCCATTTGAAGGGGAACAGCGGGTACACTTATCGACTAAAGTTGGTCCTCGCCGCCAAAGGCTCTGGTGATGACGCCTTTGCTTGGGCTCCACAATGACTCCCTTCCTGCCGTTGGGCTGGTCTTGGTCTTGTTGCACGAAAGCGGATGCCTTTGCTTGATGCTCTCGCTGCGCTTGCTCCCTTTGCACCAAAGAGGAAAGGAGGACATCATGTGATGCAGGCGCCCGGCCCAGCACCCTTGGTCGTCATGGCTTGCGTCATGGGCACCTCGCGAGGTACCCTGCCTTGAACTCTCCGCCTCCTCATGAGCCAGCCTGACGAGGCCGTGCCTGAGGAAGCTCCTCGTCGTCCGCCCCGTGAGGCTTGGCCCTCGCGAGGGTCTTGAGCTTGCGCTGATGAAGATGGGCGTCTTGGGCCTCCTTCGAGCCACGCCCGCGAGCATGAGCGAGCAAGTCCGGGGACCCCGTTCCCGAACGCCCGTGATAGCCGGGCCCATGGCGCTACCGAACTTGGCCGAGCAGAGAGGCGAAAGGGCAAGTCTTGAAGCGTCATGGGCCCCTAACAGCCCGCGGCCTTGGGCGTCGCGTGGTGGTTGATTGGACGCGTGCGCCTCTACAACCGCGTGAGTTGATAACAGAGCGGCATCTTCCTTGCCTCCTTTACTTTCTCCAGTTGCTACTCAGATCCCCTTTCTTGCGCCTCTCCTCTCTGCTTCCAAGATCTTCAGATCCACTCCGCCTGCATGCCCTAGCCAGTCATGTCGCCTCGCCAAGCCCCGGCCGGAGTTTGGTACTCTCCTGCCTTAGACCCGCCAAATGTGTCAGGGGCGAGCCTCACCCTGGTGCGCCGGATGGCGGAGGCGCAGGGCGTCAATGGAACGGAGGCGTTCAAGGCCGGCTCTTCCGCCCCTGAGGGTCGGGGGAGTACCTTGTACCCGTTCTTCGTGAGCACCATCATTGCTGGTCTGGTGCCTCCCTTTTCTGAGTTCTTCTTCTCCGTCCTCCGTCACTACAACATTCAAGCCCTGCACCTCCATCCCAACTCCGTCCTTCTTCTGGCAATCTTCGCCTACTATTGTGAGGCCCATGTTGGGGTGAAGCCCTCGGTGGCCTTGTTGCGCCACTATTTCTCCCTCCGAACCTCCCGTGGTTCCGCCTCCGCATGTCTGTGAGCTTAAATCGCATCTTGGAGCCATCGCCATTTCAAACCACAGGAAGCGGATCGAGGGCTTCAGGAGCAAGTGGGTCTTGGTGGATGCCGGGCGCATCCACCCTCGGCCGATCCTTGCCCACGGAGCACCCCTTGACTCACGGCAGTGGTCCCAGTGGAGCTTCGGATCCCAGCGTGAAGGCTGGTCTTTGGAGAAGATGGGCCTTGAATCTGAAGCCGGCCAGTGGCAGCGGCGAAGATGACCGTGCGTCGCTGCCGAGGGAGTTCTGGAGCATCAAGCAGCTCCGCTTCGTCGATGCTACGCTTCGATGTGGAGGCCTCACTCAAGCCCGTGGTCACGGCGACGAGGATCTGGCGGCGGTCCTCCAGTCCTTGGTTGGGGGCGATGTGGCGAGACTGGAGGGCGCCCCCGCGCCCTTGTTCCTTCGCGAGGATTGGGAGCAGGTAGTGGGGGTCCATGCTTGTCTTCAACGGGGATGGGCCCGTGCCCGTGGAGGCTCCAGAGGACCTGGTGGACGTGTCCTCTGCCGACTCCAGCGAAGAGGTGGAGGAAAGAGAGCCGGGAGAGGGGGTTGATTCGGGGGCGGAGTCAAGGGCTCCTCCCTTCGGCGCAGGTCCCGCACTCTCCGCCTCCCCCAGAGTGACGACGACGAGGATGAGGATGAGCAGGGAGGCGGAAGCCTGCCCCCGATCCCGAAGAAGGACCGGACTGGGCTAGTCCCCCGCGGGTTCGCCCCGGCCCCGGGGCGATCCGCAGATGCGCCTCCTGCTCCCGGGCCCCTTGAAGCCGACCCTTGCAGCCGGCTTGCGGGCTTTAAATTCGGCTGGAGGCTGCCCGAGTCCACCAGCGACGACCTATAAGTGCCTCCTTCCCGTCTTGATTATTGCTCCGTCGACGAGATCCGATGTCCATGTCCTTCGGCCAGGCTGGCGCCCGCGGCGAAGAAGCTGAAGGGGGCTCCTGAGGCCCCATCCGTGGCGGTGCCTCTGCCCAAGAAAAAAGGTGATCGTGACGCACAGGCCTCTCCTGCCGCTGGGGCGAGCTCAACCCCCTTGACCCAGGCGACTCCCGAGGTGCCCTTGCTTGGCGCTGCCTCCACTGTCTCCGTGGCGCCGCTGGTTCCGCCTCAGGGTGCAGTGGTCACACAGCCGTCTTCTCGTCCTACTCGACCGACCGCTGCTCCTCCGAATACTGTTCTGGATCACGCCATTGCCGGACTGGACCGCCTGCGGCAGGATCTTCTACGCGCCGACACCCGTCTGATGGCTGGGCGTTTGGAGCTGGCTTCTAGCTGGATCGCTCCGATGCTTCGATTCGGGCGGCGCTGGTCCAGGCCTCGACGGCTTGCGACGAGGAGAAGCAGGCTATCCGTGAGGCGAAGATTGCCCGCGATGCTGCCCTGGGGGAGCAGCTAGCATCCAAGGTCGTTGTGAGACGCCGAGAGCGAGCTGAAGGGCCTGCAGAACCAACTTGCCAGGAGGCCCGCCTCCACAGGAGCAGGAGGAAAGCATGAAGGCTCATCGCGAGGCGGCCGTCAAGGACCGGGAGGCCAGGCTCAAGAAGCGCTGCGACCGCCTAGGCGCCTTTGGAGCAGGAGCTGGAGGCGAGGAAGGTCGAGCTAGACGACAAGGCGTGGGTTCTTGCGAAGATCGCGTGGCCTTCACGGATATGGAGGTGAAGGCTCGCTCTTTCTTGAAGGCAGCTTTAACAGCTGAAGGAGAGTCCGCTGGCGGCGCCAAGGATTGTCCCGCCAAGCTGCTTACCTTCATGTTTCGCGCTCTTGTAATTGTCACCCTTTGCCTTGGCCCCCACGGCCGAGGCCGGCGCGGTCTTGTCTTCTGCGGCAGCGACGCGGGTCCTCACCCACATCTACCTTCGCGATCCTAAGCGTCGACACAGACAGCTTCTTTGGAGCCGACCAGCGGCGAGCATGCAGCTGCTTCTTCGAGGCTGTGAAGGGTCGCGCGGAGGCTTTGTTGGGGAAGTTCCGGGCCTTCAGCACCAAGCCGAAGCGAGGCGCTGCCGGCCCTGCTGCTCCACGAGGCGAACCCACTCCGCGCTGCTCCACCACCGACAAGTGACTCCGTTGTGGCTCCTGTCCTGCTTTTAATTCCTGCACATGTATCATGCCTCGGGGAGGCGTTTAAACTTGCATTTGGTATTGTGATAACAGTGTGGACTGTAATATTTGCTTTTGAATTCCTTGAAATTTGCGCTTCCTACTTGCTTATGTTCTACGCCGGCAGAGCCCAGCCTCACAAGATACCTCGGCCGTTAGCCCCGACCGGAAACCAGGACGGGACCAAGGAGCGAGGGGCTACGTGACAAGTTAGGCCCCTGAGTCGCGATTCTCAGGAGTCCCCCTTGGCGAACGAACAACAAGTAGGGAGGTGAGGCAGGCGGATCTACCGTTCTCGTCTGCAGAGCCCGGCCCGCGATACCTCAACCGCCGTTAGCCTTCGGAACTAAGGGGTGAGGGGCTACGTGACGATTAGGCTCCTGAGTCGCGATGCTCAG
Source organism: Aegilops bicornis (assembly GCA_021605145.1). Classification (NCBI taxonomy): domain Eukaryota; kingdom Viridiplantae; phylum Streptophyta; class Magnoliopsida; order Poales; family Poaceae; genus Aegilops; species Aegilops bicornis. Next base: position 348,566,532 of record CM038669.1, read on the forward strand.
AGTCCCCCTTGACGCTCAAGCGGCATTCGTACCTTGGCTCCGCTCGAGGAGTGGCGTCGACGAACCAGGCCGGGGCTGGCTGGGTGGCGTCGTCTGGGCATGACCCAGCGCAGCCCGTGCCAGCCTCGCGTGGCGCTCCTGAGGGGAGGCGTTGCGATGAGGCCGGACACTGAGCTCTGGGCTCCCTGAGGTTGGTGCGACCCGCAGGCCACCCTCAGTTATTTATCACCAGCACGGAGCATAGCGCTTCCGCATGCGTACGGGCATAGCCGCTCCTCGGCGATGTCGTCAGCCCAGCGGAGCATGGTGCTTCCATCAGTGCGTGGGAGGGGCTCCCCTCGGGAGGAGCCCAGGCGTATACAACCCACCTGCGACACGTGGCTGGCACGGTAGGGCTGGACGAGGTGTATCCTGGGCACCCGTGAGCCAGCAGCGGGACTCACGGGGCCCTACCTCAAGCGGGTTGCGCTGGCTCGGGCCTTATCTTCGAGTGTGTTCCTGCAAATTTGGCGAGATCTTTGGTGCTCTCGTCTTGGTCCCGGCTCTCGGGCTGGTCTCGGCCGTGTTGGCAAGCCAGTCAGCGATGCCATGGACAAGACCAGAGGGTGAGGGCCGAGAGCTGGTAGGAGCCACGAGTCGCGATGCTCATGCACCCCCCCTTTAGCAGCTCAAGCTGGGTTAGATGGCCGAAACTCGTCCTCGGGTCCCGGCTCTGGGCTGGTCTCGGCCCGTCGTTGTAAGCAGTCGCGATGCCATGGACAAGACCAGAGGGTGAGGGCGGAGAGCGGTAGGAGCCCTGAGTCGCGATGCTCGTGCACCCCCCTTTAACGTGCAAGCTGGGTTAGATGATGAAACTTCTCGTCCTCGGGTCCCGGCTCTCGGGCTGGTCTCAGCGTCAGCCGAAAGCCAGTCGCGATGCCATGGACAAGACCAGAGGGTGAGGGCGGAGGGCTGGTAGGAGCCACGAGTCGTGATGCTCGTGCACCCCCTTTAACGTGCAAGATTCCGTCACCCAGGAAAAGGCACCAAATAACAAGCATGGTGGAGCGAGAGCATAATCCTAAGGAAAATGTAAGAAGGATACATGCCGCTGGGACAGGCCCGAGCGGCTTGGAGATGATGCAGCCCGAGGGGCGCCCCCAACAGGATAGGCTAATGACATGAAATAGAAGGGGTACATGCCGCAGGGACGGACCCACGGCACAGGAATAATCTGACCTCAAGGCGCTCCCAGTAGGAAACAAAACTTAAAGATGTCACTGGTGATGTTGAGGACGAAGGGGTGTTGGTGTAGCAGACTCGGTGGGCTGGAGCCGATCCTCACGAGCCCCAGGCCGGGGCCTCGGGAGGATCCGAGGCGCCTGGCGGCTCCTCGGGGCCATCTCCATCTCCGCCCGGGGCTGCGGCGTGCACGACCTCTCGAGCCTCTAGGATGGCCCTCATGAGATCTTGGTGTGCAGCAAACGCGTTTGGCGAGCCGTGAGGCATGCGCCGCGTAGCTGTGGGCAGGCGGGCCCTATAGCGTCCCATTCGCGAGGGCAGGCGCTCTTGAGACGCGGCTCGGTTGAGCCGGGTGGCGGCTGCCCCTCATGACCCTTGACTCTGTAGCTCCTGAATGGCCTTGCTGGCGAACTCCACGAGGGTTCGGCTCTCCTTGCCTTTCTCACGCTTGCGGAAACGTTCTTCAAGCACGCCATCCACGTGGTGCCCAAGCGCCTCCCTCGTGACCTTGGCGAGGTCGGCGGCCCTCCGTGGAGAGCCCCGAGCCCGGCTTTCGAGGAGGGCGCGGGCACGCTTTCCTATCTGCGATGGAAGGAGGCTCCCCCCCTGGTCTGCGGGCCACGAGGGGCCCTGCCTCTTGAGGAGCCGGGCGGTTGATGTCTTCTTCTTCTTGGGCGCGGCCTCGGGAGGCCTCTTGCTGCTGTGGTGCTGGTCTTCTAGCAATGCGGCCTGAAGGCTCACTCCGAGGAGCACCTGCTGCGTCTCTCTCTTCCGCAGGCACCGTGGTGACCCCTGCCGCTTCTGGCATCTTGAGGGCGTTGTAGCCGTGGTGGGTTCTGACCATGAATTTGGCCAGCGCCGGGTACCGAGGATGGCGTTGTCTGGCAAAGCGAATGTGGGCGACGTCGAAGTCGATGAGCTCGGTGTGGTAGTTGTCGCGAGCCCGAAGGTGACAGAAGGCGGACCGGCCCGATCGGGACAGTGGAGCCGTCGGTGACTCCTGAGAAAGGCTTGGTTGGCTGAATCTGACTGTAAGGCACTTGAAGATCATTGAATGTTTCCACGGACAGGACGTTGAGTCCTGCCCCGCCGTCGATGAGGGTCTTGGTGACCAGCACGTTCGCGATGATTGGGGAACAAAGCATCGGGAGAACTCCTACTGTGGGTCACAAGACTTGAGCTGATCCGCTGAAGAACGTGATGGCGCACGCCGACCACCCGAGAGGGCGCGGCCTCGAGCTTGGGGAGGACTGCATTCACTTCGCGGGCGAACTGCTTGAAGATGCTTGTTGAGGCTGGGGCTTGAGCTCCACCTAGGATGCGACGATCGCCTGCGGTTCTGGAAGCCCCAGCCCCTCGTCCTGATGACGGTCCTCAATTCTCCTCAAATGCGGCGGCAGCAGAGGGAGGCTGCGTTCCCCTGCAGGCGATCCTCGCGAGGCTGATCCCTCGGCCTCCCTCGCGGCGGGTCTTGCCAACGGTCCTCGCGAGGTTGGTCGCGTCACCCTTGGCGCGGGCCGCGGTCTTCCCAGCGTCTTGCATTCCTTCCTCCTCCTCGGCCATAGCACCGGTCGCTGCGCTCGGGGCATCTGCCGACCCTTCCTTCGCGTACGGCCCGGAGCTCTTGGCATTCATTGGTGTTGTGGGTGTGGAGGTCGTGGTACACGCAGTACAGAGTGCCCTTGGAGGACTCGGGCTGATCTCTGCCTCGCTTGGTGTGCAGTTCGCCGCTGAAAGTGCAGCCCCTTGCGCTTCACGTCCTTGGCCTTGGACTTCTTTTCTTGGGATCCGCTGCAGGCAGCTCGAGGAGGAGAGGCGCCCTCCTCAGCCACAGGCGCACTTGGTCGCCAAGTTGAACAGCTCCAAGGAGGTGCACAGATCTTCATGCATCGCCAGCTCCTCCTTCATCTTGACGTCACAAGACGCCATCGGAGAAGGCGAGATGATGGCCTCCTCCGTTACCACAGGGGATCTTGAGGCGCGTTGTTGAAGCGCTGGATGTACTTTGCAGGGTTTCCCGCTGCTGCTTGATTCGGCGCATGTCGCCCATGGCGGAGTGGTCGGTCGCGAGTACCACAGAAGTTGGCGATGAAGCGGGTGCGCATCTCGGCCCAGAAGAGATCGTGCACAGGGCCAGATTCAGGAGCAGTGCGGGCTCCGTCCTTGAGCGCCATGGGAAACCAGTTCGTCATGACCTTTTCATCCCTGTTGGCAGCCTCGATGCCCAGCTCAGTAGAGCCGGAGGAAATCCGTAAGGGTCACCGTGCCGTCAGTGGCGAGGAGGCAGGTCTGGCTTGAACTTGGCGGGCCACGCGACGCCGCACAGCTTCGGATGTGAAAAGTCGGCAGCCCGCCGTGGCAGCGAGGGCCCTGACGACGAAGAGCTTGGTCTTGCGGGCCTCCCTTGCTGCTGCGCAGGCTGAGCGGTGAGGGTCTGGCGTCTTTGGGCGAGGCGCTCGGGCATCTTCTCGTGGGCGAGAACTTCTTGACAGCTCTGCTCTTGCCGCGCGGCGCTGGCGGAGCGGAGTTCCGCCAGGGCCACGCGCCTTGGGGCTGTGGCGCCTTCTTGAGGAGGAGGCGGTGGCGCCCAGGAGCTTCATCGCCTGGGCGGGCGCGTCTGCAGACGAGACGGTCTTGGCGCCTCTGCGCAGCGGACGGCTCGGGCGACTTCGGTCGAGCCATTCTTCGTGAGACATCATCGACGGGCGGTAGCGCAGAGCTCGCTTTACGCGATGAGTGCAGCCCGGGCCTCCATGGCTGCTGGCGCGAAGCGCGTGGGCGAAGAACCAGCGGGTGAGGTGGCAGGCGTGGCGCAGTGCCGTCCGCCTCATGGGCGGAGTCTTTGGACGATACTTGCTGTTTCGTTCGCCTGCCGGCGATGGCGGCGTTGACGGCAGTGACGGGAACGACGAGGCGCCCGCCGATGGGAGCTGTCTGGCGGCATGGGAGGCGAGGGCGGCTCGGCGCTTCAGCGCACCCGACGGGCGTCGACATGGTTGCGGTGGACGGGAAGAACGAGGCATTTAAAGGCAGATTCCGCGCACCCTACCGGGCGCGCCAAATGTCGGATTCGGGTTCAGCAGACCCTTGAGGTTCGAACACTGGGGTGCGCGCGGAGATCCAACCCTGCACCGTCTCGCACCTCGCTGAATCGCCGGGACCTAAACTACTAAACGGAACAACACAAGAGACACGAGATTTATACTGGTTCAAGCCACCATTGTGGTGTAATACCCTACTCCAGTGTGTGGTGTGGTAGATGGCCTCTTGGGCTGATGAGGAACAATACAAGGAAGAACAGCCTCGCGAGGGTCTGTTCTTGGCGGGTGCGATGAACTGCTAGGTGGGGTTCAGTCGCTCTAGCTACTGGTTTCTTAATGAGGATTCGGATCCCTTTGCCCTGGGGGTGGCTACTCCTATTTATAGGCGAAGGCCCTGGCCTCTTCCTAAATATTGAGCGGGAAGGGCGCCAACAATTGGCCATTTTGAAGGGGAACAGCGGGTACACTTATCCTGACTAAAGTTGGTCCTCGCCTGCCAAAGGCTCTGGTGATGACGCCTGCTTGGGCTCCACAATGACTCCCTTCCTGCCGTTGGGCTGGTCTTGGTCTTGCTGCACCGAAACGGATGCCTTTGCTTGATGCTCTCGCCTGCGCTTGCTCCCTTTGCACAAAAGAGGAAAGGAGGACACTGCGCGGGCTGGCGCCCGACTGGCGCCCTTGGTCTTCATGGCTTGCATCATGGGCACCTCGCGAGGTACCCTGCCTTGAACTCTCCGCCTCCTCATGAGCCAACTGTGAGGCCGTGCACGAGGAAGCTCCTTGTCGTCCGCCCATGAGGCCCTGCCTCGCGAGGTCTTGAGCTTATGCGTTGATGAAGATGGGCCGTCTTTGGGCCTCCTTGAGCCACGCCCTTGAGCAGTGAGCGAGCAAGTCTGGGACCCCCGTTCCCGAGCATGACAACCTCCCCCTTGCGCAAGGCCGACATCCTCCACACCCTGCCTAATGATGATGACGAGGCCGATGTCCACCTGGAAAGGAGGGAGCTGCATACTACAGGGGGCTCCTCGAGGTCCAAGGTCAGTCCCCGGTGGAGATCATCAGTCGAGATTCCAGCTAGAGGAAGGTCGGCGCTGGTCTCCCGAGACGACACCCCTGTTCTGACGCTGCGTGAAGCTGCTTCCAACTTGCCTGCTGCCCCCTCTTCTGCGCCTAGAGCCCTTGCACCCGTGCCTCAGGCTGCGAGGCTCTCAGGCTTCAAGCTCAGGAAGCAGAGGGACTACACCGCGGTGGACCAGTAAGTATTCTTGTCTTGCCTTGTTCCTGCTTCTGCTGCTGAGTCTTGACGCTTTCCGTTGCTTGACTAGGCCGACGCCCGCGGCAAAGAGGAGGAAGGAGGATACGGCAGTACATCTCGGGACTAAATCGCCTGCAGCGACCGCACCCTCCTTCGTAGGGAAGGCAGTGATGGTGCTCGTGCTTCCCCGGCCCGATCGTCCTCACAAAACTTGGGGGAGCGTCCTCTGGAGGAGGCAGCCCCCATGGCCCCGCTGGCACCAAAGGCATCGGCGTCCGGCTTGCCTGCTGAGGTCCCCAAAGCTCAAGGGCCCTCAGCCTCCCAGGCCATCGTGACGATGTTGCCTCTTCCTTCCTCCGCCGCTCTGCTGACCCCGGATCCTTCCGCCTCCCCCGACATCCTGGAGCGCGCTCCTTTTGCACTGACCTTGCTGCGGAAGGATCTTCAAGGCACCGATCGTCGCCTGGTGGCCGGGCACCTGGAGCTGATCTCTGGCTGGCTCCACTCCGACGTGGCCGTCCGGGTGGCGCTGAGCCAGGCTGCGGCGGACTCCGAGAAGGACAAGCAAGCTATCGCCCGAGCTATGGCTGCCCGCGAGGCGGCGCTGAAGGATGCCGGAGCTGCCTAAGATCGCTCCTAGTTGCTGGAGGCCGAACTGAAGACCATGCGCAGTGAGCGTGTAGACGAAGTTCGGGGCCGCAGGGCGGAGGAGGAGAAGATGAAGGCCCAGGAGGACGCCATCAGGGGTCGCAATGTCGAGCTAGAGCAGTTGGCGGAGGCGCAGGCTGCAGAGCGCTGTCGGATGGAGAAGCTGGAGCAGAAGGTGGAGGCAGAGAAGGCCGAGGTGGAAGCCAAGGCGCGGGTCCTGGCCGAAGACCGCGTGGCCTTCAAGTCCCTCGAGGAGAGGTCTCGTACGGCGCTGCGGTCGCTCTACGAGAAGGGCTTGGAGGAGCCGCTGGCAACCCACGATGAGGACCCAGCTGCTTCCTTATCTGGTCACGCCGCTTGAGGAAGTCGTGGGCGGTATCGGCCCCTTGGTAGAGGGAGAAGCCCGCATTCTTTCCTCAGCCGCGCTGACGCGCGTCTTCAGCTACCTCCATCTTCGCGATCCTGCCGCCCACCTTGACGAGCTGCTGGAGCCTGTGCACACCGAGCACTACGCAGCTACTGCCGAAGCCATGAAGGGTCAGGTGGAGGCCCTGCTGAAGAGGTTTCGTGCCTTCAATCCCGCGCCCTCAACTAGCGGTGCTGCTGATCCTGCAACTCCGGCGGGTGGTGTAGGTGAGGGCAGCGCCGCTACGGGAGAAGCATCCCTTGCGGGCGACGGTGGCGTCCGGGGATGACGAGATGACTTGCTGGCGGCTCCTTTCCTGTTTAGCTCCTGCAATGTGCACCATGCCTCGTGGAGGCGTTTAAACTTGCGTTTGGTATGTGGAGAACATTATGCCTTGTAATATTAGCTTGAGATTTTGCGATTTCCTTCCCATTTGCTTTACGTTCGTCGTCGGCAGGGCCCGACCCCGCGCATACCTCAGCCGCCGTTGGGTCGTCCGGATCACCAGGACGAGACCAAGGGGTGAGGGGCTACGTGGCCAATTAGGCTCCTGAGCCGCGATGCTCAGGAGTCCCCCTTGACGCGCAAAAAGCTTACAGAAAGGAGATGCAGGAATAGGTCTAGTGTTCTACGTCGGCATGGCCTGACCCCGCACATACCTCAGCTGCCGTTGGGTCGTCCGGATCACCAGGACGAGACCAAGGGGTGAGGGGCTACGTGGCCAGTTAGGCTCCTGAGTCGGGATGCTCAGGAGTCCCCATTGACGCTCAAACGACCTTCATACCTTTTCCCTCGCCGAGGCTCCGCTCGGGAGGGCGTGCGACGACCAGGCCCGAGGCACCTGGTTGCGATTTCCTTCCCATTTGCTTTACGTTCTACGTCGGCAAGGCCCGACCCCGCGCATACCTCAGCCGCCGTTGGGTCGTCCGGATCACCAGGACGAGACCAAGGGGTGAGGGGCTACGTGGCCAGTTGGGCTCCTGAGTCGCGACGCTCAGGAGTTCCCTTTGACGTGTAAACAACTTACAGAAAGGAGACACAGGAATAGGTCTAGTCTTCTACGTCGGCAGGGCCCGACCCCGCTCATACCTCAGCCACCGTTGGGTCGTTCGGATCACCAAGACGAGACCAAGGGGTGAGGGGCTATGTGGCCAGTTAGGCTCCTGAGTCGCGATGCTCAGGAGTCCCCCTTGACGCTCAAATGACCTTCATACCTTTTCCCTCACCGAGGCTCTACTCGGGAGGGCGCGCGACGACCAGGCCCAAGGGACCTGGCGGGTGGCATACGCTTGGGCATGACCCGAGTGTAGCCCTCGTGCCTAGCCCCATCGCGCGACTCTCCCGAGGGGAGGTGCTGCGATGAGGCCAGACACTGAGCTCAAGGGCTCCCTGAGGTTGATACGGCCATGGGGCCATCCTCAGTTGTTTATCACCAACACGGAGCATAGCGCTTCTACACTTGCACAGGCATAACCGCTTCTCGACTGGGTCGACAGCCAGCGCAGAGCATGGTGCTTCCGCTGGTGCGTGGGTGAGGGGTCCCTCTGAGTGGAGCCCCCGGGGCGTGTATAGCCCCGCCCTGACACGTGGCTTGCACGGCAGGGCTAGACGAGGTGTGTCTGGGCACTCGTGAGCCAGCGCGCGACTCATGAGGCCCTACCTAAGGCAGGTTGCGCCTTGTCTTGGTTCTTGTTGACTGCGGTGGTCCAGCGAGATGGTTAGGCACCCTGTGCCGAATGAATCTCCTGAGGTTATCGCATGAGAAGGCCAAGCACCAACAACCCCAGGAGGTGACGTGAACGGGGCCGGCCTGCCAGACATAGCTCAGCCGTTGGATTTATCGACATTGCATGGACGGACCCAAGCACAGACGCCGTGCCTAGCCTTCTTATGCGAAGGATCCTGAAGAAAGACGATCGGCGCGCGGCTCCCGCGGTGGGTGATAATCAAGTAGGTAATAACCATATATAGCTTATGGATGGAAAGTGAACTAGCTTAGGTAAATGCAAGAACGATACATGCCACTAGGTCGGACCGAGCAGCACAGGGATGATGCGACTGAGGCGCCCCAGCAGAGTAAGCTAAAGACGTAAAAGGATACATGCCGCAGGGACAGGCCCACGCGGCCTGGGAATGATGCAGCCAAGGGGCGCTCCCAGCTGAATAAACTTGGAAATTGTCACCTAGTTCCGTTGTCAAAGGGATGTTGGGGTAGCCGAAGATGCGTGGCGAAGGGGTTGCTCCTCATGAGCCACCCGGGCCCTGAGCCTCGGGAGGCTCTGGGGGTCCAGGCGGTTCCTTAAGGACCGTCTCCATCTCCGCCAGGACCGCGTGATGCCTGGCCTCCTGGGTCGCCAGGACGCTGAGCGGGTTGCGCTGGAAGGTGGCCGCCATGCTCGGCAAGCCAAATGGCATGCAAACATAGCTCTGAGGTGGGCCCTCGCAATGTCCCACGCGTGAAGGCCAAAAGCGCTCTTGAGATGCGGCCCTGTTGAGCCCTGGGGTGTCGATGCAGACGCGCAGCCCGCCATCCTCGCCTGGATGGGGAGCTGCGCCAGGTGGGCAGCGGTTGCCGCGCATGGCTCGCATCCAGCAATTCCTGAGTGGTCTTGGCGATGAACTCCTGAGCTCCGGGCACTCCTCGCCCGGTGTCCTCCCGAGGGAAACGTGCCGCAAAGCACGCCTCCACGTGGTGCCCGAGCGCCTCCCTCGTGATGTTGGCCAGGTCTGAGGCCCTCCAGAAGAGAGCCCTTGAGCCTTGCCCGAGGAGGGCGTCAGGCACGCCTTCCTATGCGAGGGAGGGAGGCGCCCGAGGCGCGGGCGCCGATCCTGCTGTGGCACCGCTAGAGGCGCCGCTCCCCTGAGGCCCTGTACGGAGTAGTTGCTTCTTCTTCTTGGGGGTGGCCTCAGGGGGCACGCGCCCTTGCTGTCAGGGTCTTCGATTGCTGCGGCTTGGAAGGCACGCTCGAGGGAGCACACAACATCTCTTTCTTCGCAGGGGACTGTGATGATCCCGCCGCTTCCTGGCATCTTGAGGACGTTGTAGCCGTGGTGAGTTACTGATACGTCCATTTTGCATCATGCTTTTATATCGATATTTATTGCATTATGGGCTATTATTACACATCATGTCACAATACTTATGCCTATTCTCTCTTATTTTACTAGGTTTACATAAAGAGGGAGAATGCCGGCAGCTGGAATTCTGGGCTGGAAAAGGAGCAAATATTAGAGACCTATTCTGCGCAACTCCAAAAGTCCTGAAACTCCATGGAAGTTATTTTTGGAAATAATAAAAAATACAGAGTGAAGAAAATACCAGAGGGGCGCCCACACCCTGGCCACGAGGGTGGGGGCGCACCCTAGCCCCTTGGGTGCGCCCCCCTGCCTAGTGGGCCCCCTGGTGGCCCTCTGGTGCCCATCTTCTGCTATATGAAGTCTTTCGTCCGAAAAAAAATCATAAGCAAGCTTTCAGGACGAGACTCCGCCGCCACGAGGCAGAACCTTGGCGGAACCAATCTAGGCTCTCATGAGTCACGCCAGTGGACACTTCCCTCCGGAAGGGGGAAATCATCGCCATCGTCATCACCAACGCTCCTCTCATTGGTAGGGGGCCAATCTCCATCAATATCTTCGCCAACACCATCTCCTCTCAAACCCTAGTTCATCTCTTGTATCCAATTCTTGTCTCTAAGTTTGAGATTGGTACTTCTAGGTTGCTAGTAGTGTTGATTACTCCTTGTAGTTGATTCTAGTTGGTTTATTTGGTGGAAGATCATATGTTCAGATCCATTATGCATATTAATACCCCTCGATTATGAACATGAATATGCTTTGTGAGTAGTTACGTTTGTTCCTGAGGACATGGGAGAAGTCTTGCTATTAGTAGTCATGTGAATTTGGTATTCGTTCGATATTTTGATGAGATATATGTTGTCTCTCCTCTAGTGGTGTTATGTGAACGTCAACTACATGACACTTCACCATTGTTTGGGCCTAGAGGAAGGCATTGGGAAGTAATAAGTAGATGATGGGTTGCTAGAGTGACAGAAGCTTAAACCCTAGTTTATGTGTTGCTTCGTAAGGGGCTGATTTGGTCCATATGTTTCATGCTATGGTTAGGTTTACCTTAATACTTCTTTTGTAGTTGCGGATGCTTGCAATAGGAGTTAATCATAAGTGGGATGCTTGTCCAAGTAAGGACAACACCCAAGCACCGGTCCACCGACATATCAAATTACCAAAGTACCGAACGCGAATCATATGAACGTGATGAAAACTAGCTTGACGATAATTGCCCTGTGTCCTCGGGAGAGCTTTTCTCTATATAAGAGTTTGTCCAGGCTTGTCCTTTGCTACAAAAAGGATTGGGCCATCTTTCTGCACTTTATTTACACTTGTTACTTGTTGCTCGTTACAAATTACCTTATCAGAAAACTATCTGTTACCGATAATTTCAGTGCTTGCAGAGAATACCTTGCTGAAAACCGGTTATCATTTCCTTCTGCTCCTCATTGGGTTCGACACTCTTACTTATTGAAAGGACTACGATAGATCCCCTATACTTGTGGGTCATTAGGAACCTTTTCTGGCGCCATTGCCGGGGAGTGAAGTGCCTTTGGTAGGTGGAATTTGGTAAGAAAAAATTTATATAGTTTGCTGAAATTTACTGTCACTTGTTACTATGGAAAGTAATCCTATGAGGGGCCTGTTCGGGGTATCTTCACCTCGACCAGTAGAGCAAAGAGTTGCTTCTCAACCTACTGAACCTACTGAAAATGTCTACTTTGAAATTCCTTCTGGTATGATAGAAAAACTGCTAGCTAATCCTTTTGCAGCAGACGGAACATTACATCCCGATGAGCACCTAATCTATGTGGATGAAGTTTGTGGATTATTTAAGCTTGCAGGTATGCCCGATGATGTTATCAAGAAGAAGGTCTTCCCTTTATATTTTAAGGGAGATGCATTGGCATGGTATAAGCTATGTGATGATATGGGATCATGGAAATACAAACGATTGAAATTGGAATTTCATCAGAAGTTTTATCCTATGCATCTTGTTCATCGTGATCGTAATTATATATGTAATTTTTGGCCTCGCGAAGGAGAAAGCATCGCTCAAGCTTGGGGGAGGCTTAAGTCAATGTTATATTCATGCCCCAATCATGATCTCTCGAGAGAAATGATTATTCAAAATTTTATGCTCGGCTTTCTGACAACAAACGCACCATGCTCGATACTTCATGTACTGGTTCTTTTATAATGAAGGCTACTGAATTCAAATGGAATTTATTGGAAAGGATTAAACACAACTCTGAAGATTGGGATCTCGACAAGGGTAAGGAGTCAAGTATAACACCTAAGTTTGATTGTGTTAAATCTTTTATGAATACCGATGTTTGCCGTGAATTTAGCACTAAATATGGACTTGACTTTGAGATAGTAGCTTCTTTCTGTGAATCATTTGCTACTCATGTTGATCTCCCTAAGGAGAAGTGGTTCAAATATAGTCCTCCTGTTGAAGTAAAAGTAGTTGCACCTATTAAAGTTGAAGAAAAGGCTATCACTTATAATGATCCTATTGTTCCTACTGCTTATGTTGAGAAACCCCCTTTCCCTGTTAGAATAAAGGATCATGCTAAAGCTTCAACTGTTGTCAACAAAAGTAATATTAGGACACATGAACCCCCTGAGCAAGTTAAAGTTGAACCTAATATTGCTATGGTTAAATATTTCTTGGTTGATAATATTGATGGGCATGTTATTTATTTCTGTGATGAGACTGCTAGAATTGCTAAACCTAGTGCTAAAGATAAACATAGACCTGTGGTAGGCATGCACATTATTTCATTAAAATAGGAGATCATTCTTATCATGGCTTGTGTGATATGGGTGCCAGTGCTAGTGCAATACCTATTGACTTATACAAAGAAATTATGCATGATATTACACCCGCTGAGTTAGAAGAAATCAATGTTACCATTAAGCTTGCCAATAGAGATACTATATCACCAATTGGGATTGTTAGAGATGTTGAGGTCTTGTGTGGGAAAACTAAATATCCTGCTGATTTTCTTGTTCTTGGTTCCCCACAAGATAGCTTTTGTCCCATTATTTTTGGTAGACCCTTCTTGAATCTTTTGGTAATGCTAAGATAGATTGCAAGAAGGATGTTGTTACTATTGGTTTGGATGATATGTCTCATGAGTTTAATTTCTCTAAATTTCGTAGACAACACCATGAAGAGGAATTTCCTACTAAGGATGAAATTATTGGTCTTGCTTCTATTGACGTGCCTCCTAGTGGTCCTTTAGAACAATATCTTCTAGACCATGAAAATGATATGTTTATGAATGAAAGAAGGGAACTATATGAAGTGTTCTTTAAACAGGGACCCATTCTAAAACACAACTTGCCTGTCGAAATCCTAGGGGATCCTCCTCCACCCAAGGGTTGTCGGGGAGGCTGATCGTACCCACGAACACCTATGGGGCCGGCGGACCAGGCCCCTTGTGGTTCGGAGGGGGGCGGAGATCGCACGAAGAGCGGATCGAGGCGAGGCACACGAGCAGTTTACCCAGCTTCGGAGCTCTCCGGAGAGATAAAACTCCTACTGCTGCTTGTTTGATGTATTGTGTTCTTGCTAGGGAGCGAGGCAAGCTACAAAACCTAGCGTGAGCGTATCTGGTCTCGAGTGAGTCGAATGAACCGAACCCTTTCTATGTTGCGCATGGGCCTCCTTTTATATGCTCAAGGGGTCTCCGACAGGTGGCAACATAGGCGAGGGTACAAATGTAAAAAACAGGAGTTGGTACACCTACTCGAGCGATTATGCAGTGCAAAATACCTAACTCTGACGGCAAGGGACAAAAGCAATAAATGCCCGTCAGCGTCGCCCGAATAGTGCAACAGAGACCGTCAGGTGCGCCTCCGCTCGCCACGATGGCAAGCTTGTCAGCGCCGCTTATCGCTGCTCTCCGCTGGCTGCACAGCCCCTTGACACGCTACAGCATGGAATGGTCCCATGGTGACACGTTCTTTGGATGAGCTGGAGCGGAGAAGGAGAGAGGTTGCTTGCCGCGTCAATCCTTGTCGCGTCTGGAGGCTTGTCGCTGCCTGAGCCTTCCCGGCAAGCTCCTCTTGCCGGGGCCCTGTCTTCTCGCATGCCTTGAGTGGCCTTCCGGCAAGCTCCTCTTGCCGGGCCTTGTCTTCTTAGTCAAATACTTTGTTCTTGAATGGCTCCAAAGGAGCCACGGAGGATCTTGGCGGTGATTTAGGCAAAACCTTGCAGCTGGTGCTGCAACTGTCCGTGCACGAGTACGGGATACTAGGGTACCCTACTCTAGTACACCGACAGAGCCCCCGGGCTCGGGTCAGACACGTGCCGAAGCGCTGTCGGGCCAGGCCCAAAACAGTGCACGGTCACACGCGGCCTCGATCACGCCGTAACTTCGCCGGACCCACCACGACCCCCACTAACGGCACGCACCGAACGTGGCGTCGTGCGAGATCTTAGGCGTGGTCGTGGGGGTTTCTTTATTAGGAAAAGCGGAACGTCCGCCCCCTCCCCCTCTTTATAAGCGGAGGAAACAGGGGCAGGCCGTCCACTCCGCCATTGCCGTCTTGTCAAGAAAACCACCGCCGCTCCCCCCTTCTTTGCCCTTTTCTTCTATTGCGGGCTTTGCCCGCCCTTTTCCGAGTTCTTCTGAGATATCATGAACACATATGGCCTCCGCCTCCTTGATTTCACCCCAACGCCGTCTTGACCATGGCAGTTTTCGCACACCTTTGCGAAAACTTTGTCGGGATCCACCCAAATGTGGCACTCTTCCGCCACTTCTTACGTGCCCAGCGTCGAGAGAGGAGAGCCACTTGCCGAGGGATAGCTTGGGTCTCCAGGATCGGCAAGAAAGAAGCCTATCTGGAAGGAGAGTTCCGTAACAAGTGGGAGGTGGAGAGCCAATTGGTGTTGGGTCGAGGAGAACCCGCAGCCCTTTCAAAGGTCTGCGTCGCCAAACCCCAATAGTGCACGGCAGAGATTGGAGTAACTTGGCGCCGGAGGATGCTAGGGTTGAAGATAGCTGTGACCCAGATTTTGCGCCTCGGGCTTGCCGGACTAAGTAGGCGCAGCTTGGCGTGAGACTTCCTTCGCCGCCGCGCCGCTTCCCTTGCAGGAGAGGAAGAGGCCTGCTTGGGAGTTCCAAAACGCGGCAGACATCATGAGGTTGCGCCCGGGCCTGAACTGGAATTTCACCGTCTTGGATCTGTATGCGATGCTGCTAGAGCTGTTCAAGAATGACCCCGATCACCACAGTGGTTTAGGTTGCCGAGGGGTCGTACCATTGTGCAACAACTCAGCGCTCGACCGCATCCGCGCCATGATGCCGTTGTGCGATTCCCATGGGATCGTTCCAACCTGGCAGGAGCCCCCCGACGAGGTCGTGCAGCAGTTCTTCGATGACTTGGAAGAAGTGCCGATCCGCTCCGACGAGCAGAAAAGGCTCACTCGCGACACCACCGACGAGGAGATGGCGTGTATTGCCACCAGGGTGGAGGAGGCGGCAGCAGCCGCCGCCGCCGGAGCCTTTCGGTACACCGTGGAAGAGGCGGACGCTGCGCGGCGGCAAGCCTTGCGGCGAAGGAGATCGCCCGGCGAGGGCAGGCTTGTCGAGCCCGAGGCCGGGTCGAGTGGACCCGCCGAGGGCGCTTCTTCTCCACCACCCAGCGACTTGCCGCCACGTGAGCCCTCGGCTCCGCCAAGAGGCGTCTCCGCAAGGCCGAGACGAGTCAAGCGGCAGATCGCCTGACAGAAGAAGGCCACATGACGCGCTCTACAGCAAGCGATGTTGCCTTGAGGCGCCTCACACTGTCGCGACAACTGGGGCGGGATCTTCCCAGGCCACCGCCGACGCCTCCGCCAAGCGGCCAAGAGAGCCCACTCCTCCGCCTCGTCGCACCGGAGGCGAGCCGGAGTTTGACTTCTCCGTGCTCAGCTCCGAGGAGGAAGATGAAGAGTAAGCTCTTGAGATTGTGCTTGTATTTCTTCAATTTTATTGCTTCATCTTGAATCTGATTTGCTTCGTTCTGGACTCTTTCCTTTTCAGGACGCTAGCCCAGAGAGCGTCGAAGAGGGCCAAGATCCCGACGGTCGTCGTTGAGGACGATCCACCCGCGGCAACAGAGGAGGCGTCTGAGACCCCTTGCCGGACCCGGCAACCCTTCCTCGAGAGCAGCCCCAAAGACAGCCCTGTAGGTAAAAGTGTGCGGCTTTCTCCTTACTTGTTAGGTGGTGCAGGGTGCTCCTTCTTCGTTGATACCTGATTGTTTGCTTGTGTAGGAGCAGAGCAGCCTCATCAGGAGGGCCCGGAAGCCGCCCCCGAAACCCTGTCTACTGCCACTACGCGCCAAGGGAGGATTCTCCGGCAAGGGAGCGCCCTCCGACAAGGGAGGCCACTCCGGCAAGGGAGGCTACCCCGGCAAGGGACAGCGCCGATGACCCTCCAGTGGTCGAGGCCGTGGCTGCGGATCCCGTTGTAGGTAATTTCCTTACACGAAAATTTCCCTTGGGCTTGTTTTCTTCTGTTTCTCTTTTTGAACATTTGCTTGACTGCTCCTTCTTCGTCTGACGCAGAACCGATGGAGGTCGAGGTCGCCGGCGAGGAGGAAGCGTGCGGCAACACCGACGAGGCCGTCGTCGTGGAAGAAGAGGCCGTCGCTGTGGAAGAAGAGGCCGTCGCTGTGGAAGAAGAGGCCGTCGCCGACGAGCCTGTCGGCGAGGAGGCCACCGAGGTTGCCGACGCAGAGCCGGGCGAGGGTCGGGCGATCGTGACCAGACGGCCGGAGGCCGCAAGAACGCCAGGCGCTGCACCGGCCGACTCCCCGCCCGCTGCTGCAGCGTCGAGCTCGAGCCCAGCTCGCGCCTACCAAGGCCGGGCGAGGTGTCTTCATCAAACTCCCACAGGAGCCGAGCTCAGGCGCCGGTCGAAGGAGAGACCTTCGACGGCGAGCTACTTCGCCTCATTGGCTGACGCCAGTGGACGCGCCAGCAGCAAAGCGGCGCGAAGTTCGAGGAGGAGCAGGCGCTTGAAGAAGCTGCCGCTCTACCGCGCCCGGCAAGCCAAGTTGGAGTCCGGGAAGCACTTGTCACGCGAGGCAGGAGGCGGACATGGAGAAGCCTTGAAGAGCTCCGGAGCACCAACCAAGAAACTCTCCGCGACGTAGCGAGCGCTGGGCAACTTGCGAAGAGCGCACGGCCTTCATCCTTGAGAAGGCCGCGGCTGAGGAGGAGCAGCGGCTAGCTGCCGAGAAGCTCGCCGCGCAGGAAAGCGAGCTGGCGCAGCGGAAGGTCAACCTGGATAGCCACGAAGAAGACCTTTCCGCGCGCGAGGAGTCACTTGGCGGGGCGCTTAAGGAAGCGAAGGATGCTGCCGCAGCCGCCGATGCCGCCAAGGAAGAGTTGAAGGCGAAGGTGGCACAGCTAGAGGCCAGCCTCAAGAAGAGCGGCGAAGAGCTTGCCGCGCTCAAGCACGAGCGCGAGAAGGACGCCTACACTCTTGGCAAGCTGCAGAGTCGTCTCGCTGATAGGGGCAAGGAGCTCGACGCCGCCAAAGATTCCAAGGCGGATCTTGAGCTGAAGCTGACCACTCTGACGCAGACGTTGGACGGCGCCAGAGATCGGGAAGTGGGCCTGTTGGAGACGATCAAGGCCAAGGAGGAGCTGCTAGCGAATGTTGTCTCCACCAGAAGCGCCTTGAGGGAGAGTGTGGAGCATCGATCAAGGTCTTGTGGACACCGCTGCTTGACATCCACAACGAAGTGATGGAGCTGGGATGGCGGACCTCGCATACTCCTCCGACGAGCATCTCCAACCCAGCGCCAAACTCAGTTTATTCTTCAAAGGCGTGGTGGCGGGCCTCCAGCGACTCGGGAAGAGGTCCCAAAGCAGTTGGTGAGGAATCGCGCCCGAGATCTGTGCAGGAGCCCTCGAGAAGGTGTTGATAAAGGTGGCCTTCCGCAATCCGGGCCTCAACCTTAACGGCGTCCTCAGATCCTTGCCGCCAGATGCCAACGTGGAGGAGCTCAAAGCCCTTGTTGCACCCATTATGGACAAGGTGAACAAGATCAAGCGGATTGATGGAGACCGCGTAGACTAGGCCGCCAATTTTATCCTTCCCTTGTCGCTGCTGATCATGTTTAGAACACTTTGTTAGATCAGCGACATGTTATTTTGTAATATACTCTATCTTAGGTGATCAATGCAATGTTATTTCCTCTACTTGATTCCTTCCTTTGTACGTTTCTGCCCTACGCATTTGGGGGACTTGTCGGTGTGGGCACCTTTGCCGCGAGCGCTGAGTGCGGAATGTCAAGACTTCTTTGGCAGTGCCGCCTCGACAAGCAACCTTGTCGCGACTAACCGCAGCTCACTTAAGTTGTTGAGCGGACTCGAAACAAAGTAAGGGCGCGACTAGCTCATGAAGTTGGTTCCTCTCTCATACAGGTTTTCCATACAAAGTACTCTTGTTCGAGGAAGATAACTTAAAATTTAAAATTGATTGCTCAAACTTTGGCAACTTAGCTTTTCTGTCTCTTGCTTCCCGATAAAGCGAAACTTCCTCGAGCGGTGCACGGTCCATAGTATTATCTTCTCCTTCCCCCTGGTTAACTTGTGCGCGAGGGAGCCTTTCTTTCTTTGAGAAAAGAAAGAAGAGGAAATAAAGTTATGGAGCCCAATGACTCGATTTTGCTTACGGTGTGGTTGCTGCATAAAACGTTAGCCAAAGCATGCAATGAAATGATGAAAGCATGAATTTGGTAAGTTGTGCACAACACATGAGCTTTACTGATGCACGGGGTCTGCGCCCGGCTTTGTACAAAGGATTACATGCAACAGCGGCAAGACTTGTACAGAAGGTGGTTGCCGGAACTGGTTCCGGCAACCGCCTTCTATGGGTAAAACTTACGAAGATGCTCAATGTTCCAGAGTTGCTCACGGGATGCCATCTTCGGTCTCAAAGCGGACAGCGCCGGGCCTAGTGACTCGTTTCACCCGGTAAGGGCCTTCCCACTTCGGTGTCAACTTGTTTGAATTCTTGGCGGACTGAGCAGCGCCCGAAGAACAAGGTCGCCTTCCTCGAGACTTACGGCACTAACTTATGGCGGCTATGGTAGCGGCGCAAAGCTTGTCAGAAGCGAGCAGCTCGCCTGGCAATGACTGAAGGCGATCCTCCTCAAGGAGCAGCGCGTCATCTTGTCGCAGCTGCTCTTGCTCAAGCTCATCATAAGCGAGCACTCGAGGTGATCCGTGATCACGAAGTTCCGTGGGGAGAACTGCCTCTGCTCCATAGACTAGAGCAAAAGGTGTCTGGCGGTGGCTCGATTTGGCATCGTCTGATCGACCAAAGAACCACCGGCAGCTCCTCGATCCAGTTTCTTCGCGGTTGTGCAGCACAGTCGAAAGTTCTGGTCTTGAGCCCGCGCAGCACTTCAGCATTTGCCCTTTCTGCTTGACCGTTGCTTCTCGGATGAGCAACAGAAGCAAAGCAGACCTTGGCGCCAAGGTCTTGAACGTATTGCATGAAGGTGCGACTCGTAAATTGTGTGCCGTTGTCGGTGATGATCCTGTTAGGGATTCCGAAACGGCAAACAATTGACCTGAAGAACTTGACTGCTGACTGTGCTGTCACCTTCCTCACTGCTTCCACTTCCGGCCACTTTGTGAACTTGTCGATTGCAACGTACAAGTATTCAAAGCCCCCGACAGCTTGGGGGAAGGGGCCGAGGATGTCGAGCCCCCAGACCGAAAAGGTCCGGGATAAAGGGATCGTCTGGAGAGCTTGAGCTGGTGGAGTATCTGTTTGGAATGGGCCATGCACGCTTCACACTTGGTTACTTGTGCGATTGCATCCTGGAGGGCTGTCGGCGGAAGAAACCTTCTTGCCGAAAGCTTTGCGGCAAGTGCTCTTCTTGCCAATGTGGTGACCACATATGCCTCCGTGTATCTCTGCCAACAGCTTCATCCATCTTCCACAGGAATACACTTCAATTTCACATCGTTGAGTCTTCTTACATGCGAGTATCTTTGTCGACAACTGGTACATACTTGACTGCCGGGCTACTCTTTCCGCTTCTTCTTGTTCTTGGGAAGTTCTCTGTCTGAAGGAAAAGGACAATCGGCTGCACCCATCTTTGGAGCTTGCGGCTCGACAACAAGGACTAAAGGCACATATGCTTTGCTGCGGGAACATCGGCTTCTCTGGCAAGAACACCTGCGGCTCTGCCGGAGCTTGATGCTCCCCGGCAAGCTTGCTGGAGCAAAACTTGTCGGGAGCGTCTGCTTCAACGTAACAAACCCTGGGGCTTGTCGGAGCAGACTGCCCCTCAGCAACGTTGGAGTTGATCTTGGGGACCTTCGCAACGACGGCTTCGGGAAGCTCTGCTAGAAAGTAGTCACCAGAGATCAACTTCCTCTTCTTGCTTTGTCCAGTTGATGGTGTTACGGTTGGTTGAGTCAGCTTGAGCACGAAAATCCCTGGTTCCACATGCAACTCAAGTGCAGCACACTTTGACAGGCCGTCAGCAATATCATTCTGAGCTCTTGGAACATGTTCCATTTGCAGGCCGTCAAAGTGCTCTTCTAGCTTCCTCACTTCATCGACGTAGGCTTCCATCAACGGACTCTTATAATCTTTGTTCACTTGGCGGACGACAAGCTGTGAGTCACCCCTGACAATAATCTTCTTGATCCCAAGGTCTACGGCGATCCTGAGACCGGCAAGCAAACCTTCATACTCTGCAGTATTGTTTGTTGCTTGCTCCTTGGGAAAGTGCATCTGGACTACGTACTTGAGGTGCTCTCCGGTGGGTGCGATAAGCAGCACGCCGGCACCGGCGCCTTGCAGCGAGAAGGCACCATCAAAGTACATTAGCCACTCTTTGCTTGCTTCCTTGACGGGAATGCTCGTCTCCGGAATCTCTTCATCTGGCGTTGGCGTCCATTCCGCTATGAATTACGCCAATGCTCGCTTTGGATAGTTGAAGTGCTTTCAAACTTGAGACCAAAGCTTGACAGTTCCGATGCCCACTCGACAATCACGCCTGTTGCCTCGGATTCTGCGGTATCCTCTTGAGCGGAAAGCGGTGACAACTATGATCTCATGTGCTTGGAAGTAATGGCGCAGCTTTCTCGAGGCCATGAGGAGGCGAAAAGCAATTTCTGCACACGTAGTACCTTGACCTAGCCCCCTGCAGGAGGGAATCGACAAAGTAAACTGGCGCTGCACCATCCTTTTCTGCATCTGGTCATGCGTCTGCGTGGATTCGTCCTTGTCGGGACCAGAGCTTGTCGGCGAAGCCCCCTGCTTGTCGCTGGATGTGCTTGCCGTGGTCGCTGGCTCGTCATCCGCCTCCCTCTCCGCTACTAACGCAGCACTAACCACTTGATTGGTTGCCGCTATATAGCAGCAACTTCTCTTGTGGTTTAGGTGCGACAAGTGTTGGAGTGGAGGACAGGTATCTCTTTAAGTCCTGCAGCGCAGCCTCCGCTTCGGGAGTCCATTTCATTGGACTTGCCTTTTTCAAAATCTTGAAAAACGGCATGGCGCGCTCAGCAGACCTAGAAATAAACCTCTTTGAGAGCAGCTACGCAACCGCAAGTCTTAAATGCGTCCTTGACGCGCTTTGGTGCTTCAATCTGCTCAATGGCCTTGATCTTGTCGGGGTTGGCTTCAATCCC